>CM065644.1:36457742-37057742 GCA_033220585.1 Dipteronia sinensis | reverse complement strand
ATCAGGTTGGACAACTGAGAGAAATGTGATACATTGGATGTGAGCAACCAGGATATGGTGTGGAAGCTTGTCAAGCAAGAGGTATTGGACCTAATGATGAGGAAGAAATGGAAGCCATGAATAATTTCAATTCTAGACCATGGAATGATCCTTTCTCAAATGCTTACAATTCGGGATGGAGAAATCATCCAAACTTCTCTTGGACCAATAATCAAGGCACCAGGAACCAATGGGGAAACAACAACAATAACAACAATTACGGTCAAAGATAGTACAATGTCGGATGCTCAGCAGAATCTTGGTTATCAATCCACGAACCTATCATTGGAAGATACAATGAAGCAATTTATACAAAATATGGACCAGAGAATGAATCAGCAAGACAAAAGGTTGCAAGACACTCAACAGATGTTCAGAGATTCCTAACAAGATCATAATATGAGATTCCAAAACATTGATGCTTTATTGAGAAAGATGGAAACGCAAATCGGGCAATTGGCTGAAGCGAAGCAAATGAGTGAACCGGGGAAATTCCCAAGCCATACTGAGCAAGCAAAGGCCATAACAGTTCCTGGAATGGTAAGGAATTAACTAATGATAGACTTGCTAAACTTTTTAATAAATCTACTAATGTTTCAGATCCTTCAGAAGAGAACATGGCACCAGAAAAAAAAGGAAAAGATAGCATTGGAAAAATCAAAGAAAACACCGCTCATGCATAAATCACTGAATCCATATGTTCCTCCGATTCCATTCCCAAGAAGATTACAAAAGAGCAAGTTGGAAAAATCATACAAAGACATATATGACATCCTGTCAAAGGTCAATGTCAACTTGCCTCTATTAGAGATGATCCAGAAGATGCCATCCAATGAAAAATTCTTTAAAAGTCTCCATACTTACAAGCCGAGGTTTCTGGAGAATCATCAGGAGTTTATGGCCAGAAGTGCCAATGATGTCCTTCAAAAGTCTCTGCCACGAAGACTCCAAGATCCCGGAAGTTTTTGCATCAACATTACTATTGGAGCTACCACCTTGGAGAGGGCAATGTTAGATCTGGGAGCTAGCATCAACTTGATGCCATACATCATCTATAAGTAATTGGGGTTGAATGATCTAAAGAAGATAACCATGTCACTTTTGTTGGTGCATGGTTCAGTCAGATACCCAGAGGATATATTGAAGATGTACTGGTCCAGGTAGACAATTTCATTATTCCTACTGATTTTGTGATACTTGACATGGATGAGGGAGCCAAGGAAAGAGGTTGTAAGCCAATTCTATTGGGAAGACCTTTCATGGTGGCTGCAAAGACCTTTATCGATGTATAGAATGTGAAGCTAACAATGTTTGTATTAGATGAGACTGTGGAGTTCAAGGTCTTTGAATCATTAAGATTACCTGAGGCAGCTGATGATTGCTATTCGGTCGAGTGTTGCTCGATTGAGGTAGTTAATTCAGTAATCCCAGAAGAGTTATCAAATGAAAGCCTTAATGAGTTACTTGAATGGGTAAAGGAAGTCTTTGAGGATGATGAAGAAGTTCAACAAGAAGAGGGTAAACAAGAAGAGTCTAAGATTGGAGAAGGTAGCAACATATCCTTAATTCCCTTTATGAACTCTCCACCTACATTAGAGCTCAAACAACTACCTTCTAACCTTAAGTATGCTTTCTTAGGGAAAATGATACACTCCCATTGATTATAGCTTCTGATTTGGATGAAGAAAAAGAAGAGAAGCTACTCAAGGTGCTCAAGGAATATAAAGCCGCCATTGGATGGACCATAGCAGATATTAAAGGAATAAGCCTTTCCATCTGTATGCATAAAAATTTTCTAGAAGAAGATGCAAAGTCTTCCAGAGACTCAATGAAGGCTCAATCCAAATCTGAAAGAAGTTATACGGGAAAAGGTCATGAAATTACTCAATGTGGGTATTATATACCCAATATCTGATAGTAAGTGGGTGAGTCTGGTCCATGTTTTGCCAAAGAAATCAGGAATCACTATGATGGCCAACGAGAATAATGAATTGATTTCTACAAGGAAGACAACTGGGGTGGAAAGTGTGCATAGATTACCGTAAGCTCAACACGGCAAAAAAGGATCACTTTCCTTTGCCGTTCATTGACCAGATGCTTGAGCGCTTGGCGGGACATGCTTATTATTGATTCTTGGATGGATTTTCAGAATATAATCAGATTGCTATTGCACTAGAGGACCAAGAGAAGAAGGCATTCACATGCCCCTTTGGCACCTTTGCATACCGAATAATGCCTTTCGGGTTATGCAATGGTCCTGCCACCTTCCAGAGATGCATGATGTCAATTTTCTCTGACATGCTAGAGAAATTTATGGATGATTTTTCTGTTTTTGGTAACTCTTTTGACCACTGCCTTGATAACTTAACTCTTGTTTTAAAAAGATGCGCGGAGACTAATTTGACACTTTGTTGGGAGAAAAGCCAATTTATGGTTAAGTCTGGAATAGATTTAGGGCATGTCATTTCTGAAAAAGGGATAGAAGTAGATCGTGCTAAAATTGAAGTAATTGCAAAACTTCCACCTCCCACATCGGTGAAAGGTGTGAGAAGTTTTCTTGGTCATGTAGGTTTTTATATGCGTTTTATTAAAGATTTTTCAAAAATTAGTCGTTCCCTGTGTAATCTCTTTATCAAGGATACTGCATTTGAGTTTGATGATGATTGCTTGCATGCTTTTGAATCTCTAAAAAATAAATTGACATCTACTCCTATAATTATGCCTCCTGATTGGTCTCTCCCTTTTGAATTAATGTGTTATGCATCCGACTATGCTGTAGGCGCTGTTTTAGGACAGCGGGTTGATAAATTGCCACATGTTATTTACTACACTAGTCCCACCTTGAATGATGCACAATTGAATTACTCCACCACAGATAAAGAATTGCTTGCTGTTGTTAGTGCCTTAGAAAATTTTTGATCATACTTGATAGGATCTAAGGTCATTGTTTATTCTGATCATGCTGCATTAAAATATTTGCTAACTAAAAAGGAAGCGAAACCGAGATTACTCCGGTGGATCCTTTTGTTGCAAGAATTTGATTTGGAAATCAGGGATAGAAAGGGCAACGAGAATGGGTTGACAGATCATTTATCTCGATTGGTAGAAGATGATGGAATGGAGGAGCATACTGAAAACTTGCCTATCAATGAGAACTTCCCAGATGAACAATTATTGGCAGTAGGTGTCAAAGATCCGTGGTATGCGGACATTGTGAATTATCTCGCAAATGGAATCATACCACCTGATATGAGCTCACAAGCAAATAAAAGATTTATCTCCATCACCAAGAAATATTTTAGGATGAGCCATACCTGTTCAAATATGGCATAGATCAGATCATTCAGAGATGTGTCCTTAAAGATGAGCAGCAATATTTGTTGAGATTTTGCCACAAACTTCATTGTGGAGGACACATTAGTGCTAAAAAGACTACTTAAAAAGTTCTTCAATCAGGTTTTTTTTGGACCTCATTATTTAAAGATGCTTATACTTTTTGTATTTCTTATGACAGGTGCCAGTGGATGGGAAACATTGTAAAAAGAGATGAGATGCCACTTACAAATCAATTGGTCCTGGAGATTTTTGATGTATGGGGAATTGACTTCATGAGACCTTTCCCATCCTCAAACGGGTAAAATTACATCTTGGTTGCTATAGATTATGTTTCGAAATGGATTTAAGCAATCACAACTAAGACGAATTATACCCAAGTGGTGGTGAGGTTTGTCAAGGTGAACATTTTCACCAGGTTTAGGACTCCTCGTGCAATCATAAGTGACGGTGGAAGCCACTTTTATAACAAGGTTTTTGCCTCATTAATGAAAAAGTATAGTGTCAAACACAAGGTGGCAACCCCGTATCACCCCCAAAAATCTGGACAAGTTGAAGTGAGCAATAGGCAGATTAAGCAGATTTTGGAAAAGAACGTACAACCAAACCAGAAGGATTGGTCAATTAAGCTTAATGATGCCTTGTGGACATATAGAACTGCTTATAAAACTTTGATTGGGATAAGCCCTTACAAGATAATATTTGGGAAAGCATGTCATCTGCTAGTGGAACTAGAGCACAACAATGCCTACTCAAAGAAGTTGAATTTCAATTTGGATAAGGATGGAGAAGAAAGAAGTTTGCAAATGAGTGAGCTTGAGGAGCTTTGCAATAATGCCTATGAGAATGCGAAAATATATAAGGAAAGGACTAAAAAATTACATGACAAAAAAATCTTCTGGAAAGAGTTCTATCCAAGGATGTTGGTTATATTATATCAATCGCGTTTGAGGCTATTTCTAGGAAAGTTAAAATCAAAATGGTCGGATCCTTTTAAGGTTACCGAAGTTTTGCCTCATGGAGCAGTTGAAATAGAGAATCTTCGGAATAGTGGTAGATTTAAGGTAAATGGCCATAGATTGAAGCCGTATCTTGGTGTGTCCGGAGATGGGACTGTAAGATCGATTGAGTTCAAAGAGCTGTAGAGCTCTCATACGTCTCGCCTAGACGTTAAATAAAGCGCTGAGAGGCAACCCACCCAGGTAGTTTTATTTTCATTTATTTTTTAATTTTGGTCATAAAATTAGTGTGTGTCTCGAGTACTTCTTCTCTCGAATTCAATATTGTCATATTGTTTATCTTGAACTTTATTGAGAAACAATGTTGAATTTGGGTTTAGAGGGTGTCTCGACGTTTAATTTTCTATTTAGGATAAATGTTTTTTTTAATGTGTGTATGTCTGAGTTGAGCAGAACAGGTCTGAAAGAAGAAAATTTAACATTCTGGTATTCACCGCTCTCTATACCGCTCCTTTGGTACTCTGTATGGACCCCAGTATAAGTAGCATGAGTCCAATGAAGTTTATCGCATCCTATACCGCATTGTAGGCAGCAGTCTACGCAGTGGTCTGGCGAGCATGAACATTCTGCTATGTACCGCTTGTGATACTGCGCCACGTGTATGCTGTCCGCACCATGATCTTCATAGCGTAACTGTATTGGAATGTACCGCTTTGTGTACCGCTCCATGAGTATCTGCCTAGGCCGCGGTACATAAAATGAAACAGTGCATTTTGCAGGTACATGAAGGCAATTTTAGGCAACATTGCGTTGTAGACTGAGGCTCAGGTAAGTGACCCAGGACTACGGTAGGGCACGATTTTACGTCCTTATTTAAGAACTGCACAGCTGTGTGGGACTCACATTTCCCACATTAGCTTTACACTTTCCTCTCCCTTTTCTTTCTTGTTCTCCATAATTCTCTTCTATTTTCTTCCCAAATCTCATTCTTCTCGTCCGAATTAAGGTATGTCTTCTCATGCATTCTTCTCTTGAAGTTTTCTTTTCCCCTATATGTTACTTTTAGTATTAACATTTTGATTGAGATGGAATTATCATGATTTCCTTGAATTTCGAATTTATTATACATATATAGTCAATGGGTTTTGTTTTGATTGCATTGTTTCATGAATCCCATTAGGGAAACTCGCACAACACGAATCCCACACTTAAAGCGCCCTCGCCTTGGAAACTACTCACTCTCACACCCCGAGCATAATTCACTTCGACACTAGGTTCTCACATGGGATCTCTCTTATTTTTCCTCTCAAAACCTAGGTTCACACTCATGCAACATGTATGCAAAAGAGTTTATTTAATGGAATCAAAGTAGTTGCATACATTTCATACAAAGTAAACGCTATTTATTGTGAAACAGTCTCATGAAAGAATCAAGTGCCATGAACGTGGAAAGAGCATGCATAGACTAATATTCCCAAGTTAGATTTCCCCTAAGATCAACTAGGTCTTTTCCATTTGGTTGTAATGGGGTTAGAGTGATTGGTGATTAGAAAGAATGGGAATTTAGGCATAATGCACTAATAAACCAAGTTAAGGCAATACATTCTACATTTAAACATTTAATTTCTCAAGCAACACCACTTCTAAATAAAAGTATACATTAAGGCGTCCAGGCTTACATAAATTTCAAGTGCAATCACTAACTACTCTTATTACCCTTTTGAGTAGTGTTTACAATTTAAACAAGGCAATTGAAGCATATTCCTTTTCTAAATTTTTTTTTTATTTTTTTTTTTCATTTGCTTCTTTTTTTTTTCTTTTCTTTCGATTGTTTCTTTTCTTGTCTTTTTCTTTAATTTCTTGCCTTTGACTTTTGCACAAAATTTTTACAATACATCATTCATATGCCTAGGTACACGACATTTGACCATGAAAGCACATTTTACATTCATTCCAAAGCCTTAACAAGATCAATTAAGTGAGGGTTGACTTAGTGTTTGGGTTGCTTGGGTAATGGATAATATTGGTGTAGAATGAAAAATTCTAAGTGTGTTTGGCTTCAAAATCGACTTGGGAGCACACATATTAAGGACTTTGAATTATTTGGCATTTTAAGTGGCTAAAACACACATTGTCCTAATATCACCTCAAAGAATCCATCTAACAAAGGAATAAAATTTTCAGTCAAGCAGTCCACTTTAATGATGCATGTTCTATGACACATGATGATTTTGGTGTAATGAGACTATGCATGGTGTTTGAAAAGTGTTTAAAGATTTGAAAAATAGTTTCCCTCGAATTGCACACTTTTGGCTTGTGTTTGTGAACTCATAAGGATTGTCTCCACTATTAGAACAAGACGCTTGAGCACCGAGTCCCCTCAACTTAGACACCAAAAGATGGGACTAACCCATGTAGTGCAAGTGAGACCCTAAAGTGACTAAGAGTTATGAACAAGCACACAAAGCATACACAAATTTGCCACAAACACTTTGCTCAAGATTATCTCACCAAGCTAATTAAAACTCAAAAGTTTTGGCTAGGCAGCAAATTTGAAAAATTGACACGAAAAATGACTCAAAAACAAAAACAAAAAGACGACTCAAAATGGTGTGTACACCCCCAAACCAAAACCCAACATTGTCCTTAATGTTGAAGACAAGAGAGCTCGGCCTAGCAGCGCGCACCAACTTGACGCAAAACATATAAACACCTAGGCACTAATCAAGCACAATCAATGCCCAACAAAATAAAAGACACAACAATGGCTCATAACAAAGTACGGCATCCTATGTAAACATGGCAATTAACCTTTAAAATTCACCCACATCAACATCTATTCACCAATTTATCAGAATATGGGTATTAACCCCCAAACCGATTCCTATCATATGTTCATTCCTGTATAGGTATATGCACGAATTCAAAACCCTCAAACCGAGTTGGGCTATATATATATATAAACATGTATATCTACAAGAGCCTTTAGCTAATCCAATTGAGAATGAATAAATCAATAAATTCATCATGTGGAATTCAAAATTGTTTCAGCAATCATAAACATATTCTCTCATTCAAAATTATCCACACATTCAACCCAAATCTGATATTTACCGAGAATAGTCACATTCATCAAGTATCCACACATGCCTAAAATGAGAAATAGAAAAAATTAAGTGCAAGGGTTTGAGATGAAAAGATTAAACAAATGTGGGAGCTTGTTGTAGACTCAGAATGAATAGGTTGTTGCCCGTTTTATGAGCATTCTTGGCTTGCTCGTCCCTCCAAGACTTGCAAGTGGCCAGTGTGTTGAATTCAAGAGATAAAGAACCTAGCATTGCAGCACAATTTCTTACCACAAGGGTTAATCAACCACATAAAATATCTCAAACAAAAATATCTCACAAATAGAAATAATATCCACAATCATCCAAACTAAATTGTCATAATTATCAAACAAGCTAAGCAATTTAAAATATGCAACGAAAAATAGTAAAGTTCACTCCTAAATAAATAAATATTTTTTAAATAAATGTTCACAATTATGGCAAGGTAAATCAATCAATCATCGTCAGAATCTGACTCCTCCTCCTCTATCATAGGTCTCTTCTATTTATGATCCTGTTGTGCCTTGAGCCTCTCCTCATGCTCTCTCTTCAACATCTCCATAACTGTCTAGAGATCCGAATCAATGGTAGGCCCTCTCGAGGTGTACTCTCGACGAATGGTTGGCTTCTTCCTTCGCTGATATGGAATGATGTTCAAATCCTTTCTCATTCCTGTCACATTTTCCCATAAGTCTTCAATGCTGCCTTTGGCATCCCTGATCTCTGAGGTGAATGTGGATCTCAGTGAGTCTATTGAGGGCTTAAGACTGGACATCCCTGAAATCAATTGCTGCCAAGGTATTTGATCACTCCCAACTGCTGGTTATGGTATTGGATCCTCCTGGTAATACTCTATATGCTGAACATCCCTAACCATGTCCTCTTGGTGTTGAGTGCTTGACCCTGCTCCAGTTTTAGTCTTCTTTCTCCCTATTTTCCTCTTGCTGCTTGTCAAATCCCTTTCTATCTGTAAAATGCGCCATGTCTTGATGTCCAAATCCGCATGCGACCATTCAAACTTTTCATAACTAAGATCCACCCCTTGCTGCTTACAAAATTCAGTGATTAGGCATGGGAAGATCAATGCTTGCTTGTCTAATCTTTTGTTCCCTACTGCCAATATTTCTGCCTTAATGATCCATGCTACATTGATCAGCTGGTTATGTTATATACAGTGCAATATGGTGGTTGTCTCGAAAGATATATTCGTCCTCTAAGTCCTTGGTCTGAGGGAGTGTGAAATGAACATATGCTAGAAACCCAATTCAATTTTTAGGTTGTTATGTTTGATCGGGAATGTTGGATTCACACAGAAGTCCATTAGATTCATAACCAGATCATTAGCGAGGTCCAAGTTCTTCTTTACGAAACAGTCGTCCCTCAGAGTTTGATGGTCATCCGGGAGCTCTGTTCGTAGGTACCTCTGGACCTTGTCTATATTAATCTGTACCTCTACTCCTCTTACCATCACAGCCACTCCTCTCATGAAGTCATCGGGGAACTATTCCCATATAAAATTCCTGCTCTATCCTTCTACAAAAACGGGGCAGTGAGCTAACAAAAGCCCGCCATCCTCTCTCCATCACTCTGGTAGGAATTGGAGTGTCTTCAAGCTCTGATAAAGCTATGCCACGCTCTTCCACAATATCTCTCTGACTGAAGTACTCCAAGCATCTCTCGAAATCTCTGTTCAAGGTGCATGGTGGTAGGGGAGGCATCTTTTTCTTCTTTCTTCCACTTTGTCCTTGTTTATTCACAGCACCCTTAGTTCTACCTGACATCTGCAAAAGAAAATGCTCGCTTAAAGATATACATTGTGGCATGAAGGAAACACTGATCAGCAAACTTTAAACAACCGAAAAGCAGGCCTAATTGCCCAGTTGCACGGGTACGGCACATGTAGTTTACCCGTGCAGTACCCGTGTAGTTTCTCAGTATCGCAAGTAATCTCCCTGTGCACGGGTATAACACGAGTAAGGGTACCCATGCAGTTACCCGTGCTATTACCTATATATGCACTTTTTCCTTTGAAAAATTCCTCTTTCATGTAATCAAAACATTTTAAACGATCAACTGGACCACCTGGGTGCATTCAAGCACAAATAACACATATAATGGCATCTCTTACATGCTTCTAAGACTTTAATGAACTCAAGATAAAACAAACCCTAGAATTCCTAATTGTATGCAAGAGTGGTCATAGTTTTATTCAAAAAAATCACACACTTCGGCATGAAGTAATCACACACAAACCCATCATCAATTAGCAAAGAGTATGCCATAAAACTTGAAAAATTCCATGGGTTATACACAATTTGTATTCATGACTATTGAGAGTGATTTGAGGAGAAGAGAATTATGTAATCCATGTTAAATCAATGAAAAACAAGTTAAATGAGAGAATCCATACCTTTTCTTGTAGAAATTTAAGACTTGCGGCTCACGGAATACCTTTAAGGTGTAGCAAGAGAGGAGGGAGAAAGAGTTTTGTTAATTTTAAAATTGTGAGCCCTACCACAAAAGGGACATCATATATAAATGTGCTCGATAGCACGGGTATAGCACGGGTGAGTTACCCGTGCAGACACCCTGCAAATTCCTCAAGTCAGCCTGCATCTTCTTTGTAGCACAGGTGTAGCACGGGTAGGAACCTGTGCAGTTAACCGTGCAATATTCTTCAAGTTCAGCCTTTCCCCCGGTAGACGGGTGACTGAACGGGTAGTGCGCGAGTAAGATACCCGTGCACTAACCTTTTTGTCACCCTTTTGCACTTTTTCTTGCCCTCTTGAATTTCTGTGCCTTGAGCGGATTCCCTGCACATGAAAAATATGTTTATGAACTATACTTGCATTATTCATCAGATAACAAATCTAAATACTCACATTCAAACTATCAAATTCCATTATTTAAAACACTCAAGGATTTCACAACAAATTTTCTATAGACTAAGAACCACCTACCCCTTTAAATGCTCATGAGGATACTTCAAAATCAAGGTGACTCAAAATGCAAGAGAAAATAAATTGTGACATCCAACAATACTTCAGAATTTAATCAATGTAAAGTATGTTCGGTGGGATTTGAGTCAACCACCGATGGTTTAACCGAGTGAAGGAATCCATTTCTCTTTACCACCCATATGGGTGTCAAAGTTCTTTCTAAAAATCCTTTCTCCTTAGTCCTCACTTCATCCACTAGGTCCTTCCAAACCCATATATTCCTAACTTCACTTGGGCTCCTCATGGACCTAATTTGATTGTTCCTAACCCTTTGAAACTTGTAACAATGGGCCTTAATGTGCCCCAGCTTTGAACAAAAATAACAAGTTGGAAGGGTATAAGGAAAACTCCCTCTTTGATTGAAGCTTTGAGGTCCCCTTGAGTGTTCCACCTTAAGTGACTTGACTTCCTTCTCCACTTTCTCTAACTCCACTATGTAGTCACATTCCTTTACTTTTGCAACCTTCAAGGCCTCCTCCTTCCTCTTGAGTGTTTTCTTTATCTCTCCCAAAGCATTTGACTTCTTTTCAACCTCTATCAAAAGTTTCCCAGTTTTTCATGCATATTCTTTTTCAAACTCCTCCGAGAGCTTAGCTAACTCAACTAGGTTTTGCGAAATAGCCTTCTTTTCACCCTCAACTTTTACAATTTTCATCTCAATTTTTTTGTTGACATCGGAGAGTTCTTGTACTTTCTTTTTCAAAGTCTCATTCTTTTCCTTAAGGAGTTCGATTTCTTGACGAAGCTTTTTGTTTTCATCTTCACTCATCCTCTTTTTCTTGCTTAAAATCTCTAGATACCTCTTCAAGTATTTTCTCATCAAAAATTGCCTTTTCCATTTTTAAGGCTTCTTTTTCTTCAATGCCGTCTTGATGCCCTTCTTCCATCTCTATGGCTAACTCAAATGCCTTAACAATGTCACTAACTCTGCTGTTCTTCTTTCATCCCTTCGGCACTTCCAAAACAAAACATCCTTCAAAACGTTTTTCAACAAGTCGGTCGACATAAACTCAACTCTGTTCCCACCACAGCTGAAAACTAAATGCCTCGAAACCACATTTACTTCCATACCAACTGTGGCCATAAATGACCTTCCTAGAAGTAGCTTCCACTCCCTCTCATGGGATTCATCCTCCTTCACTTCAAGCACAATGAAGTCCACTGGAACCTTTAGTCCATGGATGTCTAATTGTACGTCCTCAACTACTCCACAAGAAGTCTTTGGAGAGTTGTCAGCCATCTTGAGTTCGATTGGAGTGTCCTTCATGGATTGTAGCTTCAACTGCTTGTATACCTTCAAATACATCATGTTGACACTTGCTCCCATATCTAGCACTGCTCCCATTTTTTCTGACTCTCCAATGGTAATTGGAATGATAAGGTCACTAGGATCCTCCATCTTTACCGGACTAGTTTCTTCTGACTCATCTGCCATCTCTATTATAAAATCTTCATCAACCATTTTCGAGTCTTATGTTTCCTCACCTAAGGCCAACTTCTCACTCTTCTCTAGAAGTACCTCCATTAGCTTAATATACTCATTGTTACTTTGAGATTTCCCTTTGTCCTGCTTGTGCAGAGCCTCTGTAATTTGAGTAACTTGAGTCTCCAATCTCCTGATCGAGGAATCCATGCTATTCGCCTGTTGGTCATTTGACTGAATGTAGTTTTTCAACATTTGTTCATTCGCACTTTGGGAGTTTCTGATAGCTATCGAAGCTTCATTAGTTGCCTTGATAAAATCTCTCAATTATTCTCCAAGTGATCTGACTTTCAGTTGGTACGCATTTGCCTAAGTGTTGAAGTTGCCTAGTGGGTTATTACTCGAGCCCCCCATTGGTTGTTGCTTGATCCTGCTTGATTGTTGTACCTATTGTACCCTTGATTCTGATACCCTGGGTTGTTTGCACTGTTGTTGTTGTTGCTCCATGAGAAGTTAGGGTGATTTCTCCACCCTGGGTTGTATTGGTTGGAGTAGGGATCATTCCTCTACCTTTGGAACCCTGCTAACATCTGGGCTTCTTCATGATCCAACTGTCCCTCTACTCCATTCAATGTGTCCCCTGTGATTTGGTTCACCTAAGCTGTTGGCTTGAACATATTCTTCATTAACTCTTCTACTGACTGCATTTCCTTAGCCATTCTTGACATCTCTATGGCTATTCCTGTATTCCTATCAATCTCTAGCTTTCCACCTTTCCTGATTTTTGAGGACCTTTGTTATGAATTTTGGGCTAGCTTCTCCATGATCTCCTATGCCTTTTGAGCTCTCTTGTCAGCAACTGTACCTCCACACGCATTGTCCACCATTATCTGAGTAATTGTGGAGGGACCCTGGTAAAAGGAAGTGACCTTCAAATCTTCAGGACAGGTATGTGGTGGAACTTGAGCCAGCAAGAGATGAAATCTCTCCCATGCTTCATGAAATGGTTCCCCGTCCTCTTCACTAAAGGTAGCGATCTTGATCTTTAATTCTCTTGCCTTTGCAGTTGGGAAAAACTTGTTGTAAAACACTTTACAAACTTGGGGCCAAGATGTGAGCGTTCTCGGCCTCAATGCCACTGTTTGGCATGATCCTTCAAACAATACTGGAAACAACGCATCTGCAAGTGTCCCCTAGTCAATACTCTATCCCGGACTACTATGGGAAATGTCTTCAACACTGCGCTATACTCCTTCATGAATTGAAGACAATCCTATGATGGAAGCCTACGAAATGTCGGGCAACAAGTTCACAAGCATTCCTTTCAACTCGTATAACCTAGCGGTGTCAACTAAAACAATAGTTGTTGGTTGCTCATCCCCAACTGACGGAAGAGTGTACTCCAAAAATTGTGAGTCCCAAGTCTTCATCATTAGTTCCTTGTTCCTCAACTAGTGTATTCTGAGGATTTCCGTCAGCCATCTCTTCTTCACAGTTGTTGTTCTCAAACTGTTTGATCAATCTTCCAATCTGATGAATATTGTTAAATCACGGTACTAATTCGCCTCTTAAGGAACGTCTTCCGTGCATGTACCTATGCACTTGTAAATTCAAAACAACAAATGCAAGCAAAGTAAAAGAAACTCAAATAATAAATAACTAAACTAAAACTAAATCTAATCACAACTATATACGTCGATCCCCGGCAGAGGCGCCATTTTGAACAAGCATTTTTCCGTGGTATGCAATATTCAAACAAATTTACAAAATCCCAAGATGAACTCAAACAAGTATAAAACTAGTATGCAGCAAGTATGGGTATTGTTCCACAGAGATCAAGCGATAGTTATGAATAGACTGACTCGTTAGTGAAAGTGTATGAGAAGTGAATTGATATGGTTTAGAAAAGAAATGAAATTAAAATGCAAGCTAAGCTTAACTAGCTAAAATGCACTAGTCTAAAAAGTATGAAAATATGATATGTGATTAGGGAATTGATGAATTCAACTAGCAAATAATGGGTAAAGAATGAACTCACATTAAAAGTCATAAACTAATGTAACCACCCTAGGATGTATAAGAGTGATTATTTACCACTTGTGAGTGCCCAAACCACCATGTATAGCATTGGCCACTGATCAGACTATTTTATACATATTTAAGGTCCCTAATTTCCTATCGTTTGTTCTCGTTTTCGAGTGTATTTTTGTATATTATGTTTTTGTTGAGCCATGTGTAGGTACATATTCCGTATTTCATGGTTTTGAGTGAAAAAGATTAGATTGGGAGGTAAAAGGAGCCGAAAAACGAGAATAAATAGAAGTATTCAGAGTGCCGTGCCTCACCGTTGATACAGACCGCGACGTGATCTAAGCCTAATCGTGGCCAAGAAAATCTAGATGTTTCCATGGTTGATCTGTCGTTGAGCAAGAATGCAACACTGAGACCGCGTGCATGAACCCTTCCGATTTTCTGACAGCTTATGGGTTGAAATTGTATGGGCCTGTGTAGAACGTCTGACTTGTGGGTGCCATAACTCCCTCCTCTGATCGATTCATGTTGAGATCTTTATATATTAGGAAAGGTACGGAAGTCTAGTTTTCAGACATTTTTTCAGATTATGATTCCAACCTTTTTGGAGGAGGTTATGGCCGTTTGAGTAACTAGTGCGCAGAGCAGAAATGACATTCGGCCGGCAAATTCGGCGGGCAACCAAACTGCCGTTCTGTTCGCCGAATTATGATAGTAGGTTTCTTCACCAATTCGACGGGCAAAATGGATGGCACTATGGCCGTCGTTTTGACTGTCGAACGGCACCTGGAGGTCGCGTTTTTACTCAAACTTTAGGAGCATTTTCGTCCCTTCACTACCATTTCATACCCTAACCTCCCAACACTATAAAAACACATTTTCCTCTCTTCTCTTCAAAATATACATATCCAAAAACTTCATCTACTTTAATCTTCTTCACCAATTAAGAGAGACAGAGAGAGCTTCCAAGAGCATCCATGGAGGTTTTCCTCCATGCATGTCTCTCCTACACCATTTCTACCCATCACTCACTACATTTGAGAGTTGATTGAAAGGAGATAGGAGTGGTATATGACCAATTTCGAGCTAGGCATTTATGGAGCTCTTGGAGGGGTTTCTTCAAGGGTTGTCTCCTTTAAACTCATTCTCTTTGTTTTTCATGTTTTCTTAATTGTGTAAATCTGTGGGTTTTGTTTCTACTCTTATACACTCTTCGAATTTACACTTGATTTTTTGTGATCTCATTGTACATCAAATTTCTTTCATTGATTGCTATAGAACGTCATGTGGACTACTTGTATGAGATTTGTATTCCCTTGCTAGATGAAATTTTAGAAATGATTTTGGACTTGAGTGTGAGCGTAACTACTAAAATAGCCTAAACACTTGCCCATAGATATGTGCTTACATTAGAAAAATCGAGGCCAAACACTAAATCTCCACCACCTACATAACCTAAACACTTTCACATACCCTAGTTATTGATCATGTTAAGGTGTGTAGCTTTAAAGAAGTTATGTAGCTCTAAATTGTGTAAAGCGTGTACTTAGGCAAATGTATGTAAATTGTGCAAAGGCAACGGCTTAAAAAGAAAAAGTGTGAAATATAAACACTTAACCCTTCAAATTCTGCAAATGTAAAGTTACTCTAAAAATTTGAGTACAAATGTAGCACAAAATGTGCAATGTAAAGGTTTATAGCTTAGATGCTTGAATTGTAATGTAAAGTGTAAATGAGCTCAAAGTGATGTAATTGTAATGTAAACACCTTGGCATGGTTAGTAGCTTTATCTTCCCACTCCTACCATATCCTCCATCCCCTACATTACCAAACACCCTTGGCCACAAATACAATTAAGGAAAGTCCATTTAATCTCTTAGGAAGTCTATCTTGGGAATGTGAGTCAATGCTTGCTCTTTCCACGTTCATAGCATTTCAATTCCTTCATGAGATCCATTTTTAGAAATTGTGCGTTATTTGGAAATACTCATATGCGATTATATTTGGTTTCCGTACATAAACTCATTCACATATATTTGCTAGAGAGTGCGCCTAGGATTCTGAGTGAAAATATATGACTGAAATCCGGTGAGGATTAGAGTCCAGGCGAATTGTATCTTGAGCGTTCGAGTGTAGTTGTCTTTTAAACCGAAAACATCCTAAGAATTGGCATACTTGCATTATGTGATACATGTTTATTGATTGGTATATTTGAGATTCTAGCATGCAAGTGTTGTTTTTGCTTGGTATGTTTGGATTGCAACTCAACCAATTTTCTTACAGAGTATACGTTTGTGGGTGTCGTAACTGTAAACCCTCAAGAGACTATAACACCTCCTATTAGGGCCGCCTATAGGTTCAAAGGTTTGTGGCACGTGCTAAGTGCCAACGTGTTTCCTAAGAAAGTGGACTAGCCTAGTTTTTATTTATTTTTACAGTTATATGTTTGTTTGTTTGTTTTTCTATTTTTTGTTTTGCTCGAGGACAAGCAAAGGATAGGTTTGGGGGTATTTGATCGGACTATTTTATACATATTTTAGGTCCCCAATTTCCTATCATTTGTTCTCATTTTTGAGCGTATTTTTGTATATTATATGTTTGTTGAGCCATGTGTAGGTACATATTCCCTATTTCATGGTTTTGAGCGTAAAGAATAGATTGGGAGGCAAAAGGAGCCAAAAACGAGAATAAATGGAAGTATTCAGAGTGCCGTGCCTCACCGTTGATACAGACCGTGATGTGATCTAAGCCCAATCATGGCCAAGAAAATCTAGATGTTTCCACGGTTGATCCGTCATCAAGCAAGAATGTAACATCGAGACCGCGTGCATGAACCCCTCTGATTTTTCGACAGCTTATGGGTTGAAATTGTATGGGCCTGTGCAGAATGTCTGACTTGTGGGCGCCATAACTCCCTCCTCTGATCGATTCACGTTGAGATCTTTATATATTCGAAAAGGTACGGAAGTCTAGTTTTCAGAAAATTTTACAGATTATGATTCCAACCTTTCTGGAGGAGGTTATGCCCGTTTGAGTAACTGGTGTGCAGAGCAGAAATGACATTTGGGGGCAAATTCGGGGGGCAACCAAACCGCCGTTCTGACTGCCGCATTATGATAGTAGGTTTCTTCACCAATTCGGTGTGCAAAACGGCTGGCATCATGGCCGCCGTTTTGACTGCCGAACGGCATCTGGAGGTCATGTTTTTACCCAAAATTTAGGGGTATTTTCGTCCCTTTACTACCATTTCATACCCTAACCTCCCAATACTATAAAAACACATTTTCCTCTCTTCTCTTCAAAATATACATATCCAAAAACTTCATCTTCTTCAATCTTCTTCACCAATTAAGAGAGAGAGAGAGAGAGAGAGCTTTCAAGAGCATCATAAGAGGTTTTCCTCCATGGATGTCTCTCCCACACCATTTCTACCCATCACCCACCACATTTGAGAGTTGATTGCAAGGAGATAGGAGTGGTCTATGACCAATTTCGAGCTAGGCATTTATGGAGTTCTTAGAGGGGTTTCTTCAAGGGTTGTCTTCTTTAAACTCATTCTCTTTGTTTTTCATGTTTTCTTAATTGTGTAAACCCCACCTGGGAATATTTGTAAACCTAATTTGTGCTCAATATAATGTGTGGTTGTTCTTATATCTAATTTGTGTTTTGATTCATTCTGGCTTTTATTGAATATATCTCTATCTTGAAATGCTTGTGTATGGAGATTGGAAATTAATATATGTTCATGAATGGGATTAGGAGTATATTAATGTAATTGTAGGAGTAGTTGTAATCAAATGTCCCATTTGTGTGTGTATGTTGATGGAAAGTCGAATTTGCATGTGTATGGATGGATTAGAGTGAATAAGAGTTAGGATTGTGCCATTGGAAAGGCCATTCCGGGCATAGACTTGGCTAATTAGCTAGGAAGAATGAATGAACTTGTTAATTGCCATATTTAAAGAGGTTTGGTTCATTGTTTTTGTTATACATTGGTCTTTAGTTATTCCTCACGCTAGGGGCTTTAGGTGAGTTCTGATTAGAGATACAATAATTGGGAATTCAGCTATTTCTTGCGCTAGGGGCTCTAGGCAATTTATGGTTGGAGGAACGATTACTCTTTCCACATTCATTAGACTTAACGTTGCCATTTTATATTACCATGTTAGTATTGAGACACAATCTAGCATTGGTTTGTAGGATTGGTTCACATATGTTGGTTGCGGTTTTGTGTTTGAGGGGCTCTCAACACACTCTTCAACTGTTAGCTCTATGAATGGGTATAAATCAGATTGAGGCAAGAACGAACCCTTATCTTAAATTGGATGAACTTAATGTCTAACAACCCACTTGTGTGCACTTATGTTTGGTGGACTTGTAAACCCTTGTGTGACCACTTTCATGCATCTCTCGTATCCACCATTTTATTATTTCTCATTTAAACACCATTCTCACCCTTCCATATTCTCTTTATTTTTATATTTTCATTTTCATTTTCTATGCTGCACACATCACACAACACACACAAACACCATTCTCACCACATCCACATTCTATTTACATTGCTTTCCCTAAACTCTAGAACTTGAAACGGTTAACAACACATCCCTGCGGAACGATACCCTTGCTTGCACGCTGTACTAGTTTTATTTCTATATATGTCTTTTGACTCGTGCCTTATTAGCAAGGTTGATTTTATTATAAATACTTGATGATGTTTCCAACGTCGCAAAAATCTGCTCGTCAGCCACCCACAATTGGTTAGGCAATGAAAGAACATCTATCATATAAGGGACAAATCTCTTTGTTAAAATCACCAACCTATAATGTATAGTGTTGATGCTTAATCTATAACATGCAACCAATCCTAGGATGTATAGTCTTGGTTACCCATTAAAGATTAGAGTTAGGTGAGATTAATATGTCCGGATCTCACTTGAGTCATGTACTCTTGTTTGATCCTCCTATTCAATTGAGCTTAGAGAACCAAGCATCATGTATACTCAATTCTCTACACATATAATTTCTCAAACAACTCATGAAGAGAGTCATGTACAATCAAACACAAATTGCTTTTGAAATCAAGTAAAACATTGAAGAAAACAAATTAGATAGATTTTAATAAAAGAAATTGAATTCATTACAAATACCCATCTTTACATGTGAATCATATAAATCCCCTAATGGGATTTAGCTACTCATAACAAATAGAATACAAGAATAAAAAGGAGGGAAATAGAAAAGACCCATGTAGAACCTTCTTTCTTCAAGCACAAATCCACCTCCAATGTCCTTGTGAGTAGCAATCTATGAAGAAGATGATGGGTTTTTGGTGAAGTATGGAGAGAGAGAGAGAGAGAGATGTTTTTGAGATTTAGAGAGAGAAAGAATGAAATGAATGGGTGTATGGTCATGGGTCTCCTAGTGAAAAATCAGATATGAAACTATTTATACTTCCTTCAAAATATTAGGCCAAAATGCTGATGTGGCGAGCTGGGAATCACGTATAGCACGGGTATAGCACGGGTAAGGTACCCTTCCAGTTACCCGTGCACTCTTGATTTCCTTCCTAACTTGTGCAATGTGCACAGGTTATTACAAGAGTAAGTAACCCGTGCATTACTGATTAGAAGGTTTTTGCCGTCAGAAAACCGCCTGTCAAAACAATTTATAAAACCTATGCGATGCGTTCACAAGTATAAATACAAGCAAGCGGCAAGCACGGGTGTCGTCCACTGAGATCGGGGTAGCGGTGATAAGATTAGGATTAATATAACCAGTATGCATAAAAGTAAAGTGATAGTGAATGAAGATACAATATAAACTAAACTATGAAAGCAAATAAATGGGATGACAATGGAGGGATGAATGAATGATGATGGAACTATGGAGTTGATGGACTCGTAGGTGAATATTGGGGCAATTGCAACAAACTCTCAATTAAGCACGTTTTGACAAATGTAACCAACCTAGGGTGTATAGTGTTGGTATATATCTATAGCAAGAGGTCAACCTAGGGTGTATAGCGAAGACCTCCTACTAGAGATTAATCCCTCCTAAGCAACCAACAGTGGCTAGTTACTCAATTGGGACTTGTTCCATGAATGCTCATCTATCTAGCTATGGCTCAACCTATTACTAATGTAGCCATCCTAGGATGTATAGTGATGGCTTCCAATTCCCTCACAAGTGGCCGACCTAGGATGTATAGTGAAGGCCACCCGTTTGAGATTGGATGAGGCTTTAGGTTATCAACCGAATTCTACTCGAAGGTTAGTTCTCGTAGAATCACTAAAGTAGCCAACCTAGGGTGTATAGTGGAGGCTTCTATTTCTCTCACAAGTGGCTAACCTAGGATTTATAGTGAAACCCACTAATTCAAGATTAGATTAAGGGCATGGTTTTAGAGCCGGATTTCCGGAAATCCTTTCATTCAATTGAGCATTAGACAACCTAATTGCCTACTCAAGTAGTCCAAATAAATCATGCAAAGAGGGTGTATCCAAGCAAATCAATAATAGAAATCAATTAAAGCAATGGAATAAAACATAGAGATAGAATAAATATAACATATAGAGTTTATTTACAAAGCCCAAATATCCATCATAGAAATAACATCAACCCCATAGTGGGGTATTTTAGCTACTCATGTTCTATTACAAACCAATAAACTAAGAGAGAGAGTAGAGATAACCCTTGAAGACTGATCTCTTTCCTTGAAGCTTGAATCCAAGTCTCCTAGTTGCCTTTGATTGAGTAGAGATGGTTTGGATGATAGGGAGATGTGTTTCTAGCTAAAAATACAAGTGTTGGGAGGTATGGTGTTCTTTTTGGTTCGTTCCCATCCTTTTCTATTTATAGAGGATGGAAAAATAGGTCACTTAAGCTGGAAACCAGAAGCTGTCGCGCGCAGAGTGCGGGTGGAGTGCGGGTGAATTACTCGCACTGTACCAGCACTGCAAAGGTTTTCTTCATCTTTAGTTCTCTGATCTGGGCAACAGTGCGGGTGGAGTGCAGTTGGATTACCCGCACTTTACCCGCACTATACTCGCACTGTACTCGCACTCTGGTGTCAGGTGTAAATCCACTCCTCTGTTTTGAGCAACAGTGCGGGTGGAGTGCGGTTGGATTACCCGCACTTTACCCGCACTTTATCTGTCAGGTACGAATCAGCTCCTCTGTCTTGAGCAATTGTGCGGGTGAAGTGCGGTTGGATTACCCGCACTTTATCTGTGAGGTACGAATCAGCTCCTGTCTTGAGCAATAGTGCGGGTGGAGTGCGGTTGGATGACCCACACTTTACCCGCACTTTATATTTCCTTCATGCATCAAGTCTCGGCTATGGGAAGGAGTGCGGTTGGAGTGCGGTTGCGACCCGTACTTGACCCGCACTGTAGTGCTGCTTATGATCCTTTGTCTTTCCTTTTGCCCATTTTCTGCCGGAACCACTGCAATTAGCTTCTAACACCATAATTACATCTATTGCCTGCAAATTAGCATTAATGAGCCTATTAGACATAAAAGACATAATATATATAGAAAATACACACGAGAACGAGACAAAAGAATAGGAATGCGGGCCGAAATATACAACAATTTAGGCACGATCAAACACCCCCAAACCAAACCTTTGCTCGTCCTCGAGCAAACATAATCTAAAACAAAATAAGATAAACTAAAAATGACTCAAACTAAGGACTCCCTAGACACAAAGAAAAACTTGCTGCAGAGCCAAATAGCAGAGATATACACAAAAGCAAACGAGAGCGAGGAATGAGCATATGCGAAATATTCTAAACAACTCGAAGACACCCCAAGGGAAACTGGCACAACACGAATCCCACACTTAAAATGCCCTTGCCTCAGAAACTACTCACTCTCACACCTCGAGCATAATTCGCTTCGAAACTAGGTTCTCACATGGATTCTCTCTTATCTTTCCTCTCAGAACCTAGGTTCACACTCATGCAACATGTATGCCAATGAATTTATGTAATTGAATCAACTTAGTTGCATACATTTAGTGTAGAATAAATGCTGTTTTCAGTGAGTGAGTCTCATGAAAGAATCACGTGTCATGAACGTGGAAAGAGCATTCATCAACTAATATTCCCAATCTAGACGTCCCCTAAGATCAATTAGGTCTTTCCATTTGGTTGTAACGTGGCCACGGTGAATGGTGATTAGAAGAATGAGAATTTAGGCACAAGCACTAATCAACCAAGTTAAGGCAATACATTCTACACTTAAGCATTTAATTTCTCGTGCAACTCCACTTCCAAATACAATATGGCGTCCAGGCATACAATTAGACTCTACGTACAATCTTTAACTACTCATGTTACCATTTGAGTAGCATTTACAATTTACAAAAAGCATTTGAAGCATATTTTTCTTTTGTTACTTTTTGCTTCTTTTCTTTTCTTTTCTTTTCATGCATTTTTACTATGCACATTTTAACAACTCATTATTGTTGCCTAGGTACACGCCATTTATCAAATTAAAGCACAACTCTAGATTCCTATGCCTCAACAAGATCAATTAAGAGAGGGTTGGCTAAGTGTTTAGGTTGCTTGGGTTCTGGATAACGTGGGTGTAGAAAGGAAAAGTCTATATGTGTTTGGCTTCAAAATTGGCTTGGGCGCACACATATTACGGGAATGGGAAGGATTTAGGCTTTCTTTTTGAGTGGCTAAAACACACATTGCCTAATATCACTTCAAAGGATCAATCTACCAAGGGAATAAAAGTTTCTGTCAAGCAGTCCACATATATGATGCATGTTCAATGACAAATGATGATTTTTGATGTAGTGAGACTATGCATGGTGTTTGAATAGTGTTTACAGATTTGAAAAACATTTTCCCTCAAATATACATGCTTTTGGCTTGTGTTTATGATCTCACAAGGGAAATCTCCACTATTAGAACAAGGCGCTTGAGCACCGAGTTCCCTAAACTTGGACACTAGAAGATGAGACTAGCCCATGAAATGCAAGTGAGACCCCTAAAGTGACTAAGAGTTATTGAATAAGCACACAAAGCATACACACATTCGCCACAAACACTATGCTCCAGGTATCTCACCAAGCTAAATAAGCTCAAAATTCTGGCTAACCAGCAACTTTTTTTGAAAATAAGACACAAAAATGACTCAAGACACAAAAGACGACTCAAAAAGGCCTCAACACCCTCAAACCAAAACCCAACATTGTCCTCAATGTTGAAGACAATAGAATCCGGCCTAGCAGCATGCACCTAACATGACTCAAACAAACCTAAGCACTAATCAAACACAATCAATGCCCCAACAAAATAAAAATGACTCAAACAAGGCTCACAAAATAAAGGCAATTCATGCAATATATCATTGAAGAACAAGTCAAGCTTAACATCATGCATTTTATCAAAATTGACGGAATGGGGCATGAACAACCCCCAAACCGAATTAAACAATATAAAGCACATGCATTCATACTTGCACAAGAGCCTCCGGCTCTTTCATCCACAAATATAATCAATAAATTCAATGTGCAAATATCCACAAAATATAACATTCTAACCAAACTATCCCAACATCACAATTTATTGAATTTAAACAACATAAAACATAAAACTAACTACATGCATCAAAATTATTCAATGGGATGCATTCATGGAGAGGCAAGGGTCCTCTAAGGGTGGTTTGATCAAGTTAGGAAATTCTCTATTTTTCACTACCCAAATAAATTTAGGTGACTTCATTATCTTTTCCTTTTTCATGTTTCTATATAAGTGCACTTGGTCTTTCCTTACCCATATTTGCTTGACCCTAGGTGGACTCCATCTATTCCTAGGACCTCTAGTTTTCCTATGTTGATTTGACTTGGAATTTTTAGCCTTAAAGTGATCTATCTTAGAACATGCAAAGCAAAAGATATTAGAGTTAGAGAAACTCCCCTTTGATGCGTGGTCTTGAGGACGTTTGATTTTTTTCACTTGTAACGCCTTGACCTCTTCTTCCTTTTTGCTTAGTGCTACCTTTGCTTCCTCTAAGGCATTGGCTTTTTGGTCAACCTCCATTTGCATCTTCATTGACTTGTGAGCTATCTTATCTTCAAAATCCTTTGATAGCCTCACTAAGTTCTCCAAAGCCTTCGATGCGGTACTCTTTTCGGCTTCAAATCTCTCAATTTGTTCTTCTAATTCTTTGTTCTTGTCTGAGACTTCCCCATTGGTCTTCTTGAGAGTACCATTCTCAACTCTGAGCATCTTCACTTCGTATAATAGTTTCTTGTTCAACTCTTCGAGATTACTCGCCTTTTCCATTCCCAAGGCTTCTCTCTCTTGAAGTGCTTCATTCTCGTCCTTCAACACACCCCTTTCCAACACTAGCTCTGTGCTCATGCTCATAAGCTGCTGATTCATCTTGATCATCCTGTCCATCTCGTCCATTCTCTTGGTTCGCTCCACTTCAAATTCGATTCGGAGCTTATACATGTCTTCTTTTGAGAAATTGGAGGAATCCACCGGTTTGGTTGCTTTAACTTGGAAACAACTCTGATTTACCGGGGTGGACTGCTGGGTGGATTCTAGCATTTGGGTGGTTTTCTCTTCTATGAAGGCTTGAGTCTCTTGTTGAGAAGCTATCATTTGCTCAGTCTCCCGCACATGATTCTTCATGAAATTTCGTAGTTGATCTTCAACGGAATTTGACTGGAATGATGAGATGTAGGCATTCTCGTTAGGCTCGTAGCTTGACCCTGAATTTTGCCAAAAGGAATCCATAGAGTCCTGAAACAAACAAAAACAAAAACTACCAAAGTAATAAAAAGAAATTAACAAAACTAAAAACAACTAATAACCTAGTAGTATTAAAACTAATCTAATCACTACTACGCACACCGATCCCCGGCAGCGGCACCATTTGATTAGAAGGTTTTTGCCGTCAGAAAACCGCCCGTCAAAACAATTTATAAAACCTATGCGATGCGTTCACAAGTATAAATACAAGCAAGCGGCAAGCACGGGTGTCGTCCACTGAGATCGGGGTAGCGGTGATAAGATTAGGATTAATATAACCAGTATGCATAAAAGTAAAGTGATAGTGAATGAAGATACAATATAAACTAAACTATGAAAGCAAATAAATGGGATGACAATGGAGGGATGAATGAATGATGATGGAACTATGGAGTTGATGGACTCGTAGGTGAATATTGGGGCAATTGCAACAAACTCTAAATTAAGCACGTTTTGACAAATGTAACCAACCTAGGGTGTATAGTGTTGGTATATATCTATAGCAAGAGGTCAACCTAGGGTGTATAGCGAAGACCTCCTACTAGAGATTAATCCCTCCTAAGCAACCAACAGTGGCTAGTTACTCAATTGGGACTTGTTCCATGAATGCTCATCTATCTAGCTATGGCTCAACCTATTACTAATGTAGCCATCCTAGGATGTATAGTGATGGCTTCCAATTCCCTCACAAGTGGCCGACCTAGGATGTATAGTGAAGGCCACCCGTTTGAGATTGGATGAGGCTTTAGGTTATCAACCGAATTCTACTCGAAGGTTAGTTCTCGTAGAATCACTAAAGTAGCCAACCTAGGGTGTATAATGGAGGCTTCTAATTCTCTCACAAGTGGCTAACCTAGGATTTATAGTGAAACCCACTAATTCAAGATTAGATTAAGGGCATGGTTTTAGAGCCGGATTTCCAGAAATCCTTCCATTCAATTGAGCATTAGACAACCTAATTGCCTACTCAAGTAGTCCAAAGCAATCATGCAAAGAGGGTGTATCCAAGCAAATCAATAATAGAAATCAATTAAAGCAATGGAATAAACATAGAGATAGAATAAATATAACACATAGAGTTTATTTACAAAGCCCAAATATCCATCATACAAATAACATCAATCCCATAGTGGGGTATTTTAGCTACTCATGTTCTATTACAAACCAATAAACTAAGAGAGAGAGAGTAGAGATAACCCTTGAAGGTTGATCTCTTTCCTTTAAGCTTGAATCGAAGTCTCCTAGTTGCCTTTGATTGAGTAGAGTTGGTTTGGATGATAGGGAGATGTGTTTCTAGCTAAAAATACAAGTGTTGGGAGGTATGGTGTTCTTTTTGGTTCGTTCCCATCCTTTTCTATTTATAGAGGATGGAAAAATAGGTCACTTAAGCTGGAAACCAGAAGCTGTCACACGCAGAGTGCGGGTGGAGTGCGGGTGAATTACCCGCACTGCAAAGGTTTTCTTCATCTTCAGTTCTCTGATCTGGGCAACAGTGCGGGTGGAGTGCGGTTGGATTACCCGCACTTTACCAGCACTATACTCGCACTGTACTCGCACTCTGGTGTCAGATGTAAATCCACTCCTCTGTTTTGAGCAACAGTGTGGGTGGAGTGCGGTTGGATTACCCGCACTTTACCCGCACTATACTCGCACTGTACTCGCACTCTGGTGTCAGATGTAAATCCACTCCTCTGTTTTGAGCAACAGTGCGGGTGGAGTGCGGTTGGATTACCCGCACTTTACCCGCACTTTATCTGTCAGGTACGAATCAGCTCCTCTGTCTTGAGCAATAGTGCGGGTGGAGTGCGGTTGGATTACCCGCACTTTATCTGTCAGGTACGAATCAGCTCCTGTCTTGAGCAATAGTGCGGGTGGAGTGCGGTTGGATGACCCACACTTTACCTGCACTTTATATTTCCTTCATGCATCAGGTCTCGGCTGTGGGAAGGAGTGCGGTTGCGACCCGTACTTGACCAGCACTGTAGTGTTGCTTATGATCCTTTGTCTTTCCTTTTGCCCCTTTTCTGCCGGAACACCTGCAATTAGCTTCTAACACCATAATTACATCTATTGCCTGCAATTAGCATTAATGAGCCTATTAGACATAAAAGACATAATATTTATATAGAAAATACACATGAGACCGAGACAAAAGAATAGGAATGCGGGCCGAAATATACAACAATTTAGGTACGATCAATTACCGGTGCAGTTGACCCTTGTCGAGGCTTTGCTCCCTGGTCTGGTGGATTGCACGGGTAATACCCGTGCAGTTACCCGTGCACTGAGATCTTCTAAAATTCCATCTTCTGATGCACGGGTAGTGCATGGGTGTGCTACCCGTGCATTATTTCCTTCTTCACCTCATTTGTGCACCAATTAGTCTCTTTTACCCCGCTTCATGCCTTTGCACCTAATACCTGTAATGACGACCAAAAGAGCCATAAATACACATAAAACACTCAAGAACAACACAAAGTGAAAGGATATTAGGGCCAAAATGTATGACATTTTCGGCTCGATCAAATGCCCCTAAACCAAACCTTTACTCATCCTCGAGCAAACTCCAATCATAACAAGAATAGACTATAAACACACAAACACGCCTTGATCTAAAAATACTTAGACTCTAACAAACAAATTGCAAGTCAACTAACTGAGAGATAAATCAGAGATAATGAGGGTGAGGAATAGGCTAATGCAAAATGTTCTAAATAACTCAATGGCAACCCAAGGGAAACTCGCACAACACGAATCCCACACTTAAAGCGCCCTCGCCTTGGAAACTACTCACTCTCACACCCCGAGCATAATTCGCTTCGACACTAAGTTCTCACATGGGATCTCTCTTATTTTTTCTCTCAGAACCTAGGTTCACACTCATGCAACATGTATGCAAAAGAGTTTATTTAATGGAATCAAAGTAGTTGCATACATTTCATACAAAATAAACGCTATTTATAGTGAAACAGTCTCATGAAAGAATCAAGTGCCATGAACGTGGAAAGAGCATGCATCGACTAATTTCCCAAGTTAGATTTCGCCTAATATCAACTAGGTCTTTTCCATTTGGTTGCAATGGGGCTAAGGTGATTGGTGATTAGAAAGAATTGGAATTTAGGCACAATGCAGTAATCAACCAAGTTAAGGCAATACATTCTACGTTTAAAAATTTAATTTCTCAAGCAACACCACTTCTAAATACAAGTATACATTAAGGCGTCCAGGCTTACATAAATTTGAAGTGCAATCACTAACTACTGTTGTTACCCTTTTGAGTAGTGTTTACAATTTAAACAAGGCAATTGAAGCATATTCCTCTTCTAATTTTTTTTTAATATTTTTTTCATTTTCTTCTTTTTTCCTTTTTCCTTTTTTTTTTCTTTTCTTTTGATTGTTTCTTTTCTTGTCTTTTTCTTTAATTTCTTGCCTTTGACTTTTGCACAAAAATTTTACAATACAACATTCATATGCCTAGGTACACGTCATTTGACAGTGAAAGCACATTTTACCTTCATTCCTAAGCCTTAACAAGATCAATCAAGTGAGGGTTGACTTAGTGTTTGGGTTGCTTGGGTAATGGATAATATTGGTGTAGAATGAAAAGTCTAAATGTGTTTGGCTTCAAAATTGGCTTGGGAGCACACACATTAAGGACTTTGAAGTATTTGGCATTTTAAGTGGCTAAAACACACATTGCCTAATATCACCTCAAAGAATCCATCTAACAAAGGAATAAAAGTTTCAGTCAAGCAGTCCACTTTAACGATGCATGCTCTATGACACATGATGATTTTGGTGTAATGAGACTATGCATTGTGTTTGAAAAGTGTTTAAATAATTGAAAAATAGTTTCCCTCGAATTGCACACTTTTGGCTTGTGTTTGTGAACTCATAAGGATTGTCTCCACTATTAGAACAAGGCACTTGAGCACCGAGTCCCCTCAACTTAGACACCAAAAGATGGGACTAACCCATGTAGTTCAAGTGAGACCCCTAGAGTGACTAAGAGTTATGAACAAGCACACAAAGCATACACTTTGCTCAAGATTATCTCACCAAGCTAATTAAAACTCAAAAGTTTTGGCTAGGCAGCAAATTTGAACAATTGACACGAAAAATGACTCAAAAACAAAAACAAAAAGAAGACTCAAAATGGTGTGTACACCCCCAAACCAAAACCCAACATTGTCCTCAATGTTGAAGACAAGAGACCTCGGCCTAGCAGCGCACACCAACTTGACGCAAAACACGTAAACACCTAGGCACTAATCAAGCACAATCAATGCCCAACAAAATAAAAGACGCAACAATGGCTCATAACAAAGTACGGCATCCTATGTAAACATGGCAATTAACCTTTAAAATTCACCCACATCAACATCTATTCACCAATTTATCGAAACGTGGGTATTAACCCCTAAACCGATTCCTATCATATGCTCATTCCTGTATAGGTATATGCACGAATTCAAAACCCTCAAACCGAGTTGGGCTATATATAAAAAAAACCTGTATATCTGCAAGAGCCTTCAGCTAATCAAATTAAGAATGAATAAATCAATAAATTCATCATGTGGAATTCAAAATTGTTTCAGCAATCATAAACATATTCTCTCATTCAAAATTATCCACACATTCAACCCAAATATGATATTTACTGAGAATAGTCACATTCATCAAGTATCCACACATGTCTAAAAAGAGATATAGAAAAATTAAGTTCAAGGGTTTGGGTTGAAAATATTAAACCAATGTGGGAGCTTGTTGCAGACTCAGAATGAGTCGGTTCTCGCTTGTTTTATGAGCATTCTTGGCTTGCTCGTCCCTCCAAGACTTGCGAGTGGCCGATGTGTTGAATCCAAAAGATAAAGAACCTAGCATTGCAGCACCATGTGTTACCATAAGGGTTAATCAACCACATAAAATATCTCAAACAAAAATATCTCTAAAATAGAAATAATATCCACAATCAATCAAACTAAATTGTCCTAATTATCAAACAAGCTAAGCAAATTAAAATATGCAATGAAAAATAGTAAGATTCACTCCTAAATAACTAAAGTAATTCTAAATAAATGTTCACAAATATGGCAAGGTAAATCAATCAATCATCGTCAAAATCTAACTCCTCCTCCTCTATCATAGGTCCCCTTCTGTTTTGGATCCTGTTGTGCCTTGAGCCTCTCCTCATGCTCTCTCTTTGACATCTCCATAGCTGCCTGGAGATCCGGATCAATGGTAGGCTCTCCCGAGGTGTACTCTTGATGAATGGTTGGCTTTTTCCTTCGCTGATATGGAATCATGTTCAAATCCTTTCTCATTCCTGTCACATTTTCCTATAAGTCTTCAATGCTACCTTTGGTATCCCTGATCTCTAAGGTGAATGTGGATCTTAGTGAGTCTATTGAGGTCTTAAGACTCGAAATCCTTGAAATCAACTGCTGCCAAGGTACTTGATCACTCCCAACTGCTGGTTCTGGTATTGGACCCTCATGGTAATACTCTATATGCTCAACATCCATAACCATGTCAACCCATAGCCAAATCCAAATCTACTCCAACAACCTCTAAGAAATTCAAACCCAATAAGTTGAAAGCTTTAGGAGTTATGGGAACCAAAAAGCTTATCCAAGATAAAGGTGTAGACTTGGTTGAGGGTTCTTATATTCATCATTCTATATGTGATAGAAATTGGGATTCATGGATTAATTCTATTAGGGTTACTAATGAGAGTCTTATTAGAGAGTTATACTTTGTGTATAAAGAGAGCTCAACCTTTGAAAATGCCTTGGTGAGTGTGAGAGGAAAAACTTTTAGAGTCTCCTCGGATATTATCAATAAGTTCCTTGGATTGTCAAATGAGATTGTTTCAGAATTTCGTGATATAGATAATATTGTTCATCTAAATCTTATGGGGAGGACTTTATGTGAGGATGATAGATTTGAGTGGGGGATGGGAGCTTATATTAGTCAAGGTGAGTTGACCAAGGTTAGTGCCTTTTGGCATCTCTTTGTATGTGCCAATCTTATGGGTTCTACTAATGCATCTGAGTTGAACAAAGAAAAGATCAAGATTGTGTATGCCTTGGTGACAAACAAGCCTTTGAACCTTGGAGATCTCTTGATTGAACATATAGAGAGTGCGGCTTCTTCACCAAGATTGGATAAGAAGTTAGCATTTTCTGGGTTTCTTACTTGTTTTTGCATGAAGCAAGGAGTTCCCATACTTGAAGATGATCTGCTTCTACCCCTCGAGGAGATATTTTTTGTCAAGCGCTTAGTGTCAATGTCATACAAAGATAAGGGGAAGGTAAATGACACTTTTAGGTTTTTTGGTAAGCACCATGAGCTATGTGTTGAGACAAGCACAAATTCTCTACCGGAATGGGCTATGCAATTTCAAGAGGGGCTTATGACTAAGATTTGAGAGCTTGATGCTAAAGTGGTGGAGCTAGGAGCAAAGGTGATTCAACAAGATAAGAAGATCAAGTATTTGGAAGACAAGCTTGTCTCTAGCAATTCATCTACTATAAAGCATTATGTGAGATTAACAACTCGAAGAATTTTCTTTGGTGATGCTTGCTCTTGAGGTATTGTGTTTCTTAACTTTTTGGCTTCATTTTATGTCAAAAAGAGGGAGAAAGACAATGATAACTGAAACCTCTTTGTCCTTTTCTATGCTCTTAATCTTAGGAATTGTTTTAGTTTTTGGTATATTTTGTTTTGGTTTCATTTGGTATCTTGAATACTCGGTTTGTAATATTTGGATATTGATAATATTTTGTTGATGGATAGTATACATGTATTTAGGGGGGAGACATGTGTATCCATTTTAACTTCAAGTGATATGTATCTAAATATTATCTTGCCATATATATGTATGTTTCTCTTGTATATGCCTTGTGTTTCAAGATGAGTTTAGGTGGTGACAAGAGAAGACTACATTGAAGAATTCAAGACTTGATGAAGAATAGTTTAAGGGAACTAACTCATTGTAATGTGAGGGTGTGATTAGGTGACCAATCTTCATTAAGTATGTTCTAGTATTTGTATAGGTAGTTTGACATAGAATTTTCCAAAGGAGGAGATTGTTAGGTTCTTGAGTCTTGTGTTGGCATTATTCTATATCAAAATGCACATTTGCTTTGTATTGATTAGTTGTTTAGGATTTGTGGATAATCAAGCTTCAAGAAGATTGGACAACTTTCAAGCAAAGTGATGACTTCAAGAGGGACAAAGCTAAATTGCTTAGCAAAACGTATATCAAGATATCCTTCCTCTTGCAAGGCTTAGGCACACATATACATTGCATTCATATGTGTCCCTATATCGTTGTGCAAAATTTGGTTTAACACAATACACACACTTGTTCATGTATGCACATGCATTAGATTTACAGTTGACAATTTTCACAATTTGCGTGTTCTAGGATTAGTTCTAAGAAATAGCATACTTGTGTGTTCTTGTGTTTATTGGTTTGTGTTTATATGTTATTGAACTTGATTTTGAGCTTATATAATTCGTCATTGAGTTCCAATTAATTTGGATACTCAGTCATTAAGTTTCAAGTTCAAAATAGGTAGTTAAGAAACTTTTTGTGATTTTATCGTACAAGGTTTTCATCCTTGTTTTTCAAATTTAATTCCATATTTTTTGGAAATGTTTCTTGACAACTTTTGTATGTGAGGGAGTCCTGGTTTGTAATATTGAAATGGATTCAAAATCGAAATTCAGAAGCCAAAGATATGGCCGAAATAAAAAGAGTACGCGTGAGGGATGTGGGGTGCCAAGCACCTCCTTCCCGTGAAGGCGCGTGGCCTCCACCAGAAGGGAGGGCTGCTGGTCCCGTGGGATCTACGTGTGTCAACGGGGATCTAGCATGGCAGCGCCCCATTAGTTGGTTCTTTCATTTCTTTGTTTCCCTCTTTAAATATTCACCCCCCCTCTTATTTCATTCAAGAAGAAAAATTTGAAAAACACAAGTGCAGAATTTTCTCTCCAAATTTTCTCATCTTCCAAACACCATAACTTTCTCATTTGGAGTCTGTTTTGAGTGATTCGAATTTGAGAATCTTTGTCTATCAGTTCTCTAATATTTTCACAAGAGTTTGGAGTCAATAGGCTGATTTTTCTGGTAGTTCTACTCATAAAAACGAAGCTGCACGTTTTTCTTTCAAGGTATTGATTTCTATCTTGTTCTTGATCTTCAAGTCTTCAATTGCCTTGGGTTTTCTTCTTCTATATATGTATGTTTGATGTATAAGCATTGATTAGAGAAATGATCTCTAATAGAACTAGTTTGATCTTCAATTGATTGAACATGTTGAGTTAGGTTTTTCTAAATCTATGTTTTCACATGTTTGAGTTGTTGTATTGTGCTAGCTTCAAATCTAGGACTATCTTGTGTGTTTATTGACATGATTTTGTTGATTGATAGTCTTTTCATATGCTAGGTAATTTTAATTTAAGATTTATTGAAATAGTATATTTGATTGATGATTTAGAACTTAATTGGATTTAAATTGATTATCTTGAGAATCCAAGTTCTATTATTTTGCTAGAGACATGTATTTGATTTTTTCAAATTGATTCTAGCTTTTTTATGTGGTTTAACATAATCTAGATTTTTGTGTGTGTTAGGGGTTTCATATACTTTAGGTTGTTTGTTCATGTTACAAGTTCTAGATATAATTGTTTTATGCTTTTAATGATAAAAATCTAGTTCTTCATGTTTTGTGTCTAATCCGCACATTTCATATGTACATGCATCATTGAGTGTGGTTGCATTGTTTTTAGGATTATAAACTAGAAAACTTATGACATGTGTGTAATTGTTCACTTCTAGTTTCCATATGATATATTGATCATATATACTATGTTGTATGTGTTTGTATCATTTGCATTCACTTAGATTACATGCCTTGTGAAAAGGTTGGAAGTCATATTTCATAGAGTAAATCTTTGATTTGTGCATGGAAGTCACATTTGGAGAGTGAATCTTCAAATTGTGCAATGGAAGTCTCATGTCTTAGAGTGAATCTTTGACTTGAGCATTGGAAGTCACACTTGGAGAGTGAATCTTCATGTTGTGCATTGGAAGTAACATTTCTTAGAGTGAATCTTTGATTTGTGCATTGGAAGTCACACTTGGACAGTGAATCTTCATGTTGTGCATTGGAAGTCACATTCCTTAGAGTGATTATTTGGATTATGCATTGGAAGTCACATTTAAAGAGTGAATCTTCAATTCGTGCAAGGTGGCATCATATTCATTGTGTTGGGTCAAAGGGTAGGTTTCTACGTGGAGTGGTCACTTGAGAGATTGTACCTTTTTTTCTTACTAGTGGATTTGTTTGCCGGTGGTTGTGGAATCAACCCGTGGATGTTTCCTCTTTGGAGGTTTTACCACGTAAAAATCATGTGTTGATTTTCTCTATCCTTAGTTGATATCTTTGTAAGTGATAATCATAACATATCAACTTTGTTTGTGTTGGAGCTTTATGAATTAAAGCCAAGTGATTATTTGTGTTTATATCACATACAAGTTAATGTTTACATTGACCTTGTTTGAATAAGCATATCTTTAATTTGAATTGATATTACTTGTGATTGTTTTGAAGTGTGGTACAAGCAACTTGGAGGGACAACATTTGTTTGTTTCAAGGAAGTGAAAAAGGTGTACTAACCTATTCACCCCCCCTAGGTTAGCTTAAGGTAAATTAATCGTGTTTTTATTTTCCAGTCCCAACTCAAAGCTCCTGGAACACCACAACAGAATGGTGTTGCGGAGAGTAGAAATAGAACCCTTATGGAAATGGTGAGATCTATGTTTAGTTTTTCATTATTACAAAATTCCTTTTGGGGATATGCGTTACAAACTGCGGCATATATTTTGAATGTAGTGCCATTCAAATCTGTTCCTAAGAGTCCCTTAGAGTTGTGGAATGGTCATAAAGATAGTTTGCTACATTTTTCACATGTGGAGGTGTCTAACACATGTGCTAACGAACATAAGTGGAAAGCTAGACCCCAAGTATGTGGTCTGCTTGTTTGTAGGATATTCCAAGGAGACTAGAGGTGGATACTTCTATAGTCCTGAAGAGAACAAAGTGTTTGTATCGACAAATGCAACGTTTCTTGAGGACAGCTATATTAGTGATCATAAACCTTGTAGTAAGATTGTATTGAATGAAATGGAGCTTGGTACGACCAGTGCTCAATCAACAAGAGTTGTTAATCCATTGTCATCTGAGAGTCAGATGATTCCTAGTCAGGACACACTACCACCTAGACGTAGTGGGAGGGTTGTACGACAACCTGAACGCTATTTGGTTATAGGTGAGGGACAAGGTGTTGTCTCTACTAATTGTGTGGATGATCCATTAACATTTAAGAATGTAATGGAAGATCCTGACAAAGAGCAATGACTTAAAGCCATGAATCTCGAGATGGAGTCTATGTACTCTATCTCGGTCTGGGAACTTGTAGACTTACTGGAGGGGTAAAACCCATAGGGTGTTAGTGGATCTACAAGAGAAAGAGAGGAGTAGATGGGAAGGTAGAGACCTTCTAGGCAAGGCTAGTGGCCAAGGGTTATACCTAGAAAGAGGGGGTCGATTATGAAGAGACTTTCTCACTAGTAGCCATGTTTAAGTCTATTCGGATTCTCTTATCCATTGTTGCCTATTTAGATTATGGAATTTTTCAAATGGATGTCAAGACTGCATTCTTGAATGGCAATCTTGATGAGGGATCTACGTGATGCAATTAGAGGGATTCATGTCTCCAGATCAAGAGCAAAAGGTTTGCAAGTTGCAAAGGTAATGGACTGAAGCAAGCATATAGATATTGGAACATAAGGTTTGATGGTGTGGTCAAAACCTATGGCTTCGAGAAAAAATGTTGATGAGCTTTGTGTCTACAAGCGCATCGTTGACGAGAAAGTAGTTTATTTAGTCCTATGCGTAGATGATATCCTACTCATTGGGAATGATGTAGGGGTATTATCGGAAGTAAAGGGCTGGCTAGCTAGCCAATTCCAAATGAAAGATTTGGGAGATGCGAGTTATGTTCTAAGGATCCAACTCTTAAGGGATCGTAAGAACAAAATCCTAGCATTGTCCCAGGCATCGTATATAGACAAGATTCTTGTGCGATTTTCGATGCAGAACTCCAAGAAAGGTAATTTACCTTCCAGGCATGGAGTTCACTTGTCTAAGGAACATTGTCCTAAGAACCTCAAGAAGTTAAGGATATGAGACGTGTTCCCTATGTGTCTGCAGTAGGGAGTCTCATGTATGCTATGTTATGCATGAGACCTGGCATCTGCTTTTAAGTGGGAGTAGCCAGTAGTTACCGGTCCAACCCAGGACTGGATCATTGGGTTGCTGTCAAGACTATTCTTAAGAATCTTCGGAGAATGAGAAACTATAGGCTAGTGTATTCTGGACAGGATTTGATCCCGTTATGATATATAAATTCTTATTTTCAGCCAGACAAGGATTTTAGGAAATTAACATCTTGATCAGTATTCACCCTTGGTGGTAGAGCCATTGTGTGGATGAGTGTGAAACAATCCTGTATTGCTGACTCCACTATGGAAGCCGAATATGTAGCCGCTTGTGAAGCTGCTAAAGAGGATGTTTGGCTCCGTAAGTTCCTGAGTGATCTGGAAGTTGTTCCAGATCTGGATAAGCCCATCACACTTTATTGTGATAACACTGGTGTTGTGGGTAATTCCAAGGAACCAAGAAGCCACAAGAGAGGGAAACATATAGAGAGAAAGTATCATCTCATTAGAGAGATAGTGCAAAGAGGAGATGTGACCGTCACCAAGATAGCATCACAGGACAATCATAGTGATCTATTTACGAAGACCTTACCGGCTAAAGTGTTTGAAGGTTACCTAGAAGGTCTAGGGTTATGAGACATGACTCACATGCTTTAGTGCAAGTGGGAGATTGTTTTGGTTTTTGCCCTAAAGCTTGTAATTTGTAAATGTGTTTTGAACATAAATAAAAGAAGTAGTGTATTCATTCCTTTGGTGTCATACTTTATATATAACATGTGCACTTAGCATCTAAGATTGCCAGATGTAATTTCGAAATGAGTATATGAGTGTCATATACAGATGGATTCAGTTTGAAACGAGCAATCTAAAGAGTTCGTAGATAACAATTAAAGCTGGGTACTTTATTTGTGGTTAATCTACAGCTGTGGTCCATTCTATAATGTACGGTGATCCTATCCTGGATCATTCATATGGTGATATGAGAATGGAGACACCTTGTATGATGTGATCATATAGGACTGGGCCACGATTTATATGAATCTATCACTAAGATCCGTTTATGCTCAGATTCCTATATATCGACAAATAATGGATATATATATATATATATATATATATATGAGTGATCTTAATCCTGAGTGTCTTATCGACTCCTTCAGGTTAGGTCATAGTCTTTGATGTACCATGGGTGAGGTCGGAGTTGCATTCCCGATCTATATGCTCCGTACTTTGGGATTGCAGTTTGGCTTGTGGCTGGGAAGGTTTGTACATAATAGTGAAATCCACTCATTCTTGCGAGAAGTAGATAATAGTTCCCTTAATGGTTGATTCGGGGCTTGAACAATATGAGCACTCTCCTAATTCCGTGAGGAATGTAGGATTTATTGTTCATTAGAGAATCAATGGTGTTAATAGCCAAATTTGGCTAGGGACCAAAGGAAAATTTTCCACCCTCTTAGTTTGGCTCCAAGCCCGAGGTTATCCACCAGGAGACCACGTTACCCGAAGCCGAACTACGATATTACCCCATAGAAATAAGGACGGGCTCCAGAAATACCCAGAGTAGGGCCTGGCTCAATCAGATCGAGCCTGCATTACCAAACCTGAAACCAGAACTGCGCAAGTGACGTGGCGTGAGCTGATTGACTTATTTTCGAGTTAATCCGGCTGCGTTACGGCAGTCTTCGAGATTCTTTATGATGTTAACCAAAGATCTCGACAGCTCATGCTGCTGCCCTCTTGTCTATATATACTTGATTATTCAACGTCTTCCTCATATCTCTCAAATTTCAAATTTTCCCAAGATAAACTTTCTCTCATAAAATTTCTCTCAAGCATATGTTTTTCTTCATTCCTCATCCTCACTGACTTCATCATGTCGAAAACTAGTCGCGATTCCGTTGATTCCATGGTTGACGCTGAAGAGGTCTTTAGCCTTGCCCCGGGAAAACGGGTAAGGAGGAGCTTAGACAGCGATGATTCTCTGCCTAACCCGTAACGTCGGCGGTCGAACAGGAATGTGTTCATTGGGATCGGGTTTTCTAACCATCCCAACCATCCTCTAGATATAGCCGATGAAGACTCTGATAAAGAGGTTGGTGGCGACGTCACGGGGGAGCATCGAGTCCCGGCTTCTGGCCCTCCTTTAGAGAGGCTTCCTCCCTATGACTTCAGGGTTGTCCCTGATTCCACCGTTGATCTGAACATGATTGATCGTTTGAGGTCTAAGTAAGGCATTCTCGACAGCATTTCTATCTCAGTACCTCCCAAAGGTAATGAGTTCTTTAACCCCCCTAAAGGCATGCTTCTAATTCATGTGGTGGCTCTCAAGAATGGGGTTAGGCTTCCCCTTCATCCTACTCTTTGGTGAGCTCTCAACGCCATCCATCTTGCTCCCCTCCAGTTGACACCCGGCTTCTAGAGGCATTTGATTGGCTTCCTCGTGCTGTGGAGGGAATAATGCCAGCTGAGCAAGGTGACGAGAGAGCCCGGAGCAGAGGAGCTGGCCTATCTTTTCCAAATCGGGAGCCTATCTGGCGCTCCCCGAGGTCAATTTTATGCTAAAGCCAAGAACAAGCTCAACTTTGTTATTCCCGGTGCTTCGAAGAAGGACCCCGCCTGGAAGGAAGAATGGATCCTTGAGGGGGATGATTGGGTAAGCTCGATTTTCATTGGGGGGGCATGAGTTCGAGGTTCCCACAGCTTTTAGTGACAAACTATCATGGGACCTGGACTCCCTGCCTTCTGAATCTGAAACTATTTTGAAGGCTATTCTAGCCAGGAACTACTTGAACCTAAAGTTCCTAACCGCTGAAGCCTTCGATCCTCGTAGGGTGAATCAATACTTGCGGATCTCAGATGCTACTCCTCGTAAGTGTCACTGAATCATCTTGCTTTGTCTTGTTGACTAACTTGGTTATGACGTTTTCCTTTTTTGTTTTGTTTACTCACAGTTTTTGTTGTTGAGCCAGCTTCCCGCGACGTCCAACGTTCTCCTCAGGCTCGAACTCCATTTCCCTTTGCTGGGGTCGCACCGGCTCTTGCTCAATCTACCTCCCCAGCTGTGTCTAAGATGGCCAACCTTGCATCGCGGGCTTTTTGGGCTCTGGGTAAGGCTCCCCAAGCTGTTGGTTCCAACTTCTTCTGCCCCTTCTATTGTTGTTGCTAAGGTTGCTACTCCCTCGATTCATCCTCCTGATTCCGCTACGCTTCCAACCCCCTGAGCTTTGGAGGACTTTGAAAAAGGTGTCGCAGGGATTCCTCCATGCCTTTCCCGCCCTCAGTCGAGCTTGACGGGGTAGGATGAAGTCCTGGAACAATTCATCACGTCCTGTCCAGGCGGTGGGATCTCTAGGATGGCCTCAATGCCCGTGGATGTCTTGCTCACCAAGGGGTTTGCTGTCTTAGCTGAGGTAATTGTATTTCCTTCTTATTGCTTTTTCCAACTTGTTCAATTTCTAACCCTGGCTTTGTATTTTATAGGCCTTCAAGTTAAATGTAGCCATAGGCCACCAGGTAACCCTCCTACGTGATCGGGCTGCTAAGGCCGAAGCCGAAGCCGTGAAAGCCATGGGATTGCTCAAGTGGGCTCAGACCTTAGTAGAAGAGATGACCTCCAACCAAGGAAAAATTGAGATCGAGCTGGCCGAGCTTCGTTGTGATTATGAGAGGACGAAGCAGTCTTATGATCAAGAATGTCTCCAATCTACCCAGTGCACCAGGCAGAGGGATTCTTGGAAAGCTGAGGCCAAGAAGTTGGACCTCGAGAATCAGGCTTTGATTGCTCAGGTGACCAAGCTGCAAGCTGACGCGGAGACCTCCTTTAGTGATAGATACTTCTACGCTTCCTTTCAGGTGGCAGAGGCTCTCCCTTTTCCCTTTGATCTGTCATTCATTGCCGGTTGGGACAGAAAGGAGATAATGATCAAGGCTGCTGAGTTGTCTCGCCTTGATGATGATGAGGCGGTTCCTTCAAGCCAGGCAGGAGCTGAAAAGCAGCCTATTCTGGCAGATCCTCCATTTCCTCCTCCTATCTTAACTGCTTCAGGTCCTGGAGAGTCTTCAAGTAAAGTTCTATCCTCGCGATACGAAGGATCAGCCATGAGTTAGGGAGAAAGTTAGGAGCCCGTCTGAGGAACCCCCTATAATGGAGATAGAGGTCGACAGGAGCCAGACGGGGCCTATGACTGCCCTTCTCGATGCGGCTATCCCGCCTGAGGTTATGGCAGTGATTAATGAATTCCAGGAGGAAGATCCTGTTGATCAATAGGAGGAGTCTCTGAATGGAGGGATGGCTGGCGAGGATAACCAAGATGGGCAACCACCTGAAGGAGGGGTTGATGGCGAGGATCAGCGTGAGGGAGGAGGATCAGCAGAGGGAAATCAAGAGAGCTCCAAAGCTTGACGCTGACTGTTCATGATTGGCCTTGATCGCTTGGAAAAGGGGGTCGGCTCCCCGTTTTACTCTTGATTAGTTTAATTGTTTTTTTTGTAGCCCGTGCTCGAATGGCTGGCGAGGATAACCAAGATAGGCAACCACTTGAAGGGGGGGTTGATGGCGAGGATCAGCGTGAGGGAGGAGGATCAGCAGATGGAAATCAAGAGAGCTCCAAAGCTTAACGCTGACTGTTCATGATTGGCCTTGATCGCCTGGAAAAAGGGGTGGGCTCCCCATTTTACTCTTGATTAGTTTAATTGTTTTTTTTTTGTAGCCAATGTTTTTGTAGCCCGTGCTCAGAGGTTGGGCTCCCCGTTTGATAGATGTAGCCTTACCGGAGGATAGGCTCCTCTTGTCTTTAACGAGACTTGTCTTTAATGAGTAACCGATTCACTTGAGAAACTCTTATTCTATTTCTGGTCCTGACCAGGAACCAGAACTGCATCCTTGATGATAACTTGTTCATACCTCATTCTGACTTTTGTAGGGAATTATTGTCAGGATGATCTTGATCCTGAACACGAAAACAAATATTTATATTTAAATCCATTTTAGGAGGGGTAGCCTGATCAAGGCATCAGGAGGGCTGTTTAGCTATTTCCTGGTCTTGAGATCCGGATGGCAACTATGCTCTTACACTCAGACCCTTCTTGGGGGTGGTAGCTCGACCAAGGCATCAGGAGGGCTATTTAGCTATTTCCTGGTCTCAAGATCCGGATGGCAACTATGCTCTTACACTCAGACCCTTCTTGGGGGTGGTAGCCCGACCAAGGCATCAGGAGGGCTATTTAGCTATTTCATGGTCTCGAGATCTGGATGGCAGCTATGCTCTTACACTCAGACCCTTCTTGGGAGTGGTAGCCCGACCAAGGCATCAGGACGCCCTGAATCAAAGATTAAATCAAAGATTTTTTTAGGATTGAATCAAAGATTTTTTTTATTGATTGTTTTCAACACTTCTTTGATCTTTCTAACATAAACATATACTTTTCATGACGGCTTTCACTCATCACAATAGTGTAGCCCTTTCTTACATTGGCCGGTTACACAACCAAATTGTGTAGACCTTTCCATAAAGGTGCTCGTTGAATTCTATGTAGTTGCCGAAGCAAAACGGATACTAACCATAGGTCATCACAAATGTACTATTCATAAGACTTCAAGGTGTATCCGCAACCTACATATTTTCAAATTCAACTTACTACAACAAAAAATACACGAGAAGCAAAGTGCATTTTGAAAACCAAAATTTTATGACAAGCGCATGATCTAAAAGCAATATTAAGAGATTTACTTAAGATCATTACTTCTCAAGAGAGTAGCTTTCAAAGAATATGAAGCTCATATTTTTCAAAAACATACTCCACTTATCATTCAAACAAACATTTCACACATCATATATAAGACCTTTGTGAACAACATCACTATAAGATCTTTAGAGTGCAAATGTCAATGAGAACCATATGTACATTATACTAAGTTCTCTAGAATGACATGCTACATGATGTAGTGCAAACAATGAGTTGAGAGATGAAAATTCAAGAATGCAAGCTTTAAGATATAGAAATACCTTAGTAAGCAATTTTCCATCAAATGCTAAGCTTTGCCCTTTTTATGAGCTCTCTTGGCTTGTTTGTCCTCATGACAACAAGTTATTAGTGTGTCATCCCAAGAGAATAAAACTAAGCATTTTCAACTCATACAAACATAAATAAAAATGACTTTCTCTAAAAGCCTTAATAACAATTAACACCATATAGATTTCAAAAATGAACTTCTCATAAAGTTAACCAATAGATTTCGACCATCATAACAAATATGTGAGATAGCTAAGTTCATGTCAAGTTATAGAAAGACAAAGCTTAGCAAGCTAAATCTCTCAATATCATGACACTAATCTTGAAGCTAACTCACATGTGCAACTTACACTAATGGTAAAAGCACTCACCCTTGACCCATTTGGTCTTGGGTGAACTTACACAAAAATCACCATCATTCTTGACTTTATTATTGAACCTAGAGTGAAGACTTTTAACAATTTGATTCATAAGAATATCATTGATACTAATCTTCTCAACATTATTAGCAACACATGCTTTGTCAAGATTCACATCACTATCATATTTCTTCATCCAATTCTTTTTAACATGCATCTTCGAATCATTATGCTTATCAACATCTAATACCCTAGCATGCTTAAAATTAAGTTCAATCTCTTTATCTCTAGATGCATTTCCTATTTTGCAAAATTCAATGTACTTATAACACCTTGGTTTGATATGACCAACGGTATTACAAAATTGACAAATACGAATAAAAGATGAGATTGTACCTTGAGGATTTGAAAAATTAATGAGAATTTGTGGAGATACCTTGTCTTTCTTTTTTTCTTTAGATTTGGGAGGATTATTCTTGGGAGACTTCTTGACATTAGCCTTCTTTGAAAGAGGTGAGGCTATCACAAACTTCTCCTTTCCTTTCAAGTTGCTAGGTTCTCATTGTGGTTGAGCATGATCCATGCTACTCTTCATGTTGATCAAACCATTGACTAAGTCTTTCATAGCTTGCTTAGCAATGTTGATCTCCTCAATAAAATCTTGCTCTCTAACCTTCATTTTAGAAATAATCTCCTTATGCTCAAAGACAAGTCTTTCAACCTCAACATATCTCTTTATAATCTCATTCTTTTCACACATAAATCTATGTGAGGTCTCAACAAACTCATCCTTTTGAGTTTTGATCAAATCATCTTTCTCTTTAACCTCTTTTAATGCTTCATCTCTTTGCTCCTCAAGATTCTTGATCTTGGCCAATAGATCGAGATTGGTTATGTTTGAACTTGTATCTTCAAGATAGCTTTGATCAATCTCCTTATCAACGGAAACTATATAATCATCTTCTAGCTTTGTAAGAGAAGCCGTAAAAGCAACGAAGTTGCTAACATGTTCTTTTTCTTCACTTGAGGACTGATGAGCTCTCCTCATCGCTAGAATTACTATCACTCTAAGTGGCCTCCATAGCTTTGCCCTTCTTGTCTTTCTTGGCCTTCTTTTTAGTGCACTCATTTGCAAAATGTCCAAATCCTTGACAATCATAGCATTGAACATTTTTCTTGCTTTGTCTTGACCATTCCTATCAACTCTTGGATAAGATGGTTTCTTGATTTCCTTTTTCTTAGAAAACCTACCTCTAGGCTTGGTACCTATTCTTAGAGACTTCTTAAATTTTCTAACCATGAGAGCCATTTCTTCATTCTCATCATCACTCTCTTCTTCAATAGCTTTGAGAGCAATTCCCTTACTCTTGGCTTTTGGCTTCAAGCACATTTCATAAGTTTGGAGTGACCCAAACAATTCATCAATACTTAAGCAATCTACATCCTCGCTTTCTTCTATAGCCGTGACCTTGGCCTTGAATCTCTTTGGGAGAGATCTTAGAATCTTCCAATTGAGACGCTCTCTAGAGATTGGTACTCCAAGTGCATGACATTGGTTAGCAATGTTAAGAATACGAAATTAGAAATCTTTAAACTTGTCTTCATTACTCATTTGCAAGATTACAAATTGTGATGTCAACATTTGAAGCCTTGACTTTCTAACCGCCAAAGTTCCTTCATTGGTTACTTGAAGTGTATCCCAAGCTTTTTTGGCCTATTCAAGATTTTGTTTGTAGGAGAATTGATGCCCATCAATTCCTCTGAATATGGCATTCATAGCACGATGGTGCCACTTAGCAACCTCAAAATCATTAGGCGTCCATTCACCTCTAGGTTTGGAAACTTCGGTTCCATCTTCTAGAACTTTACTAGGGGGAGTATAGCCTTCTTCAACAACCATCAAAGCTCTTTCATCTATAGAGCGAATGTAGGCCTTCATCCTCAATTTTTAAAACCCATAGTTGTTACCACGAAGTAATGGTGGCCTTGTATTTGAAGCTCTTTCCGCCATTACATCATCTTGACGTCCCACTGCTTCAATACTCTACAAATCAACGTGAATGTATCCCGAATACTCGCTAAGTGCAATCTATACTCACTAAGTGCAATCTAGTGACCCGCTCTGATACCAAATGAAAAATACAAACATGATTAATTTTTCTTAAGCTAACCTAGAGGGGGGTGAATAGGTTAGTACACCTTTTTCACTTCCTTGAAACAAACAAAAGTTTGTCCCTCCAAGTTGCTTGTATCACACTTCAAAACAATCACAAGCAATATCAATTGAAATTAAAGATATGCTTATTCAAACAAGGTCAATGTAAACATTAACTTGTATGTGATATAAACACAAATAATCACTTGCCTTTAATTCATAAAGCTCCAACAAAAACAAAGTTGATATAATATGATTGTCACTTACAAAGATATCAACTAAAAAATATATATATATATATATATATCAACATATACATAAATACAAGGAGATAAGGATAGAGAAAATCAACACATGATTTTGACGTGGTAAAACCTCCTAAGAGGAAACATCCACAGGTTGATTCCACCACCACCGGCAAACAAATCCACTAGTAAGAAAAAAAGATACAATATCTCAAGTGAAAATACACAAAGTGTGTCTAATACAACCTAGGGGGGGGGGGGGGGGGGGGGGGTGAATAGGTTTTAGTTGATTTATTACCAACTTTTCGACTTAATCAATTTTAACAGACCTACCCCATATTAGCAATCAATCAATCCAATATAAATATACGGAAAACAATAAAAACACAATGATTGATTTACGTGAGAAACCCTTCAACTGGGCAAAACTCACGGGATATCCTTCTAGCCACATACGGTCCTCAAATCCACTATTTGAACGAAAGTTTACAACCTAGGTTGACCTCAAGTCACACCTACTTGGTCACTAACCCTTTCACTCTACCCAACAGGCCTTTAATAGTGATTCTAGACCACAAGCTTGTGCACTAACTCACTTAGTCACAAAGCTTAACAATCAATGAAGAGGTTAAACAACCTATGTGAATATGTAAAAGATATTCAAGCATGCAATTAATGCTAGGTAACACTAAATGCTTATCTAAGGATTTAAAGATGTCAATGAATGCAAATCCTAGATATCAATATCTAAATGCAAATGCATGAAGATTTAGCTAGAAGGGTAAAATCGTCCTAAATGCTAGCTATCAATGAACAAAGCTCTCAACCAACAAACAACAGCTCAAACATGTTATAAATGCCAATAAACATAAAGATATGCAATAAAATCATATAAAAGAGCTAACCCTAGGCAAACAAGAGCATAAATAAATACAATGAGATTTATGGCATGTTCAAGTTACCTAGTCAATGAAAGCAAGAAGAATCCATGATGAGATGATGCTTGTAAGATGTTAGATGCACATAGATTTGTGTTTGGTTGAGTAAAGATGAGTTCTTGGGAGTTTTTCTCTCTAAAGAAAGCTTGGCCTCTCAAAAATGGCTTCTTGAACTCACAAAAATGAGCAAGGAAGAAGAGAGAATATATATATGGGAGCCCTAGTCAAAACTGCGTCGTTTTGAACATAGGGCACAGAAACCCGTTAATACCACTTGATGGACCGCGTCGCAGGCGAGTGTCCAGACCGCGGTACACACAGCAGTGCACCGTCTGGACAACAACGCGGTGTAGGGCGCTGTGCATGCAGGTGCACATGCCGCGGTATGGGCAACAGAGGCCTACTGGACAACACCGCGACTTGGATCGCTATGCGTGCAAGTGCACAAGAAGCGGTACAGGAAGCATGACCCTACTGAGGTATACCGCTCTGAATCCTGCGGTGCAAGCATGTCTTGCCAAGCGGTCTAGGCAGCAGTAAGAGAAGAAATTCTCTTTTTCAGGGCAAACTCAACACACTAAGTGATGTGCAAAAAGTGAAAGTGTGGAGTGTGAAAAGTGGCATACAAAGCATCATTCAATTACATGAAGATAAGAACATAATGCATGCAAGTGAGTGTGTGCAACTAGATCTCTTCAAGGAAAGTTAAACAAGTGAGATACCTTTGAAGTGCTCTTGAAAGAGATGATGTCCTTGAAGCTTGATCACACTCAAGAGGCCTAATTTACCCTTACGAAAATAATCCCCAATGTGGTTTGTCAACGAAATAAGCCAATAAAAATATGAGGAACTTACATCAAGTGACCACTTCACCTAGAAACCTACTCTTTGACCCTACATAATGAATATGATGCCACCTTGCACAAATTGAAGATTCACTCTTCAAATGTGACTTCCAATGCACCATCCAAAGAATCACTCTAAGAAATGTGACTTCCAATGCACAACATGAAGATTCACTCTCCAAGTGAGACTTCCAATGCACAAATCAAAGATTCACTCTAAGAAATGTGACTTCCAATGCACAACATGAAGATTCACTCTTCAAGTGTGACTTCCAATGCTCAAGTCAAAGATTCACTCTAAGACATGAGACTTCCAATGCACAATATGAAGATTCACTCTCCAAATTTGACTTCCATGCACAAATCAAAGATTCACTCTATGAAATGGGACTTCCAACCTTTTCACAAGGTATGTGATCTAAGTGAATGCAAATGATGTAAACACATACAACATAGTATATATGATCAATATATCCTATGGAAACTAGAAGTGAACAATTAAGCACATGTCACAAGTTTTCTAGTTTATAATCCTAAAAATAATGCAATCACACTCAATGATACATGTACATATGAAATGTGTGGATTAGACACAAAACATGAAGAACTAGATATTTGTCATCAAAAGCACAAATCAGTTATATCTAGAACTTATAACCTAAACAAACAACCTAGAGTATGTGAAACACCTAACACAAATATCTAGATTATGTTCAATCACATAAAAATGCTAGAATCAATTTGATAAAATCAAATACATATCTCTATCAAAATAATAGAACTTAGATTCTCAAGATAATCAATTATATCCAGTCAAGTTCTAAATCATCAATCAAATATGCTATTTCAATAAATCTTCAATCAAAATGATCTACATATGAAAAGACTATCAATCAACATAAATTATGTCAATAAACACACAATATAGTCCTAGATTTGAAGCTAGCACAATACAACAACTCAAACATGTGAAAACATAGATTTAGAAAAACCTAACTCAACATGTTCAATCAATTGAGGCTCAAACTAGCTCTATTAGAGATCATTTCTCTAATCAATGATTATACATCAAACATACATATATAGAAGAAGAAAACCCAAGGCAATTGAAGACTTGAAGATCAAGAAAAAGATAGAAATCAATACCTTTAAAGGAAAAAGTGCAACTTCGTTTTTATGAGTATACCTACCTGAAAACTCATTCTATTGACTCCGAACTCTTGTGGAAATATTAGAGGACTGGTAGAAAAAGATTCTCAATTTTGAATCACTCAAAACGGACTTCAAATGAGAAAGTTATGGTGTTTGGAAGATGAGAAAATTTGGAGAGAAAATTCTGCACTTGTGTTTTTCAAAATTTTCTTCTTGAATGAAATGAGAGGGAAGTGAATATTTGAAGAGGGAAACAAAGGAAGGAAAGAACCAACCAATGTGGGGCTGCCATGCTGGATCCCCGTGGAGGTGCATGGGCCCCATGGGACCAGCAGCCCTCCATTCCCGTGGAGGCCACGTGCCTCCACGGGAAGGAGGTGCTTGGCACCTCTAATCCCTCATGCGTACTCTTTTTCTTTCAGCCGTATCTTTGGCCTCCGAACTATGATTTTGAATCTATTTCCGGATTACGAACCAAGACTCCCTCACGTACAAAATTCATCAAGGAACCTTTTCCAAAAAATATGGAATTCAACTTGAAAAACATGGATGAAAACCATGTACGATAAAATCATGGAAAGTTTCTTAACTACCTATTTTGAACTTGAAACTTAATGAATGAGTATCCAAATTAATTGGAACTCAATGAGGAATTATATAAGCTCACAATAAAGTTCAATAATATATAAACACAAACCAATAAATACAAGAACACACAAGTATGCTATTTCTTAGAACTAGTCCTAGAACATGCAAATTGTGAAATTTGCCAACCTTAAATCTAATGCATGTGCATACACGAACAAGTGTGTGTATTGTGTTAAACCAAATTTTGTACAATGATACAGGGACACATATGAATACAATGTATGTGTGTGCCTAAACCTTGCAAGAGGAAGGATATCTTGATATACCTTTTACTAAGCAATTTAGCTTTGTCCCTCTTGAAGTCATAACTTTGCTTGAACGTTGTCCAATCTTCTTGAAGCTTGATTATCTACAAATCCTAAACAACTAATAAATACAAAGCAAATGTCGTTTTGATATAGAATAATGCCAACACAAGACTCAAGAACCTAACAAGGGCTTGATTGGCACACTGTATTGTATTGTATTGGATTGTATAAGATTATGTTGGATTGGATTGTATTGCATTGGGTTGTATTATTCTTATATAATCCTATGTTTGTTAATATTTTGTGTTAAATTGTATTAAGTTATACAATGTTTGGATGAGATTTTCATAATAAAATTGATATAGTTTAAGAATAAAAAAACATATTATGAAAAATATATTTATTGTATTATATTTTTAAAACTAATAATTATCATATAATTGATATTTTTATTACATAAATTATCATTCATGTATGTTGTAACAAATATCAAAAATATTTGACAATTTTTTTAATATTATTTTTATCATATATAATTTTTGGATTTATATTATTTAAATAATATCTTATTTTATTTTCATTTAACTAAATTTATATCATATTTATTTTATTTAATTTTAATTTTAAATTTAATATTAAATAAAATTATATTATTATTATTATTAAAATTTATTATAAATATTGTTATTAAATGTATTGTTATTATTACTAAAAAGTTATTATTATTATTAAAAACAATTATCAATATTATTATTAATGTATACTATATAATATTATTATCATTATCATATTTTTATTAATAATATTTCATTATTGTATTTCATTATTGTTATTAATATTTTTATGATGTTGATATATATATATATATATATATATTATTAATATTTTTTTGTAATGTTGATATAATAATAATAATAATAATAATTATTATTATTATTATTATTATTATTATTATTGTTTTGATATATTTATTAGTAAAAATTGTAAAAAATAAGATAACCTCAGAATGAATTATTGTTTTTAACCAAATTCTAATTATTTATTGTTTGTAACCAATTATCATAATGTATTATTGTTTTTAATCAATCAATTACAAAACTACCCTTTTTTCATGTAGTGTGTAACGTTAAATGTAACAAAGTGGATTATTTCATATTTAACGTGACACATCACTGATATCAGTGAAATCATGTATTTTTGAAGAAAATGAGATATTTCATACCCAACATGACATATATAGGATATATCATGCCCAACATGATATATATATATATATATGATATTTCGTGCCCAACATGATATATATGAGATATTTCATGCCTTACATGAAAGATTGCATACAGCAGATATTTCATGTCAAACATGACATATATGAGATATTTTATTCCCAACATGTTATACCTGAGATATTTCATGTTCTACATGAAATACAGCATAAATGGAATATTTTATCCCAAAATGATATACATGGGATATTTCATGCTCAACATGACATATATTGGATATTTCATATCCAATATGACATAAATAAGATATTTCATGCCTTACATGAAATACTGCATATATGAGATATTTCATGTCCAACATGACATTTATAAGATATTTCATGTCCAATATGGTATAAATGAGATATATAATGCCCAACATGAGATATTTCATGTCCAACATGACATACATCATACATGAGATATTTCATACCCAACATGATATACATGAGATATATCATGCCTAACATGACATACATAAGATATTTCATACCTTACATGAATTACTGTATAGATAGGATATTTCATGACATGTTTTATTAGAAACAAATTGAGATTTTTTTAAAAAGGGGTATTTTAGACAATATAAGGTTAAAAACAATAACTTAAATACTTTTGATTAAAATCAATAATTCATTTTCTGATTTGACTACTCTTGCAATTGTCCTATTTATTATTATTATTTTTATTATGTTATAAATTTCTCTCCCCTTTAAATCAGGTAATACAACCTCCAACCTTTGTATTAGCTAATACACCATTCATTGTATTAGACCAATTAAAAATGTATTAATTAATACAATACAATGCATAGTAAAAAGCAAGCCAAACAAGGTACTAAACAAGCCCTGAGAGTCTTATCTATACAGTTTGATTATCTGAGAAATTTTGTGACCATGTTTGAAATATTGTTTTAGGAATTGGGGGGAATGTATCAAGTGGAAACACAATAGTACAAACTATAAAATGTGAGCAGTGGACACACTGTTTACAGAGCAGTGTTGTTTGGGTAGCTAGAAAATTTTCCAAAGGATAGATCCCACAAGAAAAATAAAGAATGTCATGGGCTCACATGTAGCCCAAAGAGGCCTGTATGCTTCAGAGCTTCAACTTTATTTTTTTAATTAAATTTTTTTTGAAAGGGTATTTTTTTTATTTAGATTTGTTCTGTAAATAAATCTGTATTCATATGTGATTTACATATAGTCCGTTTCTCAACACTCCCTTATGCCATGTTTGGTTGGATGGAATGGAATGGAAAGAAAGTCATTCCTAGTGTTTGGTTTGCTAAAATGTAATGGAAGGAGGATTCCATTTGAATGTTGATTCCACAATTTTGGTGGAATGGGTTTTCCATCCAAAACCGGATGGAATGCCCATTCCAATTCCAAACCAAAATTGGTATTCCATAAATACCCGCTTATGCCCCAACTCCATTCCAAAAATACCCTCCTTTCTAGAAATAATATATATTATTATTATTATTATTATAAATTATATTATTATAATTTATATAATGATATATAAATATATATTATATATAATATATATGTATTATATATATTATATAAATATTATATACTGTATTCTTATAATATATACAATGATATATAAATATATATTGTTAACGGAAAATTTACTTAGGAAAATTTACTCAGGATGAGAAATTTCGATTAACACCCTCAACCCGCTACCCTGGAGGTGGCACCGGGGGATAGGTACTTCGTACCGTGGTTCTGGTAAGGTGAAAGTGAGATAGATGCCATGGTAGGAGAACAGTCATCCCTCCCATCTGATGCAGTAGGCTGGTACCCGGTCTTGGTATCTGATCCTGGTACCTAGTCACCTCTCTAGGTGCCTTCAATATTCCCCCGACCTAGATAATGAGCCAGGAGAGGTACATGAGAGTTAGGACCAGCATGGTTGGTGCCTAGCACGCATACATGCATTCATAAAAAGGAGATATATGGGAGAATGACAACTCTTTTAGTAGTGGTGGACTGACCTAGGGGGAAAAAGCATCACGATTGATCACATGCTGAAAAACCCCCAGGCAGTATCCATTGGAAGGGAGAAAAACCCTTTTTTATATTTATATATCTCGAGAGATGCTCCGGAGAGCTTACATTAATACAAACTGAGTCCTAGTAGGTCACAGTTAGGGGGGGGTACCATTTGGTACCGGTACATTCATGGCGAAAACTGACATACATAGCAGTTGATACAATGGTGGTGTAGAGGGAATTCGGGCAGGGTCCCTTTTACACTTCAGGCGATGGCGAACTCATATTCCTAGTGGACAAGTGGGCGAAATCTGGGATCAGAGACATGGAGATGTTGGAGAGCTGTTGGAGATATGGAGATATTGGAGGGCTGTTGGACTGTGTCTATTGTTCGAACCCCATGTTGGAGAAATGTCCGACTGGAGAAATATTGAGGAATCGACCCTTTTCTTGGAGAGTGACTTGTTATATTTATATATGTTCATCCTTGTTGCCCACTCTATTGACTCAGTTAATTAATACACTGATTTGGCTTATAAGGAGTTGAATATTCCCTCATTAATGGCGTTATGAATGGCCATTAAAGAGTTGACTGATCTTCTCATTAATGGGGCTGATTATCTCCATTAATAAAGTTGACTGATTCCCTCATTAATGGCGTTGATTATCTCCATTAATTACCAGAGAGGTCAACTTTCTCTTTTACGTTACTTGAAGGAGAATTCTGACTCTGTATCCCGGTGGTATGGTACACTGGTGTACCGGAGTGCTTACTGGCGTGGCGCTTGTTCTAGTATGCTGATACCTCTTCCTGGTTCCATTCTTCTTACTTGGTGGGTAGGATACACATTCTGGTTAGATCCTGGACTGATATCGCGGTACTTGGGTACCGGGTAGATGTCGCGGTACCTAGGTACCAGGTAGGAGGTATCGTGGTACCTAGGAACCAGGTAGGAGGTATTGTGGTATAGCCTTGCTTGGTACCTGGTAGACTGTGAGATGTGGTATTGACTTCTTTCCGGTTCATGGTGTAAAGCATCCCCGGTATCTAGGTACCGGTCCCGATCTAGGTCCTACCAGGTACCTGCCGGATGGAAAATTCTTCTTTGGACCCCTGCCAAAAATGACTGTTGACATATATTATATAATATAATATAAATATATATATATTATTATAATATATGTATTATATATTATATTATTATATATATTATATTATATTATATTATACATATATTATTATTATTATGTTTAATATATATGTATTATATATATATATATAATTAAATATACAATATATACTTTTATATTTTATTATTATTATCCAAAACATATATTATATTTTATTGTTATATATTATATATATATGTTATATATTATAATAATATATATGTTAACAGTCATTTTTGGCAGGGGCCCAAAGAAGAATTTTCCATCCGGCAGATGTCTGGTAGGACCTAGATCGGGATCGGTACCTAGATACCGGGGATGCTCTACACCATGAACTGGAAAGAAGTCAGTACCACGTCTCACAGTCTACCAGGTACTAAGCAAAGCTATACCACGATACCTCCTACCTGGCTCCTAGGTACCACGATACCTCCTACCTAGTACCTATGTACCGCGACATCTACCCGGTACCCAAGTATTGTGATATTAGTCCATGATCTAACCATAATGTGTATTCTACCCGCCAAGTAGGAAGAATGTCGCTATAAAGCCACTAGCATGCTAGAACAAGCGCCACGCCAGCGAGAAGGGACTGGTACACCAGAGTACCTCGTCTGAAGGGAAGCAGCATTCAACACCATCTGAGATCATTAATGGCCACTCACAACTCCATTAATGAGGGAATCAGTCAACTCTATTAATGGCCATTCACAATACCACTAATGAGAGAATCAGTCAACTCTATTAATAGAGATAATCAGCCCCATTAATGAGAAGATCAGTCAACTCTTTAATGGCCATTCACAATGCAATCAATGAGGGAATCAGTCAACTCTATTAATGGAGATAATCAGCCCCATTAGTGAAAAGATTAGTCAACTCTTTAATGGCAATTCACAGTGCCATTAATGAGGGAATCAGTCAACTTTATTAATGGAGATAATCAGCCCCATTAATGACAAGATCAGTCAACTCTTTAATGGCCATTCCCAACCCCATTAATGAGAGAATATTCAACTCCATTAATGACAGGTCAATGTTCCTTTGATTGCGAATTAATTACTGGAGTGGGCAACAAGAATCAGAACATATAAATATGACCAAGTTCTCTCCAATAAGGGGGTTCGAACGAAAAACACAGTTCACCAGCTCTGGTTCGGACTCTTGCCTCCATCTCTTTCGAATTTCTACATATCAAGGGTTCAGACATTTTCTCCGGTCGATTCCCTAACATTTTGACTCCCTGACATTCTCTCCAACATTCTCCAACAGCTCTCCTACATCTCCATATCTCCAAGATGTCTCCGATCCCAGATTTTGCCCACTTCTCCACTAGGACTATGAGTTCGCCATCACCCGGAGTTTAAAAGGGACCCTGCTCGAATTCCCTCTACACCACCATTGTATCGACTACTATGTATGTCAGTTTTCTCCATAAATGTACCGGTACCAAATGGGACCCCTCTAACTGTGACCTACCAGGACTCATTTTGTATTAATGTATGCTTTCTGAAGCACCTCTCATAATATATAAATATAAAGAAGGGTCTTTCTCCTTCCTATGGATACTGCCTGAGGGTTTTTCAGCATGTGATCAATCGTGATGCTTTTTCCCCTTAGATCAGTCCACCACTACTAAAAGAGTTGTCATTCTCCCATCTGTCTCCTTATTATGATTGCATGTATACGTGCTAGGCACCGACCATGCTAGTCCTAGCTCTCATGTACCTCTTCTGGCTCATTATCTAGGTTGGGGGAATATTAAAGGCACCTAGAGAGGTGACTAGGTACCATGATCAGATACCAAGACCGGGTACCAGCCTACTACACCAGATGGGAGAGATGACTGTTCTCCTACTATGGCATCTATCTCACTTTCACCTTACCAGAACCACGGTACGAAGTACCTACCACACCCGCTACGACCTCCGGGGTAGCGGGTCGAGGGTGTTGATTGAGATTTTCACCCCGGGTGAATTTTTCTGTTAACAATATATAATATTATATATACTTTTATATTTTATTATTATTATCCATAATATATCATGTTATTATGAATGTTTGTAATTAGGGGTATTCTGGTCAAAATATAGTTAATTTCGTTCCGTTCAGTTGTTAACCAAACAAAGTAATACTATTTCAAAGATTGATTTTAAAGTTCCAACCAAAAAAAACACTCAGTTTTCATTTTCTTTCCATTCTCATTTTCATTCAGATTACCATTCCACCATGGTAACAAAACATGACCTTAATTTGTTAAAACCGGTATCTGATTACATAATGTTGAGGAATTGAAGATCAATAAGGTGTGAGAATCAAGTGTTTATTTTTATACAATAAGTGGTGATCACCAGAAAATTTATGGTTCACCAGAAAATTTATGGTTATATATATTGTTTAATTAAATATAAACCATTTTCTTTTTGGAAGATCAGAATACTCGTAAAGTGTTATATATAAAAAAGAACTTCTAATTGAGTACCATCGTTAAAAAAAAAATTATTTGAAATTAAGTACCACGTTAGAAAATTGTTTTTTATTAGATATTGTTATATACAAAAATACATTACGTACTTCTAATATTTATACGTATTCCAAAAATTAAGATTTGTTTTTTATTTTTGTTTAGTGTTGTATAGATATTTCGTCATGATCTGTGGTGATGAAGAACAGTGGAAGCTACACAGAGCCATCAAGTGTAAGTTTATAGGATATGTACCATCACCACCGTCCAAAGCGACCCACTGCAGTTGGTGTTGTTGATATTTGTCTCAAAGTAACATGTATTTGTATTCGGGGCATATTTGTAATTTGGAGTTTTATCAAGCTATGTTGTAATTAGCTAAAAGTCTCACTATTTAAGTTGTTAGTTGAGCTTTTAGACTAAGTGTGTGCAAATGTGTAGAGACAACAAAGCTAAAGAGAAAAACCTAGAATGAAGAGTGATTGTGAGGTTAAAGGATTGAGACACAGGGGAAGAGAGAAGGCTTGTGGGTTAGAGGTAATCTCTTGTACTTGTCATTCTCATTATCTAGTGAAATCGGTGCCTTCATAGACATAGCCAATTTTGGTGAACCACGTGAAATTGTTTGTGTTGTGTTGTGGTTTAATTGCTTTTAGTTGATTATGTTTCCTTATTGCTAGTATTACATTATTGTGCTTGTAACTCCATTCAAACAAGGTCTTGGAAGGAGTTGGTGGTAGTTTTCGATTTTTCCAACAATGTGTTTACGAAATTACCACATGAACTCAAGAGAGGTGTTGTCACGCTGTTTACAAGTGGTATCATAGCTTAGGCTTTTTTGGGTTGTTTGCAATGGCCGAGAGGGGTAGTACATCATCTGGAAGCTCCGGTGGGGTGAAGTTTGAAGTGAAGCAATTTGATGGGAAATCAAACTTTACATTTAGGCAAAGGAATGAAGGACATCCTTATCCAACAAGACTTGTATTTTACGGTTGATGGGCCCAAGGATATGTCAACGGAAACGTGAAGGTGCTGGATGAGAAGGCCATGAGTTCCATTAAGTTGCATCTTTCCGATGAAGTGGTATGCAATGTTATGGAAGAGAAGAGCGCTAAAGGGACTTGGGAGATGCTTGAGAAGCTTTACATGGGTAAAACCTTGTCCAACAAATTGACTCTCAAAGACCAACTTTATGGGCTAAAAATGTAGGAGGGTGGAGATGTCATGGCACACTTGAATGACTTTAATCGGTGTATTAGTGACTTGATACGGGTTGATGTGAAGTATGAAGAGGATGATAAAGCTCTCTTATTGTTGTGTGCTTTACCGGATTCCTTCAAGCATTTTCGGAATACTTTATTGTTTGGCAAGGAAACTCTCTAATGTGATGCCGTTGTTTCCGACATAATTTCTTATGTGAAATTGAACAAGGCAAATGAGAGGGAAGAGTCTAGTGAGTGGGGCCGAACAAGAGAAAGAAGTAAGTCGGAGAAGAACTCTAGAAAGAAAAATGTTAAGTGTTACAGTTGCGGCAAGAAAGGGCATTATAAGCTGGATTGTAGAAAGCTTAAGGTGGAGATCAATGAAGGAAAGAAAGCTGAGACAAGCTCTATGGCTATTGTGGTATCCAAAAAATAATGGTGAGCTATTGTTGGTAGCTTCAACTATTTATGCTTCTGATGCATAAATTCTTGATTCTGGGGGCTCTTTTCACATGTGTGCAAATCAGGATTGGTTTGACATGTATGAGTCACAAAGTGGAGGTGAGGTCTTAATAGGTAACAATGCAACTTGCAAGGTAATTGGGATAGGTATAATCAAGATTAAGATGTTTGATGGGATTGTGAAAACCTTAAGCAGTGTGAGACATGTTCCAGCATTCGAGAAGAATTTGATATCTCTAGGCACACTTGATACAAAAAAGTGTTCTTTCACGGCAAATGATGGTGTGCTCAATGTCTGTAAGGGATCCATGGTGATGATGCGAGGTACAAAATTGGGCAACAATCTTTATAGGATTTCGGGGAACATCATTTTAGGTGGAGTTGCTATCTCTACAAAAGAAGAAAATTGCAAAGATGACACTTAACTTTTGCATTTAAGTTTAGGGCATATGAGTGAGAGTGCAATGCAAGAACTACATAGGCGACAATTGTTGAAAGGTGTGGTGTCATGCAAGCTAGAACTTGGCAAGTATTATGTTATGGGAAAACAATTCAAATTGAGCTTTAAAGTTTCAAGTGAGGTGACGAATGGATTTTTGTGTCGTTGAAAGCATCATCAAAATATTTATGATAAAATAAACCTTGCTATAAGGCACGAGTCAAAATACATACATAGAAATAAAACTAGTACAGCGTGCAAGCAAGGGTATCGTTCCGCAGGGATGTGTTTGTTAACCGTTTCAAGTTTTAGAGTTTTGGGAAAGCATGTTGTTAACAGAAAAATCACTCAGGGAGCGAAATCTCGGTTGACACCCTCACCCACTACCGGTAGCCAGTAGCGGGATAGGTACCTTCGGTACCACGATCCTTCCTCGTAATATAGGAAAGATCAAAGAGATATGAAATAACACTGTTTTATTCAAGAATATTATAATGAAATTGCACAATATACTCTCTTCTCTCGTTTTTCACTCTCTTACACAGGATAACAGTGGAGAAAACGTATATGTCATCAAGTGGATATTTTCTCCCAATGAGCGCCAGTGGACTCTCACGGGCTTTAGAGAATTTCACAAGGGAATTTCACCGGAAAATGACTTGTTAACAGATTTTTCTGGCAAGGGACCAAGGGAGAATTTTCCAATAGGGACCTATCCAGGAAGACTCATCCAGATACTCCAGGAAGCCAGCGAGATCGGTACCACCACCTATATGGGACCGATATCCAACGAGGTTGGAACCTCGACTATGCGTCTATCTAGATAGGACATCGGCTCCGAAAGCTTGTACCTCGCCCTACTAAAGCTTCTAATACCAGCTCGAGACCAGTACGATGATAACTTGCATCCCGCAAGGATCTCGACATCAATTAAGGCACCTGGTACCTCGATACCTACCTCCATACCACCTTGGTACTACCCTGATATTTGCCTTCGTGTCACCCCGACTCCAACCTGGTACTTAGTATGCCTATCCGGAGCTCTTCCAAGGCAAGTATCCTACCTTCCAGGCAATACGATAGGAAGCATGAAGACACAAGCACCCTTCCAATAGGACGCAGAACAAGCTCATTAAAATGAGGTACCAACGTTATACTCCATCACCACCAAGCTCCAGCGAAGAAGAAAAGTTGACTCCATCGCCAAAATAAAGCGCCATTAATGACCCAATGGTCAACCGAATCAGAATTTTAATTCAGCCATTGATTAACGGGATCAAATCCCGCGCCTTCAGCTCCACTCAAATGCCTTTCAACGCCTAAAATAGGATTCTCAATGATCTTCATTATAACGATCGAATTTCAAGAGGATTTTGGGGGGAGAATACTACATATACAGTATTGAAAGACAAATGAGAGGGGGCTTGAAGGATTTCTTGATCGCCATAACAAGAGAGACTCCGGGAGAATTTTCTAGAAAAATTCCCCGAAGCCAGTGAGAGTCCGTTGACAATCACCGGAGGAAAATATCTACTTATCGACATGAACGCTTTTTCCATCTCCATCCTATGTAAAAGAGTGAAAATAGAGAGACGAGTGTATGTATACTTATTGTAATCCTGTTATAGAGATTTATTAAATAAAATAGTGTTCTTTTACATTTCTCGGTCCCTAGTGTTCTTTCTCCATCATTTGATCTCTTGCTCTTGATCAAAGAAAGGGACCCCGGTACCGAAGGTACCTACCCCGCTACTGCTACCGGTAGTGGGCTGAGGGTGTTAACTGAGATTTTCATCCCAAGTGAATTTTTCCGTTAACACTTTTTGATCTCTTGCTTCTGATTATAGAAAGGGACCCCGATACCTAAGGTACCTACACCGCTACTGCTACCGGTAGTGGACGAGGGTGTTAACTGAGATTTTCATCCCGAGTTAATTTTTTCGTTAACACTTTTTGGCGCCGTCTGTGGGAAACACCACACCTTCAAAAGAAAGCATGTGTGTCTTGTTTTCTTGCTAGATTATCAGAATGAAGCTCCGATCCTCTCAGGATCATCCTGACCCGTCAGGACATCAGTCAAACGCTTCAACCTGAAAGGGTCAGAAGCCGAAGAAGGGAGGAAAGGGTCAAAAACCTGCCTCGAAGCCGTCAGCAACCACGCCGAATACCCCACAGGTACCTGCTACCCCAGCAGCTAGATCTACCAATCTAGACCAACAGGTCGCGGCCTTTATAGAGAGCATTCGCCTCCAAATGATCACTGAAGGTAGTATCGGTCAGCCCGCCGTACCTGAATCCCAGGAGAGATGCCAATTGGAAGGGTACCAAGATACCTCCCTTCGACAGGTTGGGACCACCACCTCCCGTACCTGTCCATGATAGACTCGGGCCCATGCCTCCAGTACCATCGGTCCATGACAGACTCAGACCAGCGCCCCCGTTTCTAAGGAATCTTACAGGTTATCAAACCCGACGCGCTAGATCCACCAGGAGGCGCCCTCGTTCAGTGGCAGGAGGTAGCAACAAGGGTGTCAGAGAAGACCCTCCCCCTGGAGAAAAGTAGGATGAAACTTCTACGACATCGGAGAGGTCTTACGACTAAGATTCTGAGGTGGAATCAAAAAATGATAATAACAAACGTATCCGGAACCAGGTCGCCAGAATGGCAAAAGAGATCCAGGAGCTGAAGAAGGGTAATTACTAGGAGAACCGGAAAGATCCTTTGGGAGAGATGAATGCTCCCTTCTCTAGGAGGATCAAGGTTACGGAACTACCTACCAAATTCAGATGCCAACCGATAAATTTTCTGGGACCGAGGATCCCCTGAGCCATCTAGAACGCTTTGTTCACTAGATGAAGGTCCAGAATGCTACCAGGGCTACCATGTGCAGAATGTTCCCTACTATTCTGACTGACTATGCCAAAACATGGTTCAGGATGCTACCAGCAGGGAGCGTTGATTCATTCACCAGGTTGACTACTGACTTCTGTGTTCAATTTCAGGGCATCAAGCCTCGCCAGGGATCCCATTCACCTCTTATACATGATCCATGAGCGGGGTGAAACACTTAGAGCTTATGTAGAGAGATTCCACAAGGAAGTGATCCAGATGGGGGTCTTCACTGAAAAGGAGACGTTGGCCAATTTCAGAAGGAACCTATGGGCAGGCAGGCAGTTCAGATCCTTCGATAGAGATGAAAGAGGTACTCCCACTATACCCCCTTGAATGCATCTAGCGAGACTATCTACCTCGCCATCCGCGACAAGGGATTGCTCAGGAAGCTAGGTCCAATAAAGGTACCAGCTGATCAGCGGAACTGCTACAAGTATTGTGACTTCCACGAGGATGTAGGCCACAATACCTCGGAGTGCTATAGTCTGCGGAACCAGATTGAAGCCTTGGTCAGGGGAGGCTGCTTGGAGGAATTCCTCTAGCAAGTACGTGACAACATACGTACTGGAAAGGAGGTGCATGCCAATATCAAAGCATATGAAGAAGGAAGGAAAGCAAAAGGGAAAGATCTGATGGAGCAGATCCACATTGTCAATACCATCAGTGGAGGTCCCACCCTGGCAGGAACTTCTAACAATGCTCGAAAGAACCAGGCCAGGAAAGCTCCCAGAATGGAAGCATGCTAGAGTGTCTTCAAAGTTACTAGGGGGTCACCTCAGTCTCCTCTTACTGCACAAATCGTCTTCACAGAAGAGGATGTGTACCACACATTGCAGCCCCACGATGACCCCATGGTCATTACTGTGTAAATAGCCAACAACTTGGTCCATCGTGTCTTGATTGACATAGATAACAACGTTGATATTGTCTTCAAAAGTGCTTTGGAGCAATTCAATCTGAAGAGACCTTGCTACAACAGCTGCACTACCCCATTGTATGGGTTCATAGTGGACTCGTTGATTCCCACCGGGTCAATGATCCTACCAATGACAATGGGAACAAGCGCCACTCCAACAGAACGAAATGACAGACTTCGTTGTGGTAGATACCCGCCTACAACGCTATACTGGGAAAGCCCTACTTGTCTGCCCTCAAAGGGGTCCTGTCAATATACCATAACGTCCTAAAATTCCCAGTGGGAGACAAAGTGGGCAAAATACGGGGGGATCAGCAGGCTGCTCGTAAGTGCTATGCAGTGTCAACCAACCCAACAGCGTTGGCCAAGCAATGTATGCAAATAACCATTAATCAAGATCACTAGTTCTTAGAAGAAGATTTTGAAGGTGAAACGGACTCCGTTGAAATGGAATCCAAGCTGGAACTCCCTGACGTAGAAATCAGGGGAGAAGAAGAGAAAGGATGGGCTAGTGGCCATCTTCCAGAAGAGTTAGAAGAGGTACCTATTAGGGAGTGCGATCCTTCTAAGGTTGTCAGGATAGGTTCAACATTGAAGACAGAGGTAAATGAGGCTCTGATAAAGCTCCTATGAGAATTTAATGACATCTTTGCATGGATTCATGAGGAGATGCCAGGGATACCCGCTACCTTAACAACACACAGGTTAGCGGTGGATCCCACCTTCAAGCCAGTCAAGCAGAAGAGAAGGCATTTCAACCAAGCGAGAAACGCTGCGGTGTAAGAGGAGGTAAAAAAGCTACTAAAAGCAGACTTCATTAGGGAGTCTCGCTACCCCGAATGGATTGCCAACGTAGTCATGGTAACCAAAGCAAACGGGAAGTGGCGCATTGACAGTTCATTTTTTCTAGTGTCGTTTTAAAAGATCAATCTGTCAACGATATTTGATAAAACCTCACAAAGCCTAAATTAGTTTGAAAACACAATTTTAGTGGCAAGTGGGGTGTCGTCCACAGGGAGCGGAGTTAGCTAAAATTAGTTATTGCTAAAGTAATGTTATGTATATATATAATAACGAAGCATGAAATGGGGAAGATGTAGATTGTGAATTACACTATCAATAACACTAAAGTAATTATGCAAACTAAATGAAAGGGGAAATGGGATGAAGGATATATATAGATGATGGAAACTAAGGAGTTAATGGATACGAAAGTAAATACTGGGCAATGCAACAAACTTGTCAATAGCACGGCTATTCAAGGTAACTGACCTAGGATGTATATAGTCGGTTATTTATCCTTAGAAGGTGGTCAACCTAGGATGTATAGTGCGGACCACCTATTAGGGATTAATCCGTCGTAAACTACCAACCTAGGATGTATAGTGTTAGTTGTTTATCGGATTCTGGAAATGAAGCTCGTCTACCTAACAATGACTCAACCGATTAAATGCAGTCACCCTAGGATGTAAAGTGATGACTTCTAACTCTCTCCCGGGTTCCGACCTAGGATGTATAGTGTCGGAAACTCGATCGAGGTTAGATTAAGACCGCGGTTTAAGAGTCGGAATTCATGACATTCTGTCCATTCTTTAGAGCATTAAACAACTTAATAGGATGTATATCTAAATGCAATACTCATACATAATACAAAGACATCTTGCAAAGAGAGTGTATCTATACAAGAAATCAATGGTAAACATTCACAACAAGAATAGATCAATGAAAGATAGACATGAATATCAATAAAATATCAAGTTTATGTACAAGCCCAATATTCAACTAACTACTCCATCAACCCCTTAGAGGGGATTTAGCTACTCATTACAACTAGGAAACTAAGAGAAGTTGTTAATAGCCAAAATTGGCTAAGGACAAAAGGAAAATTTTCCACCTCCCAGACCTGGCTCCATACCCGAGAGTTTCTACCAGGAGACCATCCTATCCAGAGCCGAGCTACGATACCACCCCAGGAACAAGGACGGGCTCCGGAAACATCCGGGATAGAGCTCGGAATGATCAGATCTAGCCCGTATCACCAAAACTAGAAGTTCCCCGAAGTCGAGGTCGCCTCACAAATGCTCTAGGGACTCACCTATACCTCGCTGACACAGGAGAATGTTCTTAGGAGGCCACACCTAGCTTCGAAAGGTCAGGGGAAGCTGCACCTAGCTACTGAAAAGGTCGAGGAAAGCCAGATCTAGCTCCTACCTGGATGAAACTTCTCAGATATCGAGGTCGGAACACTGATAGACCTCACTAGTTGATGCACCACACCATGCCATATTCAACGACCTCTATAAAGGATCATGTTGTGAAGATACGAAGATACATTGGATCATATCTGGAAACGTTACCTATATGCAGAATAGGTAATAGAGTCCAAAGAGGAAACAGACTGATCTCCATCAAGATATCCTCAAATCGGCTATTAACTCAAAGTCAATGACATTTAAACGAGAAATCCCGCCCGATAAGGAAGGGAGAGACTGAGAAAATCAAGGGGAGAATCAGTTGACTTAACCTACACGACTATGTATAAAAGAAAGAAAAAGAAAAGAGGAGACTACTATTCGACAGGCATACGACAGATACTCCACCATACCCTAGAAAGTATTGAGAGCAAAAATAGAGAAATTTGTATTTGTGTACCATGCACGTTCAATAAAGAAAAGATTCTTGCTTTCTTTTGGGTGATAATTGTATCATTATTCCTTGTCATTTTGTAAATCATTGTTACACATACGATCAATCTTGGCCACCACCTACGTGGTAGTGGTCTCGAGGGTGTTAACTGAGATTTCTCGTCCCGAGCAAAATTTCTGTTAACAGAAGGGAAAGAGAAAGAACCCTTGGAGAACATCTCCTTCCTTGAAGTGGCTTCAATCTCCTAACTTCCTTGAAGTTGAGTAGAGAATGTAAGGATGAGAGAGAGAGAGAGATTCTAGGTCTAAATGTGTTTTTCCTCTGAAAAACGGAGTCAAAAGCTTCCTCAAATATTTCTATACTTTTCTATTTATATAACATACAAAAATAGGTCACTTAAGCTTCAAAAATCAAACTGGCACGCGCGGAGTGCTGGTGGAGTGCGGTTGAATTACCCGCACTGTATGGGTTGTCTTCATCTTCAGTCCTCGGATCTAGGCAGTAGTGTGGGTGAAGTGCGGTTGCATTACCCACACTTGACCGCACTTGGAATCGCACTTGAATCGCATTTCCCTGTCAGGTGCAAAATCTACCTTCTGTCTTGAGCAACAGTGCGGGTAGAGTGCGGTTGGATGACCCGCATAGTACCCGCACTCTAATGTCAGGTGCAATTCTGCTCTTCTAGTCTTGGTGATAGTGCGGGTAGAGTGCGGTTTGATGACCCGCACAGTACCCGCACTTTAATATCAGGTGCATCTTCAACTTCTCTGGTTTGGCATAAGTGCGGGTATAGTGCGGTTGGATGACCCACACAGTACCCGCACTTTATCGTCAGGTGCAACTTCAGCTTCTCTGGTTTGGCAACAATGCGGGTGGAGTGCAGTTGGATGACCCGCACTTGACCAGCACTTTATCTCTTCACTTGCATCATGTCCCGGCTATAAGCATGAGTGTGGCTGGAGTGCGGTTGGAGTGCGGTTGCGACCCGCACTTGACCTGCACTTGACTCGCATTGTAGAGCTGCCTATGCTCCTTTGTCTTTCCTTTCGCCCATTTTCTGCCAGAATCACCGCGACAGGCTTCTAAACCTATCCTTGCACTATTTCCTACAATTCCACACAAAACAACCCATCAGAGATACAAAAACGCACGAAAACAGAACCAAAGGTAAGGGTTTGAGAGCCTAAATATACTACATATTTGGCCCGATCACGCATGTGCGTTGACTACACAGATCTCAACCGCGCCTGCCCGAAAGATAGCTTCCCGCTACCAAAAATCGACCAAGTGGTAGATTCAACCACGGGCAACAAACTCCTAAGCTTTATGGACGCCTTCTCACGATACAACCAGATCATGATGCACCTAGTAGACTAGGATAAAACCAGTTTCATAACTAGGCAAGGCTTGTACTGCTACAGAGTCATGCCCTTCGGACTCAAAAACGATGGGGCTACCTACCAGCGCCTGGTGAACCGCTTATTCAGGGGACTGATAGGAAAGTAAATGAAGGTATACAATGACGATATGATCATGAAGTCTCAGGTAGCTGAACATCACCAAGACCACCTCCGCCAGACTGTCCAGATTGTCAGAGAGAATCAGATGCGCTTGAATCCTGCTAAATGCACCTTCGGAGTTACAGCCTGGAAATTTCTCAGATTCATGGTTCACGACAGAGGGATCGAAGCTAATCCCGAAAAGATCAAAGCCATCCTAGATCTTGAATCTCCCACCTCACTCAGACAAGTGCAAGGTTTGACTGGGCGAATCGCAGCCCTGAATCGTTTCATATCACGGTCCACTAACAAGTGTACCCCGTTCTTCAAGGCAATCAAAAAAGGGAAGAATATGAAATGGGATCAAAGTAGTGAGCTAGCTTTCCAGTCATTAAAGAGGTACCTTGCTAGCCCACCCCTACTAGCTAGCCCGGTACCAGGAGAAGAATTACAGTTATACCTGGCAGTGTCCGAAACAGCCGTCAGCGGAGCGTTGGTGAAAGAGTGCGGAGATGGAACCCAGTGCCTTGTCTACTATGTGAGCCGCGCTCTAACCAAATCAGAAAAGAACTACATTCTACTGGAGAAGCTCGCCTTTGCATTGGTGGTAGCAGCCAGGAAACTCCGCCATTATTTCCTTGCTCACACAATCATGGTAGTCACTGATCAACCTCTGCGACAATTTCTTCAAAGGCCGGATGTATCGGGAAAACTCGTGCTGTAGGCTCTTGAGCTTACCTAGTTCGACAACAAATACAAAGCAAGGACTACCATTAAGGCCCAGGTTTTAGTAGATTTAGTGGTAGTGCGGTTCCCGATCAAGATGCTACCCCAAGCCTGAATCAAGCTCCTCTGAAGGAACGAGAGCCTGCAGATTGGCCTACCGATCAAAACATCTAGATCTTCTATACCGATGGAGCATCGAATCAGGCAGAAAGTGGGGGTGGGATCATCTTAACCGACCTAGAGAAAGTCAAATGCTGCCACTGTTTCAGATTCGGGTTTAACACCACCAAAACAAGGCTCAGTATGAGGCCTTGTTAGCAGGAATGAGAACAGCAGCAGAGCTAGGAGCTGATTACCTCCTTGCCAAATATGATTCGCAACTGGTAGTTAACCAAGTAACTGGTCTATACCAGGCAAAAAAGGATAACATGGCAGCTTACCTCGAAAAAGTGCAGGACTTGTTACCCTGCTTCAAGGGTTTCAGGATCGAGCAGGTACCTAGGCAGCAGAATTATCGAGCTAACGTCCTAGCCAAGATAGCTGCAAACGGAGGACAAGCGCTGCCGAAAGGAGTTCCTCTCCAGATAATCATCTCTGAAGGCAAGGAAGTCAACCCCGTGGAATGGCTTCCATGCTGGATGGATCCTATCGCGGATTACCTTCTGTTAACAGGTTTTTCTGGCAAGGGACCAAAGGAGAATTTTCCAAATAGAGACCTATCTAAGAAGATTCATCCAGATACTCTAAGAGACCTGCGTGATCGGTACCATCACCTAGAAGGAGTCGATATCCGACGAGGTTGGAACCTCGACTATCCATCTATCTAGATAGGATATCAGCTCCGAAAGCATGTATCTCGCCCTACTAAAGCTTCTGATACCAGTTCAAGACCAGTACAATGATAGCCTACACGCCCAGCACCCCGCAAGTATCTCGACGTTGATCAAGGTACCAGGTACCTCGATACCTACCTCGATACCACCTCGATATCTGCCTTGGTACCACCCCGGCTCCCGCCTGGTACATAGTATGCTTATCCAAAGCTTCTTCAAGGCAAGTATCCTACCCCTTCAGGCAATACGATAGGGTACACGAAGAAATAAGCACCATTCCAGCATGAGCCAGAACAAGCTCATCATAATAAGGTACCAGCACTACCCTCAGTCAGAACTCAAAGTCAGAATTTCCCTCCAAGCTCCACTGAAGAAGGAAAGTTGACTCCCTCGCCATCAAGCTCCATGAAGAAGGAAAGTTGACTCCGTCACTAAAATAAAGCCCCAGTAATGACCCAATGGTCGACCGAATCATAGTTTGAATTCGCCATTGATTAAAGGGATCTAATCCTGCGCCTTCGGCTCCATACAACTTAAAATAGGATTCCTTATAATCTTCATTAAAGACAACCGAATTTTGAGGAGATTCGAGGAGTACTATATACACGGCATTGAAGGGTAAAGCATGAAGAGGATTTTTTTAGAAACTTCTTCATTGCCATAACCAGAGAGATCCCGGGAGATTCCCGGAAGCCAGTGAGAGTCCATTGACAACCACTGGAGAAAAAAAAATATATCCACTTATCGACACGAACGTTTTCTCCATCTCCATCCTGTGTAAAAGAGTGAAAATGGAGAGGAATATGCATGTATAAATATTGTAATCCTATCGTAGTGATTGATTGAATAAAACAGTGCTTATTTTACATCTCCTGGTCCCTAGTGTTCTTTCTCCATTCTTTGATCTATCGATCTTGATCATATATAAAAAAGAGGAACCCATGTACCGAAGGTACCTACCCCGCTGCTGCTACCGGTGGTGGGTGAGGGTGTTAACTGAGATTTTCACCCCGAGTGAATTTTTCCGTTAACACTTTTTGGCGCCGTCTGTGGGAAAACCACACCTTTAAAAGAAAGCCGGTGTGTCTCATTTTGCTTGCTAGATTATCAGAATAAAGCTACGATCCTCTCAGGATCATCCTGACTCGTCAGTACATCAGTCGAACGCTTCAACCCGAAAGGGTCAGAAGCCGAAGAAGGGAGGAAAGGGTCAAAAACCCGCCTCGAAGCCGTCAGCAACCGCGCGGAATACCACCCAGGTACCTGCTACCCCAGCAGCTGGATCTGCCAATCTGGACCAACAGGTCGCGGCCTTTATAGAGAGCATTCGCCTCCAAATGATCACTGAAGGTAGTACCGGTCAGCCAGCCGTACCTGATCCCAGGAGAGACGCCAATTGGAAGGGTACCAGGATACCTCCCTTCGACAGGTTGGGACCACCGCCTCTCGTACCTGTCCATGATAGACTCGGGCCTATCCCCCCAATACCATCGGTCCATGATAGACTCGGGCCAGCGCCCCTGGTTCCAGGAAATCCTACAGGTTATCAACCCCGACGCGCTAGATCCGCCATTGATCTCCCACCTAGGGAGCGTCGCCATCTGGTCCAACCAGAAGCTTCTTCTAGACAGCCTGAACAGGAAACGACTAGGAGGTGCCCTCATTCAATGGCAGGAGGCAGCAACAGGGGCGTCGGAGAAGAACCTCCCTATGGAGAGAAGCAGGATGAAACCTTTGCGACATCTGAGGGATCTGACTATCGAGATTCTGGGGTGGAATCAGGAAATGATGGCAACAAATGTATCCGGGACCAGGTCGCCAGAATGGAAAAGGAGATCCAGGAGCTAAAGAAGGGTAAACACCGGGAAAATCAGAAAGATCCTTTGGGAGAGATGAATGCTCCATTAGTTAGAAGGATCATGATGCCAACCGATAAATTTTCTGGAACCGAGGATCCCCTGAGCCATCTAGAAAGTTTTGTTCACCAGATGGAGGTCTAGAATGCTACCCTGGCTACCATGTGCGAAATGTTCCCTACCACACTGACTGACTGTGCCAAGACATGGTTTAGGAAACTACCGGCGGGAAGCGTTGATTCATTCACCAGGTTGACTACTGACTTTTGTGATCAGTTTCAGGGCATCAAACCTCGCCCTAAAGATCCCATTCTTCTCTAATATATGATCCAGGAGCAGGGTGAAATGCTCAAAGCCTACGTAGAGAGGTTCCACAAGGAAGTGATCCAGATGTGGGTCTTCACGGAAAAGGAGACTTTGGCCAATTTCAGAAGAAACATATGGGAAGGCAGGCTGTTCAGATCCTTCGCCAAACATCCCCCGGAAACCTACCAGGAAGCCTACAACAGAGCTCTAGAGCAGGTTGAAATAGACGAGCAGCTCCGAGTCAAAATGGAGCATGATGATATGAGAATTGCCAAGCGCTAGAAGAGGGAGGAGCTTAAGCCGACACCTGTTCAGAAAAGTTAGAACAAACCTCCCAATAAATCTACATATCGGTCGCTGCACTACCAGCCCCCCGAAACCGGTACCTTGTCAGGCGGACTCCGCCCAGAGCTACACCTCCACCTAAGGAAGTAGCCTGGGTCGATAGAGATGAAAGGGGATACTCCCATTACACCCCCTTGAAAGTATCTCGTGAAACTATCTACCTCGCCATCCGTGATAAGGGACTACTCAGAAAGCCTGGTCCAATGAAGGTACCAGCTGATTAGAGGAACCGCTACAAGTATTGTGACTTCCACCAGGATGTTGGTCATAATACCTCAGAGTGTTATAGTCTGCGGAACCAGATTGAAGCCTTGGTTAAGGGAGGTTGCTTGGAGGAATTTCTCCAACTGGTACTCGACAACATACGTACTGAAAAGGAGGTGCATGCCGATATCAAAGCATATGAAGAAGGAAGGAAAGCTAAAGGGAAGGATCTGATGGAGCAGATCCACATTGTCAATACCATCAGCGGAGGTCCCACCTTGGCCGGAATCTCTAACAATGCTCGAAAGAACCATGCCAAGAAAGCTCCAGATTGAAAGCAAGCCAGAGTATCTTCAAAGTTACTAGGAGGTCACCTCAGTCTCCTCCTACTGCATAGATCATCTTCATAGAAGAGGACGTGTATAACACTGTGCAGCCCCACGATGACCCTATGGTCATCACTGTACAGATAGCCAACAACTTGGTCCATCGTGTCTTGATTGACACTGGTAGCAGTGTTGACATCCTCATCAAAAGTGCTTTGGAGCAATTCAACCTGAAGAGACCTTGCTACAATAGCTGTACTACCCCATTATACGGGTTCACATGAGACTCACTGATCCCCACCGGGTCTATAATCCTACCAGTAATAGTAGGGACAGCGCCACTCCAGTAGAACCTGATGCCGGATTTCGTTGTAGTAGACACCCCATCCGCCTACAACACCATCCTAGGAAGACCCTACCTGTCTGCTCTCAAAGGAGTCTTGTCGATATACCATAACGTCCTGAAATTTCCAGTAGGACACAAGGTGGGCAAAGTGAGAGGAGATCAACAGGTTGCACGCAAGTGTTATGAAGTATCTACCAATCCTGCACCGCTGGCTAAGAAATGCGTACAGGTAACCATCAACAAAAATCACCAGTTCTCGGAGGAAGATTTCGAAGGCGAAACAGATTCAGATGAAATGGGATCCATGCCAAAGCTTCCCGACATAGAAATCATGGGAGAAGAAGAAAAAGGATGGGCCAGTAGCCATCCTGTAGAAGTGTTAGAAGAGGTACGTATCAGGGAGGCTGATCCTTCCAAGGTTGTTAGGATAGGTTCAACATTGGAGACAGAGGTAAAAGAGGCTCTGATAAAGCTCCTGCGAGAATATAATGACATTTTTGCATGGAGTCATGAGGAGATGACAGGAGTACCCGCTACCTTAGCAACACACAGGTTAGCGGTGGATCCCACCTTCAAGCCAGTCAAGCAGAAGAGAAGGCATTTCAACCTAGCAAGAAATGAAGTGTGCAAGAGGAGGTACACAAACTACTTAAGGCAGAGTTCATCAGGGAGTCTCGGTACCCCGAATGGATTGCCAACATAGTCACGGTGACCAAAGTGAATGGGAAGTGGCGCATGAGTGTTGATTACATAGATCTCAACCGCGCCTGCCCGAAGGATAGCTTCCCGCTACCGAAAATCGACCAACTAGTAGATTCAACTGCGGACAACAAGCTCATAAGCTTTATGAACGCCTTCTCAAAATACAACCAGATCCTGATGCACCCAGCTGACCAGGTTAAAACCAGTTTCGTAACCTGGCAAGGCCTGTACTGCTACAGAGTCATGCCCTTCGGGCTCAAGAACGCTGGGGCTACCTACCAGTGCCTGGTCAACCGCTTATTCATGGGACTGATAGGAAAGTCAATGGAGGTATATATCGATGATATGATCACGAAGTCTTAGATATCTGAACATCACCAAGACCACCTCCGCCAGACTTTTCAGATAGTCAGGTAAAATCATATACGTCTGAATCCTGCTAAATGCGCCTTCGGGGTTACAGCCGGGAAATTTCTCGGATTCATGGTCCACGAGAGAGGGATTGAAGCTAATCCTAAAAAGATCAAAGTCATCCTGGATCTTGAATCTCCCACATCACTCAGACAAGTGCAAGGTTTGACTGGGCAAATCGCTGCCCTGAACCGTTTCATATCACGATCCACCGACAAATGCATCCCGTTCTTCAAGGCAATCAAATAGGGGAAGAACATGAAATGGGACCAAGGCAGTGAGAAAGCTTTCCAGTCATTCAAGAAGTATCTCGCTAGCCCACCCCTGCTAGATAGCCCAGTACCAGGAGAAGAACTACAGTTATACCTGGCAATGTCTGAAACCACCGCCCGCGGAGCATTAGTGAAAGAGTGCGAGGTTGGAGCCCAGCGCTCTGTCTACTATGTGAGCTGCGCCCTAACCAAATCAGAAAAGAACTACGTTCTGCTGGAGAAGCTCACCTTTGCACTGGTAGTAGCAGCCAGGAAGCTCCGTCCTTATTTCCTTGCTCACACCATCATGGTAGTCACTGATCAACCTTTGCGACAGTTTCTTCAAAGGCCAGATTTATCGGGAAGACTCGTGCTGTGGGCCCTTGAGCTTACCCAGTTCGATATCAAATACAAAGCCAGGACTGTTATCAAGGCCCAGGCTTTGGCAAATTTCATGGTAGAATTCAGTACGATCCCCGATCAAGTTGCTACCCTTAGCCTGATTTGAGCTCCTGCGAAGGAACAAGAGCCTGCAGATTGGCCCACCGTTCGAAACATCTGGATCCTGTATACCGATGGAGCATCAAATCAGGCAGAAAGTGGGGGTGGGGTCATTCTAACTGACCCAGGGAAAGTCGAATGCTGCCATTTTTTCAGATTCAGGTTTAACACCACCAATAATGAGAGTGTGAGGCCTTGTTAGCAGGGATGAGAACAGCAGTAGAGCTGGGAGCTGATTACCTCCTTACCAAATGTAATTCATAATTGGTAGTCAAACATTTGGTAGTCAACCAAATAACTGGTTTATACCAGGCCAAAGGGGATAACATGGTAGTCTACCTAGAAAAAGTACAAGAACTGTTGCCTCGCTTCAAGGGTTTCAGGATCGAGCAGGTACCTAGGCAGCAGAATCATCGAGCTGAAGTCCTAGCTAAGATAGCTGCCAATGGAGGACAAGCGCTGTGGAAAGGAGTTCCGCTCTAGGTAATCACTGTATCAAGCATCTCTGAAGGTAAGGAAGCCAACCCCGTGGAGCGATTTCCATGCTGGATGGATCCTATCGCGGAGTACCTTCAATCAGAAAAGCTCCCTTGAAAACCCCTGATCAAGCTCACAAGATCAAGAGAACCTCGGTCCGATATTGCTTGATTGAGGGGCACCTTTACCGTAGAGGTAGGTCACTCCCCTTGCTCAGATGCCTACATCCTGAGGATGCGAATTGGGCATTGAGAGAAGTGCACTCCAGAGACTGTGGAAATCATATCGGAGGAGAAGTATTGGCTTACCATCAATTTTGAGTTAACTACCATATCAATTTTGGTCTTACCATCAATCTCAGCACCATTTAGTTCAGCAATATTGAGATGTGCTATGACTTTCATCATGTGATCTTTCACAGATTGTCCAGGTTTCATCCTAAGATTCATAAAAGCAGTCACTGCCTCTCTCTTAGTCGTCCTAGACCTCATAGCAAACATTTCCTCTAGAGACATCATTATATCAGCAGCGGACTCCATTCCTTCATGTTGCTGTTGCAACACGTCGGAGATAGTGGCCATAATGTAACATTTTGCCATATCATCAGAAGTCTTCCACTGTTCATACTCATCTCTTTGCATCACATTAGATTCATTATTAGGAAGGGGTGGTTTAGGAATGGTCAGAACAAACTTATGTTTTTCACTTTGCAGCAACAACCCAATTTTCCTTTTCCATGTTACGTAATTATCTCTAGTTAAGGTGTTATCTTTCAGGATGTTCATAAGTGATGGGGTTATGATTTCTGATTAAAACAAAAACATATATAAGTAAATAATCATGATAATAGCACTTTTAAAAATTTATCTTGAATTAAAATAAATAATTCAATCATAAAAATTCAACGGTGATCCAACACCCATAAATATTACGCCTCCTTTGGGAGTTCGCACTATTTACTAGTTAGACTAGGTCCTACCTAATTGTTAACATAACAACCAGCGTTTTTAATTTTAGTCTTGTAATTTTTATTAACAAGAACTCTTGGGAGGATATTAATAAAATTACATTGAGTGTGTTACCAAGATATCGACCTTCAATTTTCTCTCACAAAAATCCCTCATTGGGGAGTAGATTTCGTTTAAGTCAATTGTCTAGTCTATCCTTGTAAGGAAGTATATTGTTAAATTCTATTTATGGACTCCCCTTGGGGGGATTACCAAAAATAATAAAACTCAACTAATCTTGGAGGCCATAGGCGTTCTTGCACACCTTCTCCCACTCAATTATTTAAGGCGTGTGATTAAATCCCAAAGAATGACTTTTACCAAGTTATCTAGATGCCAATTAGATACCTAAATCATTCAATGCATGTTCATACCAAAAGAGATATATGAGTGGCACTCATATTCTAAAATGTCATGTTATCATACAACAACAAATATTGTAATATTTAAGCAAAAATTAAATAGCAACAATTTTGGCCCATCCTAGAAAAGCAAGTAAATTACAATTGTTAGGAATACAAGATCTTCAGGTGGCCATCAACCATACGCTCATCCCTCGGCCTCCTCCTATGGACGTGCACAGCCCACAACCCCACAAAGGGGCTGCCTTGCGCAGCCCATAAGGCCACACAAGGCTGCCTTGTGCAGCCCACCAAGGATTGGGCTTGCCATGCGCAGCCCAATCCAGTCCTAGGGTGCGCACGGTGCTCGTTCTCGGTTCTGGTTGCTTCATTTTTCTTCGTGTCTTCGAATTTTCAATACCCGAATACATTACATCATATTACGAATAAATTACTACAGCAAATTTTTTTTTATTTTTTTTATTTTACTGCAGTAAGATTTACAAAAAAAAAATACTGCACCTGATTACAAAAAAAATACTGCACTTATTTTACATACAAAAAAAATAAAACCCTAGCAACTACCAAGAAGGAATTATGGCGATAATAGACCACCCTTCTTGTTACAAATCTGAAACAAAAATTACATTGAAATTCTAGGACCAAAATCGAGCAATAACAATTCACTTTATAAAACATATATAAATCCATACATTCAACATGTAATTATATATGCGAATACCTAGAGTGTCATCTCTTTCTAAAACATGTATAATCACAATAAAAAAGAAATAGATTCACGTATATATATATACGTTAATTAATTAAAAGGTACAACCAAGGCTCTGATACCAATTGTAGGGAAAAATCGATATAAAACGCAGCGGAAGAAACGAAAAATAGATTTCATATAGTTTTAAAATTTTTCTCAAAGTTGAACCCTAACCTTTTAATTAATTAAACTCAAATATATACGGTTAGAGTTAAATACCTCTTGGCGCGTGATCCGATTGACTTACGTCGATTGGTAATCCGCAAAATCTTTTCCGATGCCCAGTGAACAGTACCTGCGTGAACAGTGATTGTGAACAGTACCCACGTGAACAGTGATAGTGATAAGTAACCCCCCCCCCCCCCCCCCCCCCCCCCGTGAACAGTGATCGTGAACAGTACCGCGAGATCTTCCAATCCGAACACGTACGTGAATCACCTAGGAGCGTGGTCTCCCTTTTTCTTTGAATTGCAAACATGAGAATGGATGAACAAAGTTTTCTTTTTCTTTTGTTAGTCACAAAACAATAAAAAGAAGACAAAAATTATTCCGGTCAATTTTGAGTTCTCAATCTAATGATCGAAACTCGCGTGAACCTAATTCGATGTTGTACACACAAGCTTATTGATGAACAAGCAATCAGTGTACTATCAAAAAATAATCTCTTCTCTCTTTTATGTTTAGTAGAATAAAAATTATCCTTTTCTATGAATTGAGAAGAAGAATAAAAATTGAATCATTCAATCAACTATGGTGGCCGAATTCTATATGTGGTATTATATAGGTGGCCGAAATTTTGCTTCCTCTTCTATTTAGGATTGCCAAAATCTTCCTCTAAAATGGACTAGGGTTGCCGCAAATCACATACCAAAAAGAGTTTGTGTTGCACCCTAATTTCCATCAACCTTTAGACTTCAAAACCTAATCCAACTCATAGATATTTTTATTCTTTTATTGACTAAATAAAAAGACTTCTTATTTGATTAAATAAATAAAATTGATTATTTATTTTCTTATCAAACAAGTCTTTTACTTTTAATATACTACTACCAATAGTATAACTTTAGGAAATATATTTCCTGATCAGAAAAAGATTTGTTTCTTAATTAAACAATTAATTAATAAATTAACTAATTCTTATTTAATTAAAACAATGAAACAAAATAATATATTAGGTTAATATATACACCTTGCCGCCCCACTTATATAAATGGGCCATATATTATTTTCTTATTTCATTTAATTCATTGGACTTTAAATAAAAGCCCACATGTGAACCAGACCCATTCTTACTAAAAGAAACAAGCCCACATGTCTCCTTTTAATATATTAATATAATAGTGCAGCCCATTAATTAAATAATAGACATATTATATTCTTGATATATTAAAAACAATTCTAGATGGACCCTTAAATCGGCCCGGTAGAATATATCAAGTGATCCATGCAAATACGTGTGGATTGAGGATCTTGGCGGGCTATCTAAATTTAAGCTTCAATAGACACAACCTAATCACAATCAACAAATGATTCACTTAGGTCCAATCTATTTATTTTAACTCATTCCACTAAAGAGCTAAAATTGAACTCTTAAATAAAGATAGAATAAGGAGATGTTTCTCATTCATACCCTAGACAATCTTATAGGAGATGGTGTATCCTCGTGAATAATATCAGTAATCGCCAAGAGCTCATAGACCGCCTATAGCTCTCCAAGTTACCATATTTCCTCATATGACCACATTTCAAACTTGGATACTTTGACTTGTCCAGAAGCCATGTTTTCAATAATTATTATTGAAAACTCAACGTTGAGATTTTATATCCAATACCTCAAAACATCCATATGATGATATTATACTCTCATTTAATAAATGGAGCCACGATGTCCATATCTATAAATGAAGTCCTCTATCGATTAACAAATGTATACCACCAAACTATCGAGGATAGACTATGCTATATAATCGTACTCATTGATAGCTCTAATGATAACACTTGCAACCATAAGTCCATCATTTATCTCAGGATTAAGATAGACTCTCCGATTGTCCTCTTTAATGAAAAGACTTATATCTAGTGACGGTTCTAGATAAAGTATTTCATTGTGATCCAGTTCAATGCACCTAGTGCACTAGATTCTTTTACTCGAAAATCTTTCGATGATTTTAGACTCATCATATTCATTTGATCCCACTCAAATGCTAGTAAAAGAATTCTACAACTTTAACAAGATAGAGGATGCCCAACCTTTAACTTAAGTTGTGAATGTTATTCAAGACTAACTAAAGAATTGTGTCTACCTCATACATATCCGGATGTATGAACAATTCTTCATGTCTCATAGTCTTTTGACCTTATGATTATTTACCTTTACAATTATAATAATAAATGCTATAAGTAATTGTAAGAATTAGAATTCACTTTATTAATATGAGAAGATTGTCAATTACAATATTACACTCTTGCCATTGAGCATAATCCTAACATAAGTGGCCTTAATCGCCTACCTGAATCTTGCTACCAGTATATACTCGCCATTATTTTCGCCAGGGTACCAAGATTCCTATGGCAAGAAGGCGAAGTACCGAGATTCATCAAATTCGTTCGCCAAGGCACCAAAGCTCCTACAAACAGAGGTGCGAGGTGCCCAGTTTTGCCAGAATACTCACCTGGAGACCTAGGTTCCATGAAACAGGAAAGCTAGGTACTCAATCATTCGACAAGGTTTCTAGTTTCGCCAGACTACTCGCCATATTGCCGAGTATCCTAGAATGGGAATGCGAGGTACCTAGAGTGCGAGAGTGTCCACCGGTATGCTCACCAACATCAAGGAACCAAGATTCCTGGAACAGAAAGTATGAGGATCTCCAGTACCCAGATTACTTAAGAATAAATTTCTGCGAGGCTATCAAAGGGCCCTAAGGTTCTTTGACAAGGTACCATGGTACCAGTCACCCGCAGTTTCTCTATATACTTCTTTTTTTTATCAGGTTCCTTGCATTACTAAGTATTGATTAAGTCAGGTTTATGCTGGGGACTGGTGCTCGAAGTGATGCTACAATCAGAAAATGTGCAATAGAATTCAGTCAGCAGATGTGGATGAGAATGGATTTTTCCTTTCATTGATCAAATCAGGATCAAATGAAGAATGGATCGCCGAATCTATACTTAGGTATTAGGATTCATCCGAGCATGAGCATCTATGAAATCAAAATCACATTGGAGACCTCATTTCAGATTAAGGCGAGGTTCAATCAAGAGTTTAAATTACACATATATGAAGCTAAGGAAAAAGCCAGAAGGTTCTCATTTATAAACTAGGGAACCCATCCCCCGATCACGAGCTATAAAAAAATGAAATTATCTTGATACTACGGGGTAAGAGGTCCGGCTGGATCATGCATCCTCCTGCTCCCGAGTTGCCGTCTCCTCACCAACTTCACCAGTTATGGATTTTTCTTCTTCAATACTGGATAGAACCCCGCCTGCTTCCTGGGTACCCCCCACAACCAGAAGCTCCCTTGCTGCTGCTACTTGATCAGAATTCCCTCCGACTTCCTTGGTTGAAGCAGTCTGATCCTCCACTACCTGGACAGAGTCAGAAAATGAGATAGGCAGAGTAGACTCCCCATCGTCAGTAGCAGACTGATCCCCTATCTCTTTGATAGATTCTGATGGAGGACCAGAAGAGGCAGGAACCCCTCCTCCAGCCTGAGCCACACCAGCCTCAGGATCCTTCAAACTGGGAACTGCTCTAGCACGGCTTGGTGGAAGAAGGGAGATAGAGTTCTAGTCTGGACCTCCTACCACTCCATTGTCTCTAGCAACCTGGGAAGGTCCAGCCACATCGAGAGCACTGCCCCAGCTAGTTCAGCAGCCTTTGCCATGATCTTCTCCCAATTCCATCCAGCGATGGTACCCAGATCAAACGGAGGAGGGAGAGCTAGAGCCACCTGGTAGCCAGCAAAAAAGTAACCATCCCCGAAGGCGGTGTCTACTTGAGCATCCAGATCGGACACGCTATCACGAAGGGATTGGACGTCTTTCTCCAACTCTCTTACTCGTCCAGTAGCAACGTCCCTCTCTTCCTTGCAGTGAAGGGACCTGAGCCTCTCAATATCCAAAGCATGATGCATAATCTCCCTGTCAACCTTCGCCTCGTCAACCTCCTTTTGGGTATTTGCCAGCGACTGGTTCAGAGCTCCCATTCCATGAGCAGCCTTAATGAGCTCCTCCTTAGACTTTTCCAGCTCGGCGGTAGTACCTTTAACTTGCTCCAAGAGGGAACCAACCTGTTGTCTCATGGCCACATTGAACTTAAAGGCCTGACAAAAGTAAAGACTTGTTAGGATATTTTCAACCTTTCACCTGGATAGAAGACTAAAGTGAGACAGTTTACCTCAGCCTGAAAGGCAGATCCCCTCCTAATTAGAAGCTCAGTGGGCATGGCGGCCAGGACTTCTAAACTCCCACATGGGCAAGAGGCAGCGAAGTGGGCCAGAACTTCAACCTGGTGATCGTGCGTAAATTGTTGTATATTTTGGCCCTAATTTCCTATTCCTTTGTCTTGTTATTGTGTGTATTTTATGTCTAATAGGCTCGTTGGTGCTAATTGCAGGCAATAGATGTAATTCCGGTGTTAGAAGGGTTTTACGGTGGTTTCGACAGAAAAAGGGCAAAAGGAAAGACAAAGGATCAAAGGCAGCTCTACAGTGTGGGTCAAGTGCAGATCCAAACCGCACTCCAACCGCACTCGTACTTATAGCCGGGACTTGATGCTGAAGAAGAGTTAAAGTGCGGGTACAGTGCTGGTCATCCAACCGCACTCCACTCGCACTGTTGCCAAAACCAGAGAAGCTGACTTGCACCTGACATTAAAGTGAGGGTCAAGTGCTGGTAATCCAACTGCACTCCACCCGTACTGTTGCTCAAGACAGAGGAGTGGATTTACACCTGACATTAGAGTACGAGTACAGTACGAGTAGAGTGCGGGTCAAGTGCAAGTCATCCAACCGCACTCCACCCGCACTATTTCCTGGATCAGAGAACTGAACATAAAGACAACCCCTACAGTGCGGGTAATTCACCAGCACTCCACCCGTACTCTGCGCACGACAGCTTCTATTTTCAAGCTTAATTGACCTATTTTTCCATCCCTTATAAATAGAATAGCATGGGAACGAACCAAAAGGCTCCCATATCTCCTAACACTTGTATTTTCTATCTTCTTTACATAGTATAAGCTAGGAACACATCTCCCTATCATCCAAACCATCTCTACTCAATCAAAGGCAACCAGGAGACTTGGATTCAAGCTTTAAGGAAGGCGATCAATCTTCAAGGGTTATCTCTCTACTCTCTCTTAGTTTATTGGTTTGTAATAGAACATAAGTAGCTAAAATACCCCACTATGGGGTTGATGTTATTTGTTTGATGGATATTTGGGCTTTGTAAATAAACTCTGTGTTATATTTATTCTATCTCTATGTTTTATTCCATTACTTGAATTAATTTCCATTATTGATTTGCTTGGATACACCCTCTTTGCATGATTGATTTGGATTACTTCGAGTAGGCAATTAGGTTGTCTAATGCTCCATTGAACGGAAGGATTTCTGGAAATCCAGCTCTACAACCATGCCCTTAATCTAATCTTGAATTAGTGGCTTTCACTATACACCATAGGTTAGCCACTTGCGAGAGAATTAGAAGCCTCCACTATACACCCTAGGTTGGCTACTTTAGTGATTCTACGAGAACTAACCTTCGAGTAGAATTCGGTTGATAACCTAAATCCTCATCCAATCTCAAACGGGTGGCCTTCACTATACATCCTAGGTCGGCCACTTGTGAGGGAATTGGAAGCCATCACTATACACCCTAGGATGGCTACATTAGTAATAGGTTGAGCCATAGCTAGATAGACGAGCATTCATGGAAAAAGTCTCGATTGAGTAACTAGCCATTGTTGGTTGCTTAGGAGGGATTAATCGTTAGTATGAGGTCTTTGCTATACACCGTAGGTTGACCTCTTGCTAGAGATATATACCAACAATATACACCCTAGGTTGGTTACATTTGTCAAAACGTGCTTAATTGAGAGTTTCTTGCAATTGCCCCAATATTCACTTACGAGTCCATCAACTCCGGAGTTCCGTCATCATTCATTCATCACTCCATTGTCATCCCATTTTATTTGCTTTCATAGTTTAGTTTATATTGTATTTTCATTCACCATCACTTTACTTTTAAGCATACTAGTTATATTAATCCTAATCTTATCACCGCTACCCCGATCTCAGTGGACGACACCCGTGCTTACCGCTTTATTGGTATTTCTACTTTTGAACGCATCGCATAGGTTTTATAAATTGTTTTGACGGACGGTTTTCTAACGACGAAAATCTTCCCATCACCTGGCTGCTATCCTTCGACCTCGACCGCGCCTTATCTCGAGATACCACCCGCCTCGCCATAGTAGGGTCAGAACTCTTCTCGACCGGTTTAGATTGACCAGCTGCCACGACAGGAGAAGCAGAAGGAGCCGAGGCACCAGCATCAACAGCACCGGCAACATTGACTGGTCCGATGGATGACGTATCTTGCACCCGGCTGGAAGCACCTCGATACCTTCCCACTCTGGCTGTAAAAGCCTCCAGCGACCTAGCCGAGGTAGGAAGAGGGGGAGCCGACGATCCAGATACCGAACTGGGGTCCTATCTAGCAGATACATCAACCCCTACATCAAGATCAGAATTGGCTGGAAGCCTGACACAGGAAGCTAGAAGAGAATCAACAGTACCGCTGGCTTGGCAGGGCTCCACCTCAAGAACCGATAGAGATACAGCTGAAACTACAAGGATAGCTAGAGTCAATATTTTTCGAATCAATAAAACAATATAATAGGAGCAAAGTCAGAAAGTCTTCTACCTAGAGAAGCCCCGAAATGCGAAGGTATTGATCTACCCTCTTCGCCTCGAAGGCCTCCGTGATGGGAAACTTTGTGTTAATATAATGACGGGCAATGATACCCGTAAGATTTTTTTCGATTCTTCGGATAATCTGCTCTTCTCTAACGAGGGCTTGCCACTGAAAATAGTGGGAACTCGGAACTCAGACCCTCCGATATGAACCGAACTTCCCCATTCACCTCTGAGGATGATCCATTCCTCCTTCCAGGAGGTATCCTTTTTCGTGGCCCCTGGTACCACAAATTACAGGTTGTTTTTGGCGCAAGCATAGAATTGCCCTTTTGGACCTGGGGCATTAGCAGCAATATGAAACACATATCCAATCTCATCTAGACCTGGTTCCTGATTGATGTTATCCTTCAGAAATTGCTCCCTCCACAACACGAGGAACCCTACCAAGTGCCTCTAAAATCCTGGTGTCATTTGGAGGGGAGCTAACTGTAAGGCATGTAATGCCTTACGTAAGGTAGGGTGAAAGGGTAGCCTGACTCCACAATCGAAGGCTGCCGTATGAATTGGGACCTCGCCAGTAGAAGGAGAATATATGTCATACTCCCATGGAGGGACGGCGATAGTAATCTTTTTAGGGATCTTAAAATCTCTCTGTAAGTGTTTGATGGTTTCCGGAGTGCTGGTAGAAGGAGGGACGCATCTATACTCATACGGAAGGGCCAGTACCCTCCATATACTGTCTGTGACCTCACCGGCCCGGTCTCTACCTACCTCGGCAGCAGTTCCCTTGTCTCCACTCTATTATCGGTCGACATCAACCGGAGCATCGGGATTTTTCAAAAAGTCTGTCCCGATTGCAACGTTCCGGTTGGAATACCGGTGCTGAAAGGGAACGACGTCCCCGCTATCACTATTGACGCATTCCCTTTTTCTAGGGGCGAGGCTCCTGCTGGCCACCGCTTCACAGTCAAACAATTGCTCGATACTATCGCCATCAGGTGAAGACATGATGACAGCCTAGAAATCTGATTTCTTAAGAAAGAAGAGGGAAGTTGAAGATTGAAGCTAGGGTTTTCTTTTTGCTAGAAACTCTTAATGAGGAAGTTTTTGCTTGAATGAACCTAATGTGAAGCACCAGAGTTTATATAGAGATGGCTACTTGTAACAGGCAGAAAAGGTAATCAATGTCGTGCTAAAATTAGTGACGTGGAGGGAGCGGTTTCGAGAAACCTGCGCCCCCAAAAAATTTCCTTTTTTTTTTGAATTCGGCCTACCCTTGTCAGCCACATGGAATTCCATTTAAATCAGCCTGCAAAGAGAAGATTCCCTCCTATGAGACGTTGCGAAAAATTCTCCAAGTGCTATCTATCCTGACTCCAACCCCAACCTAATACCGGTGTTCAAGTCAAGGGGGACTTCTGTTAACAGATTTTTTAGGCAAGGGACCAAGGGAGAATTTTCCAATAGGGACCTACCCAGGAAGACTCATCCAGATACTCTAGGAAGCCAGCGAGATCGGTACCACCACCTAGATAGGACCGATATCCAACGAGGTTGGAACCTCGACTATACGTCTATCTAGATAGGACATCGGCTCCGAAAGCTTGTACCTTACCCTACTAAAGATCCTAATACCAGCTCGAGACCAGTACGATGATAACTTGCATCCCGCAAGGATCTCGACATTAATCAAGGCGCCTGGTACCTTGATACCTACCTGGATACCACCTTGGTACTACCCTGATATTTGCCTTGGAGTCACACCGACTCCCACCTGGTACTTAGTATGCCTATCCGAAGCTCTTCCAGGGCAAGTATCCTACCTTCTAGGCAATACGATAGGAAGCATGAAGACACAAGCACCCTTCCAGCAGGACGCAGAACAAGCTTATTAAAATGAGGTACCAGCGTTATACTCCATCGCCACCAAGCTCCAACGAAGAAGGAGAGTTGACTCCATCGCCAAAATAAAGCGCCATTAATGACCTAATGGTCAACTGAATCAGAATTTTATTTAGCCATTGATTAACGGGATCAAATCCCGCCCCTTCAGCTCCACTCAAATGCCTTTCAACGCCTAAAATAGGATTCTCAATGATCTTCATTATAACGACCGAATTTTAAGAGGATTTTGGGGGGAGGGGGGAGGGAGGGGGGAGGGGGAATACTACATATACGGTATTGAAAGACAAAGGAGAGGAGGCTTGAAGGATTTCTTGATCGCCATAACAAGAGAGACTCTAGGAGAATTATGTAGAAAAATTCCCCGAAGCCAGTGAGAGTCCGTTGATAAGCACTAGAGGAAAATATCTACTTATCGACACGAACGCTTTCTCCATCTCCATCCTATGTAAAAGAGTGAAAATAGAGAGACGTATGTATGTATACTTATTGTAATCCTGTTATAGAGATTTATTAAATAAAACAGTGTTCTTTTACATTTCCTGGTCCCTAGTGTTCTTTCTCCATCACTAGATCTCTTACTTCTGATTATAGAAAGGGACCCCGGTACCGAAGGTACCTACCTCGCTACTTCTACCGGTAGTGGGCGAGGGTGTTAACTGAGATTTTCATCCCGAGTGAATTTTTTCGTTAACACAACTCTCTCTCTGTCTTTGGCGATCTTCTATTCAAGAAAAAAACCTCATTTTGTCTACCCTTCAACGCTGTATATATAGTTCTTCAAAGAATCCCAGTGAAATCCGGTTCCTTTAATGAGGATTATCGAGTGTCCTTTTTTAGGCGTTGAAAGGCATTGCGTGGAGCTAAAGGCGTGGGATTTGATCCCGTTAATGACTGTCGAATCCGAATTCTAATCAAGTCTCATTAATGGCGCTTTATTTCGGTGATGGAGTCAACTTTGCTTCTTCATGAAGCTTGGAGGGAAACTCTAATTCTGAATTCTTTGGTAGGACGAAGCGCTGGTACACCAGTAGGATCTTACCGGCATGGAGCTTGTTCTGTCTATTGATGGAGTGGCGCTTGTGTCTTCGCGGTCATCTTCGTATTGCTTGGCAGGCAAGGTACCTGCCTTGGAAGGGCTCCAAATATATACATCAAGGTACTAGGTACCAGGTGAAAGTCGAGGTAGTATCAAGGCAGGCTTCGGGGTACCGAGTACCTTGATTGATGTCTAGGCACTTGAGGGTTGCTAGGTGTGCGATCTACCATTGTACTAGTCTTGAGTTGATATTAGGAGCTTCAGTTGGGTGAGGTGTACCTTTGTTAGCTCGCGGTACTAGTGCTCTATCTAGATAGATAGGTAATCGAGGTCAAATTCAAAAAAGGAAAAACAAAATTTTTAGGGGCGCACGTTTCCCAAAATCGTTCCCTCCACGTCGTCGATTATCCCGCGACATTAATACCATCTCTGCCCCATTACAAGCATCTAACTCTATATAAGTGGACCGCTCCTTCACCGTGACTTACTTCTTCTTTCATTTAGCTTTCTCAATCTACACGAGTAGCAAGACAAGAAAAAATCTTAGCTTTTGTCCTCGTCTTCAACCCTTTACTTTTTCTTCTTTCAGAAACCGAACCCTGAGCCTGTTGTCATGTCTTCACCTGGTGGCGACAGCGTTTAGCAGCTGTTCGAAGGCGATGCGGCGGCTAGTGGGAGTCTTGCCCCTAGAAAAAGGGCATGCGTCGATAGTGATAGTGGGGACAACGTTCCCTTTTAGCGTCGGCTATCTAACCGGAATATTGCAATCGAGACGGGCTTTTCGAATAATCTTGATGCTCCGGTTGATGTCAATAAGAAGTCGAGTGGAGAAATAGGAACCGCTGCCGGGGTGAGTAGTGACCGGGCCGGTGAGGTCACAGACAGTATGTGGAGGTTAGTGGCCCTTCCTTTTGAGTACATATGCGTTCCTCCTTCTACCAGTACTTTGGATACTGTGAACAGCTTGAGGAGGGATTTTAAGATCCCTAAAGATATTTTGATTACCATACCCCCGCCTAGGTACGATATGTATTCTCATGTTCGTGGCAAGCTTCCGATTTTTACTGCGGCCTTCGATAGTGGAGTTAGGCTACCTCTCCACCATATCTTGCCTAGGGCGCTGCACGCTTTGCAGCTTGCCCCTCTTCAGCTAACACCAGGGTTTTGGAGGCACCTAGTGGGGTTCCTGGTATTATGAAGGGTGCAGTGTGCAAAAGACAACATCGATCGGGAATCGAGACCTGACGAGCTTGGACATGTGTTTCAAATTGTTGCCAACGCTCCGGGTTTGAAAGGACAGTTTTATGCTTAGGCAATGAACAACCTAAAATTTGTCGTACCAGGCCACGAAGAAGGATACCTCCTGGAGGGAGGAATGGGTAGTCGTCAAGGGCGGATAGGGCAGCTCGGTTTACATCGGAGGAAATGAATTGAAGGTCCCTACCTGCTTTAGCGGGAAACCCCCATTGGAGAAAGGTAAGCTCTCCACTGAGTCAGAGAAGATCTTGAAGGCCGTCATGGCCAGGAATTATGTCAACCTGCAGTATCCTACCTCGGATGCCTTTGATGCGTGGAGGGTGGAATATTCCCTCCGTATTTCTGATAAACTTCCTGGTAAACATCTTTCTAATTTTCTTTTCGTTGTACTACTTTATTAGCTTTGTTGATATTAACTTGTGCTGTCTTGGTAGTTTCAGCAGTACCTCTACCGATCCCTAGGGTGGAGTCCCACCAAGCCGGCGGTACTGTTGATTCTCCTCCAACTTCCATTGTTAGGCTTCCAGCCAGTTTTATCTTGATGTAGGGGTTGGTGTATCTGCTGGTTCTGATAGGACCTCGATCAGGGTATCTGGATCGCTGGCTCCCCTTCTTCTTTCCGCGGCTAGGTCGCTGGAGGCTTTTACAGCCAGAGTGGGGAGGTAGGAGGTCCAAACCAGTGCTTTATCTCCATTCTTCCACCAAGCAATGATGTAGAAGACCCCAGTTTGAAGGCCCCTGAAGCTAGAGTGGCTCAAGCCAAATCAGGAGTTTCTGCTCCCTCTACTTCTCTGTCGGAGTTCACCGAGGCGGTAGGGGATCTGCCTGCTATTGGTGGTGGGGAATCTGCCATGCCTATCTCATCTTCTCTGCCTAGGAAGTGGATGGTCAGGCTGCTTCAACCAAGGGAGTCGGAGGGAATTCTGATCAAGTAGCAGCAGTAGGGGAGCTTCCGGTTACGGGGGTACCCAATAGCAGACGGGGTTCCATCTGGTGCAGTAGAGGGGAAACCTCTAACTGGCAGAGATAGAGAGAAGATGGCTGATCAGGAGCGGGAGGATGCATGATCTAGCTTGACCCCTTACCCAACAGTATCTAGATAATTTCATTTTTTTTGTAGCCCGTGATCGGGGGATGGGCTCCCTAGTCTTAGTAATGAGAATTTTTCTTTGTTTTTCCTTAGCTTCATGCATGTGTGGTTTACTACACCCTAGGTTGAACCTCGCCTTAATCTGAAATGAGATCCCCAATGTAATCTCGATTCTATAAACGCTTGCTCTGGGATGATTCTTAGTACTCAGGTAGGGATTCGGTGATCCGGGAGTTAATATCACAAGTTGTCTGGGAGAGGTACCAAGACCTCAACTGGATATAGATCGGGGCACGTCATTTTTTTATGGGTTTCCAACTAGGCATTATTGGTTCGAATTTTGTATTTAACTGCCCTTCCAGATGTCAATCCAGGACAGGATCGATTATCCCGATCATTAAGCTTCGGGGGGAAAGCACACTTTGTGAGGCTTCCCTTTCCCGTGTATCAAATGTTGTATACATAAATGAATTTATCCTCTCGTTCTCGATATTTGATCTTTCCCTCTGTAAATATCCCTTATCTGTTAGATGGATCTTCAAACAATCTCTTTTTCCTTTTTAGCAGGCAATCTCTCCTAGGTTAACTGATGATCGTCATATCAACTAAAACCGTGGGAGGAGGAGGAGATGTAAGCTCTGTGACTGGTAGGCTGCTTGGTATTATGGAAGGAGCTGTGCTCGGTGGATTTAACTACCAGAGGAACAGGAAAAGTAGAGATTCCCAGGATCATGATGAATGGTGGGCTGTAATGCTGCAGCCTTACCAATGGTGTAAACATTACCCAGTCAAGCCGCAACTGTGTGCCCCGTTGCATCTTAGACGTGGGGGGAATCCTTACTCCCCTCTTATTTTTGCTGATCCCGACACGGCCTCTGTTCCTATCTCCGGGGTTCGTGGCAGCATTGTCAACATAGATTTTGATGAAGATCAATGTTGCAAGGTAGGCAGATCCAGAAAGTAGGTGAGAAGTTAAGGAGGAAGCTGGATTTTTTAGACTTGTCATTTTCTCTCTTGTATCTTATATGTAGCTTAAAATAAGGGCTGGGTTCCCTGATTTGATCAATGAAAAGAAAACTCATTTCCATCTGTATCTATCGATTTAATTCAGTCACACTGCTTCCGATTGTAGCATAAATTCGGGCAAAAGTCCCCAGCATGAACTTGACTTAATCAAAACTTGGTAATGCGTAAAACCTTATGAGAATAAAGTAGAGGATCAGAGGTTGATCGGTACCATGGTACCTCGCATTCTAGTTCTGAGAGTCTTGGTTCCTTGCTGATAATGAGCGTACTGGTTTACAATCTCGCAATCTAGGTACCTTGCATTCCCATTCTAGGAACCTCGGTAATATGGCGAGTAATCTGGCAAATTTGGGTACCTTGCATTTCTGCTTTGCAAAGATTTTAGTACCTTATCGAATAATCGGATACCTAGCTTTCCTGTTTCAAGGAAGTTAGGTCCCTAGGTGGATATTCTGGCGAGTCTGGGCACCTCATGTTCCTAATTGGAAGAATCTTGGTGACCTGGCGAATAACCTGGTATCTAGTCTTCCTGTTTCAAGGAACCTAGATCCCCAAGTGAGTATTCTGGCGAAACTGGGCACCTCGCATTTCCGTTTGACGGAGCTTCGGTACCTTGGCGAACAAATTTGGCGAATCTCGGTACCTCATATTGTGCTCTAGAAATCTTGGTACCGTGGCAAACATGATGGGGAATCTGTGTACCTCGCATTCCTGTTCTAGGAATCTTGGTACCTTGGCGAACATATGGCGAATATTCTGGAGAAACTAGGTACCTCGCATTCCTGTTCTAGGAATCTTGGTACCGTGGTGAACGTGATGGAGAATATGTTGGCAGCAAGATCCTGGTAGGCAACTACGGCCATGTTAGAACCTGATCTTTATTGGCGGGGATGGTACCCTTCCAATTCTGGAGAATCGTGGTACCTAGCCTTCCATTTTTTAAGAATCAGGGTACAATGGCAAATACATACTGGCACCAAGATCCAAGTAGGTGACTAAGGCCACTTTAGCTCATGGACTTTATTGGCGGGGGTGATACCAGACCAATTCTGGAGAATCGTGGTACCTAGCCTTCCATTTTTGAGGAATCTGGGTACAATGGCGAAAACATTGGCGAATATATAATGGCAGCAAGATGCAGGTAGGCGACTAAGGCCACTTTAGCACCTGGTCTTTCTTAGCAGGGGTGGTACCCGGCCAAGGCCTTGATCTGGCTGGCAACTATGCTTTTAATATCCAGATCCTTCTTAACGGGGGGTGGTTCCCGGCCAAGGTCTGATCTGTCGGGCAACTATACTCTTACGTATCAGATTCTTCCTAAAGGGGGTGGTGCCAGGCCAGGGCAACAAGAACGCCATGTGGCTTTTCCTGGTCTCGGAGAGATCCTCCTCGATGGATTAATCCGATCCAGGGCATCAGGAGTGCTATGTGGCTCTCTTGGATTTATGGCGATCCTCCTGGAGGGATCTAGCCTATCCAGGGCATCAGGAGCTCTATGTAGCTCTCCTGGTCTTATGGTGATCCTCTTAAAGGGATCTATCTGGTCCAGGGCATCAGAAGTGCTATGTAGCTCTCTTGTATTTATGGCGATCCTCCTGGAGGGATCTATTTAGTCCAGGGCATCAGGAGTGCTATGTGGCTCTCTTGGTCTTACGGTGACATTCATGGTGGATTCGATTGGTGACATAAAGCAGATAGATGTAGACAAATATAGGTAAATACAGATGGAGAAAGAAACCTTCTTTATTGATGACCAAAGAAAAAGGAATACAATTACTTACGATTACTAACATCTTCTAACATTCGTTTCGGGGTAATCCCAGTCGATTTTCATTGCATGACTTATGGGTAGAACCTCTTGAGGTGATCAGCATTCCAAGTGTGGTCTACTGGATGTCCATTCATGTCATCTAGCTTGTATGCCCCACCCTGGATCACCATTCTGAATAAGGTAGGGACTTTCCCAATTGGATGACAGTACTTCGTCTGATCTGTTCCGGGTATTCTGAGTAACCTTCCAGAGAACCAAGTCCCCTTCTTTAAAGCTCTAGGCTTTTACTCCCCTGTTGAAGTAACGAGCAATCCGGCCCTAGGTAAACTTCTATCCTTTCTGCAACCCTATCTTGTTTTTCCTCCAGAAGGTCTAGGTTGGCTCAGCTTGTCTTCATTTTCATCGGGGTCGAAATGTTGAACCCGAAAAGAAGTGAGCTTATGTTCAATAGGAAGGACAACTTCTACCCCGTAAGATAGCGAGGAGGGGGTTTCTCCAGTAGCGGTCCTCTTGGTGGTGCGATAAGCCCACAGCACTTCCGGGAGTTCATCAGCCCATCTCCATTTCTTATGTTAAAGTATCTTCTTCAGGAGCTTCTTGATAAATTTATTTGTGGCCTCTACCAGGCCATTAGTCTGAGGGTGTGCTACAGATGCGAAGCGAAGTTTAATCCCCAGACTCTCACAAAATTCCCGGAACCTGGCGTTATCAAACTGTCTACCCAGATCGGTGATGATGACCAACGGGGTACTGAACCGGCAGACCACATTCTTCTTGATGAATTCTGTTGTATTTGCTTTAGTAATTCTAGAGAGGGGTTCTGCTTCCACCCATCTGGTGATGTAATCAATAGCCACGATTGCATGCTTCTGCTGACCTGACGCGGTTGTTCGGGGCCCAATTAGGTCTATCCCCCAGAAGGCAAACGGATACGGTGAGCTGATGGTAGATAATCGTTTTGGAGGTAGGTGATGCAGGTTGGTCATTTTCGGACATGGTTCATAGGACTGTACGAACTGCCTCGCATCATGGTGCAAGGTTGACCAAAAATATCCCATGCGTAGCACCTGGTAAGCCAGTGCTTCTCCCCCGGCATGATTTCCATAGTCTCCTAAATGCACTTTTCTCAGTGCCCAGTCTGCATCAACGGGATGTAGGCACCTAAGCAAAGGGAGTGACCTACCTCTACGGTAAAGGTGCCCCTCTATCAAGCAGTACCGGACTGAGGTTCTTTTGATCTTACGAGCTTGATCAGGGGTTTCAGGGAGCTTTTCTGATTAAAGATAATCCACAATGGGATCCATCCAGCATAGGATTCGTGTCACGGGGTTTACTTCCCTGCCTTCAGCTATGCTCGATGTAGTGATTATCTGGAGTGGTACTCCTTTCGGTAAAGCTTGTCCTCCATAGGCAGCTATCTTGGCTAGGACGTTAGCTCGATGATTTTGCTGCCTAGGTACCTGCTCGATCCTGAAACCTTTGAAACGGGGCAACAGTTCATGGACTTTCTCAAGGCAGGTTGCCATCCTCTCTAGCTTGGTATAGACCGGTTATTTGATTAACTACCAGTTGCGAGTCGCATTTGGCAAGGAGGTAACTTGCCCCTAGCTCAGCCGCTGTTCTCATTCCTACTAACAAGGCTTTATATTCAGCTTCGTTGTTGGTGGTATTGAATTCGAATTTGAAACAGTGACAGAACTAGACCTTTTCAGGGATTACACTGAATTCTACCACGAAATCTACCAAAGCTTGAGCTTTGATAGTTGTCTTGGCTTTGTACTTGATGTCGAACTGGGTGAGCTCAAGGGCCCACAGCACAAGTCTCCCTGATACGTCCAGCCTTTGGAGAAATTGAAGCAGAGATTGATCAGTGACTACCACGATTGTGTGGGCAAGGAAATAAGGGCGGAGCTTCTTAGAAGCAACCACCAAAGAGAAAGCGAGCTTATCTAGTAGGATGTAGTTCTATTCTGATTTTATTAGGGCGCGGCTCATGTAGTAGACAGGGCGCTTGACCCCATCAAGGCATTCTTTTACCAATGCTCCACTGACCGATGTTTCAGATATTGCCAAGTATAATTGCAGTTCTTCTCTTGGTACCGGGCTAGCTAGTAAGGGCGGGATAACGAGATACTTCTTTAGCGATTGGAAAGCCAGCTCGCTGTCCTGGTCCCACTTCATGTTCTTCCTTTGTTTGATTGCCTTGAAGAACGGGATACACTTGTTGGTGGATCATGATATGAAACGGTTCAGGCTGCAATTCGTTCGGTCAAACCTTGCACTTGTCTAAGTGAGGTGGGAGACTCGAGATCTAGGACGGCTTTGATCTTCTCGGGATTAGCTTCGATCCCCCTGTCATGGACCATGAATCCAAGATATTTCCCAGCTGCAACTCCGAAGGCGCACTTATCAGGATTCAATCGCATCTGATTCTCCCTGATTATCTGGAACGTCTGACGGAGATGGTCATGGTGATGATCAGCTACCTAAGACTTCATGATCATATCATCGATGTATACTTCCATCGTCTTTCCTATCAGTCTCTTGAACAATCGGTTGACCAGGCGATGGTAGGTAGCCACAGCGTTCTTGAGCCCGAAGGGCATGACCCTGTAGCAGTACAGGCCCTGACCTGTTATGAAACTGGTTTTATCCTGGTTAGTGTAGGGAAAAATCGATATAAAACGCAGCTGAAGAAACGAAAAATAGATTTCGTATGGTTTTAAAATTTTTCTCAAAGTTGAACCTTAACCTTTTAATTAATTAAACTCAAATATATACGGTTAGAGTTAAATACCTCTTGACGCGTGATCCGATTGACTTACGTCGATTGGTAATCCGCAAAATCTGTTCCGATGCCCGTGAACAGTACCCGCGTGAACAGTGATTATGAACATTACCCCCGTGAACAGTGATCGTGAACAGTACCGTGAGATCTTCCAATCCAAACACGTACGTGAATCACCTAGGAGCGTGGTCTCCCTTTTTCTTTGAATTGCAAACCGGTCACTTTTGAGTTCTCAATCTAATGATCGAAACTCGCGTGAACCTAATTCGATGTTGTACAGACAAGCTTATTGATGAACAAGCAATCAGTGTACTATCAAAGAATAATCTCTTCTCTCTTTTATGTTTTTTAGAATTAAAATTATCCTTTTCTATGAATTGAGAAGGAGAAGAAAAATTGAATCATTCAATCAACTATGGTGGCCGAATCCTATATGTGGAATTACATAGGTGGCCGAAATTTTGCTTCCTCTTCTATTTAGGATTGCCGAAATCTTCCTCTAAATGGACTAGGGTTGCCGCAAATCACATACCAAAAAGAGTTTGTGTTGCACCCTAATTTCCATCAACCTTTAGACTTCAAAACCTAATCCAACTCATAGATATTTTTATTCTTTTATTGACTAAACAAAAAGACTTCTTATTTGATTAAATAAATAAAATTAATTATTTATTTTCTTATCAAACAAGTCTTTTACTTTTAATATACTACTACCAATAGTATAACTTTAGGAAATATATTTCCTGATCAGAAAAAGATTTGTTTCTTAATTAAACAATTAATTAATAAAATAACTAATTCTTATTTAATTAAAACAATGAAACAAAATAATATATTAGGTTAATATATACACCTTGCCGCCCCACTTATATAAATGGGCCATATATTATTTTCTTATTACATTTAATCCATTGGACTTTAAATAAAAGCCCACATGTGAACCAGACTCATTCTTACTAAAAGAAACAAGCCCACATGTCTCCTTTTAATATATTAATATAATAGTGCAGCCCATTAATTAAATAATAGACATATTATATTCTTGATATATTAAAAACAAATCTAGATGGACCCTTAAATCGGCCCGGTAGAATATATCAAGTGATCCATACAAATACGTGTGGATTGGGGATCTTGGCGGGCTATCTAAATTTAAGCTTCAATAGACACAACCTAATCACAATCAACAAATGATTCACTTAGGTCCAATCTATTAATTTTAACTCATTCCACTAAAGAGCTAAAATTGAACTCTTAAATAAAGATAGAATAAGGAGATGTTTCTCATTCATACCCTAGACAATCTTATAGGAGATGGTGTATCCTCGTGAATAATATCAGTAATCGCCAAGAGCTCATAGACCGCCTATAGCTCTCCAAGTTACCATATTTCCTCATATGACCACATTTCGAACTTGGATACTTTGACTTGTCCAGAAGCCATGTTTTCAATAATCATTATTGAAAACTCAACGTTGAGATTTAATATCCGATACCTCAAAACATCCATATGATGATATTATACTCTCATTTAATAAATGGAGCCACGATGTCCATATCTATAAATGAAGTCCTCTATCGATTAACAAATGTATACCACCAAACTATCGAGGATAGACTATGCTATATAATCGTACTCATTGATAGCTCTAATGATAACACTTGCAACCATAAGTCCATCATTTATCTCAGGATTAAGATAGACTCTCTGATTGTCCTCTTTAATGAAAAGACTTATATCTAGTGACGGTTCTAGATAAAGTATTTCATTGTGATCCAGTTCAATGAACCTAGTGTACTAGATTCTTTTACTCGAAAACCTTTTGATGATTTTAGACTCATCATATTCATTTGATCCCACTCAAATGCTAGTAAAAGAATTCTATAACTTTAACAAGATAGAGGTGCCCAACCTTTAACTTAAGTTGTGAATGCTATTCAAGACTAACTAAAGAATTGTGTCTACCTCATACATATCCGGATGTATGAACAATTCTTCATGTCTCATAGTCTTTTGACCTTATGATTATTTACCTTGACAATTATAATAATAAATGCTATAAGTAATTGTAAGAATCAGAATTCACTTTATTATTATGAGAAGATTGTCAATTACAATATTACACTCTTGCCATTGAGCATAATCCTAACAGTCAGCTGGGTGCAGTATTATCTGGTTGTATCCTGAGAAGATGTCCATAAAACTGAAGAGCTTGTTACCCGCAGTTGAATCTACCAGTTGGTCGATTTTCGGTAGCGGGAAACTGTCTTTCGGGCAGGCGCGGTTGAGGTCTGTATAATCAACACACATGTGTCACTTCCTGTTCGCCTTGGTCACCATAACTACGTCGGCGATCCACTTGGGGTACCGAGACTCCCTGATGAATTCTACCATTAGCAGTTTGTTTACCTCTTCTTGTACTGCAGCATTTCTTGCCTGGTTGAAATGCCTTCTCTTTTGCTTGACAGACTTGAAGGTGGGATCAACTGCTAACCTGTGAGTTGCTAAAGCAACAGGTATCCCCGACATCTCCTCGTGGCTCCATGCAAAGATGTCATTATATTCTCGTAAGAGCTTTATCAGATCTTCCTTCACTTTCGCCTCCAATGCTGAACTTATCCTGACTACCTTGGAAAGATCGGTCTCCCTGATAGGTATCTCTTCTAACTCCTCTGCGGGATAGCTACTGGCCCATCCCTTCTCTTCCTCCTCACTGATCTCTATATCGGGGAGGTTTGACGTCAATCTCTCCTTGACCGAGTTAATTTCATCTTGAAAACCTTCCTCCGAAGACTGGTGATCTTAATTAGTGGTTATCTGCACACACTCATTGGCCAACGCTGCTGGGTTGGTTGACACTGCATAACACTTGCGAGCAGCCTGCTAATCCCCCTGTATTTCGCCCACTTTGTCTCCCACTGGAATTTCAGGACATTATGGTATATTGACAAGACCCCTTTGAGGGTAGACAAGTAGGGCCTTCCCAGTATAGTGTAGTAGGCGGACGGGGTGTCTACCAAAATGAAGTCTGTCATTAGGTTCTGCTGGAGTGGTGTTGTTCCCACTATTACTGGTAGGATCATAGACCTGGTGGGAATCAACAATTTCCCCATGAACCCGTACAATGGGGTGGTACAGCTGTTGTAACAAGGTCTCTTTAGATTGAATTGCTCCAAAGCACTCTTGAAGAGAATATCAACGCTGCTACCTGTGTCAATCAAAACACGGTGGACCAAGTTGTTGGCTATTTGAAAAGTGATGACCATGGGATAATCATGAGGCTGGACGGTGTTGAATACATCCTCTTCAGTGAAGATGATTTATGCAGCAGAAGGAGACCGAGGTGATCCTCTGGTAACCTTGAAAACATTATGGCATGTTTCCACTCTAGGAATTTTCCTAGCGTGGTTCTTTCGAGCATTATTGGAGGTTCCTGCCAAGGTGGGACCTCCACTGATGGTATTAATAATGTGGATCTGCTCCATCAGATCCTTCCCTTTTGCTTTCCTTCCTTCTTCATATGCTTTAATATCGGCATGCACCTCTTTTCCAGTGCGTATGTTGTCGCGTACCTGTTGGAGGAATTCCTCCAAGAAACCTCCCTTAACCAAGTCTTCAATCTGTTTTCGCAGACTATAGCATTCTGAGGGATTATGACCTACATCCTCGTGGAAGTCATAATACTTGTAGCGGTTCTGTTGATCGACTGGTGCCTTTATTGGACCTAGCTTCCTGAGTAGTCCTTTGCCACGGATAGCGAGGTAAATAGTCTCGCGAGATGCATTCAAGGGGGTGTAATAAGAGTACCATATTTCCTCTTTATCTATCTGCGCTACCTCCTTGGGTAGGGGTGTACATCTAGGCGGAGTCCGCCTAGCTGGGTACCGGTTCTGTGGAGGTTGATAGGGTGGCAACCGATATGTAGATTTATTGGGAGGACACTTCTGATTTTTCTGAACGGGTGCAGGCTTGGGCGCCTTCTTGTTTTGGCGCTTGGCAGTTATCATATCATCCTGCTTCATCTTAACTCAGAGTTGTTCATCTATCTCGACCTGCTCTAGAACTCTATTGTAGGCCTCTCGGTAGGTCTCCGGGGGATGCTTGGTGAAATATCTGAACAGTCTACCTGCCTAAAGATTCCTTCTGAAATTGTCCAAGGTTTCCATTTCCGCGAAGACTCCCATCTGGATCACTTCTCTATGGAATCTCTCCACGTAGGCTCTGAGCGATTTCCTCAGCTCCTGGATCACGTATTGAAGATGAATAGGATTTTTAGGGTGAGGTTTTATGCCCTGAAACTAGACACAGAAATCAGTTGTCAATTTTATGAATGAATCAACGCTGCCCGCTGGTAGCTTCCTGAACCATGTCTTGGCATAGTCCGTCAGTGTGGTTGGGAACATTCTGCACATAGCAGCCCTAGTAGCATTCTGAACCTCCATCTGGTGAACAAAGCTTTCTAGGTGGCTCAGGGGGTCCTCAGTCCCAAAATATTTATCGGTTGGCATCTTGAATTTGGGAGGTAATTCTGCCTCCTTAATCCTTCTAGAGAAAGGAGCATTCATCTCTCCCATGGGTCTTTTCGGTTTTCCCGGTGCTTGCCCTTCTTCAACTCCTGGATTTCTTTTGCTATTCTGGTGACCTGGTACCGGAGATGTTTTTCGCCATCATTTCCAGATTCCGCCTCAGAATCTCTGTCCTCGGGCCTTTCCGATGTCGTAGAAACTTCATCTTGATTCTCTCCCTAGGGAGGGTCTTCTTCGGCGTCCTTGTTGCTACCTCTCACCACTGAGTGAGGGCGTTCCCTGATCGTTTCCTGACAAGGCTGTCTAGAATAGGCCACTGGTTGGGCCAGGTGGTGGTACTCTCTAGGCGGGAGGTCGATGGCTGATCTTGCACACCGGGCTTGATATTCTGTAGGAAATACCGAAACCGGGGGCATGGGCCCGAGTCTATCCAGGACTAGTACAAGCGGTGGTGGTCCCAACCTGACGAAGTGAGGTATCTTGGTACCTTACCGATCGGCATCTCCCCTGGGATCTGGTACCGCAGGCTGACTGGTACTGCCTTCGGTGACCATTTGGAGGCGAATGCTCTCTATAAAGGCCGTGACCTGTTGATCTAGATTGGCAGGTCCAGCTCCTTGGGTAGCATGTACCTGGGGTAGTCTGCACGGTAGCTGATGGTTTTGAGGCGGGCTTGCCACCCTTTCCTCCCTTCTTTGGCTTCTGACCCTTTCAGGTTGAAGCGTTTAACTGATGTCCTGATGGGTCAAGATGATCCTAAGAGGATCGGAGCTCCATTTTGATGATAAGACAAGAAAACGAGGCACACTGGCTTTCTTTTGAGGGTATGGTATTTCCCACAGACGGCGCAAAAAGGTTTTAACATAAAAATCACTCAAGGAGTGAAATCTTGGTTGACACCCTCACCCACTACCGATAGCCAGTAGCGGGATAGGTACCTTCAGTACCACGATCCTTCCTCGTAATATAAATAAGAGGCAATATAGGAAAGATCGAGGAGATATGAAATACCACTGTTTTATTCAAGAATATTATAACGAAATTACACAATATACTCTCTTCTCTCGTTTTTCACTCTCTTACACATGATAGCAGTGGAGAAAACGTATATGTCGACAAGTGGATATTTTCTCCCAATGAGCGCAGGTGGACTCTCACGGGCTTCAGAGAATTTCACAAGGGAATTTCACAGAAAAATAACTCTCTCTCTGTCTTTGGCGATCATCGTATTCAGGAAAAAAGCCTCATTTTGTCTACCTTCAACGCCGTATATATAGTTCTTCAAAGAATCCCCGTGAAATCTGGTTCCTTTAATGAGGATTATCGAGTGTCCTTCTTTAGGCGTTGAAAGGCATTGCATGGAGCTAAAGGCGTGGTATTTGATCCTGTTAATTACTGTCGAATACGAATTCTAAGCAAGTCTCATCAATGGCGCTTTATTTCGGCGATGGAGTCAACTTTCCTTCTTCATGGAGCTTGGAGGGAAACTCCGATTCTGAATTCTTTGGTAGGACGAAGCGCTGGTACACTAGTAGGATCTTACCGGCATGGAGCTTGTCCTGTCTATTGATGGATTGGCGCTTGTGTCTTCGCGGTCATCTTCGTATTGCTTGGCAGGCAAGGTACCTGCCTTGGAAGGGCTCCGAATATATACATTGAGGTACTAGGTACCAGGTGAAAGTCAAGGTAGTATAAAGGCGGGCATCAGGGTACCGGGTACCTTGATCGACGTCGAGGTACTTGAGGGGTTCTAGGTGTGCGATATACCATTGTACCGGTCTTGAGTTGATATCGGGAGCTTCAGTAGGGCAAGGTATGTACCTTCATTAGCTCGCGGTACTAGTGCTCTATTTAGATAGATAGGTAATCTAGGTCCTGGTCTTACCTAGTATCGGATCCATCTAGGTAGTGGCATTGACCTTGCTGGTCACCCGAAAGCTAGGACTGGCGTCCATCGGGTTGATACTAGTTGGAAAATTCTCCCTTGGTCCCTTGCCAAAATTCCCTATTAACAGAAGTCCCCCTTGACTTGAACACCGGTACCAGGTTGGGGTTGGAGTCAAAATAGATAATACTCGGAGAATTTTTTGTAACCATCACGCAGAAGGGGATCTTCCTTTTGCACGCTGATTTCACTAAGCCTTCCACGTGGCTGACCAGGGTAGGTCAAATTCAAAAAAGGAAAAACAAAATTTTTGGGGGCGCATGTTTCCCAAAACTGTTCCCTCCATGTCGCCGATTATCCCGCGACATTAATACCCTATCTGCCCGTTACAAGCATCTAACTCTATATAAGTGGACCGCTCCTTCACCGTGACTTACTTCTTTTTTCATTTAGCTTTCTCAATCTACATGAGTAGCAAGACAAGAAAAAATCATAGCTTTTGTCCTCGTCTTCAACCCTTTAATTTTTCTTCTTCCAGAAACTGAACCCTGAGCCTGTTGTCAAGTCTTCACTTGGTGCCGACAGCATTGATCAACTGTTCAACGGCGACGTAGCGGCTAGTGGGAGTCTTGCCCCTAAAAAAAGGGCACGCGTCGATAGTGATAGCGGGGACGACATTCCCTTTCAGCGCCGGTGTTCTAACCGGAATATTGCAATCGAGACAGGCTTTCCGAATAATCCTGATGCTCCAGTTGATGTTGACAGGGAGTCGAGTGGAGAAATAGGAACCGCTGCTGGGGTAGGTAGTGACCGGGCCGGCGAGGTCACAGACAGTATATGGAGGGTACTGGCCCTTCCGTATGAGTACATATGTGTTCCTCCTTCTACAAGTACTTTGGATACTATAAAGCGCTTGAGGAGGGATTTTACCCTAAACATATTTTGATTACCATACCCCCACCTGGGTTACGATATGTATTCTCTTATTCCTGGCGAGCTTCTGATTCATACTGCGGCCTTCGATAGTGGAGTTAGGCTACCTCTCCGCCCCACCTTGCGTAGGGTGCTGTACCTTTTGCAGCTTGCCCCTCTTCAGCTAACACCAGGGTTTTGGAGGCACCTGGTGTGGTTCCTGGTATTATAGAGGGAGCAGTGTGTGAAAGACAACATCGATCGGGAATCGGGATCTGACGAGCTCGGATATGTGTTTCAAATTGCTGCCAACGCTCCAGGTCTGAAGGGACAGTTCTATGCTCGGGCAAAGAACAACCTGGAATTTGTGGTACCAGGAGCCATAAAAAAGGATACCTCCTGGAGAGAGGAATGGGTCATCGTTAAGGGTGGATGGGGTAGCTCGGTTTACATCGGAGGAACTGAATTCAAGGTCTCTACCTGCTTTAGCAGGAAACCCCCATTGGAGAAAGGTAAGCTCTCCACTAAGTTAGAGAAGATCTTGAAGGCGATCATGGCCAGGAAATATGTCAACCTGCAGTATCCTACCTCGGATGCCTTTGATGCAGGGAGGGTGGAATATTCCCTCCAGATTTCCGATGCACTTCCTGGTAAACATCTTTCTGATTTTCCTTTCACTGTACTGCTTTATTAGCTTTGTTGATATAAACTTGTGCTGTCTTGGTAGTTTCAGCAGTACCTCTACCGATCCTTGGGGTGGAGTCCCACCAAGCCTGCGATACTGTTGATTCTCCTTCAACTTCTCCTGTTAGGCTTCCAGCCAGTTCTGATCTTGATGCAGGGGTTGGTGTATATGCTGGCTCTGATAGGACCCCGGTCAGGGTATCTGAATCGTCGGCTCCCTATCTTCCTACCTCGGCTAGGTAGCTGGAGGCTTTTACAGCCAAAATGAGGAGGTAGAAGGTGCAGACTAGAGCTCTATCTCCCTTCTTCCACCAAGCAATGATGTAGAAGACCCCAATTTGAAGGCCCCTAAAGCTGGAGTGGCTCAAGCTGAAGAAGGAGTTTCTGCTCCCTCTACTTCTCTGTCAGAGTTCTCCAAGGCGGTAGGGGATCTGCCTGCTATTGGTGGTGGGGAATCTGCCCTGCCTATCTCATCTTCTGACCCTGCCCATGAAGTGGAGGGTTAGGCCGCTTCAACCAAGGAAGTCGAAGGGAATTCTGATCAAGTAGCAGTAGCAGGTGAGCTTCCGGTTGCGGGGGGTACCCAAGAAGTAGGCGGGGTTCCATCTGGTGCAGTAGAGGGGAAAGATCTAACTGGCAAAGATGGAGAGAAGATGGCTGATCACGAGCAGGAGGATGCATGATCTAGCTTGACCCCTTACCCAGTAGTATCTAGATAATTTTTTTTTTGTAGCCCGTGATCGGGGGATGGGCTCCCCAGTTTTAGTAATGACAATTTTTCTTTATTTTTCTTTAGCTTCGTGCGTGTGTTGTTTACTACACCCTAGGTTGAACCTCGCCTTAATTAGATGTGAGATCCCCAATGTAATCTCGATTCTATAAATGCTTGCTCTGGGATGATTCTTAGTACTCAGGTGGGGATTCGGTGATCCGGGATTAATATCACAAGTGGTCCGGGAGAGGTACCAAAACCTCAACCAGATATAGATCGGGGCACTTCATTTTTTTGTGGGTTTCCAACTAGGCATTATCTGTTCAAATTTTGTATTCAACAAACCTTCCAGATGTTCATCCACGGCAGGATCGATTATCCCGATCATTAAGCTTTGGGGGGAAGCACACTTTGCAAGGCTTCCCTTTCCCGTATATCGAATGTTGTGTACATAAATGAATTTATCCTCTCGTTCTCGATATTTGATCTTTCCCTCTATAAATATCCCTTATCTGTTAGATGGATCTTCAAACAATCTCTTTTCCCTTTTTAGCAGGCAATCTCTCCTAGGTTAACCGATGATCGTCGTATCAACTAACACTGTGGGAGGAGGAGGAGATCTCGGCTCTGTGAGTGGTAGTCGGCTTGGTATTGTGGAAGGAGCTGTGCTCGGTGGATTTAACTACCAGAGGAATAGGAAAAGTAGAGATTCCCAGGATCATGATGAATGGTGGGCTCTAATGCTGCAGCCTTACCAATGGTGTAAACATTACCCGGTCGAGCCGCAACTGTGTTCCCCGTTGCATCTTAGACGTGTGGGGAATCCTTACTCCCCTCTTATTTTTGCTGATCCCGACACCGCCTCTGTTCCTATCTCCGGGGTTCGTGGCAGCATTGTCAACATAGATTTTGATTAAGATCAATGTTGCAAGGTAGGCAGATCCAGAAAGTAGGTGAGAAGTTAAGGAGGAAGCTAGATTTTTTAGATTTGTCATTTTCTCTCTTGTATCTTGTATATAGCTTAAAATAAGGGACGGGTTCCCTGATTTGATCAATGAAAAGAAAACTCATTTCCATCTGTATCTATCGATTTAATTCAGTCACACGCTTCCGATTGTAGCATAAATTCGGGCAAAAGTCCCCAGCATGAACTTGACTTAATCAAAACTTGGTAATGCGTAAAACCTGATGAGAATAAAGTAGAGGAACAGAGGTTGATCGGTACCATGGTACCTCGCACTCTAGTTCTAAGGAGTCTTGGTTCCTTGCTGATAATGAGCGTACTGGTTTACAATCTCGCAATCTAGGTACCTTGCATTCCCATTCTAGGAACCTCGGTAATATGGCGAGTAATCTGGCAAAATTGGGTACCCTGCATTTCTACTTTGCAAATATTTTGGTACCTTATCAAATAATCGGGTACCTAGCTTTCCTATTTCAAGGAAGTTAGGTCCCTAGGTGGATATTCTGGCGAGTCTGGGCACCTCATGTTCCTAATTGGAAGAATCGTGGTGACCTGGCAAATAACATGGTATCTAGTCTTCCTGTTTCAAGGAACCTAGATCCCCAAGTGAGTATTCTGGCGAAACTTGGGCACCTCGCATTTTCGTTTGACGGAGCTTTGGTGCCTTGGCGAACAAATTTGGCGAATCTCGGTACCTCATATTCTACTCTAGAAATCTTGGTACCGTGGCGAATATGATGGAGAATCTGTGTACCTCGCATTCCTGTTCTAGGAATCTTGGTACCTTGGCGAACATATGGCGAACATTCTAGAGAAACTGGGTACCTCGCATTCCTGTTCTAGGAATCTTGGTACCGTGGCGAACGTGATGGAGAATATGTTCGCAGCAAGTTCCTGGTAGGCGACTAAGGCCATGTTAGAACCTGATCTTTATTGACGGGGATGGTACCCGGCCAATTCTGGAGAACCGTGGTACCTAGCCTTCCATTTTTTAGGAATCTGGGTACAATGGCGAATATATACTGGCAGCAAGATCCAGGTAGGTGACTAAGGCCACTTTAGCTCCTGGTCTTTATTGGCGGGGGTGATACCCAACCAATTCTGGAGAATCGTGGTACGTAGCCTTCCATTTTTTAGGAATCTGGGTACAACGGTGAAAACATTGGCGAATATATAATGGCAGCAAGATCCAGGTAGGCGACTGAGGCAACTTTAGCACCAGGTCTTTCTTAGCAAGGGGTGGTACCCGGCCAAGACCTTGATCTGGCTGGCAACTATGCTCTTACTATCCAGATCCTTCTTACCGGGGGATGGTGCCCGGCCAAGGTCTGATCAGTCTGGCAACTAGGCTCTTACGTATCGGATTTCTATATCGGGGAGGTCTGACGTCAATCTCTCATTGACCGAGTTAATTTCATCTTCAAAACCTTCTTCCGAAGACTGGTGATCTTGATTTGTGGTTATCTGTACACACTACTTGGCCAACGCTGCTGGGTTGGTTGACACTGCATAACACTTGCAAGCAGCCTGCTTATCCCCCCGTTTTTCGCCCACTTTGTCTCCCACTAGGAATTTCAGGACGTTATGGTATATTGATAGGATCCCTTTGACGGCAGACAAGTAGAGCCTTCCCAGTATAGTGTTGTAGGCGGACGGAGTGTCTACCATAATGAAGTCTGTCATTAGGTTCTACTGGAGTGGCGTTGTTCCCACTATCACTTGTAGGATCATAGACCCGTTGGGAATCAACAATTCCCCCGTGAACCCGTACAATGGGGTGGTACAGCTGTTGTAACAAGGTCTCTTTAGATTGAATTGCTCCAAAGCACTCTTAATGAGAATATCAACGCTGCTACCCGTGTCAATCAAAACACGGTGGACCAAGTTATTGGCTATTAGAACAGTGATGACCATGGGATCATCATGAGGCTGGACGGTGTTGAATACATCCTCTTTAGTGAAGATGATCTGTGCAGAAGGAGGAGACAGAGGTGATCGTCTGGTAACCTTGAAAACATTATGGCCTGTTTCCACTCTAGGAATTTTCCTGGCATGGTTCTTTCGAGCATTATTGGAGGTTCCTGCCAAGGTGGGACCTCCACTGATGGTATTAACAATGTGGATCTGCTCCATCAGATCCTTCCCTTTTGCTTTCTTTCCTTCTTCATATGCCTTAATATCGGCCTGCACCTCATTTCCAGTGCGTATGTTGTCACGTACCTATTGGAGGAATTCCTCCAAGCAACCTCCCTTAACCAAGTCTTCAATCTGGTTCCGCAGACTATAGCATTCTGAGGTATTATGACCTACATCCTCCTAGAAGTCATAATACTTATAGCGGTTCCGTTGAGAGACTGGTGCCTTTATTGGACCCGGCTTTTTGAGTAGTCCTTTGTCACGGATAGCGAGGTAAATAGTCTCACGGGATGCTTTCAAGGGGGTGTAATAGAAGTACCCCTTTTCCTCTCTATCTATCCGCGCTACCTCCTTAGGTGGGGGTGTAGCTCTGGGCGGAGTCCGCCTAGCTGGGTACCGGTTCCGTGGAGGTTGATAGGGTGGCGAACGATATGTAGATTTGTTGGGAGGCCTGTTCTGATTTTTCTGATAGGTTGATAGGGCTCCTCTTTCTTTTGGAGCTTGGCAGTTCTCATATCATCGTGCTCCATCTTAACTCGGAGTTGTTCATCTATCTCGACCTACTCTAGAGCTTTATTGTTGGCCTCCTGGTCGGTCTCCGGGGGATGCTTGGCGAATGATCTAAATAGTCTACCTACCCAAAGATACCTTCTGAAATTGGCCAAGGTTTCCTTTTCCGTGAAGACTCCCATCTGGATCACTTCTTTATGGAATCTCTCCATGTAGGCTCTGAGCGATTCCCCCCGCTCATGTATCACGTATTGAAGATGAATAGGATCTTTGGGGTGAGGTTTTATGCCCTGAAACTGGGCACAAAAATCAGTTGTCAATTTTGTGAATGAATCAACGCTGCCTGCTGGTAGCTTCGTGAACCATGTCTCTGCATAGTCCGTCAGTGTGGTTGGGAACATTCTGCACATAGCGGCCCTAGTAGCATTCTGAACCTCCATCTGGTGAACAAAGCTTTCTAGGTGGCTCAGGGGGTCCTCAATCCCAGAATATTTATCGGTTGGCATCTTGAATTTGGGAGGTAATTCTGCCTCCTTGATCCTCCTAGAGAAGGTAGCATTCATCTCTCCCAAAGGGTCTTTCCGGTGTTCCAGGTGCTTGCCCTTCTTTAAATCCTGGATTTCTTTTGCCATTCTGGCGACCTGGTCCCAGAGACGTTTTCCGCCATCATTTCCAGATTCCACCTCAGAATCTCTATCCTCAGGCCTTTCCGATGTCGCAGAAACTTCATCTTGATTCTCACCCTTGGTAGGGTCTTCTTCGACGCCCTTGTTGCTACCTCTCACCACTGAGTGAAGGCATTCCCTGGTCATTTCCTGATGAGGCTGTCTAGAATAGGCCACTGGTTAGGCTAGGTGGTGGGGCTCTCTAGGCGGGAGGTCGATGGCGCATCTTGCACGCCGGGCTTGGTAACCTGTAGGAAATCTTAGAAACGGGGGCATGGGCCCGATTCTATCCAGGACTGGTACAAGAGGTGGTGATCCCAACCTATCGAAGGGAGTATCCTGGTACCTTGCCGACTAGTATCTCCCCTAGGATCTGGTACCGCAGGCTGACTGGTACTGCATTCGGCGACCATTCGGAGGCAAATGCTCTCTATAAAGGCCACGACCTGTTGATCTAGATTGGCAGGTCCAGCTGCAGGGGTAGCAGGTACCAGGGGGGTAGTCCGCGCGGTAGATGACTGCTTCGAGGCGGGCTTGCGACCCTTTTCTCCCTTCTTTAGCTTTTGACTCTTTCGGGTTGAAGCGTTTGACTAATGTCCTGACGGGTCAGGATGATCCTGAGAGGATCAGAGCTTCATTTTGATGATAAGACAAGAAAACAAGGCACGCTGTCTTTCTTTTGAGGGTGTGGTGTTTCCCACAAACGGCGCCAAAATGTGTTAACAGAAAAATCACTCAGGGAGCGAAATCTCGATTGACACCCTCAACCACTAACGGTAGCCAGTAGTAGGTACCTTCAGTACCACTATCCTTCCTCGTAATATAAATAAAAGGCAATATAGAAAAGATTGAGGAGATATAAAATAACACTGTTTTGTTCAAGAATATTATAATGAAATTACACAATATACTCTCTTCTCTCTTTTTTCACTCTCTTACACATGATAGTAGGTGGAGAAACGTACATGTCGACAAGTGGATATTTTCTCCCAATGAGCGTTAGTGGATTCTCACGGGCTTCGAAGAATTTCACAAGGGAATTTCACCGGAAAACAACTCTCTCTCTGTCTTTGGCGATCTTCGTATTCAGGAAAAAAGCCTCATTTTGTCTACCTTCAACGCCGTATATATAGTTCTTCAAAGAATCCCCGTGAAATCTGGTTCCTTTAATGAGTATTATCGAGTGTCCTTTTTTAGGCGTTGAAAGCCATTGCGTGGAACTAAAGGTGTGGGATTTGATCCTGTTAATTACTGTCGAATCCGAATTCAAATCAAGTCTCATTAATGGCGCTTTATTTCGGCGATGGAGTCAACTTTCCTTCTTCATGGAGCTTGGAGGGAAACTCTGATTCTGAATTCTTTGGTAGGACAAAGCGCTGGTACACCAGTAGGATCTTACCGGCATGGAGCTTGTTCTGTCTATTGATGGAGTGGCGCTTGTGTCTTCGTAGTCATCTTCGTATTGCTTGGCAGGCAAGGTACTTGCCTTGGAAGGGCTCCGAATATATACATCGAGGTACTATGTAACAGGTGAAAGTCGCGGTAGTATCAAGGCAGGCATTGGGGTACCGGGTACCTTGATTGACGTCGAGGCACTTGAGGGGTGCTAGGTGTGCGATCTACCGTTGTACCGGTCTTGAGTTGATATCGAGAGCTTCAGTAGGGCGAGGTATGTACCTTCGTTAGCTCGCGGTACTAGTGCTCTATCTAGATAGATAGGTAATCGAGGTCCTGGTCTTACCTAGTATCGGATCCATCTAGGTAGTGGCATTGACCTTGTTGGTCACTAGGAAGCTAGGACTGTCGTCCATCGGGTTGATACTAGTTGGAAAATTCTCCTTTGGTCCCTTGCCAGAAATCCCTGTAAACACATGTAAATGGAATGCGGATGAGGTGAGAATGGTGTGTATGTGTGTGTTGTGTGGTGTGCAAAATGTGAAGATGGAAATATAAAAATAAACAAGAGAATATGGAGGGGTGAGAATGGTGATTAAATGAGAAATAATAAAATGGTGGATATGAGAGATGCATGAAAGTGGTCACACAAGAGTTTACAAGTTCACCATACATAAGTGCACACAAGTGGGTTGTTACACATTAAGTTCATCCAATTTAAGTTAAGGGTTCATTCTTGCCTCAATCTGATTTATACCCATTCATGGAGCTAATGGTTGAAGAGTGTGTTGAGAGCCTCTCAAAAACGAAACTGCAACCGACATTTGTGAACCAATTCTACAAAACAATGCTAGATTGAGCCCCAATACTAACATGGTAATTGTAAAATGGCAACTTTAGGTGTAATGAATGTGGAAAGAGTAATTGTTCCTCCAACCATAATTTACCTAGAGCCCCTGGCGTAAGAAATAGCCGGATTCCCAATTATTGTAACTCCAACCACAACTCACCTAGAGCCCCTAGCGTGAGAAGTAGCCAAAGTCCAATATATAACAAAAACAATGAACCAAACCTCTTTAAATATGGACAATTAATAAGTTCATTCATTCTTCCTACCTAATTAGTCAAGTCTATGCCCGGAATGGCCTTTCCAATGGCACAATCCTAACTCTAATTCACTCAAATCCATCCATACACATGCAAATTCGACTTTCCATCAACATACACACACAAATGGAACATTTGATTAAAACTACTCCTACAATTACATTAATTTACTCCTAATCCCATTCATGAACATATATTAATTTCCAATCTCCATACACAAGCATTTCAAGATAGAGATATATTCAATAAAAGCAAGAATGAATCAAAACACAAATTAGATATAAAAACAACCACACATTATATTGAGCACAAATTAGGTTTACAAATATTCCTAAGTGGGGGTTTACACAATTAAGAAAACATGAAATACAAAGAGAATGAGTTTAAAGGAGACAACCCTTGAAGAAACCCCTCCAAGAGCTCCATAAATGCCTAGCTCGAAATTGGTCATAGACCACTCATATCTCCTTGCAATCAACTCTCAAATGTGGTGGGCGATGGGTAGAAATGGTGTGGGAGAGACATCCATGGAGGAAAACCTCCATGGATGCTCCTGAAATCTATCTCTCTCTCTCTCTCTTAATGGGTGAAGAATATTGAAGAAGATGAAGTTTGGGTCTGAAAAATTATGAAGAGAAGAGATGAAAAGGTGTTTATATAGTGTTGGGAGGTTAGGGTATGAAATGGTAGTGAAGGGACGAAAATGCCCCTCAATTTTGGGTAAAAATGCTACCTCCAGGTGCTATTCGGCGGTCAAAACGACAGCCATGGTGCCACCCGTTTTACCCGCCGAATTCGTGAAGAAACCTACTATCCTAATTCGGCGGTCAGAACGGCGGTTTGCTTGCTCGCCGAATTCCATTTCTAATCTGCGCACCAGTTACTCAAACAAGCATAATTTCCTCAAAATATGTCAGAATTGTAATCCGTAAAAATTTCTGAAAACTAGACTTCTGTACCTATCCGAATATATAAAGATCTCAATGTGGTTCGATTGGAGGAGGGAGGTATAGCACCCACAAGTCGGGTGTTCTGCATAGGCCCATACAATTTCAACCCATAAGCTATCGGAAAATCAGAGGGGTTCATGCACGCGGTCTCGGTGTTGCATTCTTGCTTGACAACGGATCAACCATGGAAACATCTAGATTTTCTTGGCCACGATTGGGCTTAGATCACTTCGCAGTCTGTATCAACGGTGAGGCACGGCACTCTGAATACTTCCATTTATTCTCATTTTTGGCTCCTTTTGCCTCCCAATCTAATCTTTACGCTCAAAACCATGAAATAGGGAATATGTACCTACACATGGCTCAACAAACACATAATATACAAAAATACGCTCGAAAATGAGAACAAACGATAGGAAATTGGGGACCTAAAATATGTATAAAATACTCCGATTAAATACCCCCAAACCTATCATTTGCTCGTTGTCGAGCAAAACAAAAAAACAGAAAAACAAATAAACAAACATATAACAGTAAAAATAAATAAAAACTAGGCTAGTCCACTTTTTGTAGGAAACACGATGGCACTTAGCACGTGCCACAAGCCTTTGAACCTATAGGCGGCCCTAATAGGAGGAGTTATAGTCTCTTGAGGTTTTACAGTTATGACACCCACAAACGTATACTCTGCAAGAAAATTGGTTGAGTTGCAATCCAAACATACCAAGCAAAAACAACACATGGATGCTAGAATCTCAAATATACCAATCAATAAACATGTATCACATAATGCATGTATGCCAATTCTCAAGATGTTTTCGGTTTACAAGACTGTAGGGAAAAATCGATATAAAACGCTGCGGAAGAAACGAAAAATAGATTTCGTATGGTTTTAAAATTTTTCTCAAAGTTGAACCTTAACCTTTTAATTAATTAAACTCAAATATATACGGTTAGAGTTAAATACCTCTTGACACGTGATCCGATTGACTTACGTCGATTGGTAATCCGCAAAATCTTTTTCGTTGCCCGTGAAAAGTACCCGCGTGAACATTACCAGCGTGAACAGTGATCGTGAACAGTACCCATGTGAATAGTGATCGTGAACAGTGCCACCCCCCCTCCCCGCCGTGAACAGTGATCATGAATAGTACCGTGAGATCTTCCAATCCGAACACGTACGTGAATCACCTAGGAGAGTGGTCTCCCCTTTTCTTGGAATTGCAAACCTGAGAATGGATGAACAACGTTTTCTTTTTCTTTTGTTAGTCACAAAACAATCAAAAGAAGACAAAGATTATTCTGGTCACTTTTGAGTTCTCAATCTAATGATCGAAACTCGCGTGAACCTAATTCGATGTTGTACACACAAGCTTATTGATGAACAAGCAATCAGTGTACTATCAAAGAATAATCTCTTCTCTGTTTTATGTTTTGTAGAATAATAATTATCCTTTTCTATGAATTGAGAAGAAGAAGAAAAATTGAATCATTCAATCAGCTATCGTGGCCGAATCCTATATGTGGTATTATATAGGTGGCCGAAATTTTGCTTCCTCTTGTATTTAGGATTGCCGAAATCTTCCTCTAAATGGACTAGGGTTGCCGCAAATCACATACCAAAAAGAGTTTGTGTTGCACCCTAATTTCCATAAACCTTTAGACTTCAAAACCTAATCCAACTCATAGATATTTTTATTCTTTTATTGACTAAATAAAAAGACTTCTTATTTGATTAAATAAATAAAATTAATTATTTATTTTCTTATCAAACAAGTCTTTTACTTTTAATATACTACTACCAATAGTATAACTTTAGGAAATATATTTCCTGATCAGAAAAAGATTTGTTTCTTAATTAAACAATTAATTAATAAATTAACTAATTCTTATTTAATTAAAACAATGAAACAAAATAATATATTAGGTTAATATATACACCTTGCCGCCCCATTTATATAAATGGGCCATATATTATTTTCTTATTTCATTTAATCCATTGGACTTTAAATAAAAGCCCACATGTGAACCAGACCCATTCTTACTAAAAGAAACAAGCCCACATGTCTCCTTTTAATATATTAATACAATAGTGCAGCCCATTAATTAAATAATAGACATATTATATTCTTGATATATTAAAAACAATTCTAGATGGACCCTTAAATCGGCCCGGTAGAATATATCAAGTGATCCATGCAAATACGTGTGGATTGGGGATCTTGGCGGGCTATCTAAATTTAAGCTTCAATAGACACAACCAAATCACAATCAACAAATAATTCACTTAGGTCCAATCTATTAATTTTAACTCATTCCACTAAAGAGCTAAAATTGAACTCTTAAATAAAGATAGAATAAGGAGATGTTTCTCATTCATACCCTAGACAATCTTATAGGAGATGGTGTATCCTCGTGAATAATATCAGTAATCGCCAAGAGCTCATAGACCGCCTATAGCTCTCCAAGTTACCATATTTCCTCATATGACCACATTTCGAACTTGGATACTTTGACTTGTCCAGAAGCCATGTTTTCAATAATCATTATTGAAAACTCAACGTTGAGATTTAATATCCGATACCTCAAAACATCCATATGATGATATTATACTCTCATTTAATAAATGGAGCCACGATGTCCATATCTATAAATGAAGTCCTCTATCGATTAACAAATGTATACCACCAAACTATCGAGGATAGACTATGCTATATAATCGTACTCATTGATAGCTCTAATGATAACACTTGCAACCATAAGTCCATCATTTATCTCAGGATTAAGATAGACTCTCCGATTGTCCTCTTTAATGAAAAGACTTATATCTAGTGACGGTTCTAGATAAAGTATTTCATTGTGATCCAGTTCAATGCACCTAGTGCACTAGATTCTTTTACTCGAAAACCTTTCGATGATTTTAGACTCATCATATTCATTTGATCCCACTCAAATGCTAGTAAAAGAGTTCTACAACTTTAACAAGATAGAGGTGCCCAACCTTTAACTTAAGTTGTGAACGTTATTCAAGACTAACTAAAGAATTGTGTCTACCTCGTACATATCCGGATGTATGAACAATTCTTCATGTCTCATAGTCTTTTGACGTTATGATTATTTACCTTGACAATTATAATAATAAATGCTATAAGTAATTGTTAGAATCAGAATTCACTTTATTAATATGAGAAGATTGTCAATTACAATATTACACTCTTGCCATTGAGCATAATCCTAACAAAGACAACTACACTCGAATGCTCAAGATAAAATTCGCCTCGACCCTAATCCTCACCGGATTTCAGTCATATATTTTCACTCAAAATCCTAGGCACACTCTCTAGCGAACATATACGAATGAGTTTATGTACAGAAACCAAATATTATAGCATATGAGTATTTCCAAATAACGCACAATTTCTGAAAATGGATCCCATGAAGGAATTGAAATGCTATGAACGTGGAAAGAGCATGCATCAACTCACATTCCTAAGATAGACTTCCTAAGAGATCAATTGGACTTCCCTAATTTATATTGTGGCCAAGGTGATTTGGTAGTGTATGGGATGGAGGATATGGTAAGAATGGGAAGATAAAGTTACAAATCATGCCAAGGTGTTTACACATTACATTTCAATACAACATAATTGAGCTCTATTACACTTTACATTACAATTCAAGCGTCTAGGCTATAAACCTTTACATTGCACATTTTGTTACATTTGTACTCAAATTTTTAGAGTAACTTTACATTTGAAGAATTTGAAGGCTTAAGTGTTTATATTTCACACTTTTTCTTTTTCAGCTTTTGCCTTTGCACAATTTACATACATTTGCCTAAGTACAGGCTTTACTAGAGCTAGCTTCTCTAAAGCTATACACCTTAACATGATCAATAACTAGGGTATGTGAAAGTGTTTGGGTTATGTATATGGTGGAGGTTTAGTGTTTGGCTTCAAGTTTTTCCAATGAAAACACGTATGGGGACAAGTGTTTAGGCTATTTTAGTAGTTACGCTCACACTTAAGCCCAAAATCATTTCTAAAAGTCCATCTAGCAAGGGAATACAAATCTCATACAAGCAGTCCACATGACGTTCTATAGCAATCAATGAAAGAAATTTGATGTACAATGAGATCACTAAAAATTAAGTGCAAATTCGAAGAGTGTATAAGAGTAGAAACAAAACCCATAGATTTTTCGCAATTTAGGCTTAGTAGAGCTCACGGGTAGTCTCCACTATTTTCCTAAGCTAAACAAGAACAGAGGTATCATCCACCTCAACATCAAAAGATTAGCACTGTACAAGCATATTTAAAGTCATGCACGGAGCTAAAAGCATACATGATATGTCTCAACCGGCACACGAAGAAAAACAACTCAATAAAATCGGAACTATTACAAAATTTCAAAAACTACCGGTTTGTAGAGATTTGAAAACTTTCTAAACGTAACAAAACACATAAACACAACGGGAGTGTCCACACCCCCAAACCTAAACTCAACATTGTCCTCAATGTTGCTCAACTCAAAAAATATGGACAATGCTTAGCAAGATTCAGAGATAAAAACACAACATCACAAATACTAAAAACCTAAGATCTAAGCACAATACAATTCCACTCTTAGATCTAAACAAAAATAAAAATCACAAACACAACAAACATAGCATTTCTATCCTTCAGCGCATGGGCGGTTTCCGCCCAAGTCGACAACTAATTCACAAGCACTCAAATTAAGCGGAGGAGTTACCTCAAGTATCGGCGACCAACGCGTCCATTGTGGCGCTACCGTTTAACTTGATGGAATTGTTGCGGTGTGGTAAGCACACACTTTGTTCTCATGAGTTGTACGATCCAAAAAACCTGAAATTGTTCTTTTCCTAGCACAAGCACAACTCAAAAACAATCAAATGCATATGCCATAAATAAAAGAAATAAGAAAAAGAAAAGTCTAACCGCATACATATACATCTGCAAAACAATTAAATCTAACATTTACAAAACCTAAGCTAAAACAAGAAACAATCAATGAATACACATCCCCGGCAGTGGCGCCATTTGACGAATGGATTTTTGTGTCGTTGAAAGCATCATCAAAATATTTATAATAAAATCAACCTTGCTATAAGGCACGAGTCAAAATACATATGTAGAAATAAAACTAGTACAGCGTGCAAGCAAGGGTATCGTTCCACAGGTATGTGTTTATTAACTGTTTCAAGTTTTAGAGTTTAGGGTAAGCATCTAAATGGAATGCGGATGAGGTGAGAATGGTGTGTATGTGTGTGTTGTGTGGTGTGCAGAAAGTGAAGATGGAAATATAAAAATAAACAAGAGAATATAGAGGGGTGAGAATGGTGATTAAATGAGAAATAATAAAAGGGTGGATATGAGAGATGCATGAAAGTGGTCACACAAGGGTTTGCAAGTTCACCATACATAAGTGCACACAAGTGGGTTGTTAGACATTAAGTTCATCCGATTTAAGTTAAGGGTTCATTCTTGCCTCAATCCGATTTATACCCATTTATAAAGCTAATGGTTGAAGAGTGTGTTGAGAGCCTCTCAAACACGAAACCGTAACCGACATTTGTGAACCAATTCTACAAACCAATGCTAGATTGAGCCCTAATACTAACATGGTAATTGTAAAATGGCAACTTTAGGTTTAATGAATGTGGAAAGAGTAATTGTTCCTCCAACCATAACTTACCTAGAGCCCCTAGTGCAAGAAATAGCCGGATTCCCAATTATTGTAACTCCAACCACAACTCACCTAGAGCCCCTAGCGTGAGAAGTAGCCAAAGTCCAATATATAACAAAAACAATGAACCAAACCTCTTTAAATATGGCAATTAACAAGTTCATTCATTCCTCCTACCTAATTAGTCAAGTCTATGCTCGAAATGGCCTTTCCAATGGCACAATCCTAACTCTAATTCACTCTAATCCATCCATACACATGCAAATTCGACTTTCCATCAACATACACACACAAATGGGACATTTGATAACAACTACTCCTACAATTACATTAATCTACTCCTAATCTCATTCATGATCATATATTAATTTCCAATCTCCATACACAAGCATTTCAATATAGAGATTTATTCAATAAAAGCAAGAATGAATCAAAACACAAATTGGATATAAAAACAACCACACATTATATTGAGCACAAATTAGGTTTACAAATATTCTCAAGTGGGGGTTTACATAATTAAGAGAACATGAAATACAAAGAGAATGAGTTTAAAGGAGACAACCCTTGAAGAAACCCCTCCAAGAGCTCCATAAATGCCTAGCTCGAAATTGGTCATAGACCATGCCTATCTCCTTGCAATCAACTCTCAAATGTGGTGGGTGATGGGTAGAAATTGTGTGGGAGAGACATCCATGGAGGAAAACCTTCATGGATGCTCTTGAAAGCTCTCTCTCTCTTTATCTCTCTCTCTTAAGGGTGAAGAAGATTTCAGAAGATGAAGTTTGGGTCTGAAAAATTATGAAGAGAAGAGATGAAAAGGTGTTTATATAGTGTCGGGAGGTTAGGGTATGAAATGGTAGTGAAGGGACGAAAATGCACCTCAATTTTGGGTAAAAACGTGACCTTCTGGTGCCGTTCGATAGTCAAAACGATGGCCATGGTGCCAGCCGTTTTTCCTGCCGAATTGGTGAAGAAACCTACTGTCCTAATTCGGCTGTCAGAATGGCGGTTTGGTTGCCCGCCGAATGCCATTTCCGCTCTGCGCACCAGTTACTCAAACTGACATAACGTCCTCCAGAAAGGTCGGAATTGCAATACGTAAAAAGTTCTGAAAACTAGAATTATGTACCTTTACGAATATATAAAGATCTCAACGTGGTTGTATTGGAGGAGGGAGTTATGGCACCCACAAGTCAGATGTTCTGCACAGGCCCATAAAATTTCAACCTGTAAGCTGTCGGAAAATCAGAGTCATGCATGCGGTCTCGGTGTTGCATTCTTGCTTGATGACAGATCAACCATGGAAACATCTTGATTTTCTAGGCCATGATTGGGCTTAGATCACTCCGCGGTATGTATCAACGGTGAGGCACGGCACTCTGAATACTTCCATTTATTCTTGTTTTGGCTCTTTTTTCCTCCCAATCTAATCTTTATGCTCAAAACCATGAAATAGGGAATATGTACCTACACATGGCTCAACAAACACTTAATATACAAAAATAAGCTCGAAAACGAGAACAAACGATAGAAAATTGGGGACCTAAAATATGTATAAAATAATCCGATAAAATACCCCCAAACCTATCATTTGCTCATCGTCGAGCAAAACAAAAAACAGGAAAACAAACAAACAAACTATTAACAGAAAAATAACTGAGGATGCAAAATCTCAGTTGATACCCTCACCCATTACCGGTAGCCAATAGCGGGATAGGTACCTTCGGTACCGCGATCCTTCCTCGTAATGTAAATAAGAAGCAATATGGGAAAGATCGAGGATATATGAAATAACACTAGTTTTATTCAAGTAAATTACAACGAAGTTACACAGTATACTCTCTTCTCTCATTTTTCACTCTCTTACATAGGGTAGCGGTGGAGAAAACGTATATGTCGACAAGTGGATATTTTCTCCCAATGATCATCAGTGGACTCTCACAGGCTTCGGAGAATTTCACAAGGGAATTACACTAGAAAACAACTCTTTCTCTGTGTCTTTGGCGATCTCAATATTTAGAAAAAAGCCTCCTTTTGTCTACCCTTCAACGCCGTATATATAGTTCTTCAAAGAATCCCCATGAAATCCGGTTCCTTTAATGAGGATTATCGAGTGTCTTTTTTTAGGCGTTGAAAGGCATTGCGTGGAGCTTAAGGCACGGGATTTGATCCTGTTAATTACTGTCGAATCCGAATTCTAATCAAGTCTCATTAATGGAGCTTTATTTCGGCGATGTAGTCAACTTTCCTTCTTCATAGAGCTTGGAGGGAAACTCTGATTCTGAATTCTTTGGTAGGACGAAGCGCTGGTACACCAGTAGGATCTTACCGGCATGAAGCTTGTTCTGTCTCTTGATGGAGTGGCGCTTGTGTCTTCACGGTCATCTTCGTATTGCTTGGCAAGCAAGGTACCTGCCTTGGAAGGGCTCCGAATATATACATCGAGGTACTAGGTACCAAGTACCAGGTGAAAGTCGAGGTACTAGCAAGGCATGCATCGGGATACCGGGTACCTTGATTAACGTCGAGGCACTTGATGGGTGTTAGGTGTGCGATCTACCGTTGTACCGGTCTTGAGTTGATATAGAGAGCTTCAGTAGGGTGAGGTATGTACCTTCGTTAGCTAGCGGTACTAGTGCTCTATCTAGTTAGATAGGTAATCGTAGTCCTGGTCTTACCTAGTATCAGATCCATCTAGGTACTGGCATTGACCTTGCTGGTCACCCGGAAGCTAGGACTGGCGTCCATCGGGTTGATACTAGTTGGAAAATTCTCCTTTGGTCCCTTGCCAAAAATCCCTGTTAATAGAAGTCCCCTCTGACTTGAACACCTGCACCAGGTTGGGGTAGGAGTCAGGATAGATAATACTCTGATAATTTTTTGTAACCGTCTCGCAGAAGGGAATCTTCCTTTTGCACGCTGATTTCACTGAGCCTTTCACGTGGCTGACCAGGGTAGGTCAAATTCAAAAAAGGAAAAACAAATTTTTGGGGTCGCACGTTTCCCAAAACCATTCCTTCCACGTCGCTGATTATCCCACGAAATTAATACCCTATCTGCCCGTTACAAGCATCTAACTCTATATAAGTGGACCTTGCTCCTTCACTGTGACTTACTTCTTTCATTTAGCTTTCTCAATCTACAAGAGTAGTAAGACAAGAAAAAATATTAGCTTTTGTCCTCGTCTTCAACCCTTTAATGTTTCTTCTTCCAGAAACTAAACCTTGAGCCTGTTACCATGTCTTCACTTGGTGGCGACAGCATTGAGTAGCTGTTCGATGATGAGGCGGCTAGTGGGAGTCTTGCCTCTAGAAAAAGGGCACGCGTCGATAGTGATAGCTGGGATGACGTTCCCTTTCAGCGCCAGCGTTCTAACCGGAATATTGCAATCGGGACTGGCTTTTCGAACAATCCCGGTGCTCTGGTCTATGTCGATAGGGAGTCGAGTGGAGAAACAGGAACCGCTGCCGGGATAGGTAGTGACCGGGCCGTCAAGGTCACAGACAGTATAGGGAGGGTACTAGCCCTTCCGTATGAGTACAGATGCGTTCCTCCTTCTACCAGTACATTGGATACTGTGAAGCGCTTGAGGAGGGATTTTAAGATCCCTAAGGATATTTTGATTACCATACCCCCGCCTGGGTACGATATGTATTCTTCAATTCCTGGTGAGCTTCCGATTCATACTGCGGCCTTCGATAGTGGAGTTAGGCTACCTCTCCACCCCACCTTACGTAGGGAGCTGTACGCTTTACAGCTTGCCCCTCTTTAGCTAACACCAGGGTTTTGGAGGCACCTGGTGAGGTTCCTGGTATTTTGGAGGGAGCAGTGTACGAAAGACAACATCGATCGGGAACCGGGACCTGACGACCTCGGATATGTGTTTCAAATTGCTGCCAACGCCCTGGGTCCGAAGGGACAGTTCTATGCTTGGGAAAAGAACAACCTGAAATTTGTGGTACTAGGAGCCATGAAGAAGGATACCTCCTGGAGGGAGGAATGGGTCGTCGTCAAGGGCGAATGGGGCAGCTCGATTTACATCGGAGGAACAGAATTCAAGGTTCTTACTTGCTTTAGCGGGAAACCCCTATTGGAAAAAGGTAAGCTCTCTACTGAGTCAGAGAAGATCTTGAAGGCCATCATGGCTAGGAATTATGTCAACCTGTAGTATCCTTCCTCAGATGCCTTTGAAGCAGGAAGGGTGGAATATTCCCTCTGTATTTCCTATGCACTTCCTGGTAAACATCTTTCTGATTTTCCTTTCGCTGTACTGCTTTATTAGCTTTGTTGATATTAACTTATGCTGTCGTGGTAGTTTCAGCAGTACCTCTACCAATCCTAGGGGTGGAGCCCAACCAAGCTGGGGGCACTGTTGATTCTCCTTCAACTTCCCCTATCAAGCTTCCAGCCAGTTCTGATTTTGATGCAGGGGTTGGCATGTCTACTGGCTCCGATATGACCCTAGTCAGGGTATCTGGATCATCGGCTTCCCTTCTTCCTACCTCGGCTAGGTCGCTGAAGGCTTTTACAGCCAGAGTAGGGAGGTATCGAGGCGCTTCTGGCTGGGTGCGGAATACGTCACCCATCGGACCAGTCAATGTTGCCAGTGCTGCTGATGCTGGTGCCTCAGCTCCTTTTTCTTCTCTCGTCTTGGCAACTGGTCAATCCAAACTGGTCGAGAAGAGTTCTGACAGTGCTATGGCGAGGCGGGTGGTACCTCGGGATAAGGCACGACCGAGGTCGAAGGACAACAGTCAGGACGAAGTCTTGGCTCACTTTGTCGCATTCTGCCCATGTGGGAGTCTAGACGCAATGGCCGACATGCCCACTGAGCTTCTAATCAGGAGAGGATCGGCCCTTCTAGCTGAGGTAAGCTGCCTTATTTTAGTCTTCTATCCAGGTAAAAGGTTGGAAATTTTCTGACAAGTGCTTTGTTTTTGTCAGGCTTTTAAGTTCAATGTGGCCATGAGCCAATAGGTTGGCTCCTTCTTGGAGCAAGTTAGAGATGCTACTGCCGAGTTGGAGAAGTCCAAGGAGGAGCTCGCTAAGGCTGCTCATGGAATAGAAGCTCTGAACCAGTCGCTGGTAAATGCCCAAAAAGAAGCTGACGAGGCGAAGGTTGACTGGGAGATGATGCAACATGCCTTGGATACTGAGAGGCTCAGGTCCCCTCGTCGCAAGGAGGAGAGAGATGTTGCTATGGGAAAGGTGGCGGAGATAGAGAAAGATGTTCTATCCCTCCGTGGTAGTGTGGCCGATTTGGATGCTCAAGTAGACACCGCCTTCAGGGACGGTTACTTTTTTGCTGGCTACCAAGCGGCTCTAGCTCTCCCTCCTCCGTTTGATCTGGGTACCATCGCTGGATTGAACTGGGAGGATTTCATGGAAACAGCTGTTGAACTAGCGGAGGCAGCGCCTTCTGATGTGACTGGACCCTCTCAGGTTGCTGGAGCCAGTGGAGTGGTAGGAGGTGCAGACCAGAGCTCTATCTCCCTTCTTCCACCAAGCAATGTTGCAGAAGATCCCAATTTGAAGGCCCCTGAAACTGGAGTGGCTCAAGCCGAATGAGGAGTTTCTGCTCCCTTCGCTTCTCTATCGGAGTTCACCGAGGTGGTAAGGGATCAGCCCGCTATTGGTGGTGGGGAATCTGCCCTGCCTATCTCATCTTTTGACCCTACCCAGGAAGTCGAAGGGAATTCTGATCAAGTAACAGCAACCTGGGAGCTTCCAGTTATGGGGGGGGGGGGGGGGGGGGTACCCAAGAACCAGACGGGGTTCCATCTGGTGCTGAAAAATGAATAGCTCTAACTGGCGGAGCTGGAGAGAAGATGGCCGATCAGGAACAGGAGGATGCATGATCCAACTTGACCCTTTACCCAGTAGTATCTAGATAATTTTATCTTCTTGTAGCCCGTGATCGGGGGATGGGCTCCCCAGTTTTAGTAATGAGGACTTTTTTTTCCTTAGCTTCATATATGTGTAGTTTATTAAACTATTGATTGAACCTCGTATGTTGACTGAATTCTATCACACATTTTCTGATTGTTGTGTGAATTTGAGCATTAGTCCCCAGCATAAACCTGACTTAATCAGTACTTGGTAATGAAAGGAACCGGATAAGAAAAGGTGTATAGAGAAACGGCGGGTGACTGGTACCATGGTACCTAGTCAAAGAATCTCGGGGCCTTTTGATAACCTTGCAGAAATTCAGCCGAAGGTAACCTGGGTACTAGAGATCCTTATACTTTCTGGGGCTCTTGGAACTTTGGTGGGAAAAATCTGTAAGAACTGGGCACCTCATATCCATGTTCCAGGAATCTTGGTTCCTTGATGATGGTGAGCTTACTGATGTACAATCTCACAATCTAGGTACCTTGCATTTCTATTCTAAGAACCTTCGGTAATATGGCGAGTAATTTGGCGAGTCTGGGTGCCCTGCATTTCTGCTTTACATGGATTTCAGTACCTTGTTGAATAATCGGGTATCTAGCTTTCCTATTTCAAGGAAGTTAGGTCCCTAGGTGGGTATTCCAGTAAAACTGGGCACCTCGCATTTCCGTTTGTAGGAGCTTTGGTGCCTTGGCGAACAAACTTGGCAAATCTTGGTACCTAACATTCCTGCTCTAGAAATCTTGGTACCGTGGTGAACATGATGGAGAATGTGTTGGCAACGAGATCCTGGTAGGCGGCTATAGCCATGTTAGCACTAGGTCTTTCTTAGCGAGGGGTAGTACCTGGCTAAGGCCTTTATCTGGCAGGCGACTACGTCCTTACTAACCAGATACTTTCCTGGCAGCGGGTGGCTCCCAGCCAAGGCAGCAGGAAGGCCATATGGTCCTTTCTTTTCTTGAGGCGATCATTGGCGAAAATAAGGAGATCATATTCAGATACCTCGCATTCCTTTTTATAGGAATCTTGGTACTTTGGCGAAAACAATGGCGAATATATATTGGTGATCGGGCAAAATATGTAGTATATTTAGGCCCTCAGATCCTTACCTTATGTTCTGTTTTCATGAGTTTTTGTATCTTTGATGGGTTGTTTTGTGCGTATTTGTAGGAAATGATGCAAAGACAGGTTTGGAAGCATATTGCTGTGATTCTGGCAGAAAAGGGACGGAAGTAAAGGCAAAGGAGTACAAACAGCTCTACAGTATGGGTCCAGTGCGGGTCAAGTGCGGGTCGTAACCGCACTCTGACCGCACTCCAGCCGCACTAATATTCATAGCCGGGACAGGATGCAAGTGAAGAGATAAAGTGAGGGTACAGTGCGGGTCATCCAACCGCACTAACCAAACCAGAGTAGCTGATGTTGCACCTGACGGTAAAGTACGGGTACTGTGCGGGTCATCCAACCGCACTCTACCCGCACTAATGCCAAACCAGAGAAGTTGAAGATACACCTGACGTTAGAGTGCTGGTACTGTGCGGGTCATCAAACCGCACTCCACCCGTACTGTCACCAAGAACAGAAGAGCAGAGTTGTACCTGACATTAGAGTGCGGGCACTGTGCGGGTCATCCAACCGCACTCTACCCGCACTGTTTCTCAAGACAGAAGGTAGATTTTGCACCTGACAGGGAAGTGCGATTCAAGTGCGATCACAGTGCGATTCCAAGTGCGGGTCAAGTGCGGGTAATTTAACCGCACTCCACCCGTACTATTGCTCTGATCCGAGAACTGAAGATGAAGGCAACCCATACAGTGCGGGTAATTCACCCGCACTCCACCCGCACTCCGAGCGCACCAGTTTGATTTTCAAATCTTAAGTGACCTATTTTTGTATCTTGTATAAATAGAAAAGTATAGAAACATTTTAGGAGCTTTTGACTCCGTTTTGCAGAGGTTAAACACATTTAGACCTAGAATCTCTCTCTCTCTCTCATCCTTACATTCTCTACTCAACTTCAAGGAAGTTAGGAGATTGGAGCCACTTCAAGGAAGGAGATATTCTCTAAGAGTTCTTTCTCTTTCCCTTCTCTTAGTTTCCTAGTTGTAATGAGTAGCTAAATCCCCTCTAAGGGGTTGATAGAGTAGTTAGTTGAATATTGGTCTTGTACATAAACTTGATATTATATTGATATTCATGTCTATCTTCCATTGATCTATTCTTGTTGTGAATGTTTATCATTGATTTCTTGTGTAGATACATCCTCTTTGCAAGATGTCTTTGTATTATGTATGAGTATTGCATCTAGATATACATCCTATTTAGTTGTTTAATGCTCTAAAGAATGGACGGAAAGTCATGAATTCCGACTCTTAAACTGCGGTTTTAATCTAACCTCGATCGAGTTTCTGGCACTATACATCCTAGGTCGGAACCCGTGAGAGAGTTAGAAGTCATCTCTATACATCCTAGGGTGACTATGTTTAATCGGTTGAGTCATTGTTAGGTAGACGAGCTTCATTTCTAGAATCCGATAAACAACCAACTCTATACATCCTAGGTTGGTCCTTTACGATGGATCAATCCCTAATAGGTGGTCTGCACTATACATCCTAGGTTGGCCACCTTCTAAGGATAAATAACCGACTCTATACATCCTAGGTCGGTTACCTTGAATAGCCATGATATTGACAAGTTTGTTGCATTGCCAGTATTTACTTTCGTATCCATTAACTCCTTAGTTTCCATAATCTATATATACCCTTCATTCCATTTCCCCATTCATTTAGTTTGCATAATTAATTTAGTGTTATTTATAGAGTAATTCACCACCTACATTTTCACCAAATCATGTTTCGATATTATATATATACATAACATTACTTTAGCAATAACTAATTTAGCTAACTCCGCTCCCTGTGGACGACACCCCACTTGCCACTATATTTATGTTTTCAAACTAATTTAGGCTTTGTGAGGTTTTATCAAATATTATTGACGGATTGATCTTTTAAAACGACATGAAGAAAAAACTTATTTGTCGCCATATGGTCCTTTCTGGTCTTGAGGCAATCATTGGCGAAAATAAGGAGATCATATTCAGATACCTCACATTCCTTTTTGTAGGAATCTTGGTACTTTGACGAAAACAATGGCGAATATATACTGGCAGCAAGATCCAGGTAGGCGACTTAGGCCACTTTAGCACCTGGACTTTCTTAGCGGAGGGTGGTACCCGGCCAAGGCCTTGATCTGGCTGGCAACTATGCTCTTACTATCCAGATCCTTCTTAGCGGGGGGTGGTGCCTGGCCAAGGTCTGATCCGTTGGGCAACTATGCTCTTACGTATCGGATCCTTCCTAGAGGGGGGTGGTGCCCGGCCAGGGCAACAGGAATGCCATGTGGCTATTCCTGGTCTTGGGGAGATCCTCCTCGATGGATTAATCCGATCCAGGGCATCAGGAGTGCTGTGTAGCTCTCCTAGATTTATGGCGATCCTCCTAGAGGGATCTATCCGGTCCAGGGCATCAAGAGTGCCATGTGGCTCTCCTGGATTTATGGTGATCCGTCTGGAGGGATCTATCCGGTCCAGGGCATCAGGAGTGCTATGTGGCTCTCCTGGATTTATGGCGATCCTCCTGGAGGGATCTATCCGGTCCATGGCATCAGAAGTGCTATGTAGCTCTCCTGGTCTTAAGGCGACATTCATGGCGGATTTGATTGGCGACATAAAGCAGATAGATGTAGACAAATGTAGGCAAAAATAGATGGAGAAAGAAACCTTCTTTATTGATGACCAATGAAAAAGGAATACAATTACTCACGATTACTAACATCTTCTACCATTCATATCGGGGTAATCCCGACCGATTTCCATTGCATGACTTATGGGTAGAACCTCTTGAGGTGATCAGCATTCCAAGTGTGGTCTACTAGATATCCATTCATGTCATCTAGCTAGTATGCCCCACCCTGGATCACCATTTTGATAAGGTAGGGACCTTCCCAATTGGGTGACAGTACTCCGTCTGACCTCTTCCGGGTATTCTGAGTAACCTTCCTGAGAACCAAGTCCCCTTCTTTGAAGCTCTGGGATTTTACTCTCCTGTTGAAGTAACGAGCAATCCGGCCCTGGTAAACTGTTATCCTTTCTACAACCCTGTCTTGTTTTTCCTCTAGGAGGTCCAGGTTGGCTCTCAGCTTGTTTTCATTTTCATCGGGGTCGAAATGTTGAACCCGGAAAGAAGTGAGCTTATGTTCAATAGGAAGGACAGCTTCTACCCCGAAAGATAGCGATTAGGGGGTTTCTCCAGTAGCGGTCCTCTTGGTAGTGCGATAAGCCCACAGCACGTCCGGGAGTTCATCAGCCCAGCTCCCTTTCTTCTGTTGAAGTTTCTTCTTCAGGCTTCTTGATAAATTTATTTGTGGCCTCTACCAGGCCATTAGTCTGAAGGTATGCTAGAGATGCGTAGCGACGTTCAATCCCCAGACTCTCACAAAATTCATGAAACCTGTCGTTATCAAACTACTTACCCAGATCGGTGATGATGACCATCGGGGTACCGAACCGGCAGACCACTGATGGTGTAAAATCGTGTTATTAAAAACTATACTCGCAAGTGCACGAATCGTGAAGATAAGCACAACGGCAAGTAAGGTTCGTTCCCACGAGGAAAAGAGATTTAATAATTAAAACTAATTCTAATTAAAATTAAACTAAAAGTAACAAAAGATTTGTTTGAGATTTGAATTAAACTAAACTAAATTAAGAAAGCAATTAAAAAGAATGGTTGTGATCAAGAGAAGGAAAGCACTAGGTTATTAATGATCCCCAATTATGAACACTCGATATATGGAATTAATTTGTAAATAAGATTCAATCAATTCTAAGGTTCATTCTTTGTCTTTAATATGACTATTACCGTATGGTCATGGAATGAGTCACGTGCTCCCAACCACTATTCACCCTTGGTTTATGGTGTGAACAGTGATCGGAAACCCTTTAAGCGCAAGAATTAAGAACCAAATTCTATACTTTGCTTGGCCTATGCTAAAGATAAAATTCATTCATTCAAAAGAGCATTAATCAAGATTAGGTTTGGTCTATACTCTAACCCTAATTCTCAGATAGTCTTAACCCTAAAATCATGCCAAATAATTATCCACCCTTGGTCTATGGTGTGAATAAATATTAAAACTAATGAGGATCAAGCAATTAAGAACAATGAATAAATCAAGAATTTTAATTGATGAAATAATAATTAATCCATATATGAGCATTCACAAAAGGTTCACATTGATTCCCTAGTTATGGGATTAGTTACACATGTTGAAAATAAAAAGAGAAGAGAAAGAAAAGATAAAACCCATTAAGATCTTCAATTGTAATCTTCTTCGTCTTCAAATCTTCAATGTGTAAAGATGGATGAGTGTGTGGTGATGTATGGTGGTGGAGTGATGGGGGACCTCCCTTGGCTTGGGAGCCTCCCTTGGCTTCTCTCTTCCGAAATTAGGCTTCAAAGGGGTTTAAATAGGCTTTAGATGATAAGCCAAGTCCTTAAACAACAAGGAAATTGGTTCCCTTTTGGAACTCTACCTTTTTTGGGATTTAGTTCTTTCCTAATCCACTCAAATTGATTACTTATTGAACGAAGATAAGGATTAGGTGCCAAATTGCTTTCCAAGACTCACACTCATGTCCAAGAAGGTAATATTTCCCGTTCCGACAACTTGCAAAATAAATCCCGTCACTATTTGCAGAATTATGACTGAACTGACCATTGGATACTAAAACTGGGCATAACTTCTTCTAGGAATATTGGAATTGCAATCCGTAAAGTGCGCCAGAAACTAGACTTCCGGGGTTTTCCATCCATAGGTGGTAGAACACACAATTCAATTGGAGCTGAGAGATATGGCCCCTGCAATCTGGCTGTTTTGCACTGGCCGAAATTCAGCTTTTTGCTCATTTTCTTCAAAATAACTTCTAACACCTCTTCCATGGAATGTGACCTATAAATGCTCAACAAACACATAAAATACCTAATTTCACCCAAGAACAAAACACAAATAATAGGAAATGGGGACTTAAAATATGTATAGAAATAAACCGATCAACCACATTCTTCTTGATGAATTATATTGTATTTGCTTCAGTAATTCAGGAGAGGGGTTCTGCTTCCACCCATCTGGTGAATTAATCAATAGCCATGATCGCATGTTTCTACTAACCTAGCCCAGTTGGTGGGCCCAATTAGGTCTATCCCCTAGAAGGCAAACGGATAAGGCGAGCTGATGGTAGATAAACATTCTGGAGGTAGGTGATTCAGGTTGGCCATTTTCTGACATGGTTCACAGAACTATACGAACTACCTCGCATCGTGGTGCAAGGTTAGCCAAAAATATCCGATGCGTAGCACCTGGTAAGCCAGTACTTCTCCCCCGGCATGATTTCCACAGTCTCCTGAATGCACTTCTCTCAGTGCCCAGTTCCCATCATCCTAATGTAGGCACCTAAGCAAATGGAGTGACCTACCTCTACGGTAAATGTGCCCCTCTATCAAGCAGTATCGGACTGAGGTTCTCTTGATCTGGCGAGCTTGATCAGGGGTTTCAGGGAGCTTTTCTAATTGAAGATAATCCATGATGGGATCCATCCAGCATGGGAGTCGTGCCACGGGGTTTACTTCCCTGCCTTTAGCTATGCTCGATGTAGTGATTATCTGGAGTAGTACTCTTTTCGGCAAAGCTTGTCCTCTACAAGCACCTATCTTGGCTAGGACCTCAGCTCGATGATTTTGCTGCCTAGGTACCTGCTCGATCCCTGAAACCTTTGAAACGGGGTAACAGTTCCTAGACTTTCTCAAGGTAGGTAACCATGTTATCCTCTCTGGCCTGGTATAGACCAGTTATTTGATTAACTACCAGTTGCGAGTCGCATTCGGCAAGGAGGTAACTAGCCCCTAGCTCAACCATTGTTCTCATTCCTGCTAACAAGGCTTCATATTCAGCTTCGTTGTTGGTGGTATTGAATTCGAATCTGAAACAGTGAAAACACTCGACCTTTTCGGGGTCGGTTAGAATGATCCCACCCCCGCTTCCTGCTTGATTGGATGCCCCATCAGTATATAAGGTCCAGACTTGATTGGTGGGCCAATATACAGGCTCTTGCTCTTTCTGAAGAGCTTGACTCAGGGTCGGGATAGCATATTGATCGAGAATTACACTGAATTCTACCACAAAATCTACCAAAGCTTGGGCTTTGATAGTAGTCCGGGCTTTGTACTTGATGTCGAACTGCGTGAGCTCAAGGGCCCACAGCACAAGTCTCCCCGATACGTCCGGCCTTTGGAGAAATTGACGCAGAGGTTGTTCAGTGACTACCATGATTGTGTGGGCAACGAAATAAGGGCGGAGCTTCCTAGAAGCAACCACCAAAGCGAAAGCGAGCTTCTCTAGGAGGATATAGTTATTTTCTGATTTGATTAGGGTGCGGCTCACATAGTAGACAGGGTGCTGGACCCCATCCGGGCATTCCTTTACCAATGCTCCACTGACCGCTGTTTCAGATATTGCCAAGTATAATTGCAGTTCTTCTCCTAGTACTGGGCTAGCTAGCAAGGGCGGGCTAGGGAGGTACTTCTTCAGCGATTGGAAAGCCAGCTCGCTGTTCTGGTCCCACTTCATGTTCTTCCCTTGTTTGATTGCCTTGAAGAACGGGATACACTTGTTGGTGGATAGTGATGAAACGGTTCAGGGCTGCAATTCGTCCGGTCAAACCTTGCACTTGTCTAAATGAGGTTGGAGACTCGAGATCTAGGATGGCTTTGATCTTCTCGGGATTAGCTTCGATCCCCGTCTCATGGACCATGAATCCGAGAAATTTCCTGGCTGTAACTCCGAAGGAGCACTTATCAGGATTCAATCGCATCTGAGTCTCCCTGATTATCTGGAACGTCTGACGGAGATGGCCATGGTGACGATCAGCTACCTGAGACTTCATGATCATATCATCGATGTATACTTCCATCGTCTTTCCTATCAGTCTCTTGAACAATCGGTTGACCAGGCGTTGGTAGGTATCCCAGTGTTCTTGAGCCCAAAGCGCATGACCCTATAGCAGTACAGGCCCTGACCGGTTATAAAACTGGTTTTATCCTGGTCAGCTGGGTGCATCATTATCTAGTTGTATCCTAAGAAGGCATCCATAAAACTCAAGAGCTTGTTACCCGCGGTTGAATCTACCAGTTCGTCGATTTTCGGTAGCCGAAAGCTGTCTTTTGGCAAGCGCGGTTGATGTCTATATAATCAACACACATGCGTAACTTCCTGTTCGCCTTGGTCACCATAACTACGTTGGCGATCCACTCGGGGTACCGAAACTCCCTGATGAATTCTGCTTTAGCAGTTTGTTTACCTCTTCTTGTACTGCAGCATTTCTTGCCTGGTTGAATTGCCTTCTCTTTTGCTTGACAAGCCTGAGGGTGGGATCTACCGCTAACCTATAAGTTACTAAAGCAACAGGTATCCCTGGCATCTCCTCATGGCTCCAATGTTGAACCTATCCTGACTACATTGGAAAGATCGGTCTCCCAAATAGGTATCTCTTCTAACTCCTCTAGCGGGATGGCCACTAGCCCATCCCTTCTCTTCCTCCTCCCTGATCTCTATATCGGGGAGGTCTGACGTCGATATCTCCTTGACAGAGTTAATTTCATCTTTAAAACCTTCCTCGAAAGACTAGTGATCTTGATTAGTGGTTATTTGCACACACTATTTGGCCAAAGCTATTGGGTTGGTTGACATTGTATAACACTTGCGAGCAGCCTGCTGATCCCCCCATATTTCACCCACTTTGTCTCCCATAAGGAATTTCAGAATGTTATGGTATACTGACAGGACCCCTTTGAGAGCAGACAAGTAGGGCCTTCCCAGTATAGCATTGTAGGTGGACGGGGTGTCTACCACAACGAAGTCTGTCATTAGGTTCTGCTGGAGTGGCACTGTTCCCACTATTACTGGTAGGATCATAGACCCGGTGGGAATCAATGAGTCCTCTATGAACCCGTACAATGGGGTGGTACGACTGTTGTAACAAGGTCTCTTCAGATTGAATTGCTTCAAAGCACTTTGGAAGAGAATACCAACGCTGCTACCTGTGTCAATCAACACACTGTGGACCAAGTTGTTGGTTATTTGAACAGTGATGACCATGAGATCATCATGAGGCTGGACGGTGTTAAATACGTCCTCTTCTGTGATGATGATCTGTGCAGCAGGTGGAGACCGAGGAGATCATCTGGTAACCTTGAAAACATTCTGGTTTGCTTCTATTCTAAGATTTTTCTGGCATGGTTCTTTCGAGCATTGTTGGAGGTTCCTGCCAAGGTGGGACCTCCACTGATGGTATTGACGATGTGGATATGCTCCATCAGATCCTTCCCTTTTTCTTTCCTTCCTTCTTCATATGCTTTAATATCGGCTTGCACCTCCTTTCCAGTGCGTATGTTGTCGCGTACTTGTTGGAGGAATTCCTCCAAGCAACCTCCCCTAACCAAGGCTTCAATCTGGTTCCGCAAACTATAGCATTCTGAGGTATTATGACCTACATCCTCGTGGAAGTCACAATACTTGTAGCGGTTCCGTTGATTGACTTGTGCCTTTATTGGACCCGGCTTCCTGAGTAGTCCTTTGTAACAAATGGTAAGGTAAATAGTCTCTCGAGATACGTTCAAGGGGGTGTAAAAAGGAGTACCCATTTTCCTCTCTATTTATCCGCGCTACCTCTTTGGGTTGGGGTGTAGCTCTGGTCGTAGTCCGCCTAGCTGGGTACCGGTTCCGTGGAGGTTGATAGGGTGGCGACCGATATATATATTTGTTGGGAGGCCTGTTCTTATTTTTCTGAACGGGTGAAGGCTTGGGCGCCTCCTTCTTTTGGCGCTTGGCAGTTCTCACATCATCGTGCTCCATCTTAACTCGGAGCTGTTCATCTATCTCGACCTGCTCTAGAGCTCTATTGTAGGCCTCATGGTAGGTCTCCGGGGGATGCTTGGCGGAAGATCTGAATAGTCTGTCTGCCCAAAGATTCCTTCTGAAATTGGCCAAGGTATCCTTTTCCGCGAAGACTCCCATCTGGATCATTTCTTTATGGAATCTCTCCACGTAGACTCTGAGCGATTCCCCCAGCTCCTGGATCATGTATTGAGGTGAATAGGATCTTTGGAGCGAGGTTTTATGCCCTGAAACTGGGCACAGAAATCAGTTGTCAATTTTGTGAATGAATCAACGCTTCCCGCTGGTAGCTTCCTGAACCATGTTTTGGCATAGTCCGTCAGTGTGGTTGGGAACATTCTGCACATAGCGACCCTAGTAGCATTCTGAACCTCTATCTAGTGAACAAAGCTTTCTAGGTGGCTCAGGGGGTCCTTAGTCTCAGAATATTTGTCGTTGGCATCTTGAATTTGAGAGGTAATTCTGCCTCCTTGATCCTTTTAGAGAAGGGAGCATACATCTCTCCCAAAGGGTCTTTACGGTTTTCCCGGTGCTTGCCCTTCTTTAACTCCTGGATTTCTTTTACAATTATGGTGACCTGCTCTGGGAGACATTTTCCACCATCATTTCCAGATTCCACCTCAGAATCCCTGTCGTCAGGCCCTTCCGATGTCGCAGAAACTTCATCCTGATTTCCTCCCTAAGGAGGGTCTTCTCTGGCACCTTTGTTGCTACCTCCCACCACTGAATGATGGCATTCCCTGGTCGTTTGCTAGTGAGGCTGTCTAGAATAGGCCATTGGATAGGCCAGGTGGTGGTGCTCTCTAGGTGAGAGGTCGATGGTGGATCTTGCATGCCGGGCTTGGTAACCTGTAGGATGTCCTGGACCGGGGGCATGGGCCCGAGTCTGTCATGGACTGATACAGAAGGTGGTGGTCCCAACCTGTCGAAGGGAGGTACCCTGCTACCTTACCGATTGGCATCTCCCCTGGGATCTGGTACAGCCGGCTGACTGGTACTGCCTTCGACGATCATTCGGAGGCCAATGCTCTCTATAAAGGCCGTGACCTGTTGGTCTAGATTGGCAGGTCCAGCTGCTGGGGTAGCAGGTACCTGGGGGGTAATCTGTGCGGTAGCTGACGGCTTCGAGGTGGGTTTGCGACCCTTTTCTCCCTTCTTCGGCTTCTGACCCTTTCGGGTTGAAGAGTTTGACTGATGTCCTGACGGGTCAGGATGATCTTGAGAGTATCGGAGCTTCATTTTGATGATAAGACAAGAAAAAGAGGCACACTGGCTTTCTTTTGAGGGTGTGGTGTTTCCCACAGACGACGCCAAAAAGTGTTAACAGAAAAATCACTCAGGGAGCAAAATCTCAGTTGACACCCTCACCCACTACTAGTAGCCAGTATCGAGATAGGTACCTTCGGTACAGCGATCCTTCCTCGTAAAGTAAATAAGAAGCAATATAGGAAAGATCGAGGAGATATGAAATAACACTGTTTTATTCAAGAAAATTACAATGAAGTTACACAGTATACCCTCTTCTCTCGTTTTTCACTCTCTTACACAGGGTAGCGGTGGAGAAAATGTATATGTCAACAAGTGGATATTTTCTCCCAATGATCGTCAGTGGACTCTGAAGGGCTTCGGAGAATTTCACAAGGGAATTCCACCCGAAACCAACTCTCTCTCTGTCTTTGGCTATCTCAATATTTAGAAAAAAGCCTCCTTTTGTTTACCCTTCAACGCCGTATATATAATTCTTCAAAGAATCCCCATGAAATTCGATTCCTTTAATGAGGATTATCGAGTGTCCTTTTTTAGGCGCCGAAAGGCATTGCGTGGAGCTAAAGGCGCGGGATTTGATCCCGTTAATTACTGTCAAATCCGAATTCTAATCAAGTCTCATTAATGGCGTTTTATTTCGGCGATGGAGTCAACTTTCCTTCTTCATGGAGCTTGGAGGGAAACTCTGATTCTGAATTCTTTGGTAGGACGAAGCGCTGGTACACCAGTAGGATCTTACCGGCATGGAGCTTGTTCTGTCTCTTGATAGAGTGGCGCTTGTGTCTTCGCGGTCATCTTCGTATTGCTTGGCAGGCAAGGTACCTGCCTTGGAAGAGCTCTGAATATATACATCGAGGTACTAGGTACCAGGTGAAAGTCGAGGTAGTATCAAGGCGGGCATCGGGGTACCAGGTACCTTGATTGACGTCGAGGCACTTGAAGGGTACTAGTTGTGCGATCTACCGTTGTGCCGGTCTTAAGTTGATATCGGGAGCTTCAGTAGGGTGAGGTATGTACCTTCGTTAGCTCGCGATACTAGTGCTCTATCTAGATAGATAGGTAACCGAAGTCCTGGTCTTACATAGTATCAGATCCATCTAGGTAGTGGCATTGACCTTGCTGGTCACCTGGAAGCAACGACTGGCGTCCATCGGGTTGATACTAGTTGGAAAATTCTCCTATGGTCCCTTGCCAAAAATCCTTGTTAACACAAACATATAACAGTAAAAATAAATAAAAACTAGGCTAGTCCACTTTTGTAGGAAACACGATGGCACTTAGCACGTGCCACAAGCCTTCGAACCTATAAGCGGCCCTAATAGGAGGAGTTATAGTCTCCTGAGGTTTTACAGTTACGACATCCACAAACGTATACTCTGCAAGAAAATTGGTTGAGTTGCAATCCAAACATACCAAGCAAAAACAACACATGCATGCTAGAATCTCAAATATACCAATCAATAATCATGTATCACATAATGCATGTATGCCAATTCTCAAGATGTTTTCGGTTTACAAGACAACTACACTCGAATGCTCAAGATAAAATTCGCCTTGACTCTAATCCACACCGGATTTCAGTCATATAATTTCACTCAGAATCCTAGGCGCACTCTCTAGCAAACATATGCTAATGAGTTTATGTACGGAAACCAAATATAATTGCATATGAGTATTTCCAAATAACGCACAATTTCTGAAAATGGATCCAATGAAGGAATTGAAATGCTATGAACGTGGAAAGAGCATGCATCAACTCACATTCCTAAGATAGACTTCCTAAGAGATCAATTGGACTTCCCTAATTTATATTGTGGCCAAGGTGATTTGGTAGTGTATGGGATGGATGATATGGTAAGAATGGGAAGATAAAGTTACAAATCATGCCAAGGTGTTTACACATTACATTTCAATACAACATAATTGAGCTCTATTACACTTTACATTACAATTCAAGTGTCTAGGCTATAAACCTTTACATTGCACATTTTGTACTACATTTGTACTCAAATTTGTAGAGTAACTTTACATTTGAAGAATTTGAAGGCTTAAGTGTTTATATTTCACACTTTTTTTCTTTTTAAGCCTTTGCCTTTGCACAGTTTACATACATTTGCCTAAGTACACGCTTTACACATTTTAGAGCTAGTTTCTCTAAAGCTATACACCTTAACATGATCAATAACTAGGGTATGTGAAAGTGTTTGGGCTATATATGTGGTGGAGGTTTATTGTTTGGCCTCAAGTTTTTCCAATGAAAACACGTATGGGGACAAGTGTTTAGGCTATTTTAGTAGTTACGCTCACACTCAAGCCCAAAATCATTTCTAAAAGTCCATCTAGCAAGGGAATACAAATCTCATATAAGCAATCCACATGACGTTCTATAGAAATCAATGAAAGAAATTTGGTGTACAATGATATCACTAAAAATTAAATGCAAATTCGAAGAGTGTAGAGTAGAAACAAAACCCACAGATTTTTCGCAATTTAGGCTTAGTCCACTATTTTCCTAAGCTAAACAAGAATAGAGGTCTCATCCACCTCAACATCAAAAGATTAGCACTGTACAAGCATATTTAAAGTGATGCATGGAGCTAAAAGCATACATGATATGTCTCAACCGGCACACGAAGAAAAACAACTCAATAAAACATCAACTATTACAAAATTTCAAAAACGACCGGTTTGCAAAGATTTGAAAATTTTCTAAACGAAACAAAACACATATAAACATCGGGAGTGTCCACACCACCAAACCTAAACTCAACATTGTCCTCAATGTTGCTCACCTCATAAAATATGGACAATGCTTAGCAAGATTCAGAGATAAGAACACAACATCACAAATACTAAAAACCTAAGATCTAAGCACAATACAATTCCACTCTTAGATCTAAACAAAAAAAAATCACAAACACAACAAACATAGCATTCATATCCTTAAGCTCATGGGCGGTTTCCGCCCAAGTCGACAACTAATCGAAAAGCACTAAAATTAAGTAGAGGAGTCACATGTGTCGGTGACCAACGCGTCCATTGTGGCGCTACCGTTTCACTTGACGGAATTGTTGCGGTGCGATAAGCGCACACTTTGTTCTCATGAGTTGTGCGATCCAAAAAACCTGAAATTGTTCTTTTCCTAGCACAAGCACAACTCAAAAACAATCAAATGCATATGCCATAAATAAAAGAAAATAAGAAAAAGAAAAGTCTAACTGCATACATATATATATCCGCAAAACAATTAAATTTAACATTTACAGAACCTAAGCTAAAACAAGAAACAATCAACGAATACACATCCCCGGCAGTGGCGCCATTTGACGAATGGATTTTTGTGTCGTTGAAAGCATCGTCAAAATATTTTAATAAAATCAACCTTGCTATAAGGCACAAGTCAAAATACATATGTAGAAATAAAACTAGTACAGCGTGCAAGCAAGGGTATCGTTCCGCAGGTATGTGTTTATTAACTGTTTCAAGTTTTAGAGTTTAGGGAAAGCATCTAAATGGAATGCGGATGAGGTGAGAATGGTGTGTATGTGTGTGCTGTGTGGTGTGCAGAAAGTGAAGATGGAAATATAAAAATAAACAAGAGAATATAGAGGGGTGAGAATGGTGATTAAATGAGAAATAATAAAAGGGTGGATATGAGAGATGCATGAAAGTGGTCACACAAGGGTTTGCAAGTTCACCATACATAAGTGCACACAAGTGGGTTGTTAGACATTAAGTTCATCCGATTTAAGTTAAGGGTTCATTCTTGCCTCAATCTGATTTATACCCATTCATAGAGCTAATGGTTGAAGAGTGTGTTGAGAGCCTCTCAAACACTAAACCGCAACCGACATTTGTGAACCAATTCTACAAACCAATGCTAGATTGAGCCCCAATACTAACATGGTAATTGTAAAATGGCAACTTTAGGTTTAATGAATGTGGAAAGAGTAATTGTTCCTCCAACCATAACTTACATAGAGCCCTTAGCGTAAGAAATAGCCGGATTCCCAATTATTGTAACTCCAACCACAACTCACCTAGAGCCCCTAGCGTGAGAAGTAGCCAAAGTCCAATATATAACAAAAACAATGAACCAAACCTCTTTAAATATGGCAATTAATAAGTTCATTCATTCTTCCTAGCTAATTAGTCAAGTCTGTGCCCAGAATGGCCTTTCCAATTGTAGAATCCTAACTCTAATTCACTATAATCCATCCATACACATGCAAATTCGACTTTCCATCAACATACACACACAAATGGGACATTTGATTACAACTACTCCTACAATTGCATTAATCTACTCCTAATCCCATTCATGAACATATATTGATTTTCAATCTCCATACACAAGCATTTCAAGATAGAGATATATTCCGTAAAAGGATGAATTGTAAGGACCTCGATTTTATGATTGGCTTATTTCATGACAAACCACCACATTGGGGATGATTGTGTAATGGGTAGCTTAGGTCCGTATTGGCAAGCTTCCAAGCATCTCCATGACATCAAGAGCAAAAGGTATATTCACTTGACTTTGTCTCCTGAAGAGTTTAGGTGCACACACACTTCATGCATGTTTTGTTTATCTTGCATTTGTGTTCTTTATTGTTTGTATAAGTGTGCATCCTTTTCTAAAACACTCACTAGCTTACATTAGATATCATATCTTGCATTGTATCTTAGTTGATAACATGTTTGACATGTTAATTGTGCTTCATTGTGTGCATCCCACTCACTTCACACTTGCACAACATTCATGTAAGATTGACTTTTGTCTTGAGTGTTGAAAAGGGATTTTTCCCTTTGGCGCGACCTAGACAGCTCGGCAGGCTTTGCTTGAACCATGGTGCACGCAGGGGTATTCTCCAGTGCGTCATGCGCGACATGGACCGCGACCTGTGCACTTGCACACACAGCGGTTCCAATCGCGGTGTTGTCCAGACGGTGCACTGCTGTATGTACTGCGGTCTGGACACTTACCTGTGCCGCGGTCTAGCAAGCGATTTTGACGGGATTCAGTTTCCCAAGTTCAAAACGATGTCGTTTTAACTAGGGCTTCATATATATTCTTCCTCTTCTCTTCTTGACCGACCAAGAGCTCAAAAATTCATTTTTAGAGAGAGGTTAGAGCTCCTAGAGAGAGAAAGCTTCAAGAAAGCATCTTTGACTCTCCAAACCCAAAACCCATCTCCATCTTGCATCATTCAACATCATTTGAGTATGGGTCTCCATTGTTTCATGACTAGGTAAGCAAGAACTTCTTTGAATATCATTTATTGTTCTTCTTACTCTAGATTAGGTATTTATTGCATGATTAAATACCTAGACTCTATTATTGCATATTTATGAGTCTTGATAACATGATTGGGTTTGTATTTTGATAGCTTAACTGATTAGGTCATTTTGCCTAAAAGCTAGGTCATAAACACTTATTTGTGATTCATTGATAACTAGGTTGAAATATTGATTTTTAATCAACTAGTTAAGCTTATTGAATGTTTATGCATATTTTGTGTAACAATTAGTTTGTTGGAAATTCTCTACAAATCTAATTGAGTTTGTTTGTTGATAGACTTTTGTCTAAGACTTGCATTTAGTGAATGATTAAATGTCTTGTCTTAATCACATGAATATATGCTAAGTTTATGTTGAATACATTGTGAGCATATTTGTTGATTCATTGTGATTGTTTGTGATAGCTAGGATTGGTTGTTATTGATAACATCTAGCTAAGTCTTTATGCCTTGCATTTAGACATTTGACAACTTGGATTTGTTTCTACAAACTCCTAGTTAAGCAATTTGTGTTGTCTAGCATAATTTGCATTGAGCATCATTTACATGATCACATAGACACATAATTCTCTTCATTGAGTCAAAGACTTGTGGCTTCGGGGTGAAGTTGCACAAGCATTGAAGTCTTGCAACCAAGTTGTGGTTGGCAAGCATTGGTCAAGAATCCATTGTAAAAGGCCTGCGGGTAGAGTAGGAGGTGCTCACGCCAATAGTAGTGTATCAGTGGATATCACTAGGGATAGAACCAAGAGTGGCGAGTGGTAGTTTCCATAGCCTGAGGTTATCTAGAGTGAGAGTCCGAGTATCACTTGAGGGTGTAACTTTTTACTCATATAGTGGATTTGAGGATCGTGTGTGGCTAGAAGGATAGCCCGTGGTTTTTCCCTTTGCTTAAGGGTTTCCACGTAAAAATCAAGTGTTATTTATTATTCCGCACTTTACACTTGATTTTGTATGTTTGATTTAATTGGGTTATTTGTTTAATATTGACTAATCGAAAATTTGGTAATAATCGATTAACAACCCATTCACCCCCCCCCCCCCCCCCCCCTCTAGGTTGTAGACACACGTTAAGAGTGTATTTTCAATTGGTATCAGAGCGGGTTCCTAGATATACTTAGGTGATCCTTGCTCTTGATTGTGTGTGTCTTGCATTTGTGTGCATCTTGTTGGTTGCATTCATTTGCATTCATATTACCCAAACACTATGAGTGACTTTGGGATGAGTAATGAGGGAGCATCGAGCATACGACCTCCTTTGCTCAAGGGTGACAATTATGCCTCATGGAAAGGCAAGATGGAGTCCTATATTTGCCAAATAAGTGATCGAGCTTGGATAGCAATTGAAGATGGCTACACTCCTCCAACAATGACCACCGAAGATGGAAGTGAATTCTCCAAGCCTAAGTCTCAATGGAGCACACCAGAATTTGAAGCTTCAAAGTGGAACAACAAAGCAATGCATGCTTTGTTTTGTGCAGTGGATGAGAGCCAATACAAACTCATCCAAATCACCAAAAATGCACATGAAGCTTGGAAGATTCTAGAGATGGCGCATGAGGGAATCGAAGTGGTTAAGGATTCCAAGCTCCAAGTTCTTCAAGCACAATTTGAGACGATCAAGATGGAAGAGCATGAGTGCCTTAATAACTTCCAAGTGAAGTTGATGGACATTGTGAATCAAAGCCATCAACTAGGTGACCCGTATTCGGATAGGAGGATCAAGAAAAAGATCATGAGGTCACTTCCCGCTAGATTCGAATCCAAAGTGACGGCTCTTGAAGAAAACAAGGACTTCAAGACTATGAAGCCAAGTGAAGTGATTGGAAGACTACTTGCCTATGAATCTAGATGGGGTCCTACCTCCATACCTCCCAAGAAGCAAAAGGGATTAGCCTTGAGGACCTCCAAGATTGGAAAGGGGGATGATGACTCGGATGAAGACATGGCTCTAATGGTGAAGAGATTCAAGAAATTCTTGAAGCTACAAAAGAGTGGCCATGGCTCTAAGGAAAATGACTTCAAGAAGAAAACCCACTTCAAGAAGATTGAGCCAAGTCAAGAGAAGCCTTCAAGAACGGGGATTCAATGCTTTGAATGTGAAGGATTCAGGCATATCTCTAAGGATTGTACTAACCTGAAGGACAAGAGAAGAGAAAAGGCGATGGCTATATTATCAAGTGATAGTGAGAGTGTAGAAGATTCCTCGAATGATTAAGAACTTGCCATCAACTACACGGCCTTTGGAGTCTCTTATGTGGAAGTAGAAGAAGGCAAGAGTGCCTTGTCATGTGACCAAGGTGAAAGTCTTGATGAGGAAGTTGACTCATTTGATGAGAGGCAAAGTGAAAGGAGTGTCTCACTCTTTAGTGTAGGAAGTGACTCCGATGAGGAGATGACTCTCATGGTTGAGAGATTTAAGAGATTTACAAAATCTCAAAAGAAGGGTTGGACCTCCAAAGTGAAGGAGGAGAAGTGTATGACCTCCAGCGTGAAGGAGGAAAAGAAAAAGTCAAGGAAAGATGACCCTTGCCTTGAGTGTGGTGGAGTTGGCCACCTTGCCTCCATGTGTGGTAACTTGAAGTACAAGAAGGGAGGAGAAACTATGATCGCTACTTGGAGTGATAGCAAAGAAGAAGTAGTTGAAGAGTGCTCCACAAGCTCGGTTGCTAGTGAGATCAACTACTTCGCATTTCCGGGTTCCTACCATGAAGAAACTCAAGCCATCACCAAATGTTTATCACTTGAAGATTTCAAGATGGGTGGCCTTGAACTTGGAAACCGAAGAGTTGCATGTTCCAGTGAAGCAAGCCTTGATGATATGACTCTCACAAGCAGAAGTGGGAGAAGCCTTGATAGTGATGGATCATGCTCCGGGAACTCTTGTGACAACAATGTGCATAACCAAGAGTTCATTGACTTTCTTCAAAAGTCCTTAAAGGAGAGAGAAAATGATATCCTTAGATTGGAAAAGGATAATCTTCAATTAAAGGCTAAGTTAAATGACTCCTTGAAGTCGGACGTGATTGATATGTCCGAATATAAGAAGGAGATTAAAGATTGCCATCAACGGATGAAGGCCATGAAAGAAGAACTTGCCAACAATAAAAACTCCTTGAAGATTGTCAAGGAAAGAGAGATGAGGTGCCTTGAAGAATTAAAGAAGGCCAAGGTCAAACAACCTCAAGCTCAAGGCAAGAGCAAAGCTTCATCCAAGCAATCTTCCACTCAAGGAAAGTCCACACAAGCCTTGGCATCCCAACCAAAGCCTAGGCAATCCAAGAAGAATGGACAATTGTTTGAGAAGCCAACCACCTCCTTTAACAAGTCAAATATCAAGAAAGGAGGTGACCATAAGTGGCATGCTCAACCAAGAAGGCATGATCAACCGGCTTAACCACCTCAACAAGCTAAACCACAAAGGTGCAACCAATCGGCTCAAGTTCCAAGGACAAGCCAACCGGTGCATCATCAAAGACATCCTCATCAACATGGCGATGCCTCGATAAGATCACAATGCAATGGTATAAATTCTTACTTTGTACCTACTTGTCATTTTTGTGGTATGATTGGTCACTTAAGACCAAATTGCTTTAAATATATTGAGAGGTGTAGATTATAGAGCATGAAAGAAGAACGGTTGAAAAATATGGCAAGTTTGCATAAACCTAGGGAATCTAGAAACATGTCTATGACCACTAAAAATGTTAAAGTGGAACCTAGGTGGGTTAGAAAGAATGAACCCACTTGCCTTAGTGCCCATGTGACTCCCGTAGATGCAATTAGGTCCATTGGACTTGATAGGTCTATAGGAGCTCATGTCTCCCATTGACTTGGTTGGAATTGACCCCATGAGGGGAGCTCAAGCAAAGAGAGCAATCTTGCATGATTTGCTATATGCAAAAAGTTGGCTTATTTTATGCTCTTTTATGATTGCTTGAGTGTGCTTGGTGAATAACATTGATTAATAATTGTATAATGTTTTTGATTACACCATTGCACGGTTGCTTTGTATGATAATGCATGACTTCTATTATTGCTTGAGCATGCTTATATTTTCGAGTAATGTTCTACTTGTTAGTACATTTGATTGACCTCAAATTATTTTCCATGTTCATGATTCCTAGATATGCATTCTTAAGCTCTCTCTTGAAAAGGGCTACTGGCAATATGACGTGGAGCCGCCCAATGTTGGAAAAGGCTACTCATTTGAAACCGAGTGAAAGCCATCAAGAGAGTTACATTAGCATGATAAACAGAAATACATGCTTGCTAGGAATATGGAGAAAAACAGAACAAGGAGAAAAACAGAAAATGTTGTTATATGACTGTTATGTGTGGTGTTGCATTGCTTATTTTTGACATCAAAATTGTTGATTGATGATGTATCTTGCAATGAAGAAAAGATGATATACTTTTGTTGTGATTAGTACACTTGCACACAAATGCTTGGATATATATCTTCTTATCATAACAACAGGGTCTTAATTGGTTTGACTTCATTTGGAAATCCTGTTGAGTGTTGCTTTGATTGATTTTTATGCATGAGAATAATAGTTTTTTGTATTACATGCTAAGCAACCTTTCACACGCACACATTTTTTTTAAATATAATCTCCTTGAATCTCTCTCAATTATTTGAGTTGCATAAAGTTTGTGTATATGATTATGCAATGTATTTGTGCGAATAGCTCTCTTTGCTAAAGCAACCCGATAGGGGGAGCTCTTTTGCCTATCTCATGACAAAAAGGGGGAGAAGTCTTGAGAGAAATAGGGGGAGTGAGAGATTGAAGGAGCATTGTTTATGCTATGCTTTGGGGGAGAAATCATGAGGGAGAGTAACCTTTTAGGGGGAGCATTGCACATGCATTCTTTGTATTGCTTTATTTGTATTTAAGTGCAATGCTCATTTTTATTTGTTCACCTCACTTGCACTTGTTCTTGGAAAGTGCTACTTGCTATTGTGTGTAGGTACATTGATGATTCTACAAGAAGATATTGAATATTTAGATTCTAGGAATCTCTTTTGTATTGTAGAAGTGATCATGGACAATAGCTTTATTTTATTTTGTGAGGAATATTTGTGAGTGGTTGTTTTGTCATGAAATAGCCAAAGGGGGAGATTGTAAGGACCTCGATTTTATGATTGGCTTATTTCATGACAAACCACCACATTGGGAATGATTGTGTAATGGGTAGCTTAGGTCCGTATTGGCAAGCTTCCAAGCATCTCCATGACTTCAAGAGCAAAAGGTATATTCACTTGACTTTGTCTCCTGAAGAGTTTAGGTGCACACACACACTTCATGCATGTTTTGTTTATCTTGCATTTGTGTTCTTTATTGTTTGTATAAGTGTGCATCCTTTTCTAAAACACTCACTAGCTTACATTAGATATCATATCTTGCATTGTATCTTAGTTGATAACATGTTTGACATGTTAATTGTGCTTCATTGTGTGCATCCCACTCACTTCACAATTGCACAACATTCATGTAAGATTGACTTTTGTCTTGAGTGTTGAAAAGGGATTTTTCCCTTTGGCGCGACCTAGACCGCTCGGAAGGCTTTGCTTGAACAGCGGTGCACGGAGCGGTATTCTCCAGTGCGTCATGCGCGACATGGACCGCGACCTGTGCACTTGCACACACAGCGGTTCCAATCGCGGTGTTGTCCAGACGGTGCACTGCTGTATGTACCGCGGTCTGGACACTTACCTGTGCCGCGGTCTAGCAAGCGGTTTTGACGGGATTCAGTTTCCCAAGTTCAAAACGTTGTCGTTTTAACTAGGGCTTCATATATATTCTTCCTCTTCTCTTCTTGGCCGACCAAGAGCTCAAAAATTCATTTTTAGAGAGAGGTTAGAGCTCCTAGAGAGAGAAAGCTTCAAGAAAGCATTTTTGACTCTCCAAACCCAAAACCCATCTCCATCTTGCATCATTCAACATCATTTGAGTATGGGTCTCCATTGTTTCATGACTAGGTAAGCAAGAACTTCTTTGAATATCATTTATTGTTCTTCTTACTCTAGATTATGTATTTATTGCATGATTAAATACCTAGACTCTATTATTGCATATTTATGAGTCTTGATAACATGATTGGGTTTGTATTTTGATAGCTTAACTGATTAGGTCATTTTGCCTGAAAGCTAGGTCATAAACACTTATTTGTGATTCATTGATAACTAGGTTGAAATATTGATTTTTAATCAACTAGTTAAGCTTATTGAATGTTTATGCATATTTTGTGTAACAATTAGTTTGTTGGAAATTCTCTACAAATCTAATTGAGTTTGTTTGTTGATAGACTTTTGTCTAAGACTTGCATTTAGTGAATGATTAAATGTCTTGTCTTAATCACATGAATATATGCTAAGTTTATGTTGAATACATTGTGAGCATATTTGTTGATTCATTGTGATTGTTTGTGATAGCTAGGATTGGTTGTTATTGATAACATCTAGCTAAGTCTTTATGCCTTGCATTTAGACATTTGACAACTTGGATTTGTTTCTACAAACTCCTAGTTGAGGAATTTGTGTTGTCTAGCATAATTTGCATTGAGCATCATTTACATGATCACATAGACACATAATTCTCTTCATTGAGTCAAAGTCTTGTGGCTTTGGGGTGAAGTTGCACAAGCATTGAAGTCTTGCAACCAAGTTGTGGTTGGCAAGCATTGGTCAAGAATCCATTGTAAAAGGCCTGCGGGTAGAGTAGGAGGTGCTCACGCCAATAGTAGTGTATCAGTGGATATCACTAGGGATAGAACCAAGAGTGGCGAGTGGTAGTTTCCATAGCCTGAGGTTATCTAGAGTGAGAGTCCGAGTATCACTTGAGGGTGTAACTTTTTACTCATATAGTGGATTTGAGGATCGTGTGTGGCTAGAAGGATAGCCCGTGGTTTTTCCCTTTGCTTAAGGGTTTCCACATAAAAATCAAGTGTTATTTATTATTCCGCACTTTACACTTGATTTTGTATGTTTGATTTAATTGGGTTATTTGTTTAATATTGACTAATCGAAAAATTGGTAATAATCGATTAACAACCCATTCACCCCCCCCCCCCCCCCCCCCCCCCCTCTAGGTTGTAGACACACGTTAAGAGTGTATTTTCATGAATGAATCAAAACACAAATTAGATATAAAAAAAACCATAGATTATATTGAGCACAAATTAGGTTTACAAATATTCCCAAGTGGGGGTTTACACAATCAAGAAAACATAAAATACAAAGAGAATGAGTTTAAAGAAGACAACCCTTGAAGAAACCCCTCCAAGAGCTCCATAAATGCCTAGCTCGAAATTGGTCATATACCACTCCTATCTCCTTGGAATCAACTCTCGAATGTGGTGGGTGATGGGTAGAAATGGTGTGGGAGAGACATCCATGGAGGAAAACCTCCATAGATGCTTTTGAAAGATCTCTCTCTCTCTCTCTCTCTCTTAATGGGTGAAGAAGATTGAAGAAGATGAAGTTTGGGTCTGAAAAATTATGAAGAGAAGAGATGAATATGTGTTTATATAGTGTTGGGAGGTTAGGGTATGAAATGGTAGTGAAGGGATAAAAATACCCCTCAATTTCAGGTAAAATACCACCTCTAGGTGCTGTTCGGCGGTCAAAATGGCGGCCATGGTGCCAGCCGTTTTGCCAGCCGAATTGGTGAAGAAACCTTCTATCCTAATTCGGCGGTCAGAACGGCCGGTTTGGTTGCTCGCCTAGTGCCATTTCTGCTCTGCACACCAGTTACTCAAACGGGCATAACTTCCTCCATAAAGGTTGGAATTACAATCCGTAAAACGTTCTAAAAACTAGACTTCTTTACCTTTCCGAATATATCAAGATATCAACGTGGTTCGATTGGAGGAGGGAGTTATGGCACCCACAAGTCGGATGTTCCGCATAGCCCAAACAATTTCAACCCATAAGCTGTCGGAAAATCAGAGGGGTTCATGCACGCGGTCTCGGTGTTGCATTCTTGGTTGACGATGGATCAACCGTGGAAACATCTATATTTTCTTGGCCACGATTGGGCTTAGATCACGTCGCGGTCTGTATCAACGGTGAGGCACGGCACTCTGAATACTTCCATTTATTCTCGTTTTTGGCTCCTTTTGCCTCCCAATCTAATCTTTACGCTTAAAACCATGAAATAGGGAATATATACCAACACATGGCTCAACAAACACATAATCTACAGAAATACGCTCGAAAATGAGAACAAACGATAGGAAATTGGGAACCTAAAATATGTATAAAATAGTCTGATCATGAGGAAAATGGAAGCAATGGGTTGCTTGATTATATACATTCCAATGCGTGGGGCCCCGCACCAACTAGATTAAATGGTGGAGCTCGCTACTTTGCTACTTTCACGGATTATTTCTCTAGAAAAATTTGGGTTTACTTCATGAAGGAAAAAGCCAAGGTCTTTGTAAAATTCAAGGAATGGAAGGCAAAAGTGGAGAACCAAACAAGGAGGAAGATCAAGTATTTGAGAAGTGACAACAGAGGTGAGTACAAGAGTTGCAAATTTATTAAATTTTGAAAAGTTGAAGGCATCACAAGACATTTCACCATGAAGAAAAACCCTCAACAAAATGGTGCCACAAAGAGGATGAATGGAACGTTCTTGGATAGTGCTAGATGCATGAGACTTCATGCGGGATTGCCCGAATCTTTTTGGCTGGAAGCGGTTAATCATGCTTGTTATTTGGTTAACCGGTCACCATTGAAGGTACTTGAGTTTAAATCGGCGGAAGAGGTATGGATGGGTAAGGAAGTTGACTACTCTAATTTGAAGGTTTTCGGGTGCAAGGCATATGCTCTTATTCTTTGTGATGAGAGGAACAAGCAACAATCAGAGTCACTTGAATGCATATTTCTCGGGTTGAGAAATGAGTGAAGGGATTCAAGCTTTATGATATGGCCAACAATAAGAAAATTATTAGTAGAGATGTAGTCTTTGATGAAGCCTCCATGTTGAAGGAAAAAGCCAAGGATGATGGTGAGAGATGAGTTATGACTGAAATTCCTATTACTTCAAAGATTAGTGATAGTGGAAATGGGGAGGTACACAAGAAATAGATCTTGAGTAACCTAGATCCATAGCTCAAGAAAGGCCAATGAGAGTCTCAAAGCCACCGTAATGGCATGGTTAGGATGATGAGAGTAATGAAGGATTTTGCACTCATGGCTAGTGAGGGAGACCTAACAACATTTAATGAAGCAATTAGTTGTCATGATATAGAGAGTTGGGTGAAGGCTATGATGGAAGAGATGGAATCTCTAGAAAAAAACTATGTTTGGGAGTTGTTTCCTGTTAACGGAAATTTAGCTCGGGGCAATAAATCTCAGTTAGCACCCTCGAGATCATTACCACGTAGGTGATGACCAAGGTAGAACGTATATATAACAATGCCTAATGAAATGACAAGGAAACAACGATATTATTAGCTATTCAAAAGAATCAAAAAAGGCTTCCTCTATTGATAATATGTGATATACATCTCTCTCTCTCTCTCTCAAATTGATCTCACTTTTCTCTAGGGTGCAGTTGGGTACTTGTTGTGTGCCTGTCGAATAGTAGTCTCCTCTTTTCAGAAGGAGGAAGTCCCTCCTTTATACAATGTCTTCGTAGGTTAAACTAATTGATTCTCCCCTTGAGTTTCTCCATCTCTCCCCTTCTTATCGGACGGGATTTTCATTTTAAATGTTATTGTTTTTGACTTAATTGCTGAATCATGGATATCTTGGCGGAGATCAATTTGTTTCCTACTTGGACTCTATTATTTGTTCTGTACGCATGTAATGTCTTAAGATATGATCCTATGTGTCTTCAGGTCTAGCATGTTCTCCCGTAGGGATCATCGAATATTGCATGTAACGTGGCGGGGTACATCAGATAGTGAGGTCGATCAGTGTTCTAGCCCTGATATAAAGGAATTTCGTCTAATAGAAGCTAGGTCTATCCTCCCTTGACCTTTTGAAGCTAGGTGCGGCCTCCTGCGGAGACCTTACTATGTCATCGAGGGAATGGTGAGTTTCTGGAGAAGTTACGAGGTAATCCCGACTTCAGGGGGGATTTCCTGTTTTCAGGTTCAGGTGACGCGGGCTTGATCGGATCATTCCTGGCTCTATTCCGGATGTTTTTAGAGCCCGTCCTTGTTCCTGCGGTTGGCGGTATTGTAGCTCGGCTTTGGGTAACATGGTCTCCTGGTGGATGATCTCGGGCTTTGAGCCAGGCCTGGAGGGTGGAAAATTTCCCTTTGGTCCTTAGCCAATTTTTGCTATTAACAGAAGTCCCCTCTGACTTGAACACCGGTTGTCAAGCTTAGGGTTGGGGTCAGATTTTTTATTTTATTTTGGAAATCTTTCCTTCTTTACCGTTACCTGAATATAGGGGAAATCTTCTCATTAAATGCGTAAGTGATGTGGCAGTGAACTGACTAATTTATTTTTGAATTAATCCGGTTGCGTTACAGCAAGTCCCCGAGATTCTTTACCGTTACCAGAATCTTGGGGAGATCTCCTCATTAACTGCACAAGTGACGTGGAGTGAGCTGACTAACTTGTTTCCGAGTTAATCCGGTTACGTTACGACAGTCCTCGAGATTCTTTGTGATCTCAACCTGAAGATCTCGACAGCTCGTGCTGCTGCCCTCTTGCCTATATATACTTATTTATCTCAACGTCTTCCTCACATCTCTCAAACTCAATTTTTTCCCAATATATACTTTCTCTCATAGCCTTTCTCTCAAGCTTATCTTTTTCTTCATTATTTATCCTTACTGACTTCATCATGTCAAAAACAAGTCATGATTCAGTTGACTCCATAGTTGACGGCGAGGAGGTCTTTAGCCTTGCCCAGGGGAAACGGGCAAGGAGGAGCTTAGACAGTGACGATTCCCTGCCCAACCCGCAGCGTCGGTGGTCGAACAGGAATGTGTCCATTAGGACCGCGTTTTCTAACCATCATGACCACCCTTTGGATATAGCCGATGACGACTCTGATAGAGAGGTGGGTGTCGACACCGCGGGGAGCATCGAGTCCCAGCTTTCGGCTTCCCCTTGCAGAGGCTTCCTCTCTATGATTTCAGGGTTATCCCTGATTCCATCGTTGATCCGGTAGTGATTGACCGTTTGAGGTCGAAGTATGGTATTCCCGACAGCGTTTCCATCTCTGTACCTCCCAAGGGTTATGAGTTCTTCGACCCCCCTAAGGGTGTCCTTCCAATTCATGTCACGGCTCTCGAGAATGGGGTTAGGCTTCCCCTCCATTCTACTCTTCGGCGAGCCCTCAACGCCATCCAGCTTGCTCCCCTCCAGTTGCCGCCCAGCTTCTGAAGGCATTTGATTGGTTTCCTCATGTTATGGAGGGAACAATGCCAGCTAAACAAGGTGACGAGAGAGCCTAAAGCAGAGGAGCTAGCCTATCTTTTCCAAATCGGGAGTCTATCTGGCGCTCCTCGAGGTCAGTTTTACGCTAAGGCCAAGAACAAGCTCAACTTTGTTATTCCCGGCGCTTCGAAGAAGGGCCCCGCCTGGAAGGAAGAATGGATCCTTACGGGGGATGATTGGGGGAGCTCGATTTTCATTGGAGGGCATAAGTTCGAGGTTCCCACAGCTTTCAATGACAAACCCTTGTGGGACCGGGACTCCCTGCTCTCTGAATCTGAAGCTATTTTGAAGGCTATTTTAGCCAGGAACTACTTGAACCTGAAGTTCCCAACCGCTGAAGCCTTTGATCCTCGTAGGGGGAACCAATACCTACGAATCTTAGACGCTACTCCTCGTAAGTGTCGTTGAATTGCCTTACCCTGTCTTGTTGATTAGCTTGGTTTTGAGATTTTCCTTTTTGATTTGTTTACTCACAGTTTTTGTCGTTGAACCAGCTTCCCGCGACATCCAACGTTCTCCTCAAGCTAGAATTCCCTCTTCTCTTTGCTGGGGTCGCACTAGCTCTTGCTCCATCTACCTCCCTAGCTGGGTCCAAGATGGCCAACCTTACGTCGCGGGCTTTCCGGGCTTTGGGTAAAGCTCCCCAGGCTGTTGGTCAGACTGCTTTTGCCCCTTCTGTTGTAGTCGCTAAAGTTGCTACCCCCTCGATTCACCCTTCTGATTCCGTTGCGCTTCCAACCCCCCAAGCTTCAGAGGATTTTGGAAGGGGTGTCACAAGGATTCCTTCCAGCTGTTTCCGCCCTCAGTCGAGCTCGACGGGGTAGGACGAAGTCCTGGAACAATTCATCGCGTCTTATCCAGACGGTGGGATCTCCAAGATGGCCTCCATGCCCGTGGATGTCCTGATCACCAAGGGGTATGCTATCTTAGCTAAGGTAATTGCATTTCCCTCATACTGCTTCTGCTTATTTGTTCAATCACTAACTCTGGCTTTGTCTTTTGTAGGCCTTCAAGTTTAATGTAGTGATGGGCCAGCAAGTAGCCCTCCTTCGCGACCGGGCTGCAAAAGCCGAAGCCGAAGCCGAAAAACCCATGGGATTGCTCAAGCAGACTCAGTCTTTAGTGGAAGAGATGACCTCCAACCAGGGAAAGGTTAAGATCGAGATGGCTGAGCTTGGTTGTGACCATGAGAGGACGAAGCAATCTTATGATCAAGAGCGTCTTCAATCTACCCGGCGGGCCAGATAGAGGGATTCTTGGAAAGCTGAGGCTAAAAAGTTGGACCTCGAGAATCGGGCTTTGATTGCTTAGGTGACCAAGCTGCAAGCTGACGTGGAGACCTCCTTCAGCGATGGATACTTCTACCCTTCCTTTCAGCCTGAAGAAGCTCTCCCTCTTCCCTTTGACCTGTCATCTATTGCTGGCTGGGATAGACAGGAAATAATGATTAAGGCTGCTGAGCTATCTCAGCCCTGATGGCCACGAGGCGGTTCCTTCGAGCCACGCAAGAGCTGGAAAAGGGGCTAGGAGCCCGTCTGAGGAACCCCCTATAATGGAGATGGAGGTCGATGGGAGCCAGACGGGGTCCATGGCTGCCCTTCTTGATGCGGCTATCCCGCCTGAGGTTACGGAAGTGATTAATGAAGTCCTAGAGGAATATCCTGCTGACCAACAGGTGGAGCCTCTAAATGGAGGGATTGTTGGCGAGGATAACCAAGATGGACAACTACCTGAAGGGGGGGTCAATGGCGAGGATCGGCGTGAAGGAGGAGGATCGGCAGAGGAAAACCAAGAGAGTTCCAAAGCTTGAAGCAGTTCGTTCATGACTTTTCTTGATTGCTTGATTGCCCGGAAAAGGGGGTGGGCACCTTGTTTTGCTCTTATTTAGTTTAGCTTTCTCTTTTTTTTTATAGCCCGAGCTTAGGGGTTGGGCTCCCCGTTGGATAGATGTAGCCTTACCGAGGGATAGGCTCCTCTTATCTTTAATGAGAAATCAACTCGCTCTGAGAACTCTTGTTTCATTCCTGGTCTTGAATAGGAACCAGAGTTGCATCCGCAACGACAATTTGTTCATACTTCATTAAAACTTTGGTAGGGAATTGTTATTATGATGATCTTGATCCTGTACACGAAAACAAATATTTGTTTTTAAATCCGTCTTAGGAGAGGTAGCCCAATTGAGGCATCAGGAAGGTTGGTCAGCTATTTCCTGGTCTCGAGATAAGAATGGCAACTATGCTCTTACACTCAGACCCTTCTTGGGGGTGGCAGCCCGACCAAGGCATCAGGAGGGCTATTTTAGCTATTTCCTGGTCTCGAGATCTGGATGGCAACTATGTGTAGGGAAAAATTAACTAAAACCGCAGCGGAAGGCGAAAAGTAGATTTTCGTATAGTTTAAAATTTTTCTAAAGATTTGAACCTTAACCCTTTATTAATTAAACAAAAATATACGGTTAGAGTTAAATACCTCTTGTCCCGTGATTCGATTGACTTTCGTCGATGGTAATCCGCAAGATCTTCAATCCTAGCACGTACGTGAATCACCTAGGAGCGTGGTCTCCCTTTTTTCTTTGAATTGCTTACCTGAGAATGGATGTATGGAACTTCTGATCCTGATCTTCAATCCCAAAACACCAAGAGCCTAGAAAAATAGTTCCGGTCACTTTTGAATTCACAATCGATATGATTGGAACTCACGTAACCCTAAATCGAAAGTGTGCACAAAACCTTTTGATGTTAAAGGCTTGCATGTGCACTATCGAATGAGAACTTATTTTTCTTTTTCTCTCTTGGCCGAAATTCTATGTGTATTGAGTAAGATTTTTATTTTTCAAAGCAAACAAAAATCTCTCTCACTCAAGCTTATTGGTGGCCGAAATTTATCACCATATATTTATAAGGTGACCGAAATTTCTCCTTCTCAAAATAGGGTTGGCCGAATTCTTTGTGTAGGAAATCTAGGGTTGGCAAATTTCCTTACTTGAAAAGGAATTGTGCTTTTCCCTAATTCCTTTCAATTTAAGAATCCTAACCCTTATAGGACTAGGGTGGCTGAATTCTTTGTGTGGTATGGAGTGTATGTGGACTTAATCCTTACCACATTAGGACTCCTATCACTTAAAAGAATTCTAACCATAATCCAACACATAGTATTTTATTTACTGATCAGGAAAAGATTTTGATTTAAACTATTAATTAATTAAATAATTAATGAATTTCCATTTAATCAAAACAATAAAATAAAATAAAATAATATCTTGGGCTATTTTATTAGCCTTGCCGCCCACACCATATATATATGGGTCTAATATTATTTTTCTAATTTTATTTAATCCATTAGACTTTAAATAAAAGTCCACATGTGAACCAGACTTATTCTTACTAAAAGAAACAAGCCCACATGTCTCATTTTAATATATTAATATAATAGAGCAGCCCATTAAATAAATAATAGACATATTATATTCTTAATATATTAAATGCAATTCTAGATTGACCCATAAATTGGTCCGGTAGAATATATCAAGTGATCCATGCAAGTACGTGTGGATTGTGGATCTTGTCGGGCTATCTAAATTTAAGCTTCAATAGACATAACCTAATCACAATCAACAAATGATTCACTTAGGTCCGATCTATTAATTTTAACTCATTCCACTAAAGAGCTAAAATTGAACTCTTAAATAAATATAGAATAAAGAGATGTTTCTCATTCATACCCTAGACAATCTTATAGGAGATGGTGTATCCTCGTTAATAATATCATTAATCGCCAAGAGCTCATAGACCGCCTATAGCTCTCCAAGTTACCATATTTCCTCATATGACCACATTTTGAACTTGGATATTTTGACTTGTCCAGAAGCCATGTCTTCAATAATCATTATTGAAATCTCAACGTTGAGATTTAATATCCAATACCTCAAAACATCCATATGATGATATTATACTCTCATTTAATAAATGGAAGCCACGATGTCCATATCTATAAATGAAGTCCTCTATCGATTAACAAATGAATACCACCAAACTATCGAGGATAGACTATGCTATATAATCGTACTCATTGATAGCTCAAATGATAACACTTGTAACCATAAGTACATCACTTATCTCAGGATTAAGATCGACCCTCCGATTGTCCTAATAATGAAAAGACTTATATCTAGTGACGGTTCTAGATAAAGTATTTCATTGTGATCCTGTTCAATGCACCCAGTGCACTAGATTCTTTTACTCGAAAACCTTTCGATGATTTTAGACTCATCATAACTCATTTGATCCCACTCAAATGCTAGTAAAAGAATTCTACAACTTTATCAAGATAGAGGTGCCCAACCTTTAACTTAAGTTGTGAACGTTATTCAAGACTAACTAAAGAATTGTGTCTACCTCACACATATCCGGATGTATGAACAATTCTTCATATCTCATAGTCTTTTGACCTTATGATTATTTACCTTGACAATTATAAAAATAAATGCTATAAGTATTTGTAAAAATCAGAAAACACTTTATTAATATGAAAAGATTGTCAATTACAATATTACACTCTTGCTATTGAGCATAATCCTAACAATCTTCCACTTGCTCTATAGCAAGTGTGTCATATCTCTCACTCCCATATTCTCTAGGTGCCCATCAAAACTCTTCTGAGGTAGAGCCTTTGTGAAAGGATCCGCTAGATTTTCTGCTGACGCGATTTTGGTGATCGTCACGTCTCCCCTATGAATAATTTCCCTTAAAAGGTGATATTTCCTTTCTATGTGTTTACCTTTCTTATGACTTCTTGGTTCTCTCAAATTAGCCACTGCTCCACTGTTGTCACAGTGTATAGTGATCTGCTTATTCGCATTAGGAACCACTTCCAAGTCAATCAAGAATTGGCGGAAGCTAAATAGCCTCTTTTGCAGCTTCGCATGCAGCAACATACTCAGCTTCCATGGTGGAATCAGCAATACAAGACTGCTTGATACTCCTCCATATGACTGTTCCTCCTCCAATAGGTAAACACAGATCCTGATGTGGATTTTCTGGAGTCAGAATTTGACTGAAAATCAGAATCTGTATACCCAACGGGAATTAAATCCCCTCCAGAGTATACAAGCATATAATCTCTAGTTCTTTTAAGATACTTGAAAATATACTTCACTGCCGTCCAATGATCAGGACCAGGTTTCGATTGAAACCTGCTAACTTTGCCAACAACAAAACAAATATCTGGTCTAGTACAGAGTATTGCATACATGAGACTTCCAACTGTCGAGGCATATGGAACTCTACTCATGAATTGCTCTTCATGCTCATTCTTAGGAACCTGTTCCTTAGAAAGTTTGATTCCATGTCTAAAAGGTAACATACCTTTCTTGGAATCTTGCATGGAAAATCTAGACAAGATTTTATCATTGTATGAAGCTTGGGATAATGCAATCGTTCTATTCTTTCTATCCCTTATTACTTGGATACCAATAATATAACTTGCTTCTCCTAAGTCCTTCATATCAAATTGTTTTGCTAACCATTCTTTTACTGATGTCAATGCACCTACTTCGTTTCCAATGAGTAGTATATCATCAACATAAAGAATGAGGAAAACCAACTTGTCGCCTTTAATCCTTTTGTATACACAAGGTTCGTCCAGGGTTTTGAATAAATCCAGAACCTTTCACAGCTTGATCGAACCTTATGTTCCAGGATCTGGATGCTTGCTTCAGTCCATATATGGACTTATGCAATTTGCATACTCTTTCCTCTTGGCCCTTTTTAATGAATCCTTCTGGTTGCATCATGTAGATGCTCTCGTCAAGACTTCCATTAAGAAAAGCTGTCTTGACGTCCATTTGCCAAATCTCTAGGTCTGGAGATGCTGCAATGGATAAGAGTATCCTTATGGATTTAAGCATGGCCACAGGAGAGAAGGTTTCCTACAATATGACAAGAAGTTGGAACAACTTGATATGAAGACGACATTTCTTCAAAGGGATTTGGAAGATGTCATTTATATGGCTCAACCGGAAGGGTTTAAGGAAGTGGGAAATAAGAACCTTGTTTGTAGATTAAAGAAGTCCCTCTAGGACTTAAGCAATCTCCAAGACAATGGTACAAGCGTTTTGATTCCTACATGTTGAAGATTGGCTACAGGAGAAGTGAGTATGATTGTTGTGTTTATTCTCATGTGTTTGATGATGGTACAATTATCTTGTTGATGTTGTATGTGGATGATATGCTTATAGCGTGTCGAGATATGTCAAAAATTGATGAACTCAAAAGGCTTTTGGGTAGAGAATTTGACATGAAGGATCTTGGTGTTGCTAAAAAGATCCTAGGGATGGAGATAGAAAGAGATTGGAAAGTGGGAAAGTTGTGGTTATCCCAAAAAAGGTTTATTCACAAGGTGCTTGGGAAGTTTAACATGCTTGATGCTAAAGCCGTATCTACTCCACTTGCTTCACACTTTGTCTTGAGTGCAAATTAATGTCCTTCCACAAATGTCGAGTTGGTGAAGGTTCAGTATGCAAATGCGGTTAGTATTTTGATGTATGCCATGGTATGTACAAAACCTGATATCTCCCAAGCGATTAGTGTGGTCGGCAAATACATGGCAAATCCGGGCAAAGAGCATTGGAATGCCATAAAATGGATTTTGCGGTATTTGAAGGGTACTAAGAAGTTGGGTATTATGTTTGAAAGACAACATGGTGAAACTAATATTGTTGGGTTTGTTGATTCTGTTGGGAATTTTTGCCCTAAAGCTTATAATATTTAAATAATGATAAATTATAAATATAAAAAAGTAGTTTTTTCATCCAATTTATATGTCTCATTCTTTTATATCATATGTGTTAAACATCCAAGATTGCCAGATGTAATCTCAAACTGAGTATATGAGTGTCATATACAGAGGAATTCAATTTGAGACGTGCAATATAAAGAGTCCGTAGAGAGCAAATAAAGTTGGGTACTTTATTGTGTGGTTAATCTACAGTTGCGATCCATTCCAGTAATGTACGGTGGTCTTATCCTAGACTACTCATATGGTGATATGAGAGTGGAGGCAACTTATATGATGTGATCATATAGGCCTGGGCCACGATCTATATGAATCTCTCACCAATATCTGTTACATGGGGAGATTCATATATATCGACAAATGATCGTTGTTTTTGATTTACCATGGGTGAAGGTTGTATATAGGTGATCTTAATCATGAGTGTCTTACTGACTTCTTCAGGTTAGATAGTGGTTTTTGATTTACCATGGGTGAGATCGGAGCAGCATTCCTGATCAATATCTCTTTATCTTGGAATTGCGGTTTAACTTGCGGCTGGGAAGGTCTGTACACAATAGTGAAATCTACTCCTTCCTGTGAGAAGTAGACAAGTAGTTCCCTTAAGGGTTGAGTCGGGGCTTGAATAATTAAGAGCGATCTCCTTCCTCCATAAAGAAATGAAGGATATAATTGTTCATTAGAGAATCAATGGTACTTAAGGGAAAATATATAATTAGAGGGGTATAACGGACTTTATGACCCAGATCTAATTATTAACTACTTGTGGAGGATCATACCATAAGTAATAGCTATATCGATGGACACTGAATTTTGGTTTGTGTAAAAATATCTACAGTTACGAGATTGTAGCCTCTGGTTTTTACTGGAGTAACTCCGAGATTAATAATAATGAAATATTAATTAAAGAGTTTAATTAATTTTTTCTAAGGATTATTGGAGCTCAAGACTGTGGGTCCATTAGGTCCACTTGCTAGCCCGGAAAGTTGATGGTAACAAAGGTCACAGTTAATTAATTGGATAGTCCAATTAATTATGTTACGAAAATAACAAGGATTTTATTCAGGCAATTAATTAAATAATGTGATTATTTAATTAATGGATCAATAATTAGTTAAATTGAATAATGTGATTATTTAATTATATTAATAATTATTAATTGAATTAAACATTTTTTGGAGGTCAAGGGTTCGAACCAAGACCAAAACAAAGATATAAAATACTATTGATTATTTAATCTTTAACAGGTCATGGGTTCGAGTCATAGTGACAACATTGAATTAAATGAGATTTTGAATCCTATTTAATCTAGGTCACTTGTAACCTTATCTTGATTTATGAATACATATAATATATCATTATATTTGTGTTTTTTTAATATTTGATATTTAAAAACAAGATAATTGATATTTGTTTTTGGGATATTTGATATCTAAAACAATTCTATCATATCAAGTAATTGGGATCTTTAAAACTCTTTTAATTAATGCAATTGAGAGTTAGAGACACAACATGAAACAAAAAAACATAAGAAAGGGGGGTCGGCCTAGAGAGAAAGAGAAAGAAAAAGAAAAAGAAAAAGAAAAGTTTATTTTATTTTTCTAATCATGGTGGCCGAACTCCACACATTAGAAACAAGAGTTGTTTTGTACGTATTTTTTATACCACCATTCAACCTCCTGAAGCCCGTGACGCGCCCACACGCAGTTGCTGGAACCTGTGAGATAGAGAGGAAGAAAACTCGTAGAAAACCCGCCTAGGCTTTTTTCCTTATTTGGTTTAGAGTTGGGGTAAGCAAAAACCTTTATTAGTAAGATCCAGCGGTACAAATCGGAAAGCAAAATTAAGAAGTGAAAGAACAAAAGAGTTAGCCTTGAGGTATGATTACGAATCTTACCTTTAATTTATTCTTGTATATTGTACAGGTTTATAAAGTTGCTTAAATATTTTTAAAAATTTTAAAATTCCTTCTGTTGCGCGACTCTAGGGCTTACAATTGGTATCAGAGCCTTAGTATGATATATTCAAATAAATCATTTTTCTTCTTGATTAATTGCATGTATATATGTGTAGGCCACACAATCTATTGAATGTATGATGTTTAAATTTGTTTTAAAGCATGATTAATCGTTAATTGTTAGTACGGTGGGTTTTAGGCTTTTGGATATTAAATGTAATATTAACTTTCTGATGTAATATTAATTCCGGGATGCAAAAGTTTTTTATATGCTGTAATTTTTTAGTGATGTAAGTAGAAAATCCGGAAGACGTAGCACAGTAGCCGCGCGGACCATGTGCGAAGGAGCAGCAGCGCGGTCACGATTGTCACGCAACGCACTGTTGCTGCACACAAATGTTGTGTGTGTGCGAAATGGCCACGCGGAACAGTTTCTCATGGTGTAGCAGACATGCAACATACAATATTATATAATGATTATGCATTTGTGCGATGCACTGCTACAACATACAATATTATATATTGATTATGCACATGCACACAACACTGCTGCAACATCCAATTGTTGTATGTTTGTGAAGCAGTCAATGCACTTCTTTGCGCAATCGGCATTGCTGTGACGCAAGCCAGTGAATGCAGCCACGAGTATGATGCGCTAAGGTTGCACATTCGCAAGCGCTAGGGCTTTGTGTACATGAGCACGGTTTGGGCCAATTTTTGGAAAATCCCAAGCCTCCGAAAAGTGTTAGAGTAACACTTGGGCTTTAGGGATTTAATCGATGTGATGGATCCATTAAAATAAATTAAATTGGACTTGATTTTGGGCCAGGAAGATGTGGAAGATTTGACTTGAAGATTTGGAATTACAAGAAGACCAAGGAATGCCTTTGATATGTTTTGTAATTAGAAAAAATAATTTAAGTTAGATAAACTCATCGTACTAGGTCAATTCATATATGTTTTTTATTATGTTTTAATTAAAGCATTGCCATGCATACACATGCCATATAGATTAGTAGTGCCTACACATACATTTTTTATTAAATGTCATACATGTGTAATAGCCTATCATATTATGTGTTTATTTTTTTAATGTGATTAATAAAATTTGTAATTCACATAATGGGCTATTAGTTAGGTCCTATTATTTATATTATGATTAATTTGATTAAGACCCAAATAATAATTGGACTGAAAAATGTGTTTTAGTTTTAATAGTTAAAACTTGGTAAATCACATTATTAATTCTAGTCTTAGTAAATTGGTTTACATATATTAGAATAAGATTAATTAACTAGATTTTTTAATTGTTAAAAAACCGGATAGTTTAATAATTAGTTAATAGAATGAGATTCTACTAATTTACTAAATGCCTAAGACACTTAGAATTACCTTAGCCACTAATTCTTAGTAGAATCTAGGTGCATTAACAATTGAAAACCCTAACCGGAAAATAGTGAATGGGAGAGGCATATATTACAATATGTCCCACAGTCTCATTCGTTAGTTCAACACCGTGAAATTCAAGTGGGGCCTCGAGACAGCTTTGTTTTCGTCCTCCCTAAGGAAGGTCTCCATAAGAGTCAATATCAAGGTTGACTTTCTAATGGTTAGGATTTCTGAATGTATTTTGGGGTTGACTCACCCTAAGATAGCAATTCTCAAGTTAAGTTCAAGAGATCTGAAATGATGAGTCACATTCACAAAGGATTTAATAAAATTGGTTTATTAAGATCCTGACTAAAACAAACGATGGTTGAATGATATAATAATAAAAGTTATTCTGGTATATCATTTGACTGAGAATGTCTCGGTCCAACATGCAAGTACTTGACCAACCCTAAGGTGGCACTTGCTTGTGGTATGTTGGATTGTCATGGCGTATTAATAATTTTAGGGTTTATTTCTTGTTCATTGAACATTTTCATGCATCATGTTTAATTTTATGCTAAACATTTACATGTGATGAATGTATGAGACGAATGAAATCTTTTATTTATTTTTTCAGCAATGTCATCCGCATTTTTACAAATCCTCGCTTATAACAAATTAATCGAAGAAAATTACACTAAGTGGAAAAATCACATTAATGCAATCCTGGTACTAAAGACCTAAAGTTCGTGCTAACGGAGGAATGTCCTCTCCAATCTGCTGTAATGCCACATGAAATGTTCGTGAGGCACACCGGAAATGGGTCTCAACTGATGAGAAATCCCGAATATATCTGTTAGCTAGTATGACAGATGTACTTGTCACCAAGCACGAGGCAATGACTACAGCATTCGAAATCATGGATTCATTGCAGGCTATGTTCGGCCAGCCATCCTAGCTAGAATGGCACAAAGCCATTCGTTCCGCAATGCTTGCACAGATGAAGAAGGGCTCATCGGTCCGAGAACATGTACATGTGCATGATGTCCTACTTCAACACGGCTAAGGTCAATGGCAGGGACCATTGATGAGGCAAGCCAGATGAGCATCATACTGACGACTCTTCAGAAGAGTTTCGATCAGTTTAAAAGAAACTACGGGATGAATAAGTTGAAGTTTAGCCTAACTCAGTTGCTGAATGAATTCACTACCTTTGAGTCCATGACTAAGAACCACAAAGGTAAGACCGATGAGGCAAATGTTACCGAACCATCTTCTTCTAGGTCTAAGAAGAGGAAGATGAAGAGGTCTGCTGACAAGGCTAATTCGAAGCCCAAGACGAAACCAGCCCAATGCAAGAAAAAGAGCACCTCGACCAACAAAGCAAAATGGAAGTGTTTCTATTATGACAAGGTCGATCATTGGAAGAGGAACTTCCCGTTGTACCTTGAAGAGCTCGCAACAAGAAAAAGGCGAAAGGTAAATATGATTTACTTGTCATTGACTCGTGTTTAGTGGAAGATGATTCCTCACCTTGGATAGTTGATTCAAAGGCCACTAACCATGTTTGTTCTTTTTTAAAGTGGACTGATTCTTGAGTGGAGCTAGATGAGGGGGCCTTCTTGGTATGCGTTGGATCGGGGAATGTTGTGTCAGCAAGAGCAATGTGAGTAGTTAGACTACATTTTAATAGTTGTTTTATTTTTTTAAACAATGTTTATTTTATTCATGGATTTACCAGAAACCTTATTTCGGTATCCAAGTTGTTGGAACAATTTTATTCTATTTCTTTTAATAATATATCAATTGTTGTTTCTAGAAATGGAATTAATATATGTTCAGGTTTAATTAAAAACAATTTGTATGTATTAAGGCTGTTAATACATAACACACTGCTCAATACTGAAATGTTTAAAGTTGAAAAACCTAAAACAAAACGACAAAAAGTTTCTCTTGATAATGAAATGTATCTATGGCATCTAAGAATTGGCAATATCAACCTTGATAGGATAGACATATTAGTAAAAAGCAGACCCTTAATTAGTTAAAGGTTGGCACCTTACCTATCTGCGAATCCTGTTTAGAAGGTAAAATGACCAAGAGACCTTTCATTGGAAAAAAGCTTAGAGCTAAAGAACCACTAGAGCTTATACATTCAGACACCTGTGGACCAATGAATGTTAAAGCAAATGGTGGTTATGAGTATTATGTCACCTTTATAGATGACTACTCAAGATACAGATATGTCTACCTAATGCAGTGGAAGTCAAAAACTTTTGAAAAGTTCAAAGAATTTTGAGCTGAAGTTGAGAACCAATTGGGCAAGACAATCAAGGTTCTACAATCTGATCGTGGATGTGAGTATCTCGACCAAGAGTTTGAGGACTACTTGGTTGAACATGGGATAGTATCCAAACTCACAGCTCCTGGAACACTACATCAAAATGGTGTTGCGGAGAGGAGAAATAGAACCCTGATGGAAATGGTGAGATCTATAATTAGTTTCTCATCATTACCAAATGTTTTTTGGGCATATGCACTACAAACAACGGCCTATATTTTGAATGTAGTCCCATCCAAATCTATTACTAAGACTCCCCTAGAGTTGTTGAATGGTCGTAAAGTTAGTTTGTGACATTTCTGCATACGGGGGTGTCCAGTACATGTACTGAAGAATAGAACTGGAAAGCTAGACCCTAAATCTATGGTATGCTTATTTGTAGGTTATTCCAAAGAGACTAGAGGTGAATACTTCTATAGTCCTGAGGAGAACAAAGTGTTTGTATCGACAAATGCAACGTTCCTTGAGGAGAACTATATGAGTGATCATAAACCTTGAAGTAAGATTGTGTTAAATGAGTTAGAGTCTGGTACGACCAGTGCTCAATCAACAGAGTTGTTGTTCCACCTACGTCTGAAAGTCAAACGGTTCCTAGTTAGACCATACTACCACCTAAGCATAGTGAGAGGGTTATACAACAACCTGATCTATTTTTAGGTATTAGGGACGCACAGGCTGTCGTCTCTGAAGAAAGTGTGGATGATCCATTGTCATTTAAACATGCAATTGAATATTCTAACAAAGAAGAATGACTTAAAGCCATGAATCTCGAGATGGAGTCCATGTACTCCAACTCAATCTGGGAACTTGTAGACTTACCTGAAGGGATAAACCCCATTTGATGTAAGTGGATCTACAAGAGAAAAATAGGAGTAGACGGGAAGGTAGATACCTTCAAAACAAGGCTAGTGGAAAAGGGTTATACCCAAAAAGAGCGAATCAATTATGAAGAGACCTTATCGCCAGTAGCTATGTTTAAGTCTATTAGGATTCTCTTATCTATTGCTGCCTATTTAGATTATGAAATTTGGCATATGGACGTCAAGATTGCTTTTTTGAATGACGATCTTGATGAAAGCATCTATATGATGCAACCAGAGGGATTCGTGTCCCATGATCAAGAGCAAAAGGTTTGCAAGCTATAAAGATCCATTTATGGACTTAAGCAGACATCTAGATCTTGGAACATAAGGTTTGATAATACTATCAAAACCTATGGTTTCGAACAAAACATTGATGAGACTTGTGTTTACAAGTAGATCATTAACAAGAAGATAGTTTTCTTAGTCCTATACGTAGATGATATCCTACTCATTGAGAATGATGTAAGGGTACTATCTGTTAGGATTTTGAAGTCATGTTGCCTATCAAAACAATTTTTCACTTGTATTGATTAGTTGTCTTAGATTGATGATGATTCAAGCTTCAAAGAAAATTTGGCAACTTATCAAGCAAGATTGAGTCTTCAAAGAGAAATGTGCTTCATTGCTCAACAAAGGTATACTTAGACCTCATTTCTCTTACAAGGCTAAGGCACACACACACACATTGCATCCATATTGTCTTTTCATCGTTGCGCTCAATTTGTATAACACATTCACACACTTGTTATTGAATGTTCATGCATTATCTATAAATTGACAAGTTTTTTAAATTGCATGTTCTAAGACTATATCTAGGAAATGGCATTCTTGTGTGTTCATGTATTTGTTTGTTTATGTTTTATAGACATCGGACTTGAATTTGATCTTATATTATTTCTTATTGAGTTCCTGTCATTTCGATTACTCATTCATTAGTTTTCAAGTTCCGAGTACAAAGTTACAAAACTTTTCGGTCACTTACCATGCATTGTCTTCATCTTCGTGTATCGAGTTGAATTCATAATTTATGGTCTAAGTTTCATAGTTGTCCATGTGCATGAGAGAGTCCCAGTTTGTAATCCTAACACGGAATTGAATTCGGAGTTTGGAGGCCGGAGAACCATTGAAGAAAGCGAAGGTGCACGAGAGAGGATGCAAATGGCCAAAGGCCACCTGCCACCTATCCCTAAGAAGGCGCATGGCCATCTTGGGGAGGAGGGCCTCCTGCCCTCAAGATGGCCATGCACCTCCTTGGGGATGTGAGGTGGCATGTGGCCATTGGTCCTCCAATTCCCTCTCTTTCCCTCTCATTTAAATACTCCTTCCTTCTCTCATTTTTAATTTCAAGAAGAAAATTTCCAAACTTGTGCAGAATTTTCTCTCCAATTTTTCTCACCTTCTAAACACCATAACTCTCTCAAATCAACTTCGATTTGAGTGATTAAAGTTGGAGAATATTTGTATTGAAGTCCCCTACCTTCTCCAAGTCACTTTTCTGTTATTTGTTTAACTTTTGTAGTGGTTGTATACACAACACCGAAACTACATTTACAAGGTATTGTTCTAATCTTTGTGTTTTGATCTTCAAAGTCTTCAATTACCTTGGGTTTTATTCTTCTATATGTATGCGTTACTTGGACAAATGTATTTGAGAAGTAGAGCTTCAATTAATAGGCTAATCTTATCTAATTAGAGACTTGAATGTGAACTAGTTTTCTTGAAATCTAGGTTTTCATATGTTTGTAAGTTGTATTGTGATGAGCTTATTATCTAGGGCTATATGTTCTTTGATTGACTTTATTTTCATGATTGATAGCCTTATAATGTGCTAGGACACATTAGTTGAACATATTTAGGATTAGCACATTTGATTTCATATTTAGAGTAATTAGGATTTAATTTACTTGTTCATAAATACATGCTCTAAATATTTGCTAGAATATTCATTGATCTTATTTGTGTGAATCTAGCATGTTTTTGTTTGTTACTAAAATCTTGAATATGTGCTTAATGTATATGATTGATTCAAGTTTTAGTCACGTGAATGATTTTAGGACTTTAATATGTTTAGGTGTTTTCACATGTTCTAGGATTTATTCATGTTAGTAACTAGACAATTTTGATTTATGTACTTACATGCATATTTCTAGTTTCCATAGAATATATTGATCTCATATTCTATGTTGAGTGCTTATTTGCGTTTTGCATTCATTGATCACACTAGGAAGTCTTTGTAAAAGGCATGAAGTCTTGGCTAGGCCATGTGGTCCAGATAGTCAAGCAATGAGTCTTAGTTAGGATATGTGGTTCCAATAATTAAGCATAGGAGACTTTCTAGAGGCATGGGTGCCTTGGATAGAAAGCAGACTTTTTATTGATAGACCCAGCATATTAAGATGCGATGGATTCTAATAGAGAGTGTATCATTTGTTGAGCATTCTTGAGGAATTTCCAACTTCTTAATGGTGTTGTGTAGAGTGGAATCCAATAGAGAGTGTGTCATTTGTTGATCACTTTTGAGAAATTTCCAATCTACCAATAGGGATTTGGTAGACGTCGAGTCTAATATAGAGTGTGTCATTTGTTGATCACTTTTGAGGAATGTCTTGTCTACTTTCCAATAATAAAAGTACCCGATGGTTATATTCAACTCGTGGATGTTTCCTCTTAGGAGGTTTTACCACTTAAAAAAAATCCTTGTGTCAATTCTTTCTATCTCTCTTTTATATACTTGTATGTGTATGTTTGTATCTTGTTTCTCAAGCTTTATTTCTAGATATTGATGTAAACAAGATTGTTGTAAAGTATGAGATACATGTACTTCATTTGATCAAAGTTGTATCTATCATTCTATTTGTAGTTTGATTTATTTGTATATAATCATCTTTGATTAAATACTTGTACATATTGAACAATATTGAGAATACAAGTATTCTTTGTTTTTAGTTTTATTAGAATTCTTTCACTGGCAACTTGCAAGCTTGTTCAACAATGCTTTGATTGATAATACATTGATTTTCTACATTTGCTTTGTATCTAGAGTGTTGTGATCCAAGCTAGCAAGATGGACAAACTTTTATTTGTTTCAAGTGATTGAAAAAAGGTGTAAAAACCTATTCATCCCCTCTAGGTTAGCTTAAGGCAATTTAACTGCGTTTGTATATTGTCACTATCGGAAGTAAAGGGCTGGCTGGCAAGCCAATTCCAAATGAAACATTTGGGAGCGGTGAATTATGTTTTAGGGATCCAATTGATAAGGGATCACAATAACAAAATCTTGACATTGTCTCAAGCATAGTATATCGATAAGATTCTTGTGCGATTCTCTATGCAGAATTCCAAGAAAAGGTTATTTACTTTCCAGGCATGAAGTTCACTTGTCTAAGGAACAGTGTCCTAAGACATCTCAAGAAATTGAGGATATGAGACAAGTTCCCTATGCCTCAGCAGTAGGTAGTCTCATGAATGCTATGTTATGCACGAGACCAGACATCTGCTTTGCAGTGAGAGTAGCCAGCAAGTTTTAGTCCAACCCAGGATTAGATCATTTGGTTGCAGTAAAAACTATTCTCAAGTATCTTCGGAGAAGAAGAAACTATATGCTAGTATATTTAGGATAGGATATGATCCCGTTAGGATATACAGATTCTGACTTTCAGTCAGACATGGATTCTAGGAAATCAAAGTCTAGGTTAGTATTCACCCTTGGTGGTGGAGCCATAGTATAGAGGAGTGTCAAGCAATCATGTATTGCTGATTCCACTATGGGAGCCGAATATGTAGCCGTTTGTGAAGCAGCTAAGGAAGCTGTATGGCTCCGTAAGTTATTAAGTGATCTAGAAGTTGTCCCAAATTTGGATAAGCCCATCACACTTTATTGTGATAATAGTGGTGTTGTGGCAGATTCCAAAGAACCAAGAAGCCATAAAAGAGGGAAGCATATAGGGAGGAAGTATCATCTCATTAGGGAAATAGTGCAGAGAAGAGATGTCGTCGTGACCAAGATAGTGTCGCAGGACAATCATGCTAATCAATTTACGAAGACCTTAACTGCTAAAGTGTTTGAAGGTCAGCTAAGAGGGTCTAGGATTACGAGATATGTGTCACCTGCTTTAGTGCAAGTGAGAGATTGTTGGGGTTTTTTTTCCCTAAAGCATGTAATATGTAAATAATGATAAATTATAAATAAAAGTAGTTTTTTCATTCTATTTATATGTCTCATACTTTTATATCGTATGTGTTCAACATCGAAGATTGCCATATGTAATCTCAAACTGAGTATATGAGTGTAATATATAGAGGAATTCAGTTTGAGATGTGCAATCTAAAGAGTTTGTAGAGAGCAAATAAAATTGGGTACTTTATTTGTGGTTAATCTACAGCTGTGGTCCATTATGTAATGTACGGTGGTCTTATCCTAGACTACTCATATGGTGATATGAGAATGGAGGCAACTTATATGATATGATCATATAGGTTTGGGCCACGATCTATATGAATCTCTCACCAATATCCGTTACATGGGGAGATTCACATATATCGACAAATGATGGTTGTATATGGGTGATCTTAACCTTGAGTGTCTTACTGACTCCTTCGGGTTAGATCGTGGTTTTGATTTACCATGGGTGAGATCGGAGTAGCATTCCCGATCAATATCTTCGTATCCGGGGATTGCGGTTAGGCTTGTGGCTGGGAAGGTCTGTACACAATAGTGGAATCTACTCATTCTTGCGAGAAGTAGTGAAGTAGTTCCCTTAAGGGTTGATTCAGGGCTTGAACAATTAAGAGTGATCTTCTTCTTTCGTAAAGGAATGAAGGATATAATTGTTCATTAGTGAATCAATGATACTTAATGGAAAAGATATAATTGGAGGGGTATAACAGACTTTATGACACATATCTAATTATTAACCACTTATGGAGGATCATACCATAAGTAATAGCTATATCGATGGACACTGAATTTTGGTTTGTGTAAAAATATCTACAGTTATGAGATTGTAGCCTCTGGTTTTTACTGGAGTAACTCCGAGGTTAATAATCATAAAATATTAATTAAAGAGTTTAATTAATTTTTTGTAAGAATTATTGGAGCTCAAGACTGTGGGTCTATTAGGTACCCTTGCTAGCCCGGAAAGTTGATGGTAACAAAGGTCACAGTTAATTAACTGGATGGTCCAATTAATTATGTTACGAAAATAACAAGGATTTTATTCAGGCAATTAATTAAATTATGTGATTATTTAATTAATGGATCAATAATTAGTTAAATTGAATAATGTGATTATTTAATTATATTAATAATTATTAATTGAATTAAACATTTTTCTGGAGGTCAAGGGTTTGAACCAAGACCAAAACAAAGATATAAAATAATATTGATTATTTAATCTTTAGCAGGTCATGGGTTCGAGTCATAGTGACAACATTGAATTAAATGCGATTTAGAATCCTATTTAATCTAGGTCACTTGTAACCCTATCTTGATTTATGAATAGATAGAATGTATCCTATTTGTTTTTTTTTTTAATGTACGGTGGTCTTATCCTAGACTACTCATATGGTGATATGAGAGTGGAGGCAACTTATATGATGTGATCATATAGGCCTGGGCCACGATCTATATGAATCTCTCACCAATATCTGTTACATGGGGAGATTCATATATATCGACAAATGATCGTTGTTTTTGATTTACCATGGGTGAAGGTTGTATATAGGTGATCTTAATCATGAGTGTCTTACTGACTTCTTCAGGTTAGATAGTGGTTTTTGATTTACCATGGGTGAGATCGGAGCAGCATTCCTGATCAATATCTCTTTATCTTGGAATTGCGGTTTAACTTGCGGCTGGGAAGGTCTGTACACAATAGTGAAATCTACTCCTTCTTGTGAGAAGTAGACAAGTAGTTCCCTTAAGGGTTGAGTCGGGGCTTGAATAATTAAGAGCGATCTCCTTCCTCCATAAAGAAATGAAGGATATAATTGTTCATTAGTGAATCAATGATACTTAATGGAAAAGATATAATTGGAGGGGTATAACAGACTTTATGACACAGATCTAATTATTAACCACTTATGGAGGATCATACCATAAGTAATAGCTATATCGATGGACACTGAATTTTGGTTTGTGTAAAAATATCTACAGTTATGAGATTGTAGCCTCTGGTTTTTACTGGAGTAACTCCGAGATTAATAATAATGAAATATTAATTAAAGAGTTTAATTAATTTTTTCTAAGGATTATTGGAGCTCAAGACTGTGGGTCCATTAGGTCCACTTGCTAGCCCGGAAAGTTGATGGTAACAAAGGTCACAGTTAATTAATTGGATAGTCCAATTAATTATGTTACGAAAATAACAAGGATTTTATTCAGGCAATTAATTAATAATGTGATTATTTAATTAATGGATCAATAATTAGTTAAATTGAATAATGTGATTATTTAATTATATTAATAATTATTAATTGAATTAAACATTTTTTGGAGGTCAAGGGTTCGAACCAAGACCAAAACAAAGATATAAAATACTATTGATTATTTAATCTTTAGCAGGTCATGGGTTCGAGTCATAGTGACAACACTGAATTAAATGAGATTTTGAATCCTATTTAATCTAGGTCACTTGTAACCTTATCTTGATTTATGAATAGATATAATATATCATTATATTTGTGTTTTTTTTTAATATTTGATATTTAAAAACAAGATAATTGATATTTGTTTTTGGGATATTTGATATCTAAAACAATTCTATCATATCAAGTAATTGGGATCTTTTAAACACTTTTAATTAATGTAATTCAGAGTTAGAGACACAAAATACAAAAAAAAAAACAAGAAAAGGGGTGAGGCCTAGAGAGAAAGAAAAAGAAAAAGAAAAGTTTGTTTTATTTTTCTATTCATGGTGGCCGAATTCTACACATAAGAAACAAGAGTTGTTTTGTGTGTGTTTCTTATACCTCCATTCAGCCTTCTAAAGCCCATGACGCGCCCACATATAGTTGCCGGAACCTGAGAGATAGCGAGGAAGATCCGGTGGTACAAATCAGAAGCAAAATCAAGAAGTGAAAGAACGAATGAGTTAGCCTTGGTGTATGATTACAAATCTTACCTTTAATTTATTCTTATATATCGTACAGGTTTATAAAGTCGCTTAAATATTTTTAAAAAGTTTTAAAATTCCTTCCGCTGCACGACTCTAGGGCTTACAGATTTCGACTATGCGGCAGATTGAGACAAGAGGAGGTCTACAACGGGGTATGTATTTTCCTGTGCGGATGGACCAATTAGTTAGAGGTCTATGCTCCAACCTACTAGTGTCTTGTCTACTACCGAAGCGGAATACATGGTAATCATGGAAGCATCAAAGGAAGTAATTTGGTTTAGGGGTTTGGTGAATGATATAGGATTGAAGCAAAATTCGGTGTTGCGTATGTGTGATAGTCAAAGTGCGATAGCTCTAACGAAGAATCAAGCGTTCCATATACGAACGAAGCACATTGACATCCGATTCCAAAGAATACTAGATTGGATTTTCTCGGGTGAAGTCTCCATTGAGAATGTTCACACAGATGAGAATGCATCTGATATGCTTACCAAGCCGGTTACAAAAGACAAGTTTGAGCATTGCTTAAGCTTGCTAAACATTTTCTCTTGTCGAGTTTAGGTAGGCACCTCACCACTTGAGGTGTGTGGAGACAAGAGATTTTTCTTGTCAAGGTGGAGGTGTTATAAACACGGCATTATCCAATGATTTTCGAGGGTCGAAGTTTCTTTTCGACAAGTTAGAGATTGTTGATGTTTGTCCCAAAGTAACATGTATTTGTATTTAAGGCATATTTATAATTTGGGGTTTTATTAGGCTATGTTGTAATTAGCTAAAAGTCTCACTATATAAGTTGTTAGTTGAGCTTTTAAACTAAGTGTGTACAAATGTGTAGAGACAACAAAGCTAAGAGAAAAACCTAGAACAAAGAGTGATTGTGAGGTTAAAGGACTGAGACCTAGAGGAAGAGAGAGGACTTGTGGGTTAGATGTAATCTCTTGTACTTGTTATTCTCATTATCTAGTGAAATCGGTGTCTTCGTGGACGTAGACTATTTTGGTGAACCCGTAAAGTTACTTGTGTTGTGTTGTGTTTGATTGCATTTAGTTGATTATGTTTCCTTATTGCTAGTATTACATTATTGTGCTTGTAAGTCCATTCAAACAAGGTCTTGGAAGGAGTTGGTGGTAGTTTTCGATTTTGAGTACAAGGTGTTCGACGAAATTATCAAGGGTGTGTTTGGTACGCGGGACAGAACAGGACAACTTTTTGTTGTCCCACGTTTGGCGCCCCATTAGCATGGGACCAGACAAAACACCATGGGACAAAAACCATAAAAACTTGTCCTACCTTAGACCCTCGGCCAGCCTTGTTCCATGCATGGGACAAGTCACGAAAAGACAATATTGGCCTCAAAAATTACAAAAATATAAAATATAAAATAAAAGTCATTTCATCCTCTCACCTCTCATGCTCGTTTCTCATTCTTCTTTCTCTCAAACAATAGTCCAGTACACAGTCTCTCTCCCTCTCATTCTCTCAACCATTGCTTGGCCACCGGCGAGGAGCAAAGAATTAAAATTTTGTTTCTGATTTTTCTATCGATTTTGTGTTAGGTTTGTTAAGAAGAAGTTGTTGATGTTGGTGATGATTGAGAAGAAAAAAAAATGGTACCGACTCTGGTTGAAGGAGAATAAAATGGAGATTTGGATTTAAAAAAAAAAAACGATTATTTTTTCCTTTCTTTAACTGGTGATGATGATTTGAGAGTCAAAAAAATGATGTTCAATGTTAAAGAAGAGTATCATCGAGAATTCGAGATATAGGATCAGATCTTAAAAAAAATTATTTGTTTCTTCAAAAATATATATATATATATATATATATATATTGAGGTATCCTCTAAAATAATTTTGTTTTTTTTAAAGAAACTCCTCTGTTTTTCAAAAATTACAAAAATATTATATATAAAATAAATTCAATTGTTCTTCTCTCTCTCTCTCTCTCTCTCTCTCTCTCTCTCTCTCTCTCTCTCTCTCGCTCATTTCAATATTTTTACTTCTTCTTCATGTTCAACCAACAAAGGTGTTTGCTATGTTTTTGACTTTTTTTCTTCTTCTTAGCTTTCTTTTTTTCTGGGCTTTTCCTTCACCTATACCAAAAAAAAAAGATGGATCTCCTTGGGTCCTCTTCCTTTTGGTGGAAACTAATTTATATTCAAAGATTGAATTTTAGGTGTGCAAATTACTGATGAATAAATATATGGTTGTATATAAATAAATGTAAATTGGAAATAAAAAGAACAAATATTGGAGAGTGTGGTCGTGGGTGTTGGTGGTTGAGTTTGAGGGTGGGCGTTGATGGTTGATTTTAAGGGTGGTGGTTGTGTTTCGGTTTAGGTTTTGGTTAGGTTTGACAGTGGGCGATGGTGGGTTGGATTTGAGGGTGTAGATGGTGATGATTTCTGGAAAATTGGTTGGAGATTGTGATGATTTCTGGAAAATTGGTTGGAAATGGTGATGATTTCTGGAAACTGTTTTTCTTTTTATTTTATTTTTTCATTTTTTTTAAAATTGGATATCCAACGTTGAGATGGTGATCCAACTACCTACTTTTTAAGAAAAAAATTTGTTGTATAAAAAGATTAATTGTTGGTATATAAATATATAATTTTGTTATATTAATAAATTTTTTTATTAATTTTTTTTTCTTTTTTCTACTATTTTTCAATCATAATAATATTATTATTCTTTTAATACAATAAGGGCACTCTAGTCATTTGAACCCATTGTCCCGTCATGTCCCAATCATACCAAACGCATAACAGTACAATTAACAGTTCTGTCTCAGGCTTTCCAAACACAATACAGAACAGTTGTCCAGTCATGTCCTGTTCTGTCATGTCACGTCCCTTCCTGTCCTATCCTGTCATGTCCCATTCAGGTGCCAAACGCACCCCAAGTGAACTCAAGAGAGGTGTTGTCACACCGCTTACAGGTACACATATATATATATATATATATATATGTATATATATAGAGAGAGAGAGACCGAAGTTTATAATTCAATTGGGTAACATTTTAAGTTTATAATTCTATGTTTTTTAGCACCAAAGTATGTAATGGGACAAAAATGCCATTGACTTCACTTTTCTTTCTTCTTTCTCTCTCTCAAGAAAAACAACTTTTTATTTCAGTTTTTCACAAGAAAAAGGAAGAATCTCTCAAGAAAGTTGTAGAGAAATTGTGGTTTTATCTCTTTTGTAAGTATTTGAGATGAAGAAGAGGAAACAAAAAATAATCGCAAAAGAACAAAAGTCAAAAGAAAAAACGAAAAAAAAATTGGATATACAAAAATTTCCAGAAAATAAGTCTCTGATTCAAGGAAATAAGTCTCCGAGATTTTTTTTGGTATTTACGAGACTTTCTGAGTGTAAAGCAAAAAAAAAAAGTTGGGCAATAAGTCTCGGGTAGGTTACTCAAGACTTGTTGTCAAAGTCTCGGGTAGCCACTCGAGACTTATTACAACTTAATTTTTTTTTAGATCTCCTACGTCGATTTTCGATGGAGGTCATCCATTGGAGGTCTTTTCGACTTCCGACCTCCATTAGAGGTTTGTTTTACTTCTATTGTTGGAGGTTACCTCCATCAGCAGAGGTTTTTAGGGAAAAAAAGGATATATAAAAGAATAAAAGTAAAAATATGGGTATTTTTATCCATTACCATACTTTGGTGCTATTTAAACTCAAATTATTAACTTGGTGATAGTTTTAAAAGTGCCGGTTCAAATAGTGCTATAAATTTAAAGACCTAGAGAGAGTATGTATATATATATATATATATATATATATATATATATATGAGAGAGAGACCAAGAAATCTTGCTTTGAGTGATTTTTTTCATCTTCCAAAGTGTAGTTCAAGGTTTTTGTTTTTTTTTTTAACTAACTAGTTCTACTATTAAAAAAAAAGGAACTAGTTCTAGAATTATTTGGATAATTTGTCATTTCCAGTGGAATAATCAAAGTTATTCACAAATTTGGGTGCTGTCCCTTTCCTTACAGTATTAATTTGTGCTTCCCACACTGTAATGTCATGAATTCCTTAATTATAATTATTTTTAATTTCTTCTAAACTTTGAAATTAAGTTGACAGTTAATAATAATAATAATAATAATAATAATAATAATAATAATAATAATAATAAGCTTCATAATTTTCTAAAATGAAAGAAAAATACAAGTGGAAACCAAATGAGAGAATGATCTAACCATAATGCACAACAATAAGTTTCATTTGTTGACATTTTAATAAATCCAATCAATAAACTAATATTATGTAATTTAGCTAGAGAGACTTTTTTGTTTTGAATACCAATTTAGAGAGACTTATGCTACAATACATGAATAATAAATTTATTGAACTAATTATAAAATTTGTTGAATTCAATTCAATGGTTCAATAAAATAAATTAAAAAGATCTACTAATATCATAACCCTATAGAGCTCCTGTATATATATTACCATAATCATTAAGAAGATAGTGAGTGATGCTAATGGATAATTATATATCATAAAAAATACTTGTGATACCGCAAGTATGCAATTCCCGATTTCACGATCCAATTGCTATTTTTTTTGATTGAAAAAAAAAGTGATATAATTTTTGTAAGATTAGGAAAAAGTTTTGGCCTAATAACCAATTATATCAATAATCATAAAGAACCCATTTGTAAAATTATTGACATTTATTATCAGTTCTTATTCCACATCTTTCTTTCACGTTCCGGCAAAAAATATTGTCAACTTGCAAAGCCATAACCACTCTTTAGTACCCAACAATTGACGATGGTTTGGCATTGAATTAATTACTCTTAAAAAAATAAAATAAAAATTCAAACACATGCTAGGACTTTTAAATTAAAACGTGCATGTAATGGAGACAGAAGAATCACAGCCCCATTTCAGTGAAATATTGCCTCATAAATTTGTTCAGTTAAAATTATACTATTCTGGGTTGTTGACAATTTTGATAAGAAGATTGTGAAGCAGAGTAATTATGGAATTTAATTTAATTTAATTTATTAGGGATGGTTGGAGTTTTCAACAGGGCTATATAGCCTATATGGGGAAGTTTTTGATTGTGTAGGATCTAGCTAGGACATTCAATAGAGCAACAAAATTTTCCTGATTTTCGATAGATTTTAGTCAACTTTGTCAACAACTCTTTGAGATTATGAGCATCCAGAAACGGCTCAATTACAGGTCTGTGTTGCTAACCGGTTGATTTATTTAATTAAGAGATTCAATTTGACAATGAAAGCCTGTGCAATTAGCACCAATATTATCTTACAGATATAAGACAAAATCACCTGATATATGGGCACATTGTTGCCACTAGGGTTAGAATTCTCAAAACGATAATGCTATGTTAGTGTAGGTGTAGGTACGAAAAAAAAAAGTCTCAATGCGGGATCTCAGTTCTTCATCGTTACAAATTGAATCTCTAACGTTAGAGATTTTAAACAGACAAAATCCACAATAAAAGAACTGAGATGCAATGGAAAGTACTCCTTAACGTAAAGAAGTCATTGCATTCAGATTCTGAGCTAAAACCATGTCTGAAGTCTGAAGATGAAAGAATCAGTATTGTTAGTGAAATAAAAAATGAAAGGCATGAATAATAATAGAGCTAGGATAAATCAACTTAAAAATTTATTTATATGATTCAACATCTAGTAGTGAATCTCCGAATTCGACCATATACTTAATCAAAGGACAGTAGTGGTCCTACTTACTGGATAAATCAACCAATTAAATATGCATACACTGATCACCAAAGATACTCAACCACTGAATCTATAGCTGACTGACAAGTGGCAACCAAATTGACAACCTTTAGTTTCCTTTTCAATCATATAAATGGCAAAAAAAGCAGCTCTCTCTCTCTCTCTCTCTCTCTCTCTATATATATATATTGCATACACTCAAATTGTATAGTATCAATACAATATCACATCCCTTGTTAAAATGACTTCAAACTTGGAGCTGATGATGAATATTCATCAGAAACAAAATGATAATGGGTTGATGGTGTTCTCTAATGGCAGCTTATTCACTCAAGATCGCCATCATCATCAACAACAGCAACAGCCTCAAATTCCCACCATGAACTTCACTACTACAGATAATGATAACATTCAAAGCTTTCCTTCTTTAGCCTTGATGGGTGGTTTCAACCATGAAAATTACACCAATAATGGGAAATCTGTATTGGAATGCTATGAGAATTTGTCTCCTCCTGATCCTGTTTCTGGAATTAATAAGGTTAAGTGTAATATTTATATATTTAATTATTTTTAATTTTCTATCTTGTTTATATATATATATGATTTATATAAAATGTGGAAATTAATTTTAATTTTATTTTTGTTGTGATGTGTTATTGGGAATTGGCAGAGCTTGAATGGAAAGAAAAGGAAGAGAAACAATGAGAAAGTGAAGGAGAAACCAAAAGAAGTAATTCATGTGAGAGCTAAAAGAGGTCAAGCTACTGATAGTCACAGTTTGGCTGAAAGGGTATGTATTATGTATATATCCAATAAACATTTTCACTTTATTAAACATAATTAAAATATAATGTATTTCATATTCAGATTTTGACATTTTTGCATATATTATTATCTGGTACTTTCAATCATTTTTGTGTTTTTTATTTTTATTTTCTGGTCCTAGGTAAGAAGAGAGAAGATAAATGAGAGGCTCAGGAGCTTACAGGACCTGGTTCCGGGATGTTATAAGGTACGAATATATTAAAAAAAAAATCAAGTTCTTAAAAAAAATATATGTACATAATTTGTTTGAGCATTACAATTATTATTCCCTTTTAACATTATTATTCTTTATTGAATCTACATGTACAGACAATGGGAATGGCAGTGATGTTGGATGTCATTATCAATTATGTTCAGTCTCTCCAGAATCAAATTGAGGTGAATCCTTTATTAACATTAATAAAAATAAAAATAAATCATGGTGTTCATATCTAAATGTTTTAATTATTCCAGAATTCTCTAAATTAAAGTTTAATAATAACAATTCTTGTATTACATGTTTTTTCTAGTTTCTCTCTATGAAACTTTCTGCAGCTAGTATGTACTATGACTTCAATTTGGAGCCTGATCATGTCACCGATACTTTCCAGGTTAATTTCCTCTCTCTCCTTTACGTCGATGGAACAATTATTTTGTAACCTTATTTTTGTATCCTTTACACAAGCAATATTTTTTTAAAATGCAATAAAAATGTTATTACTAATCATTAATGTGGACCAATATTTGGTTATGATAATTGTAGGGAACAAATGGATATGATGTACAAGAGATGGAGAGGGTGACGACAGAGGGGTATGGTCATGGAGGCCCTTCTTACTTCCACTCTACATGGTCTCTTTGATAATTAATTAATGCAATATTTTTATATATAAACTATTAAATTTCTCGTTTTCTTGCTTATTGTAAGTTGCATATATTTGCAAAAGAAACATAATTATTGTTTACTGCAATATCCAGTACTTGTGGTACATAATTATAAAATAATCATCAACATTAATGAAATTATTATTAGAATCTTGTATTAATTTCCCCGATGATTAGAGTCGTTTTGCATTGACAAATTATACATTGATGTGATTGATCAATGTTTAATCAAAATTATTGGCCTCTCAAATGATCTATTGAAGATAAAAAAAAAAGAGAGAGCATATTATTAGAAAGATATATACAAAGTGTTTGGTAGCTAAATTTGACTGGTTTTTATAAGCTTTTTTGTTGATTGGAAATTGTAGATATATATATAGTTTAATTTATATAATGATATTTTGATTCATAAGAATTATATATATATATATATATATATATATAAGAATTATGAATCCCTTTAATAAAATATTTTGTAGAATGATAGTGATAGCAGCTTATGAAGATGACAGAAGTACTATCTTGTCAAAATGGAAGATATGTATGGATCCCACAGATTTGCATTAATCCATAGATTTAATCGTTTAAGTGATATTGGCAACTATGTATATGCATATATATTATATAGTGAATGGTTGAGATAGGTTAGTTATGAAAGAGCAGGTACATTGTATCTCTATTGAAGAAATGGAACGATTAGGACAGCTTGAATAGGGCCAGTTTACATCCCACGATCTATCAGGAGGGTTCGTTATCGTTATTTATGGGAAAACTTAAGTATGATATAAAAATAATTTTCTAATTAGATCGTCTTGAACAAATATAATTTCAAGATTGATACTATATAACATTATACAGTGATTTGCATACCTTTTCAAAATTGGTCATTTCATATTACGTTATAAAGTCGACCCTTTATAAAAAACATATAAAATTCCTACACATAATAAATATTATATATAAAAACTCACACCTAATATTCTTTATTATTATTATTATTATTATTATTATTATTATTATTATTATATATTTGACGTGATGATCATGGTCTTGTGATAAATCCCTCACACTTGTATCACGAGTTTACATATTGAAATTATCCATTTTCTAAAAAAAAACTCTAAATTTATATAACAGTATAATATTTTAATGAGAAGAATATTATATATTTTATCGTTAGAATTCAATTAACCGGCAAAAATTGAAGGTACTAAATCCATTAGATAGAGTGACGTTTTACCCAACTAATTAACCAATGTGGCCCCAGCATCTTCTTGAAAAAGTCCCATTTAGTACTCACTATTAATTTTTTTTTTCTTTCATCCCTTTAAAATAATTTGTTTTATAATTTGGTCCCTCAAGCTTCATTAAATTTAACTTGAACTCCTGGCTTCGAATTTGGGATTCCGGAGAAAGGGCATATATGGGTCCTTAACAGATCATCATCAACATCTGATGATTGCATGAAAGGACTGTTGCGATTGATATATAGAGGCTGATCTATTAATAACTTTTGGCTCTATTTAATTATTTTTTAAAGGGTAGGGACCGACAATATTTACAATTTAGTAGGTTCAGGAACTCTAGTCCTATTTACTACCACTAACTAAATTTTTTAAAAAGATATATAATATAATGTGATCAATATTTGTTTTGTTCATGTATCAAGTATTGGTACGTGCCCCAAGCCCGGGATAAATTTAATATAAATATATGCACTAAATAAAGGTTGATTGCGGATGGAGATATTTTTCTTCGAATGTAATACTATTTTGTCTAAATTCAGTGTCCAAATCTGGTACTCAAATGATATGACAACACTCTAATCCATTCATTTAAATTGTATAGTTTTGTATGATTTAAATAAATTGATCATAGTATTGTCACATCATTTGGATTACTCTTTTTACATTTATTTGGATTACTCTTTTTACATTTATTTGAATATATAAGAAAATTTATAAAAAAAAGTTCATAGATGTAATATATATATTTTTTATTCATGAAAAAAAAACAAGAGAATAAGAAAAAAAAAACTCAATTGTTGACAAAGTGTTGACTCATATATATATATATATATATATATATATATATATATATATATATTCATTTTCTATCGGTGCGCACCGATAGATCTATATAAGGACATTAAAGGTGAGCCACTCGTTTAAAAAGAGTTTTGATAAGTGCATACATACCAAGTCAAAATATGTAAAATGAGTGGCTCACATTCAATGTTCTTATATAATTCTATCAGTGCGCACTTATATGAAATTATTGTATATATATATATATATATCAGTCTTTCTATTGTTAGTTCGTCCCCATATAAAATATATCATTCTATTGTCAGTTTGTTCTCATATAAAATATATCAGGACGAAAAATGTGGACCACATATTATGGATAAGTTTTGACACGTGTATACACTTTGAGTCAAAGTATGTAAATCTAATGGTCAATATTCTTCGTCCTGATATAAAAATATTTTATATTAGGACGAACCGACAATAGAAAAATTGTATATATATATATATATAAAAACACGAGCACTACAGATTTTGAGTTAGGATCGTCTTGCAATTTGCAATGAAGAAGACACTAAAATTGCATTGAATTTTTTGATTGTTTAATGAATCGTTGATTGCTCGTCAGATTATTTTTTTTCTATCTTTTTTCTTTTTTGTTAAAATCCATTGGAATACATTAACAAAAAGGATATCAATATAGACAATATTATTGGATTAAATTATGAATAATAATAATAATAATAATAATTCTAGTGTAATAGTTCTAGTAGTACTTAGGAAAAAAAAACTACCATTCCAATCATCACTTAGATTCTGAGAACTCAAAATCATTTGACATTTACATATACGAACTTGCAAGGGTCATAAAGAGTGGTTGGGAAAGAAAATTCAGGTCAGACAAAATGAATTAGAATTAAATAATGCACTTCTTGTTAACAAAACTAAATATCAGAGCTAATCTAATAACATAGTACGGCTATGTTAGAAATCAACATTATAGCTGTGATACAAGGAAAACTTTGATTAAGATTGATTAAAACTTTGATTAAAATTGATTACAGAATTATTATCATGTTTACCTACCATAAGGAGTCACTTTTTAAGAAGACTTTGACCAAGATTAATTGCAGATTTATTAACATGATTACCTTCAATAAGGAGTCGCTTTCTAAGAAGACTTTAACCAAAATTGATTGTAAAATTATTATCGTGATTACCTTCCGTAAGGAGTTGATTTGCGTTGATTACACCATTGACTATTCTTTCCCTCTTTATATAATTACCATTGACACAGGATCTAGACATTAATTATTTTCTTCTTGTAGAATTCTTAGACTTATTTGTCAAGCTATTATATAAATGTATACTCATTGTACAAAGAAATGTACATAAAATTATTTAATCACCATATTTTCTTTATGGTATCAGAGCGAAAATTCTGATCCCTTTCTTTCTTTTTCACCATTATTTTCAATTTTCATCTTTTTCAATTTTCATTAAGATTAATTTCATACGAAATCAATCCAATGGAAACTATTCATCGGGCAAGAACAGTTAAAACAAACAAACTTTCACAGTTGTCGTGCACACGAGCCCATTAACAACAAGCATATGCGTGACACTCGCACCAGAAGAATATGAACAATTTCGTTCCATGGTCTCATCTGGTACAACTAATCTTTTAGCTAATAGCTTTACGAGTATTTCATATGGCCTTCTATTTTCAATCCTTCGACATGGATAATTGATTCGAGTGCCACAGATCATATGGCATGAATCCAAAATTGCTACACACAAAAAACCAACTATTTTGGCACCAGTTAAATTACCAACTGGCCAAACCGCATCTATTACGTATATAGGCCAATCAAGTCCCACCTCCACATTACCGTTGCAAGATGTACTCCTTGCACCATCTTTACATTTCAATTGACTATCTGTTCATAAACTTACAAAGTCATTAAATTTCTCTGTTACTTTCTATCCTGACCATTGTTTTTTTCAAGACCTAGTTACGAAGAAGAGGATTGGCAAGGGTATGTAGTTAATGTGGCGGTCTTTACTATTTAGAATTCGAAAATGCTCATATTGTCTCTAGTGTGACGTCTTCAAATTTCAATATTTGGCATTGGCGTTCAGGCCATCCTTCCCGTATAGATCAATGTCATATTTCTCATATTTCATATTATGTTTCATGTTTCAATAAAGATAATTGTTTAATTTGTCCATTAGCAAAACATTTTAGAAGTCCTTTTCCTATAAGTATTATTTCAAGTTCAAAATGTTTTGATTTAATCCACTGTGATGTTTGGGGTCTATACTCCATGCCTTCTTTAAGTGGACATATTTCTTAACTATCGTTGATGACTATTCACGATGTACATGGACATATTTTATGCATTATATTTGAAATCCGAAGCATCAACTTACATATAACATTTTTTTGCCATCATTAAAGCACAATTTGATTCTTCTATTCGTCAAGTTCGCACAAATAATGGGTTGAAATTTCTCAATACTAATTTTCAACAATGTTTTTCCTCGATGGGGGTATTATATTAACGCACATGTGTTGGCACGCTATAACAAAATGGTGTTGTTGAAAGAAAGCATCGTCACTTTATCAATGTGGCATGCTCAATTCGCTATCAATCTCACCTTCCTTTAAAATTTTGGGGATAATGCATCTTGACAACCACCCACCTTATCAACCGCTTACCAAGTAAGGTTTTTGTTAACATGGTTTTTTGGCAGGGGTCCAAAGAAGAATTTTCCACCAAGTAACCACCTGGTAAGGACCATTCCCAACTCCCAAGTACCCAGCAGGATCGATACCGCGACCTTGGAAGAATCGATACCTAGTAGGGCAAGAACCTCGACTACCTGTCTACCTAGATGAAGGCACCAGAAATATGAACCATGAAGAATAGGTACATCCACCCCGACGCCTGAAGCTGGTACAGAGATACCATGCACCCAGTACCTCGTATATACCGGTGCCTTCTACCTGACAACTAGGTACCGCGACATGTATCCAGTACCCCAGGGTACCTCAACATCTACCTGGTGCCCGAATACCTCGATATCTGCCTGGTACCCAATACCTTGACATCAACCCGGAATCCACCATAGACAGGTATCCTACTCGCCGAGCAGGAAGAATGTCACCACGAAGCCACTAGCATGCTAGAACAAGTGCCACGCCAACGAGAAGGGAATGGTACACCAGAGTACCTCGCCTGAAGGGTAAGAAGCATGCAACACCATATGACCTCATTAATGGCCATTCATAACTCCATTAATGAGGGAATCAGTCAACTCCATTAATGGCCATTCACAACGCCATTAATGAAGGAATCAGTCAACTCCATTAATGGCCATTCACAACGTTATTAATGAAGGAAGCAGTCAACTCCATTAATGGACCATTCATAACGCCATTAATGAGAGAATATTCAACTCCATTAATGCCGTATCAACATTCATTTGGTTGCGTATTAATTAATGGAGTGAGCAACAAGAATGAGAAGATATAAATATAACAAGGCACTCTCCAAGAAAAGGGTTCGAAAACACTTCTCCACTAGAAATACAGTCATCATCACCTACAGAGAGTTTTGACCATCATGGTATAGAAAAATACTTACTTATCGCCTACTCCATGAGTTCGCGATCACCTGAAGTGTAAAAGAGACCCCGCCTGAATTCCCTCCAGACCATCGTTTTATCGACTACTGTACATATCTATTTTCCACATGAACGTATCGGTACCTAATGGTACCCCTCCATTGGTGACCTACTAGGTCCAAGATTGTATTTATGTAAGCTCTCCGGAGCACCTCTCGTGATATATATACATACAGTGGGGTTTTTCTCCTTCCTATGGATACTGCCTGGGGTTTTTCAGCATATGATCATTCGTGATGCTTTTTCCCCCTAGGTCAGTCCACCTCTACCAAATGAGTTGTCATTCTCCCATCTATCTCCTTATTATGAATGCATGGAAGCCAGGTTCTGACCCTACTGGTCCTATCTCTCTTGTACCCCTCCCTGCACGTTATCTAGGTCGGGGAATTATGGAGGGCACCTAGAGAGGTGACCAGGTACCAGGATCAGATACATAGACCGGGTATCGGCCTATTGCACCAGATTGGCGAGATGATCTTTCAACTACCTACAGTAGCACCTTACCTCTCTCGCGGTACCTACATTGTTTGAGAGCGTTGGTCGAACAGATATCTCTCCTTACTGTTTCTCCTTACCAGAACCACGGTACGAAGTACCTACCACACCCGCTGCGACCTCCGGGGTAGCGGGTCGAGGGTGTTGAATGAGATTTTCACCCCCGGGTGGATTTTTCCGTTAACACTTTTTGGCGTCGTCTGTGGGAAGCTCACCGACGTGGCTTCGTTATCTTTACATGAAAGCTTGACTTTCTACTATCGAGATGGTACGTGGGACTCCTGGCAGAATCGGTCTACTATGTCGCCGCTACGTAGCGAACCTGCTCATACACTTATAGAGCTCCACTGCAACAACTCTGTACCAGTACGATCTCTTCTACAGCAGATCCATTCCGGTACATCTAGAGCTTCTATATAGCAGAGCTGTCCATCTATTGCTACCATACAGAGGGTTTGCTCCGCTAGCAGCAGATCCGCTACGATCTCCTATACAGTAGATCCGCTCCGGTACATCTAGAGCTCCCATGCAGTAGAGCTGCACCTCTCCTGCTTCCTTACAGAAGATTTGCTCTACTATGAGCAAATCTCCTATATAGCATATCTATTGGACTTGCACCTATTCATACGGATCCCCTCATGTCACTGGATACTCTTTGAAAGCTCCTAGCTAGCAGGTCAACCCATGTACCGGAGAAGCCAACACAAATATATGAGTAGCACGACCGATAGAGGCCTAGTGGATATTCACTTCGTGTACCAGGCCACTCAATGCCCAAGTGATCCACTAGGATTCAGATTCCGATTCTTTCCAGTAGGGTCCAGAGCCTCATTTCACTTGCTGGGGACTTCTAGGATCCTAAGCATGCCTCTGGACCAGTATCATACCGGTGGCTCCCTACCTCTCATACCGGGCTCCACAACGCCCTAGTGAGCCACCCTAGTCCTGATCCGTTTAGGGAGAGCTCAGAGGCTTCCTACATTGCTGTGGCCTTCTACATGGTTTTGCAAGCCTCTAGAGCAGCAGCCTAGCTGCGTATCCCAGTGGCTACTCACTTCTTTATCGGGCTAGTCAACGCCCGAGTGAGCCACTGTGTCCCGATTCTTTCCAGCATGGTCCAGAGCCACATTTCAGTTGCTAGGGACTTCTAGGATCCCAAGCATGCCTCTGGACCAGTATCATACCGGTGGCTCCCTACCTCACATACCGGGCTCCACAACGCCCTAGTAAGCCACCCTAGTCCTGATCCGTTCAGGGAGAGCTCAGAGGCTTCCTACATTACTGTGGTCTTCTACATGGTTTAGCAAGACTCTAGAGCAGCAGCCTAGCTGCATGGCCTAGTGTCTACTCACTTCTTTATCCGGGCTAGTCAACGCCCAAGTGAGCCACTGTGTCCCGATTCTTTCCAGCATGGTCCAGAGCCACATTTCAGTCGTTGGGGACTTCTGGGATCCCAAGCATGCCTCTGGACCAGTATCATACCGGTGGCTCCCTACCTCACATACCGGGCTCCACAACGCCCTAGTGAGCCACCCTAGTCCTGATCTGTTCAGGGAGAGCTCAGAGGCTTCCTACATTGTTGTGGCCTTCTACATGGTTTTGCAAGCCTCTGGAGCAGCCGCCTAGCTGCATGGCCTAGTGGCTTCTCACTTCTTTAATCGGGCTAGTCAATGCCCAAGTGAGCCACTATGTCCCGATTCTTTCCAGCAGGGTCCAGAGCCACATTTCAGTTGCTGGGGACTTCTAGGATCCTAAGCATGCCTCTGGACCAATATCATACCGGTGGCTCCCTACCTCTCATACCTGGCTCCACAACACCCTAGTGAGCCACCCTAGTCCTGATCCATTCAGGGAGAGCTTAGAGGCTTCCTACATTGTGTTGGCCTTCTACATGGTTTAGCAAGCCTCTGGAGCAGCAGCCTAGCTGCATGGCCTAGTGGCTACTCACTTCTTTATCCGGGCTAGTCATCGCCCAAGTGAGCCATTGTGTCCCGATTCTTTCCACTATAGTCCAGAGCCACATTTCAGTTGTAGGGGACTTCTAGGATCCCAAGCATGCCTCTGGATCGGTACCATACCGGTGGCTCCCTACCTCACATACCGGGCTCTACAACGCTCTAGTTAGCCACCCTAGTCCTTGTCCGTTCAGGGAGAGCTCTGAGGCTTCCAACATTGATATGGCCTTCTACATGGTTTTGCAAGCCTCTGGAGCAGCAACCTAGCTGCATGGCCTAGTGGCTCCTCACTTCTTTACTCGGGCTAGTCAACGCCCAAGTGAGCCACTGTGTCCCGATTCTTTTCAGCATGGTACAGAGCCACATTTCAGTTGCTGGAGACTTCAAGGATCCCAAGCATGCCTTTGGACCAGTATCATACCGGTGGCTCTATACCTCTCGTACCGGGCTCCACAATGTCATAGTGAGCCACCATAGTCCTGATCCATTCAGGGAGAGCTCAGAGGCTTTCCATATTGCTGAGTCCTCCTACATGCCTTAGCAAGCCTCTGGAGCAGCAACACTGCTGCAAGATCAGTGATTCCTCATTTATTTTCCTAGGCTCCCTCACAGTGCCCATGTGAGCTACCTAGATCTTGGTTGCAAGATTAGCGATTCCCAACCTTTTTTACCGGGGTACCCAATGCCTCAGCGATCTACCGAGGTCTAGGTTTGTTCAAGTAGATTCTCGAGTGCCATTATGATTGTTGAAGACTTTCGACCACTCCATGTAGGCTCCCTAACTGGTTACATCACTTGGGGACTAGAAGCTTACCTTTCTCCCTAGTACTCCTGTGGGAAGGGTGGTGACCTCAACATGAGAAAAGTTCTCCTAATGACCAGTTCTCGATAAAATCTCCTTTGCGGAAGATCGCTCAATTACTTATACCCGTAACGTGGGTCACTTCAGAAGGTTCTACTGATGAAGCCTACGGGGTAAGCATTGACCAGTATCGCCTTGAGTATGATCGCCTTGGTGTCCTCCTATGATTGCCATGGTAGTTCTCCTACAATCTCTTTGGTAGTTCTCATATGATCGACTTTCACCTATGATCAAAACCAGGAAAGCCTCATGACTTTCATGAGGCCTTGGCCGGGCACCACCCCTGCCAAGAAAGATGTGGTGTTAAAGTGGCCTTAGTTGCCTAACATGACCATCACTTGAAGACCGGGATTCCTTGCACATGAATGCCCGATACCTTGGATTGGGACTACATCCTATCCAAGAAATGATTATGGTGCTAAAGTGGCCTTAGTTGACTACCATGATCATCGCCTTAAAGCCAAGAAAGCTACACGGCTCTCCTCATACCCGGGACCGGATTAATCCCTCCTGGAGGAATCGCCTCGAGACCAGGAAAGGCCACATGGCATTCCTGTTGCTTTGGCCGGGCACCACCCCCCACCAAGAAGGGTCTGAGTGTAAGAGCATAGTTGTAAGAGCATATTTGCCATCCAGACCTCGAGACTAGGAAATAGCTAGACAGCCCTCCTGATGCCTTGGTCGGGCTACCACCCCCAAGAAGGGTCTGAGTGTAAGAGCATAGTTGCCATCTAGACCTCGAGACCAGGAAATAGCTAGACGACCCTTTTGATGCCTTGGATGGGCACCACCCTCCGCCGAGAAAGACCTGGTGCTAAAGTGACCTTAGTCGCCTATCAGGATCTTGTTGCCAGTATGTTCGCCATTATTTTCGCCATGGTACTAAGATTCCTAGAGCAGGAATGCGAGGTACCTGTGTTCTCCTCTTTTCGCCAAGGTACTGAGATTCCTAGGATAGGACTGCGAGGTACCTAGATCAATGCCTTGGCCGGGAACCACCCCCCGCCGAAAAAGACCTTGTGCTAAAGTGGCCTTAGTCGCCTACCAGGATCTTGTTGCCAGTATGTTTGCCAAGGTACCAGGATTCCAGGAACAGGAATGGGAGGTACCCATGTTCGCCAACGTGTTCACCTTGTTTTCGCCAGAGTACCAAGATTCCAAGAAAGGAATGTGAGGTACCCATGTTCACCAATGTGTTCACCTTGTTTTCAGTAGAGTACCAAGATTCCTAGAAAGGAATGCGAGGTACCCAGATTTGCCGAAGCCAAGAGTGCTGTGAGCGTTTTCTTGTTTCAAATAATGGCTACCAGTAAGAAACGACGGGAAAAATTCTTTATGTAGTACAAGATCCTGACTCCAACCCCAAGTTAATACCGGTGTTCAAGTCAGGGGGACTTCTGTTAACAAGGTTTTTTGGCAGGGGTCCAAAGAAGAATTTTCCACCAAGTAACCACCTGGTAGAGACCATTCCCAGCTCCCAAGTACCCAGCAGGATCGATACCGCGACCTTTGAAGAATCGATACCTAGTAAGGCAAGAACCTCGACTGTCTATCTACCTAGATGAGGCACCAAAAATATGAACCAGAAAGAATAGGTACATCCACCCTGACGCCTGAAGCTGGTACAGAGATACCATGCACCCAGTACCTCGCATATACCTGGTGCCTCCTACCTGACAACTAGGTACTGCGACATGTATCCAGTACCCCAGGGTACCTCAACATCTACCTGGTGCCCGAATACCTCGATATCTTCCTGGTATCCAGTACCTTGACATCAACCCGGAATCCACCATAGACAGGTATCCTACTCGCCGAGCAGGAAGAATGTCGCCACGAAGCCACTAGCATGCTAGAACAAGTGCCACGCCAACGAGAAGGGAATGGTACACCAGAGTACCTAGCCTGAAGAGAAGAAGCATGCAACACCTTCTGACCTCATTAATGGCCATTCATAACTCCATTAATGAGGGAATCAGTCAACTCCATTAATGGCCATTCACAACGCCATTAATGAAGGAATCAGTCAACTCCATTAATGGCCACTCACAATGCTATTAATGAAGGAAGCAGTCAACTCCATTAATAGCCATTCATAACACCATTAATGAGAGAATATTCAACTCCATTAATGTCGTATCAACATTCCTTTGGTTGCGTATTAATTAATGGAGTGGGCAACAAGAATGAGAAGATATAAATATAACAAGGCACTCTCCAAGAAAAGGGATCGAAAACACTTCTCCACTAGAAATACAGTCATCATCACCTACAGAGAGTTTTGACCATCATGGTATAGAAAAATACTTACTTATCGCCTACTCCATGAGTCCGCCATCACCTGAAGTGTAAAAGAGACCCCGCCTGAATTCCCTCCAGACCATCGTTTTATCGACTACTGTACATATCTATTTTCCACATGAACGTATCGGTACCTAATGGTACCCCTCCATTGGTGACCTACTAGGTCCAAGATTGTATTTATGTAAGCTCTCCGGAGCACCTCTCGTGATATATATACATACAGAAGGGTCTTTCTCCTTCCTATGGATACTGTCTGGGGGTTTTTCAACATATGATCATTCGTGATGCTTTTTCCCCCTAGGTCAGTCCACCTCTACCAAATGAGTTGTCATTCTCTCATCTATCTCCTTATTATGAATGCATGGAAGCTAGGTTCCGACCCTACTGGTCCTAGCTCTCTTGTACCCCTCCCTGCACGTTATCTAGGTCGGGGAATTATGGAGGGCACCTAGAGAGGTGACCAGGTACCAGGATCAGATACATAGACCGGGTACCGGCCTATTGCACCAGATTGGCGAGATGATCTTTCTACTACCTACTGTAGCACCTTACCTCTCTCGCGGTACCTATCCTGTTTGAGAGCGTTGGTCGAACATATATCTCTCCTTACTGTTTCTCTTTACCAGAACCACGGTACGAAGTACCTACCACACCCGCTGCGACCTCCGGGGTAGCGGGTCGAGGGTGTTGATTAAGATTTTCACCCCGGGTGGATTTTTCCATTAACAGTTTTAAAAGGCAAAACACCATATGAAATTTATTTGGTAAGCGTCCCACATATACTCATTTATGAGTCTTCATTTCTCTTTATTTTACAAATAATGTCCTACAAAAAGAACTCAAAATTGATAAATGGGCAATTCCTAATATTTTTGTTGGTTACCCACATTGTCAAAAATGGTACAAAATTTATGATTATGCTTCAAATAAAGTACTCATTTGTAGAGATGTAAATTTTTTTGAAACTCATATCTCTTATGCAACCATACTCACATCCACTGATACATCATTCACTCATCCTTAAAATACCCAACCACCACTCAGTGATCCTTATGATAGCAACCCCATTCCAAACCTTCCTTCGGGTGCACCAACAGATGCACCTATACATATTCAAATATTTCCACTTATGATAATGAAATTCTACCATCCACCCCACACATAAATTCCCCCCACCATCACTGACACAAACTCTCTACCCAATCCCTCACCCTTAATTTCATCCCCATTCATCCACTTCATCTTCTTCTTCTTATTTTCCACCTCTTTTCAAGGAAGTTCTTGGCTTATGCATATGAGAACCACCTATCAAGTTGCTCAACTACCATTGTTACAACATTCATGCCATTTTGACGTGATCGTTTTTGTCGTTAGAAAATGTCTGTCAAAAGTAATTTATAAAAGACCTTAGCTATATGCTTGAAATTTTTCTAACCAAGTGTAACGATAAGCTAGGGTATCGTCCGCAGGGAAAGAGAAACCAAATGGCTAAAACTAGTTAACTACGATTAAACTAAAACAAATCATACAAAAGTAAATATCAATGGTTGATTTGAAAAGTTAAATACTACAACGCAAACTACAATTAGACTAGTCAATCTAACATGCAACTAATGTTAAAAAGAAATATGATAGTGAAAATTGAGGTATTGATATCTACAACAAATGAATAGTGGGCAAATCACGAACTCTCATGAGTGTGCATTAATCTTATGTAATCAACCTTGAGTGTATAGTATTAATTATTTATCCTTGTAAATGACCAACCTAGAATGTATAGTATTGGCCACTCACTTGAGATTATCCTTTATAAATGATCAATCTAGAGTGTATAGGATTGACCACTCACTTAGGATTTTACATGAATGCACATCTATCAAAATAAGAGATTAATCTCTTTATAAAATCACCAATCCTATAGTGTATAGAATTGATGCTGAATCTATCATAAGCAAGCAACCAACCTAGAGTGTATAGAATTGATTACCCATTTAAGATTAGATAAAGATTGAGATTTGTTAATAGCCAAAATTGGTTAAGGACCAAAGGGAAATTTTCCACCTCCTAGACCTGGCTCCATACCCGAAAGTTTCACCTGGAGACCTCTATATCGAGAGCCAAGCTACGATACCACCCCAGGCACAAGGGCGGGCTCTAGAAACATCTGGGATAAAGCCCGGACCCGAGAGCTTCCACCAGGACACCTCTCTATCCATGGCCGAACTGTGATACCACCCCAAGTACAAGGGCGGGCTCCAGAAACATCTAGGATAAAGCCCGGACCTGAGAGCTTCCACCAGGAGACCTCTCTATCCAGGGCCGAACTGTGATACCACCCCAAGAACAAGGGCGGGCTCCGGAAACATCCGGGATAGAGCCTGGAACGATCAGATTTATCCCGCATCACCAAAACTAGAAGCTCCCCGAAGTCAAGGTCATCTCGCAAATGCTCAAGAAACTCGTCTGTGCCTCGATTGACACAGAAGAAAGTCCCTAGAAGGCCGCGAGGTCAGTCGAGGCCATACCTGGCTTCGAAAAAGTCAAGGGAAGCCATATCTGGCTCCAAGCTGAATGAAACTTCTCGGACATCAAGGTCGATATACTAATCAACCTCTCTGATTGACATATCGCACCATATCGTCATATCCCACGACCTCTATAAGGATTATACCTGGAAACGTTACCTACATGCAGAACAAGTAATAAAATCCAAAAAGGAAACAGACTGATCTCCACCACGATACTCTCAATTCGGGCGTCAATCCAAAAGTCAATGATATTAACGTAAGAAATCCCGCCCGATAAGGAAGAGACTGAGACAATAACTGAGACAATCAAGGGAGAACCAGTCTGTTGACCTACAAACCATGTATAAATAGAAAAGAAAAGAAATGAAAAGAGGAGACTACTATTCGACAGGCATACGACTAGCAATCGACCATTCACCAAAGAGAGTTGAGAGAAAAGAGAGAAGAATCTTTGTATTCGTATACCATGCATGCTAAATAAAAACGTTCTTGTTTATTTGTCACTATATAAACCACTGTCACATATATAAAGAATTTTGGCCACCACCTACGTGGTAGTGGTCTCGAGGGCGTTAACAGAGATTTCTCTTCCCAAGCAAAATTTCCATTAACAAGATTAATAAATTCGGATTTCACTTGAGGAGGGTACTCTTGTTCAATCCTTCAATTCAATTGAGCTTAAGAGAATGAAATAGCATGTATACCTAATTCTCTACTTAAGTAATTTCTCAAACAATTTGCAAAGAGAGGGGTGTACAATCTAAGACAAATTATCCTTGAAATCAATTAAAACAATGAATGAAACATATTTGATAGATTAGTAGAAAATATTAGAGTTCATTACAAAGCTCAACATCCACAAGTGTTCACATCAATCCCTTAGTGGGATATTTAGCTACTCATGACAAATACAAGTAAATAACTAGGAGAAGAGAGATAGAGAAGACCCATGTAGATACTTCCTTTCTTGAAGCTTGATTCCAATCTCCAAGTGTCCTTGAGTAGATGAGGAAGAAGATGATATAAGATAGGTTTAGATAGGTGGGAGAGATGCCTAGATCTAGGGTTAGTGGTTAGTGATGACAAAAGGGTGTGAGCGAGTGTTTTGGGTCATGGCTAGCTCCCCAAGAAAATCATAACAAGATATATTTATTGCGTGGTAAAAGTAGGTCTGAAATGCTGATGTGGCAAACCTGATGCACGGGTACATGTGTGCGGGTAAGGTACACGCGCACATGCTCTCCAGTAGTTTTCTTCTTCTGTTCGCTGGTAACTGCGCTGGTATGACCCGCGTAGTACAATCAAACTAACAATTTGGTCAATTTTTGATGATTTTTTACCTCTGGTTCGTGGGTAGGTTTGCTGGTGTGACCAGCAAAGTTTTGAACCTGGGAATGCGAGGGTGGTACGTGGGTAAGGGTACCCGTGCACACACTAGCACACTGCTTCCTTTCTACTTGCTTCAGTTTGCTTGCTTTACGTCCGAATTCTCCACATTCTTCTTCCAAGACTGGGATTACGTCTAATGCCTGCAAATATGATAAAAAGAGCCCATAAGACACAAAAACATGCTCGAAAACAAGACAAGGGATAAGGAATGAGGGCCAAAATATATAACAATTTTGGCGTGATCAAATACCCCCAAACCAAACCTTTGCTCGTCCTCGAGCAAACTCTGAACAAAACAAAAACATTACATCAATAATGACTCAATCTAAAGTTTTCCTAGACTCTACAACAAACAATTCAAATTATTGCATGTCCAACCGGTGATGAGAAGCAAGGATGTGTGATAAAGAGAAGTATACATATGCATTATGTTCTAAAACAACTCGAAGGCACTAAAGGTAAACTCGCACAATCATGAATCCCACACCTAAGAGTGCTCTCGTATCAAGAACTACTCACTCTCACACCTAGAGTGTAACATGCTTCGACTCTAGCCTCTCGTGGAGTCTCTCTTTTCTTTACGCTCAGAGTCCTAAGTTCACACTCAAACAATGTATGCAAAAATGGAATTTGTGCATAGAAATCTATTGCATTACATACATGTAAATTGAAAGACCGATAATGTTTGCGAACTAGCCTAGGAAGGATTCAGTATGAGATGAGCGTGGAAGATCAAGCTTCAGCAAATATTCCCAATCAAGATTCATCCTGGATCAAAAAGGACTTTCCCTTTGGTTGTACTGGGGCAATAGGGTTTAATGTGGTGAACAAATAAATAGGAAATTTTGAGTTCAAAAATCACCAATCATGCTTAAACATACTCACACACACCCTATACCAAGCTCTACTTAACCTTTACACACTAGTGTTTAGGCATTCAATTAAACACACATTTGTGCTACACAATTGTACTCACTTTGTGAGTACTTAATCATCCCATTTCAAGGCTCTTGCTTTGCCTTTTGCATTGATATTTTTCTTTTTCTTCTTTTTGCTTTTTGCTGATTTTCTTTTTTGCACAAAAACATTTGACATTATAACTCTAAGTGCAATTTTTGGCACTTTTACATTTTTGAGCCCATGCTTGCACATTTACATCATTGCCCAATTACACGCTATTTCATATAAGAACTTACATATTTCAACCACCTTACTCACACACAACTCACATGATTGGCAATTAAAAGGTTGGTTTGTGTTTTGCTTATGGCTATATGGTTTATTGTGGTTCCAAATTAAAATGGTAAGTGTTTGGCCCCAAATTTGGCTTTGGAGCACACATAAGGGATGTAGGAATGTGTTTAGGCATTTTAGGTAGTTAGTGCACATATTGCCTAAGATCATTGCTATGATTCATCTATCAAGGGAATGAAAGCATCCATCAAGCAATCCACTATATGTATGAAATGTATGTCCTATGGCATGTGACGCATATGACGAGAAAAGTGTTTTAGAATAGTACAATTTTAACACTCAATGCGCTGTTTAATAGGCTTGTGTTTGTGAACTCTCAGGTAGTCTCCACTATTAGAACAAGGTACAAGAGCACCGAGTCCCTTCAACTTAAGCACAAAAAGGATGGGACTAGCCTATGATGTGCAAGTGAGACCCTAAAGTGACAACTAGCTGCTACACAAGCTCAACATGCATACACGTACTCGCCAAGAGCACACGCTCAGGGCATCACACCCAAGCTATTTAAAGCTCGAAATTCTGACCAATGTGACATATTTGAAAATTTTAGACCAAAAAGATAATAAAAATTACTCAAAGACAAAAAGACGACTCAACAAGGCGTCTACACCCCCAAACCGAAACCCAACATTGTCCTCAATGTTGAAGACAAGACAGTCTGGCCTAGAGGCGTGCACCTCACTTGAATCAAAACACAAAAACCTAGGCACTAATCATGCGCAATCAATGCCCAACAAAGTAAAAGACTCAAACATGGCTCAATATGAAATACGGCAATCATGTAATATTTGACATTTAAGCATAAGCACCTAAATTCATGTTCAACCACTATCAAGCATTTTTATTCAACAAAATTGACGGAATGGGGGCATGATGACCCCCAAACCGAATTTAACTATATGTTCAAAGACCTGTACAAAATGTGAGCAATTAAAACCACCCCCAAGCCAAACATATGTATTCAAAATTAACCTATATACCAACATATGTATTCAGGGGAGCCTTCGGCTCATCCCATCATCCAAAAATAGATACGTCAACAAATGCAAAATTTCAAGTATATGCTCAATATGTTCACCAAAATATATCATCCAAATATCACTCCACACAACTATCCCAACATCACAAAATTTATTCAACGAAAGTAAGTAAACTAAAAGCAAGAAAAGTTCAAAATTTTAAAATGAATTTAGGAATTCAAAATCGATGGTGATTGCCTCCTCGCAACATCTCCTATGAAGATATGACTCTCGCTCTTTTTATGAGCACTCTTGGCCTACTTGTCCCTCCATGACGTGCAGGTTGTAATTGTTTCCTAGCCAGAGATAAAGAGCCTCGCATTGATACACAAGCTGTAAAAATTCACTTCCTCTAGAAGTTGTAGATTATCTGGCATACTAAAACACATTTTAAAAAGTTCAAGCAACCTAGATTTTTCTGAATAGATGCCCTTGCCTAACCAAAACTTGCAACACCACTTCTTTATTAAAAAGAGAAACAAACTTAACAAAATAACTAAAATAAAATGCACTAAAGAAGTTTTCTACATTATGCACTTGTGCTAGGGGTGTTATCAACAAAAGGAGTCTTTACTAAGTTTGGAAATTGATTCTTTTTCACAACCTAAACAAGTTGAGTTGACTTCCCCTTTTCCATCGCTTTGGGTCTAACTTGGTTAACCAAGTCTTTCCTTACCCAAATCTTCTTGACCCTAGGTATACTCTTCCTATTCATAGGCTTCTCAACCCATATCTTTCTAACATTCCTATATTTCTCTCTATGTTTAAAACTCTCTCGAGTGACTTTCCTTTCATATGCCTGGCCTATTGGTAGAGTGTGACCTATCTCATGGTAATGGTGGCACACGGTGATAGGGTTCGGAATGATACCTTATTGATGGGTCTTTGTTAGAGGTGAAGGATGCTTCCTCTTTTTGTTGGCTTTCCACCTATTTACTCTACTAGGATATGGCCTTTTAACAGTGGCACTTGGAATTCCTTAACTCTTGGCAATCTTCTCTTCTTTTGGAAGTTGAACCATTTCCTTCATTATTGCCTCAGTTTCTTGATTGGCTTTTGAAAGCTCTGCAAGGTGGTCAAGGTCTTTCCTCTACATTATCTCCCAAGCCTTGTCCCTTGTTTCAATTTCTTCTTGCATGAGCCGCATCCTCTTGGCAAATTCCTTTTTGATCTCCATAAAATCCTTTAGAGGTATATTATATTCAGCTTAAAGGGTTTCGATATGTGCTTCAAACTCTTTGTTCTTGTCAGAGATCTCCCATATCTTCTTTTGGAGTGTACCATTCTCCGACTTGAGTAATTTTACTTCAAGAGTGAGCTTCTTATTTTACATTTCAAGCTCTTCCACCTTCACCTATCCCAAGGCCTCATTGTCGTCAAACTCTTTTTTCATGAGTGACAAGAGCGTTTTTGTCGTTAGAAAATGCTCGTCAAAAATATTTATAAAAACCTTACTGCCTCAAAATGTTTGCAAAATGAGTACAATGGCAAATAAGGGTATCGTCCTCAGGGAAAGGGAAATCAAATGGCTAAAACTAGTTAACTACTATTAAACTAAAACTAAGCATAAATAAGGTAAAGATTAATGGTTGAGTTGAAAAGTTAATGACTACTATGAAACTACAATTAGACTAATTAATCGAGCATGCAAGTAGTGTTAAAATATGGTATTTAGAACTAAGGTATTGATGGATTCACAAGTGAATAGCTGGCAAATCATAAACTTGCAATAATGATCATTAACCGAATGTAACCAATCAAATGAATGAATAGTATTGGTTATATACCACTTATGAGTGTCCAACCCATCATGTATAGTGTTGGCCACCCACAAATAGTTGTACAATGAATGAATATCTATCCAATAAGGGACTAATCTCTTAGTTTAAATTCACCAACCCATCATGTATGGTGTTGATGCTTAATCTCTCACAAGCAACCAATCAAATCATGTATAGGATTGATTACCCATTTAAGATTAGATAGAAATTGAGATTAATTTGTCCGGATTTCACTTGGGTCATGTACCCTTGTTCAATCCTTCCATTCAAGTGAGCTTAAGAGAACCTAGCATCATGTATACCAAGTTCTCTACTCTAATCATTTCTCAAACAACTTGTAAAGAGAGTCATGTACAATCAAAGACAAATCATTTTAGAAATCAATTAAGAACAATGAATAGAACATAATTGATAGATTTAATATAAAATATAAAGTTCATTACAAGCCCAACATCCAATAGTGTCTCACATCAATCTCTTTATGGGATATCTAGCTACTCATGACAAATATAATAAAATAAATAGGAGAAGAGAGATAGAGAAGACCCATGTTGAGAAACTCCTCCTTTTCTTGAAGCTTGATTCCAATCTCCAATGTCCTTGAGTAGATGAGGATGACGGTTAGATTTTGTGAGGTTAGTGTTCTTGGGAGAGAATAGTATGAGAGAAGGGAAGAGAGTGTATGAGAGAGAAGAGGAGAGAAGAAGAAGAGCTTTAAATCATAAAACTGGTGTATTTATATATTTGGGAGGTTAGGGCATGATCTGGGCATGAAAAGACATCATTGCCCCTCTAAAAATTGCTTAAAACCCGTAGAGAAGTAGACATATTCAATATAATCTAAAGCAACTTGAAGGCGCTAAAGGGAAACTCGCACAATCACGAATCGCACACCTAAGAGTACTCTCGTATCGAGAACTACTCACTCTCACACCTCGAGCATAATTCGCTTCAACTATAATGCTCACATGGAATCTCTCTTTTCATTCCGCTCGGAGTCCTAAGTTCACACTCAAACAAGGTATGCAACGATGGAATTTATGCATAAAAATCTAATGCACTGCATATAAGTAATTGAAAGACCGATAATGTTTGTGAACTAGCCTAGAAAGGATTCACTATGCCATGAACGTGGAAGATCATGTTTCAGCAAACATTCCAAATCTAGACTCATTATGGATAAAAAAGGTCTTTCCTTTTGGTTGAAATGGGTCCATGGGTTTAATGTGGTGACAATGAAATAGGGAAATATGAGTTCAAAAATCACCAATCATTCTTAACATACTCACGCACACCCCATACCAAGCTCTACTTAACATTTACACGTTAGTGTCTAGGCATTCACTTAAACACACATTTGTTCTTCACATTTTTGTACTCCACATTGTGAGTACTTAACATTTACATCACAAGGCTCATTATCTTTTTCATTTTTTTCTTCCTTTTGCATTGATTTTTCTTTTCTTTTTGCTTTTGCCTTTTTCTTTCTTTTCTTTTTGCTCAATAACATTTGACAATTTGACTTAAAGTGCAATTGTTAGCACTTTTACATTTTTGAGCCATTTCTTGCACAACTTACATAATTGCCTAAATACATGCTATTTCCACATTAGAGCTTACACATTTCCCACCGCTTAACACACACACAACCCACATGATTGGCAATTAAAGGGATAGTTTGTGTTTGGTCTATGGCTATATGTTTTTTGTGGTTCCAAAAGAAAAGATAAGTGTTTGGCCTCAAAATTGGCTATGGAGCACACATAAGGGACATAGGAACGTGTTTAGGCTTAATTTAGTAGCTAATTGCACACACTTTGCCTAAGATCGTTTCCACAACAAGTCTATCAAGGGAATGAATAGATCCATCATGCAGTCCACTATATGTATGAGTTGTATGTTCTATGGCATGTGACACATATGACAAGAAGAGTGTTTAAAGAGTAGAAAAATTGTATACTCAATGCGTTTTTTTTAAAGGCTTGTGTTTGTGAACTCACATGTGTCTCCACTGTTAGAACAAGGTGCAAGAGCACCGAGTCCCCTCAACCTAAGCACAAAAAGGATGGGACTAGCCCATGCCATGCAAGTGAGACCCTAAAGTGACAGCTAGCTAGTGCACAAGCCTAACATGCATACATTACACTCGCCAAGAGCACACACTCAAAGCATCACATCCAAGCTAGTTAAAGCTCGAAATTTTTGGCCATTGCGACAAATTTGAAAAATTTACACCAAAAATTAACAAAAATTGCTCGAAAATGAAAAGATGACTCAATAAGGCATCTACACCCCAAACCAAAACCCAATATTGTCCTTAATGTTGAAAACAAGAGAGCCCGGCCTAGCTGCACACACCTAACTAGACACAAACATAAAAACCTAGGCACTAATCATGCACAATCAATGCCCAACAAAATAAAAGACTCAAACATGGCTCAATCATAAAATAAGGCAATCATGCAATTTTGACATTTAAGCGCAAATCAACACCAAGCATTTCTTTAATCAAAAATGACGGAGTGGGGGCACGATGACCCCCAAACCAACTATCACTTTATGCACAAAACCTATAAAAAATGTGAGCAATCAAAACCACCCCGAAACTGAGTGGGGCTATATATGTGCAATATGAACCTATACACTCACATATGTATCCACAAGAGCCTTTGGCTCAATTCATCAAGAATGAACAAATCAATTAATGTAAAAATTCAAGTATATGATCAATATGTTCACAACAATATATCATCCAGATATCTCTCAACACAATTATCCCATCATCACAAATATTATTCAATGAAAACAAGTAAACTAAAAGCAATAAATGTTTAGAATTCTAAAATAAAATTAGAAATTCAAAACTGATAGTGATTGCTACCTCGCAAGCTTCTCCTATAAAGATATGGCTCTCGCTCTTTTTATGAGTACTCTTGGCCTGTTTGTCCTTCTAAGACGCGCAGGTTGTCGATGTTTCCTACCAAGAGATAAAGATCCATGCTTTAATACACAAGCTGCGAAAATTCGCTTCCTCTAGAAGCATTAGCTGAACTGTCACATTATAACAAACATCAGAAAGTTCATGCAAGCTAGACTTTTCTCAATACATGCAGTTGCCAAACCAAAACATGCAACACCACTTCTTTATTGAAATGAAACAAACTAAACTAACATAACAAAACATAAAGATAAAATGAAACAATATTTTCAATTTAATGTATCTAGGGTTGGGCTAGGATTAACTAAGGGCGGTTTGACAAAATTTGGAAATTCATGCTTTTTCACAACCCAAACAAGTGTAGATGACTTCACTATCATTTCCTTGCCCATGATCCTTACTTGGTTCATTAAATCCTTCCTCACCCATATTTTCTTTATCCTAGGTGAACTCCTCTTATTCCTATGTTGATTAAACTTGTAATTTTTAGCTCTTGCATGCTCACTTTTTGAACAAATATATCAAATGGGATTTGAGTTAAAGGAACTCCCTTTTGATGAGTGACTTTAAGGTTGTTGGATTTGCTTCACTTGTAATGTCTTGTCTTTCTTTTCTACATTGTCTAGTTGAATGATGTAGTCACTTTCCCGCTTCTTTACTATATTGAGAGCTTCATTGTTCTTGTGAAGAGCTTCTTTGACTTCCTTCAAGGCATTGACCTTCAGCTCAATCTCTATTTGCATTTCCTTTGATTTTCGTGCTATCACTTCTTCAAATTCCGTTGATGCCTTTGTCAAGTTCCGAAACTCCTCTAATGCTTTACATTTTTAGGCCTTAAGTCTCTTGATTTACTCATCCAATTCTTTGTTCTTGTTGGAGACTTCGTCATTCTCTTTCTTGAGTGTATCATATCCCTCTCTGAGTGATTTTACCTCAAGAATAAGCCTCTTATTTAGCTCTTGGAGCTTCTCTATGTTCGACACTTCTGAGGCTTCTTTACCTTCTAATTCCTTCTTCAAGAGATGCACATTCTTCTCAAGTTCTTCTCTAATGTCTTCTTTTTCTCGGGAAGCTTCCACTATCATCTCTTGAAGTGCTCAATTCTCTTTCTTCAAAACTCTGGGAGTTTATCTCTCAATTGACAACTCTTTATGTTATGTCCAACTTCACCACATAACTTGCACACCAAAGCCACTGGTTGGTCTCTTTCATATGAATAGGTGTGCTACCCATAAAAATCCATTGTATCTGAAACAAAGAAAAACAAAACTACCAAAGCATAAAAAAAAACAAAAGAAAGCTACAATCATTAAGAAACTAGATAATTACGATTAGCCACCTAATTGGCACCTTTCCCAGCAGCGGCGCCATTTTGACGAGAGCGTCTTTTTCATTAGAAAATGCTCGTCAAAAATATTTATAAAATCCTTACTGCCTCAAAATGTTTGCAAAATGAGTACAATGGCAAATAAGGGTATCGTCCTCAGGGAAAGGGAAATCAAATGGCTAAAACTAGTTAACTACTATTAAACTAAAACTAAGCATAAATAAGGTAAAGATTAATAGTTGAGTTGAAAAGTTAATGACTACTATGAAACTACAATTAGACTAATTAATCTAGCATGCAATTAGTGTTAAAATATGGTATTTAGAACTAAGGTATTAGTGGATTCACAAGTGAATAGTGGGCAAATCATGAACTTGCAATAATGATCATTAATCGAATGTAACCAATCAAATCACGAATAGGATTGGTTATATACCATTTATGAGTGTCCAACTCATCATGTATAGTATTGGCCACCCACAAATAGTTGTGCAATGAATGAATATCTATCAAATAAGGGACTAATCTCTTAGTTTAAATTCACCAACCCATCATGTATGGTGTTGATGCTTAATCTTTCACAAGCAACCAATTAAATCATGTATAGGATTGATTACCCATTTGAGATTAGATAGAAATTGAGATTAATTTGTCCGGATTTCACTTGGGTCATGTACCCTTGTTCAATCCTTCCATTCAAGTGAGCTTAAGAGAACCTAGCATCATGTATACCAAGTTCTCTACTCTAATCATTTCTCAAACAACTTGTAAAGAGAGTCATGTACAATCAAAGACAAATCATTCTAGAAATCAATTAAGAACAATGAATAGAACATAATTGATAGATTTAATATAAAATATAAAGTTTATTACAAGCCCAACATCCAATAGTGTCTCACATCAATCCCTTAATGGGATATCTAGCTACTCATGAAAAATATAATAAAATAAATAGGAGAAGAGAGATAGAGAAGACCCATGTTGAGAAACTCCTCCTTTCTTGAAGCTTGATTCCAATCTCCAATGTCCTTGAGTAGATGAGGATGATGGTTAGATTTTGTGAGGTTAGTGTTCTTGGGAGAGAATTGTATGAGAGAGGGGAAGAGAGTGTATGAGAGAGAAGAGGAGAGAAGAAGAAGAGCTTTAAATCATAAAACTGGTGTATTTATATGCTTGGGAGGTTAGGGCACGATCTGGGCATGAAAAGACATCATTGCCCCTATAAAAATTGCTTTAAACCCGTCATTTTAGTTGTTGGAAAGTGCAGTGCAAGGGTAAATGCACGGGTAGGTTACCCGTGCAGTACCCGTGCAATTTGCTCACGCCCGAGTGATAAAATTTAGGGTTTTGGTGAGTTGCACGGGTAGTGCACGGGTAGGCTACCCGTGCAGTACCCGTGCAGTACCTGTGGAAAACTGAACAACAGTTACTTAAATGGCCATAACTTCCTCTAGAAAATTCAGAATCATAATCTGTAAACACTGCTGGAAACTAGACTCTTGGGGCTTTCCGAATATATGCATTTCGAAACATGGTTCAATCTAAGGAGGGTTATATAAATTTTTGAAGTTGGATGATCTGCACACACTATTTTTACAATATTTTGCCCTTTTGTCACCAAATCTTATTTTTGATCCTATTTCTTTCTTTTTTCACCTAATGCCTGCAATATCAACAAAAGAGCCATAAATACACATAAAAATACCCAAGAATAAGACAAAGAGAGAGGATATGAGGGCCAAAATGTATGACATTTTGGGCTCGATCAATGAGCTATATATTTCTTTCGAAATCTTGCCTCATTTCTTATTTCTCTTGGGAAGTTTTCACCTATTTAGCTTGAAGTAAAAACAACCTTTCTTCCAATTTCTTGCTGCGCTCTTAACTCTTCTATTTTCTTCAACGGTTTCAGCATCCTTCTCAAATGCTTGTACAAGAGCATGTACACAGTTGCTTGTCTTCCCTTGTGTGGGATTGTTTAATGCGAAACAAATGGTATGACCATGTCTTTCCTCTAGGCTTTTTGAGGACCCCACCAGTTTGTTTACTTCTAACTGGTCGTCATGCTTATTAGTTGAGTTATTGAGGTACTTTTTTATTGTGGACTCCATTGATTGGTTTGGTCAGCTAGGTAACATATGTTTATTTATCTTTTGCTCACATGTTTGTTGTGCGGATTGGAATATTTGCATGGTTCTTCGTTGAAAAGCTTGAATTTCCTCATTTTCCTGATGCCTATTCTTCATCAACTCTCTTATCTCATCCCCCAAATATTTTTATTGGTATGATGGGATAGAGTCTTGGTTAGTACTCCAATCCATGTTGTACATATTCTCATAAGGGGTGTAGCTTGTCCCCGGATTGTCAAAATATCCACATGGTCCGCTCGTAGGTCCCGTATATTGTCTAAAGAACTCCAAAGAACCTAAAACAAAGAAAATCAAAAACTACCAAAGCATAAAAAAGGAACAAGAAAAACTCAAAATAACTAAGAAATTAGCTAGAAAACTAGGATTAGCCACAAAATTAGCACATTTCCATGGCAGCGGTGCTATTTTGACGTGATCGTTTTCGTCGTTAGAAAATGTCCGTCAAAAGTAATTTATAAAAGACATTAGCTATATGCTTGAAATTGCTCTAAAAAATTATAGCGATAAGCTAGGGTATCAGCAATAGGGAAAGGGAAACCAAATGGTTAAAACTAGTTAACTAAGATTAAACTAAAACAAAGCATGAAAAAGTAAATATCAATGGTTGATTTGAAAAGTTAAATACTACAGTGCAAACTACAATTAGACTAGTCAATCTAACATGCAACTAATGTTAAAAATAAATATGATAGTGAGAACTAAGGTATTGATGGATACAACAAGTAAATTGTAGGAAAATCATGAAATCTCATGAGTGTGCATTAATCTTATGTAATCAACCTAGAGTGTTTAGTATTAGCCACTCACTTGGGATTATCCTTTATAAATGATCATCGTAGAGTGTATAAGATTGAACACTCATTTATAATTTTCCATGAATGCACATCTATCAAAATAAGGGATTAATCTCTTTATAAAATCACCAATGCTAGAGTGTATAGAATTTATGTTTAATCTCTCACAAGCAACCAACCTAGAGTGTATACAACTGATTACCCATTTAAGATTAGATAGAGATTGAGATTAATAAATCTGGATTTCACTTGAGGAGTGTTCTTTTGTTCAATCATTCCATTCAATTGAGCTTAGGAGAATCAGATAGAGTGTATACCTAACTCTCTACTCAAGTAACTTCTCAAACAATTTGCAAAGAGAGGAGTGTACAATCTAAGATAAATTATCCTTGAAATCAATTAAAACAATGAATGAAACATATTTGATAGATTAATAGAAAATATTAGAGTTCATTACAAAGCCCAACATCCACAAGTGTTCACATCAATCCCTTAGTGGGATATTTAGCTACTCGTGACAAATACAAGCAAATAACTAGGAGAAGAGAGATAGAGAAGACCCATGTAGAGACTTCCTTTCTTGAAGCTTGAATCCAATCTCCAAGTGTCCTTGAGTAGATGAGGAAGAATATGATATAAGATAGGTTTAGATAGGTAGGAGAGATGCTTAGTTCAAGGGTTAGTGGTTAGTGATGACAAAAGGGTGTGAGAGAGCGTTTTGGGTCGTGGTTGGCTTCCCAAGAAAATTAGAACAAGATATAATTATAAGGGTGCCAAAAGTAGGTTTGAAATGCTGATGTGGCAGGCCTGATGCTCGTAGTGCACGGGTACATGTTCGCGGGTAGTGCACCCATGCACATCCTCTTCAATAGCTTTCTTCGTATGTTCACTGGTAACTGCACTGGAAAGACCCGCGTAGTACCAGTAAACTAGGCACTTTGGTCAATTTTTTATAATTTGTGACCTCCGGTTTGTGGGTAGGTTCGTTGGTGTAACCTGCAAAGGTCTGGACCTGGGAATGCATGGGTAATGGTACCCGCGCACACACCAGCGCACTGCTTTCTTTCTACTTGCTTCAGTTTGCTTGATTTGGGCACGAATTCTCCACCTTTTTCTTCCAAGACAGGGATCACGCCTAATTCCTGCAAATATGATAAAAAGAGCCCATATGAAATGAAAACATGCTCAAAAAAGAGACAAGGATAAGGAATGAGTTGCAAAATATATAACAATTTTGGCCCGATCACTTTTCTTCTTCTTCCACTCAAGTTCGAAAAGGTATGCGATAATTATGACAAGATTTCTACTACTTACAATATTTTTTTAGCCTATATATCTACTATAGAAGAACCTACGGCATATTCACAGGCTTCTCTTATTCCTCATTGGTGTGATGCAATGTGTGCTGAATTACATGTTCTTGAAACAAATTCCACTTGTCTCTTGTCCCTCTCCCTGCCAACAAATGTCATATTGGTTGTAAATGAGTATACAAGGTCAAACGTAATTCTGATGGCATTATTGAGCATTTCAAGGCACTTCTTGTTGCCAAAGTTTATACCCAAATCGAAGGCATTGATTATACATAAACCTTCTCTCCTGTGGCCAAATTGTTCACTGTCCTAGTCTTACTCACTATTGCAACTTTTAAGTTCCTCAATTTTATGATTGACTTATTTCGTTGACAGACCACATTGGGGCAAATTGTAAGGGTAGTCTAGGCATACTCAAGACCTCAAGATCAAGAGCACTTCCAAGGTATATCACTTGTGCTAAATTCTTTGAAGAGATTTAGTTGCACACACACACATCTCATGCATTCTCATATTTCTTATACTTTGGATGTTTCCTTTATGTGCATTCTCATGTTATAACTCTCTTCATGCATGCTTTAATTTCTTGTATCTTGTGTAATTTATTGGCATGTCATTATAGGCATTAGGTTGCATTTTTAGTTAGGATCGCTGTTCACTCGCCTTTGATGCGTTGTTCGAACAGCGGCTATTAGTGGCATTGTGCATTTTGCCACGTCACTGTTGTACACTCGCGGTTCATACAACGGGCACCTGATGGATTTTTATCCGCTGGTGTATCGCTATTCACTCGCCCTACGTACAACGTGTGAACAACGGTTTTGGTCCAGTTTGTCTCCGTTGGTAAGTCTCTGTTAACAAAAAATTTGCTTGGGGTGACAAATCTATATTAACACCCTCAAGACCACTACCACGAAAGTGGTGGCCAAGGTCAAATGAACTCTAAACAGTGCTTCTTCAAATGACAAAAAATACTAATGTTAATACCATCAAAAGATAAGAGGAATGCATTCTTTATTAATGGTGTATCGTGTACAAATATCTCTCAATTGCTCTCAATTTCTCTAAGGAGAAGTAGGGTTGTTGTCGTATGCCTGTCAAAAAGTAGTCCCTTTCTCTCTTCCTCTTTCTTTCTATTTATACATAGTTTTTGTAGGTTAAATCAACTAATTCTCCCCTTGATTTTCTCAGTCTCTCCCCTTCTTATCGGGTGGGATTTCTCATTTAAATGTCATTGACTTTGTGTTAATAGCCGAATTGAGAGTATCTTGGTGGAGATCAGTTTGTTTTCTCTTTGGACTCTATTACTTGTTTTGCACGTACCAGATATGATCCAGTGTATCTTCGTATCTTCAGAGCATGATCCCTCATGGAGGTCGTTGAATATGGTATGTATGTCTTGACTCTGGTATTAAGGTGCTTAACCTAGCCAGGAGCTCGGTCTGACCTCTCGTGATTTCTAGGAGCTTGATGCGGCCCCCTGCGGACACCCCTCTATGACAGCGGGGTTTAGACAAGCTTCTAGAGAGGTTACGAGATAATCTCGACCCCGAGGGAGCTCCCTAATTTTAGATTTGGTGATGCTGGCTCGGTCTGATCGCGTCGGTTTCTACTCTGGGTGCTTCTAGAGCTCGCCTTTATTTCTGTGGGGTGGTATCGTAGCTCGGCTTTGGGAAGCATGGTCTCCTGGTGGATGACCTCTGGCCTGGAGTTAGACTAGGAGGGTGAAAGATTTCCCTTTGGTCCCTAGCCAAATTTGGCTATTAACAGAAGTCCCCTCTGACTTGAACGCCGGTGATTGAGTTTGCGGTTGGAGTCAGATTTCGTATTTTATTTGGGAAATTTTTCCTCCATTACCGTTACCAGAATCTTGGTAGAAATATTTTCATTAATTGCCCCAAGTGATGTGGCGCATGTAGATTGGGGTATTCAAATTAATTCGGCTATGTTACGGCCACTCCGTGATTCGAGGCAACCTAACACCAAAAAATTTGTTCTTGGGTTGACGATGTCGCTGCTCTGTCCGCTCATATTTAAAATCGACACCTCCACTGCCTTACTTATACATTCACCTCTTTCAAGTTTCAAATTCTCTTTTGGAAAGAATTTCATCTCCTCTTTCTCAACTTCGCCAAATTTTCTTCTACCATGTCGAAAAATAGCCGTGATTCTGTCGACTCTATTTTCGATAGTGAGGAGGTCGCTAGTCTCGCCCTTGGCAAGCGATCGCGTAAAGGTTTCGATAGTGACGACTCCCCACCAAGTCCCCAGTGCCGGCAGGTCTATTAGAAACGTAGCCATTAGGACCGGGTTCTCTAATAGACCTGACAATCCTTTGGATTTGGTTGATGAAGATTCTGACAAAGAAGGCAGGGAGGATGCTGCCCGGAAGTGTCAAGTCACGGTTGCTGGTCCTTCGTTGGAGAGGCTTGCCCCTTAAGATTTTAGGGTTATCCCCGACTTTATCGTTGATCCGAACTCTATTGACTGTTTGAGGTCCAAATACTGCATCCCTGATAGTGTCTCTATCTCGGTTCCTCCCAAAGGTTATGAGTTCTTCAATCCCTCCAACGGTGTGCTTCCGATTCATGTAGACGCTCTCAAGAATGGGGTCAGGCTTCCCCTTCATCCTACCCTTCGACGAGCTCTCAACGCTATCCAACTTGCCCCTCTCCAGTTGACACCTGGCTTTTGGAGGCATTTGATCGGTTTCCTCATGATGTAGAGGGAACAATGCTAGCTAAGCAATGTGAAGAGAGAGCCCGGAATTGAGGAGCTGGCCTACCTTTTTCAAATCGGGAGCCTCTCTGGTGCTCCCCAGGGTCAGCTCAATTTTATCCTTCCTGGGGCTTCGAAAAAAGATCCCGCCTGGAAGGAAGAGTGGATCTTAGCAGGGGGTGACTGGGGGAGCTCGATTTTTATTGGGGGGCATGAGTTCGAGGTCCCCACAATTTTCAGTGACAAACCATCGTGGGACCGGGATTCCCTGCTTGAACCTGAGTCTGAAGCTGTTTTGAAGGCTATTCTGGCCAGGAACTACTTGAACCTGAAGTACCCAACCGCAGAAGCCTTCGATCCCCACCGGGTGAATCAATACCTGCAGATCTCCGATGCTATTCCTCATAAGTAACACTGAATCGTCTTGCTTTGTCTCTGTTAACAGGGTATTTTTGGCAGGGGTCCAAAAAAGAATTTTCTACCAAGTAACCACCTGGTAGGGACCATTCCCAGCTCCCAAGTACCGAGCAGGATCGATACCGCGACCTTGGAAGAATCGATACCTAGTAGGGCAAGAACCTTGACTGCCTGTCTACCTAGATGAGGCACCAGAAATATGAACCAGGAAGAACAGGTACATCCACCCCGACGCCTGAAGCTGGTACAGAGATACCATGCACCCAGTACTTCGCATATACCCGGTGCCACCTACCTGACAACTAGGTACCGCGACATGTATCCAGTACCCTAGGGTACCTCAACATCTACCTGGTGCCCGATTACCTCGATATCTGCCTGGCACCTAGTACCTTGACATCAACCTGGAATCCACCATAGACAGGTATCCTACTCGCCGAGCAGGAAGAATGTCGCCACGAAGCCACTAGCATGCTAGAACAAGTGCCACACCAACGAGAAGGGAATGGTACACCAGAGTACCTCGCCTGAAGGGAAGAAGCATGCAACACCATCTGACCTCATTAATGGCCATTCATAACTCCATTAATGAAGGACTCAGTCAACTCCATTAATGGCCATTCACAACGCCATTAATGAAGGAATCAGTCAACTCCATTAATAGCCATTCACAACGCTATTAATGAAGGAAGCAGTCAACTCCATTAATGGCCATTAATAACGCCATTAATGAGAGAATATTCAACTCCATTAATGCCGTATCAACATTCCTTTGGTTGCGTATTAATTAATGGAGTGGGCAACAAGAATGAGAAGATATAAATACAACAATGCACTCTCCAAGAAAAGGGTTCGAAAACACTTCTCCACTAGAAATACAGTCATCATCACCTACAGAGAGTTTTGACCATCATGGTATAGAAAAATACTTACTTATCGCCTACTCCATGAGTTCGCCATCACCTGAAGTGTAAAAGGGACCCTGCCTGAATTCCCTCCAGACCATCGTTTTATCGACTACTGTACATATCTATTTTCTCCATGAACTTATCGGTACCTAGTGGTACCCCTCCATTGGTGACCTACTAGGTCCCAGATTGTATTTATGTAAGCTCTCCGGAACACCTCTCGTGATATATTTACATACAGAAGGGTCTTTCTCCTTCCTATGGATACTGCCTGGGGGTTTTTCAGCATATGATCATTCGTAATGCTTTTTCCCCCTAGGTCAGTCCACCTCTACCAAATGAGTTGTCATTCGCCCATCTATCTCCTTATTATGAATGCATGGAAGCTAGGTTTCGACACTACTGGTCCTAGCTCTCTTGTACCCCTCTCTGCACGTTATCTAGGTCGGGGAATTATGGAAGGCACCTAGAGAGGTGACCAGGTACCAGGATCAGATACATAGACCGGGTACCGGCCTATTGCACCAGATTGGCGAGATGATCTCTTCGACTACCTACTGTAGCACCTTACCTCTCTCGCGGTACCTACCCTATTTGAGAGCGTTGGTCGAACATATATCTCTCCTTACTGTTTCTCCTTACCAGAACCACGGTACGAAGTACCTACCACACCCGCTGCGACCCCCGGGGTAGCGGGTCGAGGGTGTTGATTGAGATTTTCACCCCGGGTGGATTTTTCCGTTACCACTTTTTGGCGCCGTCAGTGGGAAGCTCACCGACGTGGCTTCCTTATCTTTACATGCAAGCTTGACTTTCTACTATCGAGATGGTACATGGGACTCCTGGCAGAATCGGTCTACTATGTCGCCGCTACGTAGCGAACCTGCTCATACACTTATGGAGCTCCACTACAGCAACTCTGTACCCATACGATCTCTTCTATAGCAGATCCGCTCCGGTACATCTAGAGCTTCTATATAGTAGAGCTGTCCATCTCCTATTACCATACAGAGGGTTTGCTCCGCTAGCAGCAGATCTCCTATGCAGCAGATTCGCTACGTTCTCCTATACAGTAGATCCGCTCTAGTACATCTAGAGCTCCTAAGCAGTAGACCTGCACCTCTCATGCTTCCTTACAGAAGATTTGCTCCGCTATCAGCAGATCTCCTATATAGCATATCCATTGGACTTGAACTTGTTCATAAGGATCCCCTCATGTCACTGGACACTCTTCGAAAGCTCCTAGCTAGCAGGTCAACTCATGTACTGGAGAAGCCAACATAAATATATGAGCAGCACGAACAATAGAGGCATAGTGGATATTCACTTCGTGTACCAGGCCACTCAATGCCTAAGTGAGCCACTAGCATTCAGATTATGATTCTATCCAGGAGGGTCCAGAGCCTCATTTCACTTGCTGGGGACTTCCAGGATCCTAAGCATGCCTCTGGACCAGTATCATACCGGTGGCTCCCTACCTCACGTACCAGGCTCCACAACGCCCTAGTGAGCCACCCTAGTCCTGATCCGTTCAGGGAGAGCTCAAAGGCTTCCTACAATGTTGTGGCCTTCTACATGGTTTAGCAAGCCTCTGGAGCAGCCGCCTAGCTGCATGGCCCAGTTGCTCCTCACTTCTTTAATCGGGCTAGCCAATGCATAAGTGAGCCACTGTGTCCCGATTCTTTCCAGCACGGTCCAGAGCAACATTTTAGTTGCTGGGGACTTCTAGAATCCCAAGCATGCCTCTGGACAAGTATCATACCGGTGGCTCCCTACCTCACATACCAAGCTCCACAACGCCCTAGTGAGCCACCATAGTACTGATCCGTTCAGGAAGAGCTCAGAGGATTCCTAAATTGTAGTGGCCTTCTACATGGTTTAGCAAGCCTCTAGAGCAGCCGCCGAGCTGCATGGCCCAGTGGCTCCTCACTTCTTTAATTGGGCTAGTCAACGCCCAAATGAGCCACTATGTCCCTATTCTTTCCAGCACGATCTAGAGCCACATTTTAGTTGCTAGGGACTTCTAGGATCACAAGCATGCCTCTGGACCAGTATCATACCAGTGGCTCCATACCTCACATACCAGGCTCCACAACGCCGTAGTAAGCCACCCTAGTCCTGATCCGTTCAAGGAGAGCTTAGAGGCTTCCTACAATGTTGTGGCCTTCTACATGGTTTAGCAAGCCTCTGGAGCAGCAACCTAGCTGCATGGGCCAGTGGCTACTCACTTCTTTATCCGAGCTAGTCAACGCCCAAGTGAGCCACGGTGTCCTGATTCTTTCTAGCATTGTCCAGAGACACATATCAGTCGCTGGGGAATTTTAGGATCAAAAGGATGCCCCTGGACCAGTATCAAATCGGTGGCTCCCTACCTCTCATACCGGACTCCACAAGGCCCTAGTGAGCCACTATAGTCCTGATCCGTTCAGGGAGAGCTCAGAGGCTTCCTACATTGATGTGGCTTTCTATATGGTTTAGCAAGCCAATAGAGCAGCCGCCTAGCTATATGGCCCAGTGGCTCCTCACTTCTTTAATCGGGCTAGTTAACGGCCAAGTGAGCCACTGTGTCCAGATTCTTTCCAGCACAGTCAAGAGCCACATTTCAGTTGCAGGGGACTTCTAGGATCCCAAGCATGCCTCTGGACCAGTATCATACCGGTGGCTCCCTACCTCACATACCGGGCTCCACAACGCCCTAGTGAGCCACCCTAGTCCTGATCCGTTAAGGGAGAGCTCAAAGGCTTCCTACATTGTTGTGGCCTTCTGCAAGGTTTAGCAAGCCTCTGGAGCAGCCGCCTAGCTGCATGGCATAGTGACTCCTCACTTCTTTAATCGGGCTTGTCAATGCATAAGTGAGCCACTGTGTCCCGATTCTTTCTAGCACGGTCCAGAGCCACATTTCAATTGCTGGGGACTTCTAGAATTCCAAGCATGCCTCTGGACCATTATCATACCGGTGGCTCCCTACCTCACATACCAAGCTCCACAACGCCCTAGTGAGCCACCCTAGTACTGATCTGTTAAGGGATAGCTCAGAGGCTTCCTAAATTCTTGTGGCCTTCAACATGGTTTAGCAAGCCTCTGGAGCAGCCGCCTAGCTGCATGGCCCAGTGGCTCCTCACTTCTTTAATCCGGCTAGTCAACGCCCAAATGAGCCACTGTGTCCCGATTCTTTCCAGCACGATCCAGAGCCATATTTTAGTTGCTAGGGACTTCTGGGATCTCAAGCATGCCTCTGGACCAATATCATACCGGTGGCTCCATACCTCACATACCGGGCTCCACAACGTCGTAGTAAGCCACCCTAGTCCTAATCTATTCATGGAGAGCTCAGAGGCTTCCTATAAAGCTGTGGCCTTCTACATGGTTTAGCAAGCCTCTTGAGCAGCAGCCTAGCTGCATGGCCTAGTGGCTACTCACTTCTTTATCTGGGCTAGTCAACGCCCAAGTGAGCCACTATGTCCCGATTCTTTCATGCATTGTCCAAAGCCACATATCAGTCGCTGGGGACTTCTAGGATCAAAAGCATGCCTCTGGACCTGTATCAAACCGGTGGCTCCCTAACTCTCATACCGGGCTCCACAACACCCTAGTGAGCCACCATAGTCCTGATCCGTTAAGGGAGAGCTCAAAGGCTTCCTACATTGCTGTGGCCTTCTAAATGGTTTAGCAAGCCACTAGAGCAGCCGCCTAGCTATATGGCCCAGTGGCTCCTCACTTCCTTAATCGGGCTAGTTAACGCCCAAGTGAGCCACTGTGTCCTGATTCTTCCTAGAACGGTCAAGAGCCACATTTCAGTTGCAGGGGACTTCTAGGATCCCAAGCATGCCTCTGGACCAGTATAATACCGGTGGCTCCCTACCTCACGTACCAGGCTCCCCAACGCCCTAATGAGCCACCCTAGTCCTGATCCGTTCAGGTAGAGCTCAAAGGCTTCCTACATTGTTATGGACTTCTACATGGTTTAACAAGCCTCTGGAGCAGCCGCCTAGCTGCATGGCACAGTGACTCCTCACTTCTTTAATCGGGCTAGTCAATGCATAAGTGAGCCACTGTGTCCTGATTCTTTCCAGCACGGTCTAGAGCCACATTTAAGTTGCTGTTCTCTTCTAGAATTCCAGCATGCCTCTGGACCAGTATCATACCGGTGGCTCCCTACCTCACATACCAAGCTCGACAATGCCCTAGTGAGCCACCCTAGTACTGATCCGTTCAGGAAGAGCTCAAAGGATTCCTAAATTGTTGTGGCCTTCTACATGGTTTAGCAAGCCTCTAGAGCAGCCGCCTAGCTGCATGGCCCAGTGGCTCCTCACTTCTTTAATCGGGCTAGTCAACGCCCAAATGAACCACTGTGTCCCGATTCTTTCTAGCACGGTCAAGAGCCACATTTCAGTTGCAGTGGACTTCTAGGATCCCAAGCATACCTCTGGACCAGTATAATACCGGTGGCTCCCTACCTCACATACCAGGCTCCACAACGCCCTAGTGAGCCACCCTAGTCCTGATCCGTTCAGGGAGAGCTCAAAGGCTTCCTACATTGTTGTGGCCTTCTACATGGTTTAGCAAGCCTCTGGAGCAGCCGCCTAGCTGCATGGCACAGTGACTCCTCACTTCTTTAATCAGGCTAGTCAATGCATAAGTGAGCCACTCTGTCCCGATTCTCTCCAGCACGGTCCAGAGCCACATTTTAGTTGCTAGGGACTTCTAGGATCCCAAGCATGCCTCTGGACCAGTATCATACCGGTGGCTCCATACCTCACATACCAGGCTCCACAACGCCGTAGTAAGCCACCCTAGTCCTGATCCGTTAAAGGAGAGCTCAAAGGCTTCCTACAATGCTGTGGCCTTCTATATGGTTTAGCAAGCCTCTGGAGCAGCAGCCTAGCTGCATGGGCCAGTGGCTACTCACTTCTTTATCCGAGCTAGTTAATACCCAAGTGAGCCACTGTGTCCCGATTCTTTCCAGCATTGTCCAGAGCCACATATCAGTCGCTGGGGACTTTTAGGATCAAAAGGATGCCTCTGGACCAGTATCAAATCGGTGGCTCCCTACCTCTCATACCAGGCTCCACAACACCCTAGTGAGCCACCATAGTCCTGATCCGTTCAGGGAGAGCTAAGAGGCTTCCTACATTGCTGTGGCCTTCTACATGGTTTAGCAAGCCACTAGAGCAGCCGCCTAGCTATATGGCCCAGTGGCTCCCCACTTCTTTAATCGGGCTAGTTAACGCTCAAGTGAGCCACTGTGTCCCGATTCTTTCTAGCACGGTCAAGAGCCACATTTCAGTTGCAGTGGACTTCTAGGATCCCAAGCATGCCTCTGGACCAGTATCATACCGGTGGCTCCATACCTCACATACCAGGCTCCACAACGCCGTAGTAAGCCACCCTAGTCCTGATCCGTTAAAGGAGAGCTCAGAGGCTTCCTACAATGCTGTGGCCTTCTATATGGTTTAGCAAGCCTCTGGAGCAGCAGCCTAGCTGCTTGGGCCAGTGGCTACTCACTTCTTTATCCGAGCTAGTTAATGCCCAAGTGAGCCACTGTGTCCCGATTCTTTCCAGCATTGTCCAGAGCCACATATCAGTCGCTGGGGACTTTTAGGATCAAAAGGATGCCTCTGGACCAGTATCAAATCGGTGGCTCCCTACCTCTCATACCAGGCTCCACAACACCCTAGTGAGCCACCATAGTCCTGATCCGTTCAGGGAGAGCTCAGAGGCTTCCTACATTGCTGTGGCCTTCAACATGGTTTAGCAAGCCACTAGAGCAGCCGCCTAGCTATATGGCCCAGTGGCTCCCCACTTCTTTAATCGGGCTAGTTAACGCTCAAGTGAGCCACTGTGTCCCGATTCTTTCTAGCACGATCAAGAGCCACATTTCAGTTGCAGTGGACTTCTAGGATCCCAAGCATGCCTCTGGACCAGTATAATACCGGTGGCTCCCTACCTCACATATCAGGCTCTACAACGCCCTAGTGAGCCACCCTAGTCCTGATCCGTTAAGGGAGAGCTCAAAGGCTTCCTACATTGTTATGGCCTTCTACATGGTTTAGCAAGCCTCTGCAGCAGCCGCCTAGCTGCATGGCACAGTGACTCCTCACTTCTTTAATCAGGCTAGTCAATGCGTAAGTGAGCCACTCTGTCCCGATTCTCTCCAGCACGGTCCAGAGCCACATTTTAGTTGCTGGGGACTTCTAGAATTCCAAGCATGCCTCTGGACCAGTATCATACCGGTGGCTCCTTACCTCACATACCAAGCTCCACAACGCCCTAGTGAGCCACCCTAGTACTGATCCGTTAAGGGATAGCTCAGAGGCTTCCTAAATTCTTGTGGCCTTCAACATGGTTTAGCAAGCCTCTGGAGCAGCCGCCTAGCTGCATGGCCCAGTGGCTCCTCACTTCTTTAATCGGGCCAGTCAACGCCCAAATGAGCCACTGTGTCCCAATTCTTTCCAGCACGATCCAGAGCCATAGTTTAGTTGCTAGGGACTTCTGGGATCTCAAGCATGCCTCTGGACCAGTATCATACCGGTGGCTCCATACCTCACATACCGGGCTCCACAACGCCGTAGTAAGCCACCCTAGTCCTGATCAGTTCATGGAGAGGTCAGATGCTTCCTATAATGCTGTGGCCTTCTACATGGTTTAGCAAGCCTCTGGAGCAGCAGCCTAGCTGCATGGCCTAGTGGCTACTCACTTCTTTATCCGGGCTAGTCAACGCCCAAGTGAGCCACTATGTCCCGATTCTCTCCAGCATTGTCCTGAGCCACATATCAGTCGCTGGGGACTTCTAGGATCAAAAGCATGCCTCTGGACCAGTATCAAACCGGTGGCTAGCTACCTCTCATACCAGGCTCCACAACACCCTAGTGAGCCACCATAGTCCTGATCCGTTCAGGGAAAGCTCAATGGCTTCCTACATTGCTGTGGCCTTCTACATGGTTTAGCAAGCCATTATAGCAGCCGCCTAGCTATATGGCCCAGTGGCTCCTCACTTCTTTAATCGGGCTAGTTAACGCCTAAGTGAGCCACTGTGTCCCGATTCTTTCTAGCATGGTCAAGAGCCACATTTCAGTTGCAGGGGACTTCTAGGATCCCAAACATGCCTCTGGACCAGTACAATACCGGTGGCTCCCTACCTCACATACCAGGCTCCACAACGCCCTAGTGAGCCACCCTAGTCCTGATCCGTTCAGGTAGAGCTCAAAGGCTTCCTACATTGTTATGGACTTCTACATGGTTTAACAAGCCTCTGGAGCAGCCGCCTAGCTGCATGGCACAATGACTCCTCACTTCTTTAATCGGGCTAGTCAATGCATAAGTGAGCCACTGTGTCCTGATTCTTTCCAGCACGGTCCAGAGCCACATTTAAGTTGCTGTTCTCTTCTAGAATTCCAGCATGCCTTTGGACCAGTATCATACCGGTGGCTCCCTACCTCACATACCAGGCTCTACAACGCCCTAGTGAGCCACCCTAGTACTTATCTGTTTAGGGAGAGCTCAGAGGCGTCCTACATCGCTATGGCCTTCTACATGGTTTTGCGAGCCTCTGGAGCAGCAGCCTAGCTGCATGGCCCAGTTGCTACTCACTTCTTTAATCGGGTAGTCAACGCCAAGTGAGCCACTGTGTCCTGATTCTTTCCAGCACGATCCAGAGCCACGTTTCAGTTGCTGGGGACTTTTAAAATAACAAGCATTCCTCCTGACCAGTATCATACCGGTGGCTCCCTATCTCACATATCGGGTTTTGCAACGACCTAGTGAGCCACCCTAGTCCTGATATGTTCAGGGAGAGCTCAGAGGCTTCCTACATTGTTATGGCCTTCTCATGGTTTTGCAAGCCTCTGGAGAAGCAGCCTAGCTGCATGTCCCAGTGGCTACTTACTTCTTTAATCGGGCTAGTCAACGCCAAAGTGAGCCACTGTGTCCCGATTCTTTCCAGCACGGTCCAGAGCCACATTTCAGTTGCAGGGGACTTCTAGGATCAAAAGCATGCCTCGGGACCAGTATCAAACCGGTGGCTCCCTACCTCTCATACCGGGCTCCACAACACCCTAGTGAGCCACTATAGTCCTGATCCGTTCAGGGAGAGCTCAATTGCTTCCTACATTGCTGTGGCCTTCTACATGGTTTAGCAAGCCACTATAGCAGCCGCCTAGCTATATGGCCCAGTGGCTCCTCACTTCTTTAATCGGGCTAGTTAACGCCCAAGTGAGCCACTGTGTCCCGATTCTTTCTAGCACGGTCAAGAGCCACATTTTAGTTGCAGTGGACTTCTAGGATCCCAAGCATGCCTCTAGAATAGTATAATACCGGTGGCTCCCTACCTAACATAACAGGCTCCACAACGCCCTAGTGAGCCACCCTAGTCCTGATCCGTTCAGGGAGAGCTCAAAGGCTTCCTACATTGTTGTGGCCTTCTACATGGTTTAGCAAGCCTCTGGAGCAGCCGCCTAGCTGCATGGCCCAACGACTCCTCACTTCTTTAATCGGGCTAGTCAACGCATAAGTGAGCCACTGTGTCCCGATTCTTTCCAACATGATCCGGAGCCAAATTTCAGTTGCTGGGGACTTCTAAAATCCCAAGCATTCCTCCTGACCAGTATCATACCGGTGGCTCCCTATCTCACATACCGGGCTTTGCAACGCCCTAGTGAGCCACCCTAGTCCTGATATGTTCAGGGAGATCTCAGAGGCTTCGTACATTGTTATGGCCTTCTCATGGTTTTGCAAGCCTCTGGAGCAGCAGCCTAGCTGCATGGCCCAGTGGCTACTTACTTCTTTAATCGGGCTAGTCAACGCCCAAGTGAGCCACTGTGTCTCGATTCTTTCCAGCACGGTCCAGAGCCACATTTCAGTTGCAGGGGACTTCTAAGATCCCAAGCATGCCTCTGAACCAGTATCATACCGGTGGCTCCCTAAATCACATACTGGGTTCCACAATTCCCTAGTGAGCCACCCTAGACCTGATATGTTCAGGGAGAGCTCAGAGGCTTCCTACATTGCTGTGGCCTTCTACATGGTTTTGCAATCCTCTGGAGAAGCAGTCTAGATGCATGGCCCAGTGGCTTCTCACTTCTTTAATCGGGCTAGTCAACGCCCAAGTGAGCCACTGTGTCCCGATTCTTTCCAGCACGATCCAGAGCCACATTTCAGTTGCTAGGGACTTCTAAAATCCCAAGCATTCCTCCTGACCAGTATCATACCGGTGGCTCCCTATCTCACATACCGGGCTTTGCAACGCCCTAGTGAGCCACCCTAGTCCTGATATGTTCAGGAAGAGCTCAGAGGCTTCGTACATTGTTGTGGCCTTCTACATGGTTTAGCAAGCCTCTGGAGCAGCAGCCTAGCTGCATGGGCCAGTGGCTACTCACTTCTTTATCCGGGCTAGTCAACGCCCAAGTGAGCCACTGTTTCCCGATTATTTCCAGCATTGTCCTGAGCCACATATCAGTCGCCGGGGACTTTTAGGATCAAAAGGATGCCTCTGGACAAGTAACATACCGGTGGATCCCTACCTCTCATACCGGGCTCCACAACACCCTACTGAGCCACCATATTTCTGATCCGTTCAGGGAGATCTCAGAGGCTTCCTCCATTGCTGTGGCCTTCTACATGGTTTAGCAAGCCACTAGAGCAGCCGCCTAGCTATATGGCCCAGTGGCTCCTCACTTCTTTAATCGGGCTAGTCAACGCCCAAATGAGCCACTGTGTCCCGATTCTTTCCGGCACGATCCAGAGCCATATTTTAGTTGCTAGGGACTTCTGGGATCTCAAGCATGCCTCTGGACTAGTATCATACCGGTGGCTCCATACCTCACATACCGGGCTCCACAACGCCGTAGTAAGCCACCCTAGTCCTGATCCGTTCATGGAGAGCTCAGAGGCTTCCTACAATGCTGTGGCCTTCTACATGGTTTAGCAAGCCTCTGGAGCAGCTGCCTAGCTCCATTGCCTAGTGGCTACTCAGTTCTTTATCCGGGCTAGTCAACGCCCAAGTGAGCCACTGTGTCCCGATTCTTTCCAGCATTGTCCAAAGCCACATATCAGTCGCTGGGGACTTTTAGGATCAAAAGCATGCCTCTGGACCAGTATCAAACCGGTGGCTCCCTACCTCTCATACCGGGCTCCACAATACCCTAGTGAGCCACCATAGTCCTGATCCTTTCAGGGAGAGCTCAAAGGCTTCCTACATTGCTGTGGCCTTCTACATGGTTTAGCAAGCCACTAGAGCAGTCGCCTAGCTATATGGCCCAGTGGCTCCTCACTTTTTTAATCGGGCTAGTTAACGCCCAAGTGAGCCACTGTGTCCCGATTCTTCCTAGCACGGTCAAGAGCCACATTTCAGTTGCAGAGGACTTCTAGGATCCCAAGCATGCCTTTGGATCAGTATAATACCGGTGGCTCCCTACCTCACGTACCAGGCTCCACAACGCCCTAGTGAGCCACCCTAGTCCTGATCCATTTAGGGAGAGCTCAAAGGCTTCCTACATTGTTGTGGCCTTCTACATGGTTTAGCAAGCCTCTGGAGCAGCCACCTAGCTGGATGGCCCAATGACTCCTCACTTCTTTAATCGGGCTAGTCAACGCATAAGTGAGCCACTGTGTCCCGATTCTTTCCAGCACGATCCAGAGCCACATTTCAGTTGCTGGGGACTTCTAAAATCCCAAGCATTCCTCCTGACCAGTATCATACCGGTGGCTCCCTATCTCACATACCGGGCATTGCAACGCCCTAGTGAGCCACCCTAGTCCTGATATGTTCAGGGAGAGCTCAGAGACTTCCTACATTGTTGTGGCCTTCTAAATGGTTTAGCAAGCCTCTGGAGCAGCAGCCTAGCTGCATGTGCCAGTGGCTACTCACTTCTTTAATCGGGCTAGTCAACGCCAAAGTGAGCCACTGTGTCCCGATTCTTTCCAGCACGGTCCAGAGCCACATTTCAGTTGCAGGGGACTTCTAGGATCAAAAGCATGCCTCGGGACCAGTATCAAACCGGTGGCTCCCTACCTCTCATACCGGGCTCCACAACACCCTAGTGAGCCACTATAGTCCTGATCCGTTCAGGGAGAGCTCAATTGCTTCCTACATTGCTGTGGCCTTCTACATGGTTTAGCAAGCCACTAGAGCAGCCGCCTAGCTATATGGCCCAGTGGCTCCTCACTTCTTTAATCGGGCTAGTTAACGCCCAAGTGAGCCACTGTGTCCCGATTCTTTCTAGCACGGTCAAGAGCCACATTTCAGTTGCAGTGGACTTCTAGGATCCCAAGCATGCCTCTGGAATAGTATAATACCGGTGGCTCCCTACCTCACATACCAGGCTCCACAACGCCCTAGTGAGCCACCCTAGTCCTGATCCGTTCAGGGAGAGCTCAAAGGCTTCCTACATTGTTGTGGCCTTCTACATGGTTTAGCAAGCCTCTGGAGCAGCCGCCTAGCTGCATGGCCCAACGACTCCTCACTTCTTTAATCGGGCTAGTCAACGCATAAGTGAGCCACTGTGTCCCGATTCTTTCCAACATGATCCGGAGCCAAATTTCAGTTGCTGGGGACTTCTAAAATCCCAAGCATTCCTCCTGACCAGTATCATACCGGTGGCTCCCTATCTCACATACCGGGCTTTGCAACGCCCTAGTGAGCCACCCTAGTCCTGATATGTTCAGGGAGATCTCAGAGGCTTCGTACATTGTTATGGCCTTCTCATGGTTTTGCAAGCCTCTGGAGCAGCAGCCTAGCTGCATGGCCCAGTGGCTACTTACTTCTTTAATCGGGCTAGTCAACGCCCAAGTGAGCCACTGTGTCTCGATTCTTTCCAGCACGGTCCAGAGCCACATTTCAGTTGCAGGGGACTTCTAAGATCCCAAGCATGCCTCTGAACCAGTATCATACCGGTGGCTCCCTAAATCACATACTGGGTTCCACAATTCCCTAGTGAGCCACCCTAGACCTAATATGTTCAGGGAGAGCTCAGAGGCTTCCTACATTGCTGTGGCCTTCTACATGGTTTTGCAATCCTCTGGAGAAGCAGTCTAGATGCATGGCCCAGTGGCTTCTCACTTCTTTAATCGGGCTAGTCAACGCCCAAGTGAGCCACTGTGTCCCGATTCTTTCCAGCACGATCCAGAGCCACATTTCAGTTGCTAGGGACTTCTAAAATCCCAAGCATTCCTCCTGACCAGTATCATACCGGTGGCTCCCTATCTCACATACCGGGCTTTGCAACGCCCCAGTGAGCCACCCTAGTCCTGATATGTTCAGGAAGAGCTCAGAGGCTTCGTACATTGTTGTGGCCTTCTACATGGTTTAGCAAGCCTCTGGAGCAGCAGCCTAGCTGCATGGGCCAGTGGCTACTCACTTCTTTATCCAGGCTAGTCAACGCCCAAGTGAGCCACTGTGTCCCGATTATTTCCAGCATTGTCCTGAGCCACATATCAGTCGCCGGGGACTTTTAGGATCAAAAGGATGCCTCTGGACAAGTAACATACCGGTGGATCCCTACCTCTCATACCGGGCTCCACAACACCCTACTGAGCCACCATATTTCTGATCCGTTCAGGGAGATCTCAGAGGCTTCCTCCATTGCTGTGGCCTTCTACATGGTTTAGCAAGCCACTAGAGCAGCCGCCTAGCTATATGGCCCAGTGGCTCCTCACTTCTTTAATCGGGCTAGTCAACGCCCAAATGAGCCACTGTGTCCCGATTCTTTCCGGCACGATCCAGAGCCATATTTTAGTTGCTAGGGACTTCTGGGATCTCAAGCATGCCTCTGGACTAGTATCATACCGGTGGCTCCATACCTCACATACCGGGCTCCACAACGCCGTAGTAAGCCACCCTAGTCCTGATCCGTTCATGGAGAGCTCAGAGGCTTCCTACAATGCTGTGGCCTTCTACATGGTTTAGCAAGCCTCTGGAGCAGCTGCCTAGCTCCATTGCCTAGTGGCTACTCACTTCTTTATCCGGGCTAGTCAACGCCCAAGTGAGCCACTGTGTCCCGATTCTTTCCAGCATTGTCCAAAGCCACATATCAGTCGCTGGGGACTTTTAGGATCAAAAGCATGCCTCTAGACCAGTATCAAACCGGTGGCTCCCTACCTCTCATACCGGGCTCCACAATACCCTAGTGAGCCACCATAGTCCTGATCCGTTCAGGGAGAGCTCAAAGGCTTCCTACATTGCTGTGGCCTTCTACATGGTTTAGCAAGCCACTAGAGCAGTCGCCTAGCTATATGGCCCAGTGGCTCCTCACTTTTTTAATCGGGCTAGTTAACGCCCAAGTGAGCCACTGTGTCCCGATTCTTCCTAGCACGGTCAAGAGCCACATTTCAGTTGCAGAGGACTTCTAGGATCCCAAGCATGCCTCTGGATCAGTATAATACCGGTGGCTCCCTACCTCACGTACCAGGCTCCACAACGCCCTAGTGAGCCACCCTAGTCCTGATCCATTTAGGGAGAGCTCAAAGGCTTCCTACATTGTTGTGGCCTTCTACATGGTTTAGCAAGCCTCTGGAGCAGCCGCCTAGCTGGATGGCCCAATGACTCCTCACTTCTTTAATCGGGCTAGTCAACGCATAAGTGAGCCACTGTGTCCCGATTCTTTCCAGCACGATCCAGAGCCACATTTCAGTTGCTGGGGACTTCTAAAATCCCAAGCATTCCTCCTAACCAGTATCATACCGGTGGCTCCCTATCTCACATACCGGGCATTGCAACGCCCTAGTGAGCCACCCTAGTCCTGATATGTTCAGGGAGAGCTCAGAGACTTCCCACATTGTTGTGGCCTTCTAAATGGTTTAGCAAGCCTCTGGAGCAGCAGCCTAGCTGCATGTGCCAGTGGCTACTCACTTCTTTATCCGGGCTAGTCAACGCCCAAGTGAGCCACTGTGTCCCGATTCTTTCCAGCATTGTCCAGAGCCACATATCAGTCGCTGAGGACTTTTAGGATCAAAAGGATGCCTCTGGACTAGTATCAAACTGGTGGCTCCCTACCTCTCATACTAGGCTCCACAACACCCTAGTGAGCCACCATAGTCCTGATCCGTTCAGGGAGAGCTCAGAGGCTTCCTACAATGCTGTGGCCTTCTACATGGTTTAGCAAGCCTCTGGAGCAACTGCCTAGCTCCATTGCCTAGTGGCTACTCACTTCTTTATCCGGGCTAGTCAACGCCCAAGTGAGCCACTGTGTCCCGATTCTTTCCAGCATTGTCCAAAGCCACATATCAGTCGCTGGGGACTTTTAGGATCAAAAGCATGCCTCTAGACCAGTATCAAACCGGTGGCTCCCTACCTCTCATACCGGGCTCCACAATACCCTAGTGAGCCACCATAGTCCTGATCCGTTCAGGGAGAGCTCAAAGGCTTCCTACATTGCTGTGGCCTTCTACATGGTTTAGCAAGCATCTGGAGCAGCCGCCTAGCTGCATGGCCCAGTGAACTATCACTTCTTTAATCGGGCTAGTCAATGCATCAGTGAGCCACTGTGTCCCGACTCTTTCCAGCACGGTCCAGAGCCACATTTCAGTTGCTGGGGACTTCTAGAATCCCAAGCATGCCTCTGGACCAGTATCATACCGGTGGCTCCCTACCTCACATACCAAGCTCCACAACGCCCTAGTGAGCCACCATAGTCCTGATCCGTTCAGGGAGAGCTCAGAGGCTTCCTACATTGCTGTGACCTTCAACATGGTTTAGCAAGCCACTAGAGCAACCGCCTAGCTATATGGCCCAGCGGCTCCTCACTTCTATAATCGGGCTAGTTAACGCCCAAGTGAGCCACTGTGTCCCGATTCTTTCCAGCACAGTCAAGAGCCACATTTCAATTGCAGGGGACTTCTAGGATCCCAAGCATGCCTCTGGACCAGTATCATACCGGTGGCTCCCTACCTCACATACCGGGCTCAACAACGCCCTAGTGAGCCACCCTAGTCCTGATCCGTTAAGGGAGAGCTCAAAGGCTTCCTACATTGTTGTGGCCTTCTACATGGTTTAGCAAGCATCTGGAGCAGCCGCCTAGCTGCATGGCCCAGTGAACTATCACTTCTTTAATCGGGCTAGTCAATGCATCAGTGAGCCACTATGTCCCGACTCTTTCCAGCACGGTCCAGAGCCACATTTCAGTTGCTGGGGACTTCTAGAATCCCAAGCATGCCTCTGGACCAGTATCATACCGGTGGCTCCATACCTCACATACCAAGCTCCACAACGCCCTAGTGAGCCACCCTAGTACTGATCCGTTAAGGGAGAGCTCAGAGGCTTCCTAAATTCTTGTGTCCTTCAACATGGTTTATCAAGCATCTGGAGCAGCCGCCTAGCTATATGGCCCAGTGGCTCCTCACTTCTTTAATCGGGCTAGTCAACGCCCAAATGAGCCACTGTGTCCCGATTCTTTCCGGCACGATCCAGAGCCATATTTTAGTTGCTAGGGACTTCTGGGATCTCAAGCATGCCTCTGGACTAGTATCATACCGGTGGCTCCATACCTCACATACCGGGCTCCACAACGCCGTAGTAAGCCACCCTAGTCCTGATCCGTTCATGGAGAGCTCAGAGGCTTCCTACAATGCTGTGGCCTTCTACATGGTTTAGCAAGCCTCTGGAGCAGCTGCCTAGCTCCATTGCCTAGTGGCTACTCACTTCTTTATCCGGGCTAGTCAACGCCCAAGTGAGCCACTGTGTCCCGATTCTTTCCAGCATTGTCCAAAGCCACATATCAGTCGCTGGGGACTTTTAGGATCAAAATCATGCCTCTAGACCAGTATCAAACCGGTGGCTCCCTACCTCTCATACCGGGCTCCACAATACCCTAGTGAGCCACCATAGTCCTGATCCGTTCAGGGAGAGCTCAAAGGCTTCCTACATTGCTGTGGCCTTCTACATGGTTTAGCAAGCCACTAGAGCAGTCGCCTAGCTATATGGCCCAGTGGCTCCTCACTTTTTTAATCGGGCTAGTTAACGCCCAAGTGAGCCACTGTGTCCCGATTCTTCCTAGCACGGTCAAGAGCCACATTTCAGTTGCAGAGGACTTCTAGGATCCCAAGCATGCCTCTGGATCAGTATAATACCGGTGGCTCCCTACCTCACGTACCAGGCTCCACAACGCCCTAGTGAGCCACCCTAGTCCTGATCCATTTAGGGAGAGCTCAAAGGCTTCCTACATTGTTGTGGCCTTCTACATGGTTTAGCAAGCCTCTGGAGCAGCCGCCTAGCTGGATGGCCCAATGACTCCTCACTTCTTTAATCGGGCTAGTCAACGCATAAGTGAGCCACTGTGTCCCGATTCTTTCCAGCACGATCCAGAGCCACATTTCAGTTGCTGGGGACTTCCAAAATCCCAAGCATTCCTCCTGACCAGTATCATACCGGTGGCTCCCTATCTCACATACCGGGCATTGCAACGCCCTAGTGAGCCACCCTAGTCCTGATATGTTCAGGGAGAGCTCAGAGACTTCCTACATTGTTGTGGCCTTCTAAATGGTTTAGCAAGCCTCTGGAGCAGCAGCCTAGCTGCATGTGCCAGTGGCTACTCACTTCTTTATCCGGGCTAGTCAACGCCCAAGTGAGCCACTGTGTCCCGATTCTTTCCAGCATTGTCCAGAGCCACATATCAGTCGCTGAGGACTTATAGGATCAAAAGGATGCCTCTGGACTAGTATCAAACTGGTGGCTCCCTACCTCTCATACTAGGCTCCACAACACCCTAGTGAGCCACCATAGTCCTGATCCGTTCAGGGAGAGCTCAGAGGCTTCCTACATTGCTGTGACCTTCAACATGGTTTAGCAAGCCACTAGACTAACCGCCTAGCTATATGGCCCAGCGGCTCCTCACTTCTATAATCGGGCTAGTTAACGCCCAAGTGAGCCACTGTGTCCCGATTCTTTCCAGCACAGTCAAGAGCCACATTTCAATTGCAGGGGACTTCTAGGATCCCAAGCATGCCTCTGGACCAGTATCATACCGGTGGCTCCCTACCTCACATACCGGGCTCAACAACGCCCTAGTGAGCCACCCTAGTCCTGATCCGTTAAGGGAGAGCTCAAAGGCTTCCTACATTGTTGTGGCCTTCTACATGGTTTAGCAAGCATCTGGAGCAGCCGCCTAGCTGCATGGCCCAGTGAACTATCAGTTCTTTAATCGGGCTAGTCAATGCATCAGTGAGCCACTGTGTCCCGACTCTTTCCAGCACGGTCCAGAGCCACATTTCAGTTGCTGGGGACTTCTAGAATCCCAAGCATGCCTCTGGACCAGTATCATACCGGTGGCTCCATACCTCACATACCAAGCTCCACAACGCCCTAGTGAGCCACCCTAGTACTGATCCGTTAAGGGAGAGCTCAGAGGCTTCCTAAATTCTTGTGTCCTTCAACATGGTTTATCAAGCCTCTGGAGCAGCCGCCTAGCTGCATGGCCCAGTGGCTCCTCACTTCTTTAATCGGGCTAGTCAACGCCCAAATGAGCCACTGTGTCCCGATTCTTTCCGGCACGATCCAGAGCCATATTTTAGTTGCTAGGGACTTCTGGGATCTCAAGCATGCCTCTGGACTAGTATCATACCGGTGGCTCCATACCTCACATACCGGGCTCCACAACGCCGTAGTAAGCCACCCTAGTCCTGATCCGTTCATGGAGAGCTCAGAGGCTTCCTACAATGCTGTGGCCTTCTACATGGTTTAGCAAGCCTCTGGAGCAGCTGCCTAGCTCCATTGCCTAGTGGCTACTCACTTCTTTATCCGGGCTAGTCAACGCCCAAGTGAGCCACTGTGTCCCGATTCTTTCCAGCATTGTCCAAAGCCACATATCAGTCGCTGGGGACTTTTAGGATCAAAATCATGCCTCTAGACCAGTATCAAACCGGTGGCTCCCTACCTCTCATACCGGGCTCCACAATACCCTAGTGAGCCACCATAGTCCTGATCCGTTCAGGGAGAGCTCAAAGGCTTCCTACATTGCTGTGGCCTTCTACATGGTTTAGCAAGCCACTAGAGCAGTCGCCTAGCTATATGGCCCAGTGGCTCCTCACTTTTTTAATCGGGCTAGTTAACGCCCAAGTGAGCCACTGTGTCCCGATTCTTCCTAGCACGGTCAAGAGCCACATTTCAGTTGCAGAGGACTTCTAGGATCCCAAGCATGCCTCTGGATCAGTATAATACCGGTGGCTCCCTACCTCACGTACCAGGCTCCACAACGCCCTAGTGAGCCACCCTAGTCCTGATCCATTTAGGGAGAGCTCAAAGGCTTCCTACATTGTTGTGGCCTTCTACATGGTTTAGCAAGCCTCTGGAGCAGCCGCCTAGCTGGATGGCCCAATGACTCCTCACTTCTTTAATCGGGCTAGTCAACGCATAAGTGAGCCACTGTGTCCCGATTCTTTCCAGCACGATCCAGAGCCACATTTCAGTTGCTGGGGACTTCCAAAATCCCAAGCATTCCTCCTGACCAGTATCATACCGGTGGCTCCCTATCTCACATACCGGGCATTGCAACGCCCTAGTGAGCCACCCTAGTCCTGATATGTTCAGGGAGAGCTCAGAGACTTCCTACATTGTTGTGGCCTTCTAAATGGTTTAGCAAGCCTCTGGAGCAGCAGCCTAGCTGCATGTGCCAGTGGCTACTCACTTCTTTATCCGGGCTAGTCAACGCCCAAGTGAGCCACTGTGTCCCGATTCTTTCCAGCATTGTCCAGAGCCACATATCAGTCGCTGAGGACTTATAGGATCAAAAGGATGCCTCTGGACTAGTATCAAACTGGTGGCTCCCTACCTCTCATACTAGGCTCCACAACACCCTAGTGAGCCACCATAGTCCTGATCCGTTCAGGGAGAGCTCAGAGGCTTCCTACATTGCTGTGACCTTCAACATGGTTTAGCAAGCCACTAGACTAACCGCCTAGCTATATGGCCCAGCGGCTCCTCACTTCTATAATCGGGCTAGTTAACGCCCAAGTGAGCCACTGTGTCCCGATTCTTTCCAGCACAGTCAAGAGCCACATTTCAATTGCAGGGGACTTCTAGGATCCCAAGCATGCCTCTGGACCAGTATCATACCGGTGGCTCCCTACCTCACATACCGGGCTCAACAACGCCCTAGTGAGCCACCCTAGTCCTGATCCGTTAAGGGAGAGCTCAAAGGCTTCCTACATTGTTGTGGCCTTCTACATGGTTTAGCAAGCATCTGGAGCAGCCGCCTAGCTGCATGGCCCAGTGAACTATCAGTTCTTTAATCGGGCTAGTCAATGCATCAGTGAGCCACTGTGTCCCGACTCTTTCCAGCACGGTCCAGAGCCACATTTCAGTTGCTGGGGACTTCTAGAATCCCAAGCATGCCTCTGGACCAGTATCATACCGGTGGCTCCATACCTCACATACCAAGCTCCACAACGCCCTAGTGAGCCACCCTAGTACTGATCCGTTAAGGGAGAGCTCAGAGGCTTCCTAAATTCTTGTGTCCTTCAACATGGTTTATCAAGCCTCTGGAGCAGCCGCCTAGCTGCATGGCCCAGTGGCTCCTCACTTCTTAAATCGGGCTAGTCAACGCCCAAATGAGCCACTGTGTCCCGATTCTTTCCAGCACGATCCAGAGCCATATTTTTGTTGCTAGGGACTTCTGGGATCTCAAGCATGCCTCTGGAGCAGTATCATACCGGTGTCTCCATACCGGGCTCAAAAACGCCGTAGTAAGCCACCCTAGTCCTGATCCGTTCATGGAGAGCTCAGAGGCTTCCTACAATGCTGTGGCCTTCTACATGGTTTAGCAAGCCACTGGAGCAGCAGCCTAGCTGCATGGCCTAGTGGCTACTCACTTCTTTATCCGGGCTAGTCAACGCCCAAGTGAGCCACTGTGTCCCGATTCTTTCTAGCATTGTCCAGAGCCACATATCAGTCGCTGGGGACTTCTACGATCAAAAGCATGCCTCTAGACCAGTATCAAACCGGTGGCTCCCTACCTCTCATACCGGGCTCCACAACACCCTAGTGAGCCACCATAGTCCTGATCCGTTCAGGGAGAGCTCAAAGGCTTCCTATATTGCTGTGGCCTTCTACATGGTTTAGCAAGCAACTAGAGCAGCCGCCTAGCTGTATGGCCCAGTGGCTCCTCACTTCCTTAATCGGGCTAGTTAACGCCCAAGTGAGCCACTGTGTCCCGATTCTTCCTAGCACGGTCAAGAGCCACATTTCAGTTGCAGGGGACTTCTAGGATCCCAAGCATGCCTCTGAACCAGTATCATACCAGTGGCTCCCTAAATCACATACCGGGCTCCACAACGCCCTAGTGAGCCACCCTAGTCCTGATATGTTCAGGGAGAGCTTAGAGGCTTCCTATATTGCTATGGACTTCTCATGGTTTTGCAAGCCTCTTGAGCAGCAGCCTAGCTGCATGGCCCAGTGGCTCCTCACTTCTTTAATCGGGCTAGTCAACGTCCAAGTGAGCCACTGTGTCCTGATTCTTTCCAGCACGGTCCAGAGCCACATTTCAGTTGTAGGGGACTTCTAGGATCCCAAGCATGCCTCTGGACCACTATCATACCGGTGGCTCCCTACCTCACATACCGGTGGCTCCACAACGTCCTAGTGAGCCACCCTAGTCCTGATATGATCAGGGAGAGCTCAGAGGCTTCCTACATTGCTGTGGACTTATACATGGTTTTGTAAGCCTCTGGAGCAGCAGCCTAGCTGCATGGCCCAATGTCTCCTCACTTCATTAATCTGGCTAGTCAACGCCCAAGTTAGCCACTGTGTCCCGATTCTTTCTAACACGGTCCAGAGCCACATTTCAGTTGCTGGGGACTTCTAGAATCCCAACCATGCCTCTGGACCAGTATCATACCGGTGGCTCCCTACCTCACATACCGGGGCTCTACAACGCCCTAGTGAGCCACCCTAGTACTTATCCGTTCAGGGAGAGCTCAGAGGCTTCCTACATTGCTATGGCCTTCTACATGGTTTTGGAAGCCTCTGGAGCAGCAGCCTAGCTGCATGGCCAAGTGGCTACTAACTTCTTTATCCGGTATAGTCAACGCCCAAGTGAGCCACTGTGTACCGATTCTTTCCGGCATAGTCCAGAGACACATTTAAGTTGCTGGGGACTTCTAGGATCCCAAGCATGCCTCTGGAACAGTATCATACCGGTGGCTCGCTACCTCACATATCGGGCGTAACAACGCCCTAGTGAGCCACCCTTGTACTTATCTGTTCAGGGTGAGCTTAGAGGCTTCCTACATTGCTATGGCCTTCTACATGGTTTTGCAAGCCTCTGGAGCAGCAACCTAGCTGCATGGCCCAGTGGCTACTCACTTCTTTATCCGGGTAGTCAACGCCAAGTGAGCCTCTGTGTCCTGATTTTTTCCAGCACCGTCCAGAGCTACATTTTAGTTGCAGGGGACTTCTAGGATCCCAAGCATGCCTCTAGACCAGTATCATACCGGTGGCTCCCTACCTCACATACCGGGCTATACAACGCCCTAGTGAGCCACCCTAGTACTGATCCGTTCAGGGAGACCTCACAGGCTTCCTACATTGCTTTGGCCTTCTACATGGTTTTGCAAGCATCTGCAGCAGCAGCCTAGCTGCATGGCCCAGTGGCTACTCACTTCTTTATCCGGGCTAGTCAACGCCCAAGTGAGCCACTGAGTACCGATTCTTTCCAGCATAGTCTAAAGCTACATTTCAAGTGCTGGGGACTTCTAGGATCCCAAGCATGCCTCTGGACCAGTATCATACCGGTGGCTCCCTACCTCACATACTGGGCTCTACAACGCCCTAGTGAGCCACCCTAGTACTTATCTGTTTAGGGAGAGCTCAGAGGCTTCCTACATCGCTATGGCATTCTACATGGTTTTGCGAGCCTCTAGAGCAGCAGCCTAGCTGCATGGCCCAGTTGCTACTCACTTCTTTAATCGGGTAGTCAACGCCAAGTGAGCCACTGTGTCCTGATTCTTTCCAGCACGGTCTAGAGCTTCATTTTAGTTGCAGGGGACTTCTAGGATCCCAAGCATGCCTCTGGACCAGTATCATACCGGTGGCTCCCTACCTCACAAACCCGGCTCCACAACGCCCTAGTGAGCCACCCTAGTCTTGATCCGTTCAGGGAGAGCTCAAAGGCTTCCTACATTGTTCTGGCCTTCTATATGGTTTAGAAATCCTCTAGAGCAGCCGCCTAGCTGTATGGCCCAATAACTCCTCACTTCTTTAATCGGGCTAGTCAATGGATAAGTGAGCCACTGTGTCCCGATTCTTTCGAGCACAATCCAGAGCCACATTTCAGTTGCTGGGGACTTCTAGAATCCCAAGCATTCCTCCTGACCAGTATCATACAGGTGGCTCTCTATCTCACATACCGGGCTTTGCAACGCCCTAGTGAGTCGCCCTAGTGAGCCACCCTAGTCCTGATATGTTCAGGGAGAGCTCGGAGGATTCCTACATTGCTATGGCCTTCTCATGGTTTTGCAAGCGTCTGGAGCAGCAGCCTAGCTGCATGGCCCAGTGGCTCCTCACTTCTTTAATCGGGCTAGTCAATGCATAAGTGAGCCAATGTGTCCCGATTCTTTCCAGCACGGTCCACAGCCACATTTCAGTTGTAGGGGACTTCTAGGATCCTAAGCATGCCTCTAGACCAGTATCATACCGGTGGCTCCCTGCCTCACATATCGGGACTCTACAACGCCCTAGTGAGCCACCCTAGTACTGATCCGTTCAGGGAGAGCTCACAGGCTTCCTACATTGCTTTGGCCTTCTACATGGTTTTGCAAGCATCTGCAGCAGCAGCCTAGCTGCATGGCCCAGTGGCTACTCACTTCTTTATCCGGGCTAGTCAACGCCCAAGTGAGCCACTGAGTACCGATTCTTTCCAGCATAGTTTAAAGCTACATTTCAAGTGTTGGGGACTTCTAGGATCCCAAGCATGCCTCTGGACCAGTATCATACCGGTGGCTCCCTACCTCACAAACCCGGCTCCACAACGCCCTAGTGAGCCACCCTAGTCTTGATCCGTTCAGGGAGAGCTCAAAGGCTTCCTACATTGTTCTGGCCTTCTATATGGTTTAGAAATCCTCTAGAGCAGCCGCCTAGCTGTATGGCCCAATAACTCCTCACTTCTTTAATCGGGCTAGTCAATGGATAAGTGAGCCACTGTGTCCCGATTCTTTCGAGCACAATCCAGAGCCACATTTCAGTTGCTGGGGACTTCTAGAATCCCAAGCATTCCTCCTGACCAGTATCATACCGGTGGCTCCCTATCTCACATACCGGGCTTTGCAACACCCTAGTGAGCCACCCTAGTCCTGATATGTTCAGGGAGAGCTTAGAGGCTTCCTACATTGCTATGGCCTTCTCATGGTTTTGCAAGCCTCTTGAGCAGCAGCATAGCTGCATGGCCCAGTGGCTACCTACTTCTTTAATCGGGCTAGTCAACGCCCAAGTGAGCCACTGTGTCCAGATTCTTTCCAGCACGATCCAGAGCCATATTTTAGTTGCTAGGGACTTCTGGGATCCCAAGCATGCCTCTGGACCAGTATCATACCGGTGGCTCCCTGCCTCACATATCGGGGCTCTACAACGCCCTAGTGAGCCACCCTAGTACTGATCCGTTCAGGGAGAGCTCAGAGGATTCCTACATTGCTATGGCCTTCAACATGTTTTTGGAAGCCTCTGGAGCAGCAGCCTAGCTGCATGGCCCAGTGGCTCCTCACTTCTTTAATCGGGCTAGTCAATGCATAAGTGAGCCAATGTGTCCCGATTCCTTCCAGCACGGTCTAGAGCCACATTTTAGTTGCAGGGGACTTCTAGGATCTCAAGCATGCCTCTAGACCAGTATCATACCGGTGGCTCCCTGCCTCACATATCGGGGCTCTACAACGCCCTAGTGAGCCACCCTAGTACTGATCCGTTCAGGGAGAGCTCAGAGGATTCCTACATTGCTATGGCCTTCAACATGTTTTTGGAAGCCTCCGGAGCAGCAGCCTAGCTGCATGGCCCAATGGCTACTCACTTCTTTATCCGGGCTAGTCAACGCCCAATTGAGCCACTGTGTACCAATTCTTTCCAGCATAGTCCAGAGACACATTTCAGTTGCTGGGGACATCTAGGATCCCAAGCATGCCTCTGGACCAGTATCATACCGGTGGCTCCTTACCTCACATACCTGGCTCCACAACGCCCTAGTGAGCCACCCTAGTCCTGATCCGTTCAGGGAGAGCTCAAAGACTTCCTACATTGTTGTGGCCTTCTACATGGTTTAGCAAGCCTCTGGAGCAGCCGCCTAGCTGCATGGCCCAATGACTCCTCACTTCTTTAATCGGGCTAGTCAACGCATAAGTGAGCCACTATGTCTAGATTCTTTCCAGCACGGTCCAGAGCAACATTTCAGTTGCTGGGGACTTCTAGAATCCCAAGCATTCCTCCTGACCAGTATCATACCGGTGGCTCCCTATCTCACATACCGGGCTTTGCAACACCCTAGTGAGCCACCCTAGTCCTGATATGTTCAGGGAGAGCTTAGAGGCTTCCTACATTGCTATGGCCTTCTCATGGTTTTGCAAGCCTCTTGAGCAGCAGCCTAGCTGCATGGCCCAGTGGCTACCTACTTCTTTAATCGGGCTAGTCAACGCCCAAGTGAGCCACTGTGTCCCGATTCTTTCCAGCACGGTCTAGAGCCACATTTCAGTTGCAGGGGACTTCTAGGATCCCAAGCATGCCTCGGGACCAGTATCATACCGGTGGCTCCCTACCTCACATACCGGGCTCCACAACGCCCTAGTGAGCCACCCTAGTCCTGATATGTTCAGGGAGAGCTTAGAGGCTTCCTATATTGCTATGGACTTCTCATGGTTTTGCAAGCCTCTTGAGCAGCAGCCTAGCTGCATGGCCCAGTGGCTACTTACTTCTTTAATCGGGCTAGTCAACGTCCAAGTGAGCCACTGTGTCCTGATTCTTTCCAGCACGGTCCAGAGCCACATTTCAGTTGTAGGGGACTTCTAGGATCCCAAGCATGCCTCTGGACCAGTATCATACCGGTGGCTCCTTACCTCACATACTGGGCTCCACATTGCCCTAGTGAGCCACCCTAGTCCTGATATGTTCAGGGAAAGCTCAGAGGCTTCCTACATTGCTGTGGCCTTATACATGGTTTTGCAAGCCTCTGTAGCAGCAGCCTAGCTGCATGGCCCAATGGCTTCTCACTTCTTTAATCGGGCTAGTCAACGCCCAAGTGAGCCACTGTGTCCCGATTCTTTCTAACACGGTCCAGAGCCACATTTCAGTTGCTGGGACTTCTACAATCCCAACCATGCCTCTGGACCAGAATCATACCGGTGCCTCCCTACCTCACATACCGGGGCTCTACAACGCCCTAGTGAGCCACTCTAGTACTTATCCGTTCAGGGAGAGCTCAGAGGATTCCTACATTGCTATGGCCTTCTACATGGTTTTGGAAGCCTCTGGAGCAGCAGCCTAGCTGCATGGCCAATTGGCTACTCACTTCTTTATCCAGGCTAGTCAACGCCCAAGTGAGCCACTGTGTACCGATTCTTTCCGGCATAGTCCAGAGACACATTTAAGTTGCTGGAGACTTCTAGGATCCCAAGCATGCCTTTGGACCAGTATCATACCGGTGGCTCGCTACCTCACATATCGGGCTTTACAACGCCCTAGTGAGCCACCCTAGTACTTATCTGTTCAGGGTGAGCTCAGAGGCTTCCTACATTGTTGTGGCCTTCTACATGGTTTAGCAAGCATCTGGAGCAGCCGCCTAGCTATATGGCCCAGTGGTTCCTCATTTCTATAATCAGGCTAGTTAACGCCCAAGTGAGCCACCCTATTACTGATCCGTTCAGATAGAGCTTAGAGGCTTCCTACATTGCTATGGCCTTCTACATGGTTTTGCAAGCCTCTAGAGCAGCAGCCTAGCTGCATGGCCAGTGGCTACTCAATTCTTTAATCGGGCTAGTCAACGCCCAAGTGAGCCACTGTGTCCCGATTCTTTCCAGCACGGTCTAGAGCCACATTTCAGTTGCAGGGGACTTCTAGGATCCCAAGCATGCCTCTGGACTAGTATCATACCGGTGGCTCCCTACCTCACATACTGGGCTCCACAACGCCCTAGTGAGCCACCCTAGTCCTGATATGTTCAGGGAGAGCTTAGAGGCTTCCTATATTGCTATGGCCTTCTCATGGTTTTGCAAGCCTCTTGAGCAGCAGCCTAGCTGCATGGCCCAGTGGCTACCTACTTCTTTAATCGGGCTAGTCAACGCCCAAGTGAGCCACTGTGTCCAGATTCTTTCCAGCACGATCCAGAGCCATATTTTAGTTGCTAGGGACTTCTGGGATCCCAAGCATGCCTCTGGACCAGTATCATACCGGTGGCTCCCTGCCTCACATATCGGGGCTCTACAACGCCCTAGTGAGCCACCCTAGTACTGATCCGTTCAGGGAGAGCTCAGAGGATTCCTACATTGCTATGGCCTTCAACATGTTTTTGGAAGCCTCTGGAGCAGCAGCCTAGCTGCATGGCCCAGTGGCTCCTCACTTCTTTAATCGGGCTAGTCAATGCATAAGTGAGCCAATGTGTCCCGATTCCTTCCAGCACGGTCTAGAGCCACATTTTAGTTGCAGGGGACTTCTAGGATCTCAAGCATGCCTCTAGACCAGTATCATACCGGTGGCTCCCTGCCTCACATATCGGGGCTCTACAACGCCCTAGTGAGCCACCCTAGTACTGATCCGTTCAGGGAGAGCTCAGAGGATTCCTACATTGCTATGGCCTTCAACATGTTTTTGGAAGCCTCCGGAGCAGCAGCCTAGCTGCATGGCCCAATGGCTACTCACTTCTTTATCCGGGCTAGTCAACGCCCAATTGAGCCACTGTGTACCAATTCTTTCCAGCATAGTCCAGAGACACATTTCAGTTGCTGGGGACATCTAGGATCCCAAGCATGCCTCTGGACCAGTATCATACCGGTGGCTCCTTACCTCACATACCTGGCTCCACAACGCCCTAGTGAGCCACCCTAGTCCTGATCCGTTCAGGGAGAGCTCAAAGACTTCCTACATTGTTGTGGCCTTCTACATGGTTTAGCAAGCATCTGGAGCAGCCGCCTAGCTATATGGCCCAGTGGCTCCTCACTTCTATAATCAGGCTAGTTAACGCCCAAGTGAGCCACCCTAGTACTGATCCGTTCAGATAGAGCTTAGAGGCTTCCTACATTGCTATGGCCTTCTACATGGTTTTGCAAGCCTCTAGAGCAGCAGCCTAGCTGCATGGCCAGTGGCTACCTACTTCTTTAATCGGGCTAGTCAACGCCCAAGTGAGCCACTGTGTCCCGATTCTTTCCAGCACGGTCTAGAGCCACATTTCAGTTGCAGGGGACTTCTAGGATCCCAAGCATGCCTCTGGACCAGTATCATACCGGTGGCTCCCTACCTCACATACCGGGCTCCACAACGCCCTAGTGAGCCACCCTAGTCCTGATATGTTCAGGGAGAGCTTAGAGGCTTCCTATATTGCTATGGCCTTCTCATGGTTTTGCAAGCCTCTTGAGTAGCAGCCTAGCTGCATGGCCCAGTGGCTACTTACTTCTTTAATCGGGCTAGTCAACGCCCAAGTGAGCCACTGTGTCCCGATTCTTTCCAGCACGGTCTAGAACCACATTTCAGTTGCAGGGGACTTCTAGGATCCCAAGCATGCCTCTGGACCAGTATCATACCGGTGGCTCGCTACCTCACATACTGGGGTCCACAACGCCCTAGTGAGCCACCCTAGTCCTGATATGTTCAGGGAAAGCTCAGAGGCTTCCTACATTGCTGTGGCCTTATACATGGTTTTGCAAGCCTCTGTAGCAGCAGCCTAGCTGCATGGCCCAATGGCTTCTCACTTCTTTAATCGGGCTAGTCAACGCCCAAGTGAGCCACTGTGTCCCGATTCTTTCTAACACGGTCCAGAGCCACATTTCAGTTGCTGGGACTTCTAGAATCCCAACCATGCCTCTGGACCAGTATCATACCGGTGGCTCCCTACCTCACATACCGGGGCTCTACAACGCCCTAGTGAGCCACTCTAGTACTTATCCAATCATGGAGAGCTCAGAGGCTTCCTACATTGCTATGGCCTTCTACATGGTTTTGGAAGCCTCTGGAGCAGCAGCCTAGCTGCATGGCCAAGTGGCTACTCACTTCTTTATCTGGGCTAGTCAACGCCCAAGTGAGCCACTGTGTACCGATTCTTTCCGGCATAGTCCAGAGACACATTTAAGTTGCTGGGGACTTCTAGGATCCCAAGCATGCCTCTGGACCAGTATCGTACCGATGGCTCGCTACGTCACATATCGGGCTTTACAACGCCCTAGTGAGCCACCCTAGTACTTATCTGTCCAGGGTGAGCTCAGAGGCTTCCTACATTGTTGTGGCCTTCTACATGGTTTAGCAAGCATCTGGAGCAGCCGCCTAGCTATATGGCCCAGTGGCTCCTCACTTCTATAATCAGGCTAGTTAACGCCCAAGTGAGCCACCCTAGTACTGATCCGTTCAGATAGAGCTTAGAGGCTTCCTACATTGCTATGGCCTTCTACATGGTTTTGCAAGCCTCTAGAGCAGCAGCCTAGCTGCATGGCCAGTGGCTACTCACTTCTTTAATCGGGCTAGTCAACGCCCAAGTGAGCCACTGTGTCCCGATTCTTTCCAGCACAGTCAATAGCAACATTTCAGTTGCAGGGGACTTCTAGGATCCCAAGCATGCCTCTTGACCAGTATCATACCGGTGGCTCCCTTCCTCACATACCGGGCTCCACAACGCCCTAGTGAGCCACCCTAGTCCTGATCCGTTAAGGGAGGCTCAAAGGCTTCCTACATTGTTGTGGCCTTCTACATGGTTTAGCAATCATCTGGAGCAGCCGCCTAGCTGCATGGCCCAGTGACTCCTTACTTCTTTAATCGCGCTAGTCAATGCATAAGTGAGCCACTGTGTCCCGATTCTTTCCAGCACGGTCCAGAGCCACATTTCAGTTGCTGGGGACTTCTAGAATTCCAAGCATGCCTCTGGACTAGTATCATACCGGTGGCTCCCTACCTCACATACCAAGCTCCACAACCCCCTAGTGAGCCACCCTAGTACTTATCCGTTAAGGGAGAGCTCAGAGGCTTCCTAAATTCTTGTGGCCTTCAACATGGTTTAGCAAGCCTCTGGAGCAGCCGCCTAGCTGCACGGCCCAGTGGCTCCTCACTTCTTAAATCGGGCTAGTCAACGCTCAAATAAGCCACTGTGTCCCGATTCTTTCCAGCACGATCCAGAGCAATATTTTAGTTGCTAGGGACTTCTGGGATCTCAAGCACTCCTCTGGAGCAGTATCATACTGGTGGCTCCATACCGGGCTCCAAAACGCCGTAGTAAGCCACCCCAGTCCTGATCCGTTCATCGAGAGCTCAGAGGCTTCCTACAATACTGTGGCCTTCTACATGATTTAGCAAGCCACTGGAGCAGCAGCCTAGCTGCATGGCCTAGTGGCTACTCACTTCTTTATCCGGGCTAGTCAACGCCCAAGTGAGCCACTGTGTACCGATTCTTTCCAGCACAGTCTAGAGCTACATTTCAGTTGCTGGGGACTTATAGGATGCCAAGCATGCCTCTAGACCAGTATCATACCGGTGGCTCCCTGCCTCACATATCGGGGCTCTACAACGCCCTAGTGAGCCACCCTAGTACTGATCCGTTCAGGGAGTGCTCAGAGGATTCCTACATTGTTATGGCCTTCAACATGTTTTTGGAAGCCTCCGGAGCAGCAGCCTAGCTGCATGGCCCAGCGGCTACTCACTTCTTTATCCGGGCTAGTCAACGCCCAATTGAGCCATTGTGTACCAATTCTTTCCAGCATAGTCCAGAGACACATTTCAGTTGCTGGGGACTTCTAGGATCCCAAGCATGCCTCTGGACCAATATCATACCGGTGGCTCCTTACCTCACATACCTGGCTCCACAACGCCCTAGTGAGTCGACCCTAGTCCTGATCCGTTCAGGGAGAGCTCAAAGACTTCCTACATTGTTGTGGCCTTCTACATGGTTTAGCAAGCCTCTGGAGCAGCCGTCCTAGCTGCATGGCCCAATGACTCCTCACTTCTTTAATCGGGCTAGTAAACGCATAAGTGAGCCACTATGTCTCGATTCTTTCCAGCACGGTCCAGAGCAACATTTCAGTTGCTGGAGACTTCTAGAATCCCAAGCATTCCTCCTGACCAGTATCATACCGGTGGCTCCCTATCTCACATACCGGGCTTTGCAACACCCTAGTGAGCCACCCTAGTCCTGATATGTTCAGGGAGAGCTTAGAGGCTTCCTACATTGCTATGGCCTTCTCATGGTTTTGCAAGCCTCTTGAGCAGCAGCCTAGCTGCATGGCCCAGTGGCTACCTACTTCTTTAATCGGGCTAGTCAACGCCCAAGTGAGCCACTGTGTCCAGATTCTTTCCAGCACGATCCAGAGCCATATTTTAGTTGCTAGGGACTTCTGGGATCCCAAGCATTCCTCTGGACCAGTATCATACCTGGTAGCTCCCTGCCTCACATATCGGGGCTCTACAACGCCCTAGTGAGCCACCCTAGTACTGATCCGTTCAGGGAGAGCTCAGAGGATTCCTACATTGCTATGGCCTTCAACATGTTTTTGGAAGCCTCCGGAGTAGCAGCCTAGCTGCATGGCCTAAGTGGCTCCTCACTTCTTTAATCGGGATAGTCAATGCATAAGTGAGCCAATGTGTCCCGATTCTTTACAGCACGGTCCAGAGCCACATTTCAGTTGCAGGGGACTTCTAGGATCCCAAGCATGCCTCTAGACCAGTATCATACCGGTGGCTCCCTGCCTCACATATCGGGGCTCTACAACGCCCTAGTGAGCCACCCTAGTACTGATCCGTTCAGGGAGAGCTCAGAGGATTCCTACATTGCTATGGCCTTCAACATGTTTTTGGAAGCCTCCGGAGCAGCAGCCTAGCTGCATGGCCCAGTGGCTACTCACTTCTTTATCCGGGCTAGTCAACACCCAATTAAGCCACTGTGTACTAATTCTTTCCAGCATAGTCCAGAGACACATTTCAGTTGCTGGGGACTTCTAGGATCCCAAGCATGCCTCTGGACCAGTATCATACCAGTGGCTCCTTACCTCACATACCTGGCTCCACAACGCCCTAGTGAGCCACCCTAGTCCTGATCCGTTCAGGGAGAGCTCAATGACTTCCTACATTGTTGTGGCCTTCTACATGGTTTAGCAAGCCTCTGGAGCAGCCGCCTAGCTGCATGGCCCAATGACTCCTCACTTCTTTAATCGGGCTAGTCAACGCATAAGTGAGCCACTATGTCTAGATTCTTTCCAGCACGGTCCAGAGCAACATTTCAGTTGCTGGGGACTTGTAGAATCCCAAGCATTCCTCCTGACCAGTATCATACCGGTGGCTCCCTATCTCACATACCGGGCTTTGCAACACCCTAGTGAGCCACCCTAGTCCTGATATGTTCAGGGAGAGCTTAGAGGCTTCCTATATTACTATGGCCTTCTCATGGTTTTGCAAGCCTCTTGAGCAGCAGCCTAGCGCATGGCCCAGTGACTACCTACTTCTTTAATCGGGCTAGTTAAAGCCCAAGTGAGCCACTGTGTCCCGATTCTTTCCAGCACGGTCTAGAGCCACATTTCAGTTGCAGGGGACTTCTAGGATCCCAAGCATGCCTCTGGACCAGTATCATACCGGTGGCTCCCTACCTCACATACCGGGCTCCACAACGCCCTAGTGAGCCACCCTAGTCCTGATATGTTCAGGGAGAGCTTAGAGGCATCCTATATTGCTATGGCCTTCTCATGGTTTTGCAAGCCTCTTGAGCAGCAGCCTAGCTGCATGGCCCAGTGGCTACTTACTTCTTTAATCGGGCTAGTCAACGCCCAAGTGAGCCACTGTGTCCTGATTCTTTCCAGCACGGTCCAGAGCCACATTTCAGTTGTAGGGCACTTCTAGGATCCCAAGCATGCCTCTGGACCAGTATCATACCGGTGGCTCCCTACCTCACATACTGGGCTCCACAACGCCCTAGTGAGCCACCCTAGTCCTGATATGTTCAGGGAAAGCTCAGAGGCTTCCTACATTGCTGTGGCCTTATACATGGTTTTGCAAGCCTCTGTAGCAGCAGCCTAGCTGCATGGCCCAATGGCTTCTCACTTCTTTAATCGGGCTAGTCAACGCCCAAGTGAGCCACTGTGTCCCGATTCTTTCTAACACGGTCCAGAGCCACATTTCAGTTGCTGGGACTTCTAGAATCCCAACCATGCCTCTGGACCAGTATCATACCGGTGGCTCCCTACCTCACATACCGGGGCTCTACAACGCCCTAGTGAGCCACTCTAGTACTTATCCGTTCAAGGAGAGCTCAGAGGCTTCCTACATTGCTATGGCCTTCTACATGGTTTTGGAAGCCTCTGGAGCAGCAGCCTAGCTGCATGGCCAAGTGGCTACTCACTTCTTTATCCGGGCTAGTCAACGCCCAAGTGAGCCACTGTGTACCGATTCTTTTCGGCATAGTCCAGAGACACATTTAAGTTGCTGGGGACTTCTAGGATCCCAAGCATGCCTCTGGACCAGTAACATACCGATGGCTCGCTACCTCACATATCGGGCTTTACAACGCCCTAGTGAGCCACCCTAGTACTTATCTGTTCAGGGTGAGCTCAGAGGCTTCCTACATTGTTGTGGCCTTCTACATGGTTTAGCAAGCATCTGGAGCAGCCGCCTAGCTATATGGCCCAGTGGCTCCTCACTTCTATAATCAGGCTAGTTAACGCCCAAGTGAGCCACCCTAGTACTTATCCGTTCAGATAGAGCTTAGAGGCTTCCTACATTGCTATGGCCTTCTACATGGTTTTGCAAGCCTCTAGAGCAGCAGCCTAGCTGCATGGCCAGTGGCTACTCACTTCTTTAATCGGGCTAGTCAACGCCCAAGTGAGCCACTGTGTCCCGATTCTTTCCAGCACAGTCAATAGCAACATTTCAGTTGCAGGGGACTTCTAGGATCCCAAGCATGCCTCTTGACCAGTATCATACCGGTGGCTCCCTTCCTCACATACCGGGCTCCACAACGCCCTAGTGAGCCACCCTAGTCCTGATCCGTTAAGGGAGAGCTCAAAGGCTTCCTACATTGTTGTGGCCTTCTACATGGTTTAGCAATCATCTGGAGCAGCCGCCTAGCTGCATGGCCCAGTGACTCCTTACTTCTTTAATCGCGCTAGTCAATGCATAAGTGAGCCACTATGTCCCGATTCTTTCCAGCACGGTCCAGAGCCACATTTCAGTTGCTGGGGACTTCTAGAATTCCAAGCATGCCTCTGGACCAGTATCATACCGGTGGCTCCCTACCTCACATACCAAGCTCCACAACCCCCTAGTGAGCCACCCTAGTACTGATCCGTTAAGGGAGAGCTCAGAGGCTTCCTAAATTCTTGTGTCCTTCAACATGGTTTAGCAAGCCTCTGGAGCAGCCGCCTAGCTGCATGGCCCAGTGGCTCCTCACTTCTTAAATCGGGCTAGTCAACGCCCAAATGAGCCACTGTGTCCCGATTCTTTCCAGCACGATCCAGAGCCATATTTTAGTTGCTAGGGACTTCTGGGATCTCAAGCACGCCTCTGGAGCAGTATCATACCGGTGGCTCCATACCGGGCTCCAAAACGCCGTAGTAAGCCACCCTAGTCCTGATCTGTTCATCGAGAGCTCAGAGGCTTCCTACAATGCTGTGGCCTTCTACATGGTTTAGCAAGCCACTGTAGCAGCAGCCTAGCTGCATGGCCTAGTGGCTACTCACTTCTTTATCCGGGCTAGTCAACGCCCAAGTGAGCCACTGTGTACCGATTCTTTCCAGCACAGTCTAGAGCTACATTTCAGTTGCTGGGGACTTATAGGATCCCAAGCATGCCTCTAGGACCATTATCATACCGGTGGCTCCCTACCTCACATACTGGGCTCTACAACGCCCTAGTGGGCCACCCTAGTACTTATCTGTTTAGGAAGAGCTCAGAGGCTTCCTACATTGCTATGGCCTTCTACATGGTTTTGCGAGCCTCTGGAGCAGCAGCCTAGCTGCATGGCCCAGTGGCTACTCACTTCTTTAATCGGGTAGTGAACGCCAAGTGAGCCACTTTAGTCCTGATTCTTTCCAGCACGGTCCAGAGCTACATTTTAGTTGCAGGGGACTTCTAGGATCCCAAGCATGCCTCTGGACCAGTATCATACCGGTGGCTCCCTACCTCACATACCGGGCTCTACAACGCCCTAGTGAGCCACCCTAGTACTGATCCGTTCAGGGAGAGCTCAGAAGCTTCCTACATTGCTATGGCCTTCCACATGGTTTTGCAAGCCTCTGGAGCAGTAGCCTAGCTGCATGGCCTAGTGGATCCTCACTTCTTTACTCAGGCTAGTCAACGCCCAAGTGAGCCACTGTATCCTGATTCTTTCCAGCACGGTCCAGAGCCACATTTCAGTTGCAGGGAACTTCTAGGATCCCAAGCATGCGTCTGGACCACTATCATACCGGTGGCTCCGTACCTCACATACCGGGCTCCAAAACGCCCTAGTGAGCCACCCTAGTTCTGATCCGTTCAGGGAGAGCTCAAAGGCTTCCTAAATTGTTGTGGTCTTCGACATGGTTTAGCAAGCCTCTGAAGCAGCCGCCTAACTGCATGGCCCAGTGACTCCTCACTTCTTTAATCGGGCTAGTCAACGCATAAGTGAGCCACCGTGTCCAGATTCTTTCCAGTACTGTCCAGAGCCACATTTCAGTTGCTAGGGACTTCTAGAATCCCAAGCATGCCTCCTAACCAGTATCAGACCAGTGGCTCCCTATCTCAATTACCGGGCTTTACAATGCCCTAGTGAGCCACCCTAGTCCTAAAATGTTCAGAGAGAGCTAAGAGGCTTCCTACATTGCTATGGCCATTCTCATGGTTTTGCAAGCCTCTGGAGCAGCAGCCTAGCTGCATGGGCCAGTGGCTACTCACTTCTTTATCTGGGCTAGTCAACGCCCAAGTGAGCCACTATGTATCGATTCTTTCCAGCATAGTCCAGAGCCACATTTCTGTTGCTGGGGACTTCTAGGATCCCAAGCATGCCTCTGGACAAGTATCATACCGGTGGCTCCATACCTCATATACCGGGCACTACAACCCCCTAGTGTGCCACCCTAGTCCTGATATGTTCAGGGAGAGCTCAGAGGCTTCATACATTGCTATGGCCTTCTACATGGTTTTACAAGCCTCTGGAGCAGCAGCCTAGCTGCATGGCCCAGTGGCTCCTCACTTCTTTACTCGGGCTAGTCAACGCCCAAGTGACCCACTGTATCCCGATTCTTTCTAGCACGGTACAAAGCCACATTTCAGTTGCAGGGGACTTCTAGGATCCCAAGCATGCCTCTGGACCAGTATCATACCGGTGGCTCCCTACCTCACATACCGGGCTCTACAACGCTCTAGTGAGCCACCCTAGTACTGATCCGTTCAGATAGAGCTTAGAGGCTTCCTACATTGCTATGGCCTTCTACATGGTTTTGCAAGCCTCTAGAGCAGCAGCCTAGCTGCATGGCCCAGTGGCTACTCACTTCTTTAATCGGGCTAGTCAACGCCCAAGTGAGCCACTATGTCCCGATTCTTTCCAGCACGGTCCAGAGCGACATTTCAGTTGCAGGGGACTTCTCGGATCCCAGGCATGCCTCTGGACCAGTATCATACCGGTGGCTCCCTACCTTACATACCGGGCTTTACAACGCCCTAGTGAGCCACCCTAGTACTTATCTGTTCCTGGAGAGCTCAGAGGCTTCCTATATTGCTATGGCCTTCTACATGGTTTTGCAAGCCTCTGGAGCAGCAGCCTAGCTGCATGGCCTAGTGGCTCCTCATTTCTTTACTCGGGATAGTCAACGCCCAAGTGAGCCACTGTGTCCTGATTCATTCCAGCATGGTACAAAGCAACATTTCAGTTGCTGGGGACTTCTAGGATCCCAAGCATGCCTCTGGACCAGTATCATACTAGTGGCTCCCTACCTCTCGTACCGGGCTCCACAACGCCCTTGAGAGCCACCCTAGTCCTGATCTGTTCAGGGAGAGCTCGGAGGCTTCCTATATTGATGAGTCCTCCTAAATGCCTTAGCAAGCCTCTGGAGCAGCAACAGTGCTGCAAGATCAGTGATTCCTTATTTATTTTCTTGGGCCCCTTCACAGTGCTGATGTGAGCTATCTAGATCTTGGTTGCAAGATTAGCGGTTCCCAACGTTTTATACCGGGGTACTTAAATCCCCAGCGAGCTACCGAGGTCTAGGTTCGTTTAAGTAGATTCTCGAGCGCCATTATGATTGTTGAAGACTTTCGACCACTCCATGTAGGCTCCCTAACTGGTTACATCACTTGGGGACTAGAAGCTTACCTTTCTCCCTAGTACTCCTGTGGGAAGGGTGGTGACCTCAACATGAGAAAAGTTCTCCGAATGACCAGTTCTCGATAAAAGCTCCTTTACGGAAGGTCACTCAATTACTTATACCCGTAACGTGGGTCACCTCAAAAGGTTCTACTGATGAAGCTTGCGGGGTGAGCATTGACCAGTATCGCCTTGAGCATGATCGCCTTGGTGTCCTCCTATGATTGCCTTGGTAGTTCTCCTACAATCTCTTTGGTAGTTCTCATATGATCGACTTTCACCGATGATCAAAACTAGGAAAGCCGTCCTGACATTCATGAGGCCTTGGCCGAGCACCACCCCCTGCCAAGAAAGATCTGGTGTTAAAATGGCCTTAGTTGCCTAACATGACCATCACTTGAAGACTGGGATTCCTTGCACAGGAATGCCCGATGCCTTGGATTGGGACTACATCCTTTCCAAGAAATGATTATGGTGCTAAAGTGGCCTTAGTTGCCTACCATGATCATCGCCTTAAAGCCAGGAAAGCTACACGGCACTCCTCACACCCGAGACCGGATTAATCCCTCCCGGAGGATCGCCTCGAGACCAGGAAAGGCCACATGGCATTCCTGTTGCTTTGGCCGGGCACCACCCCCCGCCAAGAAGGGTCTGGGTGTAAGAGCATAGTTACCATCCAGACCTCGAGACCAGGAAATAGCTAGACAGCCCTCCTGATGCCTTGGTCGGGCTACCACCCCCAAGAAGGGTCTGAGTGTAAGAGCATAGTTGCTATCCAGACCTCGAGACCAGGAATAGCTAGACAGCCCTCCTGATGCCTTGGTCTGGCTACCACCTCCAAGAAGGGTCTGAGTGTAAGAGCATAGTTGTCATCCAGACCTCGAAACCAGGAAATAGCTAGACACCCCTCATGATGCCTTGGTCGGGCTACCACCCCCAAGAAGAGTCTGAGTGTAAGAGCATAGTTGCCATCCATACCTCGAGACCAGGAAATAGCTAGATAGCCCTCCTTATGCCTTGGTCGGGCTACCACCCTCAAGAAAGGTCTGAGTGTAAGAGCATAGTTGCCATCTAGACCTCGAGACCAGGAAATAGCTAGACGGCCCTCCTGATGCCTTGGCCGGGCACCCCTCCTGATGCCTTGGCCGGGCACCACCCCCCGCAGAGAAAGACCTAGTGCTAAAGTGGCCTTAGTCTCCTACCAAGATCTTGTTGCCAGTATGTTCGTCATTATTTTCGCCATGGTAATAAGATTCCTAGAACAGGAATGTGAGGTACCTGTGTTCTTCTCTTGTCGCCAAGGTACTGAGATTCCTAGGATAGGACTGCGAGGTACCTAGATCAATGCCTTGGCCGGGAACCATCCCCCGCCGAGAAAGACCTGGTGCTAAAGTGGCCTTAGTCGCCTACCAGGATCTTGTTGCCAGTATTTTTGCCAAGGTACTAGGATTCCAGGAACAGGAATGAGAGGTACCCATGTTTGCCAACATGTTCACCTTATTTTTGCCAGAGTACCAAGATTCCAAGAAAGGAATGTGAGGTACCCATGTTTACCAATGTGTTCACCTTGTTTTCGGTAGAGTACCAAGATTCCTAGAAAGGAATGAGAGGTGCCCAGATTTGCCGAAGCCAAGAGTGCTGGGAGCGTTTTCTTATTTCAAATAATGGCTACCAGTAAGAAACGACGGGAAAAATTCTTCATGTAGTACAAGATCCCCACTCCAACCCCAAGTTAATACCGGTGTTCAAGTCAGGGGGGACTTCTGTTAACATGGTTTTTTGGCAGGGGTCCAAAGAAGAATTTTCCATCAAGTAACCACCTAGTAGGGACCATTCCCAACTCCCAAGTACCCAGCAGGATCGATACCGCGACCTTGGAACAATCGATACCTAGTAGGGCAAGAACCTCGACTACCTGTCTACCTAGATTAGGCACCAGAAATATGAACCAGGAAGAACAGGTACATCCACCTCGACGCCTGAAGCTGGTACAGAGATACATGCACCCAGTACCTTGCATATACCCGGTGCCTCTTACCTGACAACTAGGTACCGCGACATGTATCCAGTACCCTAGGGTACCTCAACATCTACCTGGTGCCCGAATACCTCGATATCTGCCTGGTACCCAGTACCTTGACATCAACCCGGAATCCACCATAGACAGGTATCCTACTCGCCGAGCAGGAAGAATGTTGCCACAAAGCCACTAGCATGCTAGAACAAGTGTCACGCCAACGAGAAGGGAATGGTACACTAGAGTACCTCGCCTGAAGGGAAGAAGCATGCAACACCATCTGACCTCATTAATGGCCATTCATAACTCCATTAATGAGGGAATCAGTCAACTTCATTAATGGCCATTCACAACGCCATTAATGAAGGAATCAGTCAACTCCATTAATGGCCATTCACAACGCTATTAATGAAGGAAGCAGTCAACTCCATTAATGGCCATCCATAACTGAAAATACAGCTCAAAGCGTGTGTCTACAACCTAGAGGGGGGGGGGGGGGGTGAATGGGTTATTAATCGATTATTACCAATTTTTCGATTAGTCAATATTAATAACAATTAACCCAACATAAACAAACATACAAAATCAAGTAAAGTGCGGAAATACAAAGAACACTTGATTTTGACGTGGAAACCCTTCAATAAGGGAAAAACCACGGGCTATCCTTCTAGCCACAGACGATCACCGAAATCCACTATATGAATAAAAGATTACACCCTCAAGTGATACTCGGACTCTCACTCTAGATAACCTCAGGCTATGGACACTACCACTCACCACTCTTGGTTCAATCCCTAGTGATATCCCCTGATACACTACTCTTGGCGTGAGCACCTCCTACTCTACCCCACGGGCCTTTTATAGTGGCACTTGACCAATGCTTGCCAACCACACCTTGGTTGCAAGACTTCAATGCTTGTGCAACTTCACCCCGAAGGCACAAGACTTTGACTCAAGAAGAGTATAAGGTCTAAGTGAACAATCAATGAATGCTCAACACAAAATATGTTAGACCAAACATACAATGCTTAACTAGATGTAGATAATACAATACAACATCCTAGTTATCAAATAATGCTTACATGCCCATACATAAGGACTCAATTAGATGAAAAGGGATTCTAGCAACCTAATTGTCAAACAAGTCCACCCAACACAAGTTGTCACAATAAATAACAAGGGCAACAAATGTGCAATCAAGAAATGCAATCAATGAGGCATAAACAACAATGTCCAAATGCAAAACATAAAGACTTAGCTAGAAGGGCAATGTGGTCCCAAATTCTAACTATCAATAAGAAACTCAATTAGTTGTGTAGAGATTTTCCAACAACCTAATTGTCAATTAAATCCACATGAACATTCAATAAAGCTTGATTAGATAAATAAACATTAATCTATCAACCTAATCATCAACCAATATCACAAGAATGTTCTAGGGTTAGCTATTTAGGGAAAATCAACCTAATCATGTAAGCTATCACAAACAAACCCAATCATGCAATTTAGACTCATAAATATATGCAATAAAGTGAGTCAAGGTATTTAATCAAGCAATAAATACCTAATCTAGAGTAAGAAGAACAATAAATGATATTCAAGGAAGTTCTTGCTTACCTAGTCATGAAACAATGAAAACCCATGCTCAAATGATGTGGAATGATGCAAGAATGAGATGGTTATGGGTTTGGAGAGTTAATGAAGCTTAAAGGAAGCTTTCTCTCTTAAGACTCTCTCTTTCTCTCTCTAGGGTTTCTGTAAATTTAGGAGAGTTAAGGAAGAAGAAGAGAAAGAGGGGTTTTTAAAGGTGGGAAAAATGGGCTGATTCGAAAAGACCAAAATGCCCCGTTTTGGTGTCAGGCGACATGAGAGGCTACATGGAAGTTGCCTAACATGTCGCCTAATGTTCTGGAGAAGAAAAACATGTCTGAGGCGACATTGGAGGTGACATGCTCAAGTGGCCTTGCATGTCGCCTAACACACTGGACAGCACTCCAGCTCCAGAAACAAGCGACCCAAAACATGACCAAACGACATCGAAACCTTTCGTATGATATACCATTGGAAAGGTATAGAAGTCTACTCTCTACTCCAATTATAGAATGAGGTTTTGATGTCTGTAGAAAGAGTTATGGTCATTTAAGTGACCAAAGGTCAAAACCGGATAACAACAGAGATGCTCTGTTTCAGTGGTCTCTTTGGAGACTTCAAAACCAACCCAAACGGTCATAAAATATTACGAATAATATACCGTTAGAAAGGTATGGAAGTCTACTTTCTACTCCAATTAACAAAATAAGATTTGGATAAACGTAGAAAGCTTTATGGTCAAAAGAGTGACCAAAGGTCAGAATTGGTCAATAACAAAATTCCCACAATCATGGTATAAAACCATGTAACCAAATACTAATCCAAGAGAGGACAAATGGAACCTCTCTATGGTCGCAAATTACGCTAAGACTTAAGCACACCAACGTGCAAGCGCAAACACAACACAAGCACACCATCATGTGAGTGAGGACGTTTCCGAACACACACGGAAACGTAGAACAAAAACAACGACACGTAAGGACAAACAAAGACGTGCTCGTGTGAGTTGTATAATGGATGCACACGTATAAACAATAAAGAACACAAATGCAAGATGAACTAGGCATGCATGAAGTGTGTGTGTGCAGCTAAACTCTTCAAGAGACAAAGTCAAGTGAGTATACCTTTTGCTCTTGAAGACATGGAGATGCTTGGAAGCTTGCCAACATGGACCTAAGCTACCCATTACACAATCATCCCCAATGTGGTGTGGTTTGTCATGAAATAAGCCAATCATCAAATCGAGGTCCTTACAATAACGCCATTAATGAAAGAATATTCAACTCCATTAATGCCGTATCAACATTCCTTTTGTTGCGTATTAATTAATGGAGTGGGCAACAAGAATGAGATGATATAAATATAACAAGGCACTCTCCAAGAAAAGGGTTCGAAAACACTTCTCCACTAGAAATACAGTCATCATCACCTACAGAGAGTTTTGACCATCATGGTATAGAAAAATACTTACTTATCGCCTACTCCATGAGTTCGCCATCACCTGAAGTGTAAAAGGTACCCCGCCTGAATTCCCTCCAGACCATCGCTTTATCGACTACTGTACATATCTATTTTCTCCATGAACTTATCGGTACCTAGTGGTACCCCTCCATTGGTGACCTACTAGGTCCCAGATTGTATTTATGTAAGCTCTCCGGAGCACCTCTCGTGATATATATACATACAGAAGGGTCTTTCTCCTTCCTATGGATACTGCCTGGGGGTTTTTCAGCATATGATCATTCGTGAAGCTTTTTGCCCCTATGTTAGTCCACATCTACCAAATGAGTTGGCATTCTCCCATCTATCTCCTTATTATGAATGCATGGAAGCTAGGTTCCGACCCTACTGGTCCTAGCTCTCTTGTACCCCCCCTGCACGTTATCTAGGTCGGGGAATTATGGAGGGCACCTAGAGAGGTGACCAGGTACCAGGATCAGATACATAGACCGGGTACCGGCCTATTGCACCAGATTGGCGAGATGATCTTTCTACTACCTACTGTAGCACCTTACCTCTCTCACGGTACCTACCTTGTTTGAGAGCGTTGGTCGAATAGATATCTCTGCTTACTGTTTCTCCTTACCAGAACCACGGTACGAAGTACCTACCACACCCGCTGTGACCTCCGGGGTAGCGGGTCGAGGGTGTTGATTGAGATTTTCACCCCGGGTGAATTTTTCCATTAACAGTCTCGTTGACCAGCTTAATTCTGACGTTCCCCTTTTGTTTCATTTACTTATAGTTTTTGTTGTTAAGCCAGCTTCTCGCAAAGCTCAGCAGCTCTGGCAAGCTCGTACTCCTCCCCCATCCATCAGACTGGCGCAGGGGGCTTCCCTTGCTACCTCGGAGAAGGAAGAGCTTATTGTTTTGGCCGAGATTACGCCTGTTCCCACTCCATCGCATTCCCAGGTGAAATCCAAGATGGCTACCTTCACGTCGTGGGCTTCCAAAGCGATAAACAAAAGAGCTTCTGTTTCCCGGGTAGCTGGCATTGGTACTCATGCTTCCTCTGCTCCCTCGGCTGCTACTGTTGCCCCACCTACTCATCTACCTGATGTCACTGCTATTCCAACCCCCGGAGCTTCGGAGGGCTTTGAAGCGGGTGTCATAGGGATTCCTCCTAGCCGTTCTCACCCTTAGTAGAGCTTGGAACTATTCATCACATCATGTTCGGGTGGTGGTATCTCTGGGATGGCCTCAATGCCCGTCGATGTCTTGCTCACCAAGAGGTCTACTGTCTTAGCTGAGGTAATTGTTGTTTTTCCTGTGCTCCTCTTGAAATCGCTAACTTGTTCGGTTCCTAACCCTAGCTTTGTTTCTTGTAGGCCTTCAAGTTAAATGTTGTTATGGGCCTTCAGGTAACCCTCATTCGTGATCGGCCTGCTAAGGCTGAAGCTGAAGATGAGAGAGCCATGGGATTGCTCAAGTGGGCTCAGACATTAGTAGAAGAGATGACCTCCAGCCAAGGAAAAATGGAGACCGAGTTGGCAGAGCTTCTTTGTGACTATGAGAAGATGAAGCTATCCTTTGATCAAGAAATTCTCCAATCTACCTGGAAGGCTAAGCAGAGGGATTCTTGGAAAGCTGAGGCTAAGAAGTTGGACCTCAAGAATCAGGATTTGATTGCTCAGGTGGCCAAGCTGCAAGCTGATGTGGAGATCTCCTTTAGTGACAGATATTTCTGTGCTTCCTTTTAGATTGCAGAGGCTCTCCCCCTTTCCTTTTGATCTATCATCTATCATCGGTTGGGATAAAGAGAAGATAATGACTAAGGCTGTTGAATTGTCTCGCCCTGATGATGACGGAGCGGTTCCCTCTCTTTCCTCTTCCCATCTTTACTACTTCAGGTCCTGAGGAATCTTCAAGTAAGGTTCTGTCCGTACGGTCCGAATGAGATCAACCAGAAGCTGGGGAAGGAGCAAGGAGCCCTTCTGAGGAACCCTCTAGGGTGGAAATGGAGGTCGATAGGAGCCAGACGAGGGTCCATGGCTGCCCTTCCTGATGCAGCTATCCCTTATGAGGTCATGGTAGTGATTAATTAAGTCCATGAGGAAGATCTTGCTGATCAGCAGGAGGAAACTCTGAAAGAATAGGGGGTTGGCGAGGGTAGCCAAGATGGGCAACCATCTGAAGGAGGAGTTGATGGCGAGGATCAGTAGGAGAAAGGGGAATCAGCAAGGGGAAATCAAGAGGGCTCCAAAGCTTGACGCTACCTGTTCATGACTGGCCTTGATTGCCTGGAAAAGGGGGTGGGCACCCCGCTTTACTCATGATTAGTTCAGTTGGTCTCTTTTCTTTTGTAGCTCGGATTCGGGGGTTGGGCTCCTCGCTTGATGGATGTAGCCTTACTGGTGGATAGGCTCCTCTCTTTTTAATGAGAAACTGATATCACTTCGTTCATATTTGTTTTGATTGTCCTCGATTATGAGCTTCCACCTCGATTGAGAACCGCTTGCTTTATTCCTGATTTTCGACTATGAATCAAACCTGCATTTTTGGTGATGATTTGTTCATACTTTAATCTGACTTCGCAGGGAACTCTTATCATGATGATCTTAATCCTGTGAACAAAATAAATATTTATGTTTAAATCAGTTTCAGGAGAGGTAACCCTATCGAGGCATCAGGAGGGCTGTCTAGCTATTTCCTAGTCTCGAGGTCTGGTTGGCAACTATGCTCTTACACTCAGACCCTTCTTGGGGGTGGTAGCCCGACGAAGGCATCAGGAGGGTTGTCTAGCTTTTTTCATGGTCTTGAGGTCTGGATGGCAACTATGCTCTTACACTTAGACTATTCTTGGGGGTGGTAGCCCGACCAAGGCATCAGGAGGGCTGTCTAGCTATTTTGTGGTCTCGAGGTCTAGATGGCAACTATGCTCTTACACTCAGACCCTTCTTGGGGGTGGTAGCCCGACCAACGCATCGGGGGTAACGAGGGGGCTTCCCCGGCTAGTCCCTAGTCTCGAGGTCCTACTGGCAACTTTGCTCTTACGCTTGGACCTTTCGTGGCAGGGGGTGGTGTCTGGCCAAGGCATCAGAGGCAGCGAGGGGGTTTCCCCGGCTCACCCCTGGTCTTGAGGTGACGATGTCCAATTTTCTAGTCGAATATGTGGATATTAATGTAGAACATAATCGGACATAAAGAAAAAAACACAGACGTTATTGATGATCAGGATGTAGTACATCGTTATTTGGGATTTTATTGCAACCTGAATGTGGGTAATCTGCTTGAAATCTCCCTTCTCAGGGGTAGAACTTCCTCAAGTGATCTGCGTTCCAGGTGTGGTCGATGGGTCGTCCATCCATGTCTTCGAGTTTGTAGGCTCCACTGCTAGCAACTACCTTTATCAAGTATGACCCTTCCCAATTGGGGCATAGGACTCCATCTGACATTTTCTGAGTATTCGAGGTCACTTTCTTAAGCACCAGATCCTCTTCTTTGAAATTCCAGGCTCTGACCTTTTGGTTGAAATATCTAGCGATCTTGCTCTGGTAGATTGCCACTTTCTCAGCTACCCGGTCTTGTTTCTCTTCTAGGAGGTCTAGATTAGCTCGGAGCTTGACCTCGTTACTTTCAGGTTCAAAATGCTGCACCCTGAATAAGATCAATTTATGCTCGATTGGGAGGACCACTTCAACACCGAAAGCCAGGGAGTAAGGTTTCTCCCCGATAGCTGTCCTCTTTGTAGTCTGGTATGCCTAGAGGACCTCGGGCAGTTCTTCGGCCCATTTGCCTTTCTTTTGCTGTAGTTTTTTCTTCAGAAGCTTCTTGATAGTCTTGTTGGTAGGACTCTACCAGCCCGTTGGTCTGAGGATGGGCTACTGAAGCGAGCCTGAGGTCGATTCCCAAACCTTTACAAAAGTCTTTGAACCATGCGTTGTCGAACTGCTTGCCTAGGTCGGCTATAATGATGAGAGGGGTCCCAAATCTACATATCACGTTGGTTTTGATGAACTTGGTCGTATTCTTTTCTGATATTCGAGAAAGAGACCCTACCTTGACCCATCTTGTGAAATAATCGATAGCCACGATAGCATATTTAACCTTTCCAGGAGCGGTCCAATTAGGTCGATCCCCCACATGGCATAGGGGTAGGGTGAACTGAGAGATGACAGTTGCTCTAGTGGCTAGTGGTTCAAGTTTGAAGTCCTTTGACATGTCTCGCAAGATCGTACAAAGGTTCTTGCATCTTGGTGGATGGTCGGCCAATAGTACCCCATACGAAGCACTTTATACGCTAAAGCCTCTCCACCGATGTGGTTCCCGCAGTCCCCAGAATGAAACTCTCTTAATGCCCATTTAGCATCATCATGATGTAAACATCGAAGTAAGGGGGTGGATCTACCCTTTCTGTAGAGGTATCCGTCTACCAGGCAATATCGAACCGAGAGATTTTAATTCTTCGGGCTTGGTCGGGCTGCTCGGGAAGTTTTCTCTCTTGGAGGTAGGCAACGATCGGGTCCATCCAGCAAGGCTGACGATCCAGGGAGCAGATTTCCTTACTTGCGGCTATGCTTGGTTGGGAGATCACTTGGAGGGGAACTTCCCGTGGTAAGGATTGGCCTCAATTTGTAGCTATCATAGCTAGAACATCCGTGCGGTGGTTTTGGTGTCGAGGCATCTGATCTATCTTGAACCCCTTAAACTTATTTTAAGCGACTGAGCTAGCCTTAGGTAGGGGACCATGTCATCTACCTTTGCCTGGTATACCCCAGACACCTGATTGACCACAAGTAATGAGTCGCTCTTGATTTGTAGGTAGTCGACCACCAGTTCGATGGCTGCCTTCATCCCAGCTAGGAGGGCTTCATATTCCGCTTCATTATTGGTGGCTTTGAATTCGAATCTGAAGCAGTGACAGAATTCAGTCCCCACTTGGTCTATTAAAACTATGCCAGCTCCTCCCCCAACTTGCCTAGATGCACCATCTGTATAGAGGGTCTAGGATTTGCAACCTTCCGGCCAATTATCGATCTCAGAAATCTTCTCAGGGACCAAGTTTGATGCTGCGGGATTCGCTTGGCCTGGGAGTGCTAAAAATTCTGTAACAAAGTCTGCCAAAGCCTGCGCTTTGATCGTGGTCCTAGGCTTGTATTTTAAGTCGAACTGGGTGAGCTCTAGGGCCAATAAGACTAGCCTCTCGGACATGTCCGGTCTTTGTAGGAATTGGCGAAGAGGTTGGTTTGTCACCACTGCTATTGAATGAGCTTGAAAATAGGGACGGAGCTTCCTCACCGAGGACACAAGAGCATAAGCGAGCTTTTCCAGGATAATATAATTTTGTTAACAGAAATTTTCTTCAGGGCAAGAAATCTCAGTTAACAACCTCGAGGCCACTACCACGTAGGTGGTGGCCAAGGTTGAATGTATGAATGACAGTGCCTAATAAAGTGACAAGGAATATATGTACTATTCTCCAACAAAGCGAATCATAAATGCTTTCTTTATTGATAGTATGTGGTATATAGATCTCTCTCAAATTTCTCTCAATTTTTCTAGGGTGTAGTAGGGTTCTTGTCGTATGCCTGTCGAAAAGTAGTCTCCTCTTTCTGAAGACCAAAGTCCTTCTTTTATACATCGTCTTCATAGGTTAAACTAATTGATTCTCCACTTGATTTTCTCCATCCCTTCCCTCCTTATCGGATGGGATTTTACATTTAAATGTCATTGACTTTGAGTGAATTGTTGAGTTGAGAATATCTTGGTGGAGATCAATTTGTTTCCTACTTGGACTCTATTACTTGTTCTGTACGTATGTAGCGTCTTAAGATATGATCCAGTGTGTCTTCAGGTTTAGCATGATCCCCCATAGGGGTCGTTGAATATGGTGTATATTATGGTGAGGTACATCAGATAGTGAGGTTGATTAGTGTCTTAGCCCCGATATTCATGAGTTTAGTCTAGCCAGGAGCTAGGTCTGGCCTCCCTTGATCCTTTGGAGCTAGGTGCGGCCTCTTACGGACACCCCACTATGTCAGCGAGATATAGGTGAGCTTCTAGAGAGATTGCAAGGTAATCCCGACTTCGGGGGGATTTCCTGGTTTCAGGTTTGGTGATGCGGGCTCGATCTGACCGAGCCGGGCTCTACTCCGGGCATTTCTGGAGCCCGCCTTTATTTCTGTGGGGCGGTATCGTAGCTCGGCTTCGGGTAACATTGTCTCCTGGTGGATGACCTCGGGCATGGAGCCAGGTTTAGAGGGTGGAAAATTTCCCTTTGGTCCCTAGCCAAATTTGGCTATTAATAGAAGTCCCCTCTGACTTGAACACCGGTTGTCGAGATTGGGGTTGGGGTCAGATTTTTTATTTTATTTTGGAAATCTTTCCTTCTTTACCGTTGCCAGAATCTTGGGGAAATCTTCTAATTAACTGCACAAAAGACGTGGCGTGTGCTGACTGACTTATTTCCCAGTTAATTTGGCTGCGTTACGTCAGTCTCCGAGATTCTTTACCGTTACCAGAATCTTGGGGAAATCTTCTCATTAATTGCGCAAGTGACGTGGCTTGAGCTGACTGACTTATTTTCGAGTTAATCCGGCTGCGTTACGGCAGTCTCCGAGATTCTAGGTGATCTTAACCGAAGATCTCGATGCCTCGTGCTGCTGCCCTCTTGCCTATATATATACTTGTTTATCTCAACGTCTTCCTCATATCTCTCAAATTTCAAAATTTCCCAAGATAAACTCTCTCTCATAAACTTTCTCTCAAACATATCTTTTTCTTCATTCCTCATCCTCACCGACTTCATCATGTTGAAAACTAGTCGTGATTCCGTTGATTCCATGGTTGACGACGAATAGGTCTTTAGCCTTGCTCATGGAAAACTGGCAAGGAGGAGCTTAGACAGTGATGATTCTCCACCCAATTCGTAACGTCGGCGATCGAACAGGAATGTGTCCATTGGGACCGGGTTTTCTAACCATCCCGACCATCCTCTGGATCTAGCCGATGAAGACTCCGATAAAGAGGTTGGCAGTGGCGCCGCTGGGGAGCATCGAGTCCCATCTTCCGGCCCCCCTTTGGAGAGGCTTCCTCCCTATGACTTTAGGGTTGTCCCTGATTCCACCGTTGATCCGAACGTGATTGATCATTTGAGGTCTAAGTACGGTATTCCCGATAGTGTTTCTATCTCAGTACCTCTCAAGGGTTATGAGTTCTTCAACCCCCCTAAAGGCGTGCTTCTAATTCATGTGGCAGCTCTCGAGAATGGGGTTAGGCTTCCCCTTAATCCTACTCTTCGGCGAGCTCTCAACGCCATCCAGCTTGGTCCCCTCCAGTTGACGCCTGGCTTCTGGAGGCATTTGATAGGCTTCCTCGTGCTTTGGAGGGAACAATGCCAGCTGAGCAAGGTGACGAGAGAGCCTGGAGCAGAGGAGCTCGCCTACTTTTTCCAAATCGGGAGCCTATCTGGCGGTCCCCGAGGTCAGTTTTATGCTAAGGCCAAGAACAAGCTCAACTTTGTTATTCCCGGCGCTTCGAAGAAGGACCCCGCCTAGAAGGAAGAATGGATCCTTACGAGGGATAATTAGGGAAGCTCCATTTTCATTGGGGGGCATGAGTTCGAGGTTCCCACAGCTTTTAGTGACAAACCATCGTGGGATCGGGACTCCCTGCCTTCTGAATCTGAAACTATTTTGAAGGCTATTCTAGCCAGGAACTACTTGAACCTGAAGTTCCCAACCGCTGAAGCCTTCGATCCTCGTAGGGTGAATCAACACTTGCGGATCTCAAATGCTACTCCTCGTAAGTGTCACTGAATCGTCTTGCTTTGTCTTGTTAACTAGCTTGGTTATGACGTTTTCTTTTTTTGTTTTGTTTACTCACAGTTTTTGTTGTTGAGCCAGCTTCCCGTGACGTCCAACGTTCTCCTCAGGCTCGAACTCCTCTTCCCTTTGCTGGGGTCGCACCGGCTCTTGCTCAATCTACCTCCCCAGCTGGGTCTAAGATGGCCAACCTTGCATCACATGCTTTTTATGCTTTGGGTAAGGCTCCCCAAGCTATTGGTCCAACTTCTTCTGCCCTTTCTGTTGTTGTTACTAACATTGCTACTCCCACGAGTCGTCCTCCTGATTCCACTACGCTTCTAACACCCCGAGCTTCGGAGGACTTTGAAACGGATGTCGCAGGGATTCCTCCTAGCCGTTCCCGCCCTCAGTCGAGCTCAAAGGAGCAGGATGAAGTCCTGGATGGCCTCAATGCCCGTGGATGTCTTGCTCACCAAGGGGTCTACTGTGTTAGCTGAGGTAATTGTATTTTCTTCGTACTGCTTCTACCAGCTTGTTCAATTTTTAACCCTGATTTTGTATTTTATAGGCCTTCAAGTTAAATGTAGCCATGGGCCACCAGGTAACCCTCCTTCATGACCAGGCTGCTAAGGCTGAAGTCAAAGCCGAGAAAGCCATAAGATTGCTCAAGCGGGCTCAGACCCTAGTAGAAGAGATGACCTCCAACCAAGGAAAAATTGAGATCGAGCTGGCCGAGCTTCGTTGTGATCATGAGAGGACGAAGCAATCTTATGATATAGAACGTCTCCAATCTACCAGCAGGCCAGGCAAAGGGATTCTTGGAAAGCTGAGGCTAAGAAGTTGGACCTCGAGAATCAGGCTTTGACTGCTCAGGTGACCAAGCTACAAGCTGACGCAGAGACTTCCTTTAGTGATATATATTTCTACGCTTCTATTCAGGTCACAGTGGCTCTCCCTCTTCCCTTTGATCTATCATTGATCGCCGGTTGGGATAGAAAGGAGATAATGATTAAGGCTGTTGAGTTGTCTCACCCTGATGATGATGATGCGGTTCCTTCGACCCAGGCAGGAGCTAGAAAATAGCCCGTCCAGGCAGATCCTCCATCTCCTCCTCCTTTCTTTACTACTTCGGGTCCTGGGGAATCTTCAAGTAAGGTTCTGTCCTCGCGATCCGAAGGAGATCAGCCAAGAGCTGGGGAAGGAGCTAGGAGCCCGTCTGAGGAACCCCTTATAATGGTGATGGAGGTCGACAAGAGCTAGACGGGGTCTATAGCTGCCCTTCTCGATGCGGCTATCTAGCCTGAGGTTATGGCAGTGATTAACGAAGTCCTAGAGGAAGGTCCTGCTGATCAACAGAAGGAGCCTCTGAATGGAGGGATGGTTGGCGAGGATAACCAAGATGGGCAACTACCTGAAGGGGGGGTTGATGGCGAGGATCAGCATGAGGGAGGAGGATCAGTAGAGGAAAATCAAGAGAGTTCCAAAGCTTGACGCGGCCTGTTCATGATTGGTCTTGATTGCCTGGAAAAAGGGGTGGGCACCCCGTTTTACTCTTGATTAGTTTAGCTGTTTTTTTTTTGTATCCTGTACTCGGAGGTTGGGCTCCCCGTTAGATAGATGTAGCCTTACTGGGGGATAGGCTCCTCTTGTCTTTAATGAGACTTTACTTTAATGAGAAACCGATTCGCTTGGGAAACTCTTATTTTATTCCTGGTCCTGACTAGGAACCAGAACTGCATCCTTGATGATAATTTGTTCATACTTCATTCTGACTTTTGTAGGGAATTCTTATCAGGATGATCTTGATCCTGCACATGAAAACAAATATTTATATTTAAATCCGTTTTAGGAGAGGTAGCCCGATCGAGGCATCAAGAGGGCTGTTTAGCTATTTCCTGGTCTCGAGGTCCGACTAGCAATTATGTTCTTACACTCAGACCTTTTTTGGGGGTGGTAGCCCGACCAAGGCATTAGGAGGGCTGTTTAGCCATTTCCTGGTCTCGAGATCTGGATGGCAACTATGCTCTTACACTCAGACCCTTCTTGGGGGTGGTAGCCCGACCAAGGCATCAGGAGGGCTATTTAGCTATTTCCTAGTCTCGAGATCCGGATGGTAACTATGCTCTTACACTCAGACCCTTCTTGGGGGTGGTAGCCCGACCAAGGCATCATGAGGGCTATTTAGCTATTTCCTGGTCTCGAGATCCGGATGGCAACTATGCTCTTACACTCATACCCTTCTTGGGGGTGGTAGCCCGACCAAGGCATCAGGAGGGCTGTTTACCTATTTCCTGGTCTCGCGATCCGGATGGCAACTATGCTTCTACACTCAGACCCTTCTTGGGGGTGGTAGCCCGACGAAGGCATCAGGAAAGCCGTTTAGCTATTTCCTGGTCTCGAGATCCGGATGGTAACTATGCTCTTACACTCAGACCCTTCTTGGGGGTGGTAGCCCGACCAAGGCATCATGAGGGCTATTTAGCTATTTCCTAGTCTCGAGATCAGGATGGCAACTATGCTCTTACACTCAGACCCTTCTTGGGGGTGGTAGCCCGACCAAGGCATCATGAGGGCTATTTAGCTATTTCCAGGTCTCGAGATCTGGATGGCAGCTATGCTCTTACACTCAGACCCTTCTTAGAGGTGGTAGCCTGACCAAGGCATAATGAGGGCTGTTTAGCTATTTCCTTGTCTCGAGATCCGGATGGCAACTATGCTCTTACACTCAGACCCTTCTTGGGGGTGGTAGCCCGACCAAGGCATCAGGAGTGCTATTTAGCTATTTTCTGCTCTCGAAATCCGGATGGCAACTATGCTCTTACACTCAGACCCTTCTTGGGGGTGGTAGCCCGACCAAGGCATCAGGAGGGCTATTTAGCTATTTCCTAGTCTCGAGATCCGGATGGCAACTATGCTCTTACACTCAGACCCTTCTTGGGGGTGGTAGCCCGACCAAGGCATCAGAAGGGCTAATTAGCTTTTTCCTGGTCTCGAGATCTGGATGGTAGGTGTGCTCTTACACTCAGACCCTTCTTGGGGGTGGTAGCCCGACCAAGGCATCAGAGGTAGCGAGGGGGCTTCCCCGGCTAGTCACTGGTCTTGAGGTGTCTATGTTGAATTTCCCAGTTGAGGATGTAGATACTAATGTTGAACATAGTCGGAGATAAAGAGGAAGAAAAATGACTTTATTGATGATCGAGATGTAGTACAGCTTTATTAGGGATTCTAATGAAACCTAAATGGGGGTAATCTGCTTGAAAACTCCCTGCTCAAGGGTAGAATTTCCTCAAGTGATCTGCGTTTCAATCGTGGTTGATGGGTAGTCCATCCATATCTTCAAGTTTGTAGGCTCCCTTGTGAGCAACTATCTTTATCAAATATGGCTCTTCCCAATTGGGGCTTAGGACTCCATCTGACCTTTTCTGAGTATTCAGGGTCACTTTCTTGAGCACCAGATCCCCTTCTTTGAAATTTCGAGCTTTGACCTTTCGGTTTAAATATTTAGCGATCTTGCTCTGGTAGATTGCCATTTTCTCTGCTACCTGGTCTTGTTTCTCTTCTAGGAGGTCCAGATTAGCCCGGAGCTTGACCTCGTTATTTTCGGGTTCAAAATGTTGCACTCTGAATGAGGTTAATTTGTGCTCGATGGGGAGGACCGCTTCAACTCCTAAAGCTAGGGAGTAAGGTGTCTCCCCGGTAGCTGTTCTCTTTGTAGTCCGGTATGCCCAGAGGACTTCTGGCAGATCTTCAGCCCATTTGCCTTTTTTCTGCTGTAGTTTCTTCTTCAGAAGCTTCTTGATAGTCTTGTTGGTGGACTCCACCATATCATTAGTCTGGGGATTGGCTAATGAAGAGAGCCTGAGGTCGATCCCCTAATCCTTTGCATAAATCTTTGAATCAGGCGTTGTCGAAGTGCTTACCCAGATCGGCTATAAGGATGAGAGGGGTCCTGAATCTACATACCACGTTGGTTTTGATGAACTTGGTCGTATTCTTTTCTGATATCCGAGAAAGATGCCCTGCCTCGACCCATCTTGTGAAATAGTCGATAGCCACGATAACATATTTCACCTGTCCAGGAGCGGTAGGGAGCGGTAGGAAGCGGTACAATTAGGTCTATCCCCCATATGGCAAAGGGGTAGGATGAACTGAGAGACGACAATCTCTCCGGTGGCTGGTGGTTCAAGTTTGACATGGCTCGCAAGATTGTACAAAGCTTCTTGCGTCTTGGTGGATGGTAGGCCTAGTAGTACCCCATACGAAGCACTTGATATGCTAGAGCTTCTCCACTGATGTGGTTCCCGTAGTCCCTAGAGTGAACCTCTCTTAGTGCCCATTTAGCATCGTCAGGATGCAAACATCTAAGTAATGGGAGGGATCTACCCCTTCTGTAGAGGTACCCATCTACCAAGCAATATTGGACCGAGAGTCTTTTAATCCTTCGGGCTTGATCGGGCTCCTCGGGGAGCTCTCCCTCTAGGAGGTAGGTAATGATCGGGTCCATCCAACAAGGCTGACGACCTAGGGAGCAGATTTCCTTATTTGCGGCTATGCTTGGTTTGGAGATCACTTAGAGGGGAATTCCCTGTGGTAAGGATTGGCCTCCACTTGCAGCTATCTTAGCCAGAACATCCGCGCGGTGGTTTTGGTGTCGAGGCACCTGATCTATCTTGAACCCCTTAAACTTATTTTTTAGCAACTGAGCTAGCTTTAAGTAGGCAGCCATGTTATCTCCCTTTGCCTGATACACCCCAGACACCTGATTGACAACAAGCAATGAGTCGCTCTTGATTTGTAGGTAATCGACCTCTAGTTTGATGGCTGCCTTTATCCCAGCTAAGAGGGCTTCATACTCTGCTTCATTATTTGTGGCTTTGAACTCGAATCTGAAACAGTGACAGAATTCAATCCCCTCCGGGTCTATTAAAACTATGCCAGCTCTTCCCCCAGCTTGTCTGGATGCTCCATCTGTATAAAGGGTCCAGGACTTGCAGCCTTTCGGCTAATTGTCGATCTCGGAGGTCTTTTCAGGGATCTCATTTTGTGCTGCGGGATTCTCTTGACCTGGGAGCGCTGAAAATTCTACCACGAAGTCTGCCAAAGCATGTTCCTTAATCGTGGTCCGAGGCTTATATTTTAAAACGAACTGAGTGAGCTCTAGGGCCCATAAGACTAGCTTTCCGGACACATTTGGTATTTCGAAGAATTGGCGGAGAGGTTGGTCTGTCACCACGGCTATCGAATGAGCTTGAGAGTAGGGACGGAGCTTCCTCGCCTAGATCACCAGAGCATAAGAGAGCTTTTCTAGGAGAATATAATATTTCTCTGACTTGGTTAAAGCATGACTCACATAGTTTACGGGCCTTTGAACCCCGTTACCACACTCCTTGGCTAAAGCTCCGCTTACTGCAGTTTCTTAGACGGCCAGGTAGATCTACAGCTCATCTCTGGGAACTGGCTTGACTAACAACGGTGGGCTTGTTAGGTATTTTTTCAAGGCTTCGAAAGCTTACTTACTCTTCTGGCTCCATTTCATGTTTTTCCCTTGTTTGATGGCTTTGAAGAAAGGGAGGCATTTATCAGTGGAGCGAGAGATAAACATGTTGAGCGCCGCTACACACCTAGTCAGAATTTGTACTTGTTTGAGTGATGTGGGGGATTCCAGGTCCAAGACAGCTTTGATTTTTTCTAGGTTGGCCTCTATGCCTCTCTCATGAACCATGAAACCTAGAAACTTCCCCGCTGTTACCCCGAAGGCACACTTGGAGGGGTTCTCTCAGTATAAGAAAGGTCTTGCGAAGGTCTTCCCTATGTCCTTCTACGGTTGGTGATTTTGTGTTCATGTCGTCGATGTATATCTCCATCGTCCTTCCGATCTCGGGCTTGAGCAGCTTGTTAACCAGCCGCGGGTATGTAGCCCCTGCATTCTTCAAACCAAATGGCATCACCTTGTATCAGTACAAGCCCTGCCCAGTAATGAAACTGGTCTTGTCTTGGTCAGCTGGGTGCATCTTAATTTGGTTGTATCCTGAGAACGCGTCCATAAAACTCAAAAGTTTATTTCCGGACGTAGAGTCAACCAGTTGGTCGATCTTTGGTAAAGGAAAACTGTCTTTTGGACATGCCCGGTTAAGGTCGGTGTAACCGACACACATACGCCATTTCCCATTCACCTTCGTAACCATGACCATGTTGGCGATCCATTCGGGATAACGCACTTCTCTGATAAACCCTGCCTTGATCAATTTATCTACTTCTTCCTGCACCGCAGCGTTCCTCTCAGCGTTGAAGTGATGCCTTTTCTGTTTGACGAGCTTGACCGTTGGGTCTACCGCTAGTCGATGGGCGGCCAATGATACCTAGATCCCAGGCATTTCATCATGGCTCCAGGCGAAGATGTCGCTGAATTCTCTAAGAAGATCAATTAATCCTTCTTTCACTTCTGGCTCGAGGGTAGCCCCGACCTTGACGACCTTGACGACCTTAAATGGATCGTCATTTCTGATAGGTATCTCCTCTAGTCTATCTACGGGTTGCCAGCTGGCCCATTCCTTGCTCTGTTCCTCCTCATAAGGCATTATGGGTTCTTTCTCTGGATGCTCCGAGGGCTCCATTTCTTCCTGGATTATCTGGGATGTTTCCATATCTTCTTGGACTATTGCGACCTGTATGCACTGTTTCGCTAAAGTCGTAGGATTGGCAGACACTGCGTAGCACTTCCTAGCTGCTTGTTGGTCGCCGCGTACCTCCCCCACCTTGGTTCCCACCAGGAACTTCAAGACATTTTGGTTTATAGACAAGACTCCTTTCAAGGAGAACATGAATGGTCTTCCTAGGATGACGTTATTGGCCGATGGGGTGTCAACCATAACAAATTCTGTCATGACATTCTGTTGGAGAGGTACGGTTTCGACGATTACTGGGAGTATCTTCGATCCCACCGGTATGATTGAATCCCCGGTGAACCCATAAAGAGGAGTTGTACAGCTACTGTAACACCATTGCTTTAGATTTAATTTTTCCAAAGTATCCTTGAAGAGGATATCTACACTGCTGCCCGTATCTACGAGCACGCGATGGACTAGGCAGTTGTCAATTTGTATTGTGATCACCATGGGATCATCATGAGGTTGCACGGTGTTGAAGACATCTGCTTCAGTGAAAATGATTTGTGCTGACTGGGAGGGCTCCATCAGGCTTTGGCTGACCTTGAGGACTCCATGGTTTTCTTCTATACGGGGGTTCTTCCTTGCGTGGTTTTTTCAGGAATTATTGGAGGTGCCAGCCAGTGTGGGCCCTCCATTGATGGTGTGTATCACCTGGATTTGTTGTATTAAATCAGTCTGTTCCCCCTTTCCTTTCTCCACATCCTCACGGATCTCGGCTTGTACCTCCCTTCCAGTCCGAATGTTAACTCTGATATGCTGTAAGAACTCAATCAAGCATCCCCCCATTATCAGGGCTTCAATCTGGTTGTGCAAATTATAACACTCTGAAGTGTTGTGGCCCACGTCTTCATGGAAGTCGCAGTACTTGTACCGGTTCCTCTTGTCAACTGGGGCTTTCATGGGAGCAGGCTTTTAAAGTAGCCCTTTGTCTCGTATAGCAAGGTAGACCGTTTCCCTAGAAGCGTTCAGGGGAGTGTAGTAGTCATACCCTTTCTCCCCTCGCACTACGGAGGCTACGGTCCTAGGAGGTGGCGAAGCCCGAGGAGGGGTTTGTCTTGCTGGATATTTTTCTTGCCTGTGTTGAGGAGCAGGGAGGGGATAGGTCAACCTATTGAGAGGTTAATTCTAAGTTTTCTGAGCTGGCTCAGATTTGGGGGCTTCTCTTTTCTGACGCTTCGCCATTCTCATATCGTCGTGTTCCATCTTGACTTTGAGTTGCTCGTCGATCTCGACCTGCTCAAGAGCCTGATCGTAGGCCTCCTGGTAAGTCTCGAGAGGTCTCTTGGCGAAGGAACGGAAAAACTTTCCCGCCCACAGGTTCTGCCTGAAATTGGCGAGAGTCTCTTTCTCGGTGAAAACTCCAATTTGTATGATCTCTCTGTGAAAACGTTCCACATACGATCAAAGTGTTGCTACCCATATCTACGAGCACGCGATGGACCAGGAAATTGGCAATTTGTATCGTGATCACCATGGCATCATTATGATGTTGCACGGTGTTGAAGACATCTGCTTCAGTGAAAATGATCTGTGCTGACTGGGAGGGCTCCGCCGGGCTTTGGCTGACCTTGAAGATACCCCGACCTTCTTCTACACGGGACATCTTCCTTACGTGGTTTTTCCTGAAGTTATTTAAGGTACCGTCCAATGTGGGACCTCCGCTGATGGTGTGTATCACCTGTATTTGTTGCATTAAGTCAGTCTGTTCCCCCTTTCTCTTCTCCGCATGTTCACGGATTTTGGCTTGTACCTCTCTTCCAGTTTGAATATTGTCTCTGACCTGCAATAAGAACTCAATCAAACATCCTCTCTTTATTAGGGCTTCGATCTGGTTGCACAAATTATAAAACTCCGATGTGTTGTGGCCAACATCTTCATGGAAGTCGCAGTACTTGTACTGGTTCCTCCTGTCGACAGGGGCTTTCATGGGTGCGGGCTTTTGGAGTAGCCCTTTGTCCTCTATAGAAAGGTAGACTGTTTCCCGGGAGGCATTCATAGGAGTGTAATAATCAAATCCTTTCTCACCTCACATTATGGGGGCTACGGTCCTAGGAGGAGGCGAAGCCCGAGGAGGGGTTCGTGTTGCTGGATACCTTTCTTGCCTGAGCTGAGAAGCGGGGAAACGATAGGTCGACCTATTGGGAGGTTTATTCTGATTCTTCTGAGCTGGCTCAGATTTGGGAGCTTCTTTTTTCTGACGCTTTGCCGTTCTCATATCGCCATGTTCCAACTTGACTTTTGAGCTGTTCGTCGATCTCGACATGCTCAAGAACCCGATCGTATGTTTCTTAGTATATCTTCAACGGAATTTGACTGGAATGACGAGATATAGGTATTCTCGTTAGGCTCGTAGCTTGATCCTAAATTTTGCTAAAAGGAATCCATAGAGTCCTGAAACAAAAAAAAAACAAAAAACAAAACTACCAAAGCAATAAAAAGAAACTTAACAAACTAAAAACAACTAATAAACTAATAGTATTAAAACTAATCTAATCAATACTACGCACACCAATCCCCGGCAACAGCGCCATTTGATGAGAAGGTTTTTTCCGTTAGAAAACTATCCATCAAAACAATTTATAAAACCTATGCGATTCGTTCACAAGTATAAATATGAGTAAAGCGGTAAGCACGGGTGTCGTCCACTGAGATCGGGGTAGTGGTGATAAGATTAGGATTAGTATAACTAGTATGCATAAAAGTAAAAGTGATGGTGAATAAAAATATAATATAAACTAAATTATGAAAGCAAATAAAATGGGATGAAAATGGAGTGATGAATGTATGATGATGGAACTACGGAGTTGATGGACTCGTAAGTGCATATTGGGGCAATTAAAACAAACTCTCAATTAAGCACGTTTTGATAAATGTAACCAACCTAGGGTGTATAGTGTTGGCATATATCTCTAGCAAGCGGTCAACCTAGGGTGTATAGCGAAGACCTCCTACTAGCGATTAATCCCTCCTAAGCAACCAACAATGGCTAGTTACTCAATCGGGACTTTTTCCATGAATGCTCATCTATCTAGCTATGGCTCAACCTATTACTAATGTAGCCATCCTAGGGTGTATAGTGATGGCTTCCAATTCCCTCACAAGTGGCCGACCTAGGGTGTATGGTGAAGGCCACCCGTTTGAGATTGGATGAGGCTCGAGGTTATCAACCAAATTCTACTCGAAGGTTAGTTCTCGTAAAATCAATAAAGTAGCCAACCTAGGGTGTATAGTGGAGGCTTCTAATTCTCTCACAAGTGGCTAACCTAGGATGTATAGTGAAAGCCACTAATTCAAGATTAGATTAAGGGCATGGTTGTAGAGCCGGATTTCCGGAAATCCTTCCATTCAATTGAGCATTAGACAACCTAATTGCCTACTCAAGTAATCCAAATCAATCTTGCAAAGAGGGTGTATCCAAGCAAATCAATAATGGAAATCAATTCAAGCAATGGAATAAAACATAGAGATAGAATAAATATAACACATAGAGTTTATTTACAAAGCCCAAATATCCATCAAACAAATAACATCAACCTCATAGTGGGGTATTTTAGCTACTCATGTTCTATTACAAACCAATAAACTAAGAGAGAGTGTAAAGAGAAAACCCTTGAAGATTGATCTCCTTCCTTGAAGCTTGAATCCAAGTCTCCTAGTTGCCTTTGATTGAGTAGAGATGGTTTGGATGATAGGGAGATGTGTTTATAGCTTAGACTAGTGGTGGACACGGTTTGGTTTCTGGGCGGTTTCGGTTTCGAAACTGCCGGTTCGGTTCCGGTTCCGTGGCCACCCAAACCGTAACCGAACCGAGAAAACCGGTTTGGTTTTCGGTTTTGAACCGCCGGTTAGGCAGTTCGGTTTTGGTTTTTACTTTTATTTTCAATTTTTGTGATCAAGTGGCACGTTTCTATTGGTTGGAACTTTTTTATTTATTTTTTAAATATATAAACCGCCCCAAACCGCTGATTTTGGGCGGTTTATGTTTCGGTTTGGGGCGGTTTCGGTTTCGGTTTTTATGTTTTTTTTTTGTTTTTTTGTCCACGTGGCACTTTTCTATTGGTTGATTTTCTTTTTAATAAATAAACCGTCCAAAACCTGCCTAAACAGTAGGTTTTGGGATATCCCTAACCGTAACCGAACCGGCTCGAAATCGGTTTCGTAACCGATGGTTTCGGTTTCGATTTCGGTTTCAGTTTTGGATGGTCGGTTTCGGTTAAGTACCTACGGTTTAATCAAACCGTGGGCACCTCTAGCTTAGACTAAGTAAACAAAATAGAAAATACAAGTGTTGGGAGATATGGGAGCTATTTGGTTCGTTCCCATGCTTTTCTATTTATAAGGGATGGAAAAATAGGTCACTTAAGCTTGAAAACAAAAGCTGTCGCGCGCAGAGTGCAGGTGGAGTAAGGGTGTAGTGCGGGTGGAGTGCGGGTGTAGTGAGGGTGGAGTGCAGTTGGCTGACCAGCACTTTAATGAATCCAACTCTGTCTTGACCCGGGTGTAGTGCGGGTGGAATGCGGGTGTAGTGAGGGTGGAGTACGGTTGGCTGACCCGCACTTTAATGAGTCCAACTCTGTCTTGACCTGCACTTGACCCGCACTTGACCTGCACTTGACCCGCACTTGACCTGCACTTGACCCCCACTTTATCTGTCAGGTACGAATCAGCTTCTCTGGCTTTGGCAACAGTGCGGGTGGAGTGCGGTTGGATGACCCGCACTCTACCCGCACTCTAACGTCAGGTGCAAATCTAACTCTCTGTCTTGAGCAACATTTCGGGTGGAGTGCGGTTGGATGACCCGCACTTTATCTTTCCTTCATGATTCAGGTCGCGGCTGTGGGAAGAAGTGCGGTTGGAGTGCGGTTGCGACCGGTACTTGACCCGCACTGTAGAGCTGCTTATGATCCTTTGTCTTTCCTTTTGCCCCTTTTCTGCCGGAACCACCGCAATTAGCTTCTAACACCAGAATTACTTTTATTGCCTGCAGTTAGCACCAACGAGCCTATTAGACATAAAATTATGGAAAATACAAACAAGAACGAGACAAAGGAATAGGAATGAGGGCCGAAATATACAACAATTTAGGCACGATCAAACACCCCGAAACCAAACCTTTGCTCGTCCACGAGCAAACTCAAAACAAACAAATAAAACACAAACTAAAAATGACTCGAACTAAGAACTTTCCTAGACACAAAGAAAATCTTGCTGCAGAACCAACTAGCATAGAGATACGCAAAAACAAATGGGAGTGAGGAATTAGCTTATGCAAAATGTTCTAAACAACTCGAAGGCACCCCAAGGGAAATTGGCACAACACGAATCCCACACTTTAAATGCCCTTGCCTCAGAAACTACTCACTCTCACACCTCGAGCATAATTCACTTCGACGCTAGGTTCTCACATGGATTTTCTCTTATCTTTTCTCTCAGAACCTAGGTTCACACTCATGCAACATGTATGCCAATGAATTTATGTAACTAAATCAACTTAGTTGCATACATTTAGTGTAGAATAAACACAGTTTTCAGTGAGTAAGTCTCATGAAAGAATCACCTGTCATGAACGTGGAAAGAGCATTCCTTAACTAATATTCCCAATCTAGACGTCCCCTAAGATCAACTAGGTCTTTTCCATTTGGTTGTAACGTGGCCACGGTGAATGGTGATTAGAAGAATCAGAAATTTAGGCACAATAACTAATCAATCAAGTTAAGGCAGTACAGTCTACACTTAAGCATTTAATTTCTCGTGGAACTCCACTTCCAAATACAATATGGCGTCCAGGCATACAATTAGACTCTACGTGCAATCTTTAACTACTCTTGTTACCCATTTGAGTAGCATTTACAATTTACACAAGGTATTGAAGCATATTTTTCTTTTGTTACTTTTTGCTTCTTTTCTTTTCTATTCTTTTCATGCCTTTTTACTATGCACATTTTCACAACTCATTACTCTTGCCTAGGTACACGCCATTTATCAAATTAAAGCACCACTTTACATTCCTGAGCCTCAACAAGATCAATTAAGAGAGGGTTGGCTAAGTGTTTAGGTTGCTTGGGTTATGGATAACGTGGGTGTAGAATGGAAAAGTCTATATGTGTTTGGCTTCAAAATTGGCTTGGGAGCACACATATTACTGGAATGGGAAGTATTTAGGCTTTCCTTTTTAGTGGCTAAAACACACATTGCCTAATATCACTTCAAATGATCAATCTACCGAGGGAATAAAAGTTTCCGTCAAGCAGTCCACATATATGATGCATGTTCAATGAAAAATGATGATTTTTGATATAGTGAGACTATACATGGTGTTTGAATAGTGTTTACAGATTTGAAAAACATTTTCCCTCAAATATACACGCTTTTGGCTTGTGTTTGTGATCTCACAAGGGAAATCTCCACTATTAGAACAAGGCGCTTGAGCACCGAGTTCCCTAAACTTGGACACTAGAAGATGAGACTAGCCCATGAAGTGCAAGTGAGACCCCTAAAGTGACTAAGAGTTATTGAATAAGCACACAAAGCATACACACATTTGCCACAAACACTATGCTGCAGGTATCTCACCAAGCTAAATAAGCTCAAAATTCTGGCTAAGCAGCAACTTTTTTCGAAAATAAGACACAAAAATGACTCAAGACACAAAAGACTACTCAAAAAGGTGTTTACAACCCCAAACCAAAACCCAACATTGTCCTCAGTGTTGAAGACAAGAGAATCCAGCCTAGCGGCACGCACCTAACATGACTCACAACAAACCTAGACACTAATCAACCACAATCAATGCCCCAACAAAATAAGAGTGACTCAAACAAGGCTCACAAAATGAAGGCAATTCATGCAATATATCATTGAAGCACAAGTCAAGCTTAACATTATGCATTTTATCAAATTGACGGAATGGGGCATGAACAACACCCAAACCGAATTAAACAATATAAAGCACATGCATTCATACTTGCACAAGAGCCTCCGACTATTTCATCCACAAATATAATCAATAAATTCAATGTGCAAATATCCACAAAATATAGCATTCGAACAAAACTATCCCAACATCACAATTTATTGAATTTAAAACATAAAACTAACTACATGAATCAAAATTATTCAATGGGATCCATTCATGGAGAGGCTAGGGTCCTCTAAGGGTGGTTTGACCAAGTTAGGAAATTCTCTATTTTTCACTACCCAAATAAATTTAGGTGACTTCATTATCTTTTCCTTTTTCAAGTTTCTATATAAGTGCACTTGGTCTTTCCTTACCCATATTTGCTTGACCCTAGGTGGACTCCACCTATTCCTAGGACCTCTAGTTTTCCTATGTTGATTTGGCTTGTAATTTTTAGCCTTAAAATGCTCTATCCTAGAACATTCATAGCAAAAGGTATTAGAGTTAGAGGAACTCCCCTTTGATGCGTGGTCTTGATGATGTTTGATTTGTTTCACTTGTAATGCCTTGACCTCCTCCTCCTTTTTGCTTATTGCTACCTTTGCTTCCTCTAAGGCATTGGCTTTTTGATCAACCTCCATTTGCATCTTCATTGACTTGTGAGCTATCTCATCTTCAAAATCTTTTGATAGGCTCGCTAAGTTCTCTAAATCCTTGGATGCGGTACTCTTTTCGGCTTCAAATCTCTCCATTCATTCTTCCAATTCTTTGTTCTTATAGGAGACTTCGTCATTTGTCTTCTTGAGAGTACCATTCTCAACCCTGAGCATCTTCACTTCAAATAATAGTTTCTTGTTCAACTCTTGGAGATTACTCGCCTTTTCCATTCTCAAGGCTTCTCTCTCTTGAAGTGCTTAATTCTCTTCCTTCAACACACCCATTTCCAACACTAGCTATGTGCTCACGCTCATAAGCTCTTGGTTCATCTTGATCATCCTGTCCATCTCATCCATTCTCTTGCTTCGCTCCACTTCAAATTCGATTCGGAGCTTATACATGTCTTCTTTGAGAAATTGGAGGAATCCACCGGTTTGGTTGCTTTAACTTGGAAACAACTCTGATTTACCGGGGTGGACTGCTGGGCGGATTCGAGCATTTGGGTGGTTTTCTCTTCTATGAAGGCTTGAGTCTCTTGTTGAGAAGCTATCATCTGCTCAGTCTCCCGCCCATGATTCTTCATGAAATTTCTTAGTTGATCTTCAACTGAATTTGACTGGAATGACAAGATATAGGTATTCTCGTTAGGCTCATAGCTTGATCCTGAATTTTGCCAAAAGGAATCCATAGAGTCCTGAAACAAACCAAAAAAAAACAACACTACCAAAGCAATAAAAAGAAACTTAACAAAACTAAAAACAACTAATAAACTAATAGTATTAAAACTAATCTAATCACTACTATGCACACCGATCCTCGGCAGCGGCGCCATTTGATTATAAGGTTTTTTCCGTTAGAAAACCGTCCGTCAAAACAATTTATAAAACCTATGCGATGCATTCACAAGTATAAATACGAGTAAAGCGGTAAGCACGGGTGTCGTCCACTGAGATCGGGGTAGTGGTAATAAGATTAGGATTAATATAACTAGTATGCATAAAAGTAAAAGTGATGGTGAATGAAAATATAATATAAACTAAATTATGAAAGCAAATAAAATGGGATGAAAATGGAGTGATGAATGTATGATGATGGAACTACGGAGTTGATGGACTCGTAAGTGAATATTGAGGCAATTGAAACAAACTCTCAATTACGCATGTTTTGACAAATGTAACCAACCTAGGGTGTATAGTGTTGGTATATATCTCTAGCAAGCGGTCAACCTAGGGTGTATAGCGAAGACCTCCTACTAGCGATTAATCCCTCCTAGGCAACCAACAATGGCTAGTTACTCAATCGGGACTTTTTCCATGAATGCTCATCTATCTAGCTATGGCTCAACCTATTACTAATGTAGCCATACTAGGGTGTATAGTGATGGCTTCCAATTCCCTCACAAGTGGCCGACATAGGGTGTATGGTGAAGGCCACCCGTTTGAGATTGGATGAGGCTCGAGGTTATCAACCAAATTCTACTCGAAGGTTAGTTCTCATAAAATCAATAAAGTAGCCAACCTAGGGTGTATAGTGGAGGCTTCTAATTCTCTCACAAGTGGCTAACCTAGGATGTATAGTGAAAGCCACTAATTCAAGATTAGATTAAGGGCATGGTTGTAGAGCCGGATTTTCGGAAATCCTTCCATTCAATTGAGCATTAGACAACCTAATTGCCTACTCAAGTAATCCAAATCAATCATGCAAAGAGGGTGCATCCAAGCAAATCAATAATGGAAATCAATTCAAGTAATGGAATAAAACATAAAGATAGAATAAATATAACACATAGAGTTTATTTACAAAGCCTAAATATCCATCAAACAAATAACATCAACCCCATAGTGGGGTATTTTAGCTACTCATGTTCTATTACAAACCAATAAACTAAGAGAAAGTGTAAAGAGAAAACCCTTGAAGATTGATCTCCTTCCTTGAAGCTTGAATCCAAGTCTCCTAGTTGCCTTTGGTTGAGTAGAGATGGTTTGGATGATAGGGAGATGTGTTTATAGCTTAGACTAGTGGCGGCCACGGTTCGGTTTCGGGGCGGTTTCGGTTCCGTGGCCACCCAAACAGTAACTGAACTGAGAAAACCGGTTTGGTTTTCGATTTCGAACCGCCGGTTAGGCGGTTCGGTTTCGGTTTTTATTTTTATTTTCAATTTTTGTGATCATGTGGCACGTTTCTATTGGTTGGAAATTTTTTATTTATTTTTTAAATATATAAACCGCCCCAAACCACCAGTTTTTGGCGGTTTATGTTTCAGTTTTGGGCGGTTTCGGTTTCGGTTTTGGGCGGTTTCAGTTTCGGTTTTTGTGTTTTTTTTTTGTTTTTTTGTCCACGTGGCACTTTTCTATTTGTTGAATTTTTTGGTTAATATATAAACCGCTCCAAACCGTAGGTTTTGGGCGGTTTTGGGACATCCCTAACCGTAACCGAACCTGCTAGAAACCGGTTTCCAACCGGTTTCATAACCTGCGGTTTCAGTTACGGTTTCGGTTACGGTTTCGGTTTCGGTTTTGGTTGGTCGGTTTCGGTTTGGTACCCACGGTTTAACCAAACCGTGGGCACCTCTAGCTTAGACTAAATAAACAAAATAGAAAATACAAGTGTTGGGTGATATGGGAGCTGTTTGGTTCATTCCCATGCTTTTCTATTTATAGGGGATAGAAAAATAGGTCACTTAAGCTTAAAAACAAAAGCTGTCGTGCGCAGAGTGCGGGTGGAGTGCGGGTGTAGTGCGGGTGGCTGGCCCATACTTTAATGAGTCCAACTCTGTCTTGACCCACACTTGACCCGCACTTGACCTGCACTTGACCCGCACTTGACCCGCACTTTATCTGTCAGGTACGAATCAGCTTCTCTGGCTTTGGCAACAGTGCGGGTGGAGTACGGTTGGATGACCCGCACTCTACCCGCACTTTAACGTCAGGTGTAAATCTAACTCTCTGTCTTGAGCAACAGTTCGGGTGGAGTGCGGTTGGATGACCAGCACTTAACCCGCACTTTATCTTTCCTTCATGATTCAGGTCCCGGCTGTGGGAAGGAGTGCAGTTGGAGTGCGGTTGTGACCCGTACTTGACCCGCACTGTAGAGCTGCTTATGATCCTTTGTCTTTCCTTTTGCTCTTTTTCTGCTGGAACCACCGCAATAGCTTCTAACACCAGAATTACATCTATTGCCTACAATTAGCACCAACGAGCCTATTAGACATAAAATATATAGAAAATACACACAAGAACGAGACAAAAGAATAGGAATGAGGGCCGAAATATACAACAATTTAGGCACGATAACGAGGTAGATCAGATAGCGAGGTAAATCAGTGTCTTGGCTCTGGTATTAAGGTGCTTAACCTAGCCAGGAGCTCGGTCTGACCTCCCGTGATTTCTTGGAGCTTGATGCGGCCCCCTACAGACACCCATCTATGATAGCAAGGTTTAGGCGAGCTTCTGGAGAGGTTACGAGGTAATCTCGACCCCTGGGGAGCTCCCTAATTTCGGGTTTGGTGATGCGGGCTCGGTCTGATCGTGTCAGGCTCTACTCCGGGTGTTTCTGGAGCTCACCTTTATTTCTATGGGGTGGTATCATAGCTCGGCTTTGGGAAGCATGGTCTCCTAATGGATAACCTCGGGCTTGGAGTCAGACTAGGAGGGCGAAAATTTTCCCTTTGGTCCCTAGCCAAATTTGGCTATTAACAGTCGCCTTTGTATCGTTGTTCACATGTACAACGGTTTGATGTCCAGTTTGTGGTCGCTGGTGACCCGCTGGTAATCCAATGTTTGTATAGTGGTTTTTTGGATTTTGTTCTTCAATTCCCAAGTGACCCACTTTAAGTACAATGGGTGTACAGTAGTCAGGGCAAGTTTTTTCAAAATGATGCAGTTTTGATTTGACCTCATATATATGCATTAGTTTTCTCTAGTTCGTTTTTAAGAGTCCAAAATCATATTTTTGAGAGACCAATTGTTCTTCAAGAGAGAGAGACTCCCAAAAACCAATCTTTACTCAACCAAACACATTCCCATGAGTATCTAGTTTCATTCAAGCATCATCTCATCATGGGTTCATCTTACTTACATTGACTAGGTAATTTTAACATGCCCTAGAACTTTTGTTTCACTCCTTGTGTTCATATTTGCCAAGGATTAGCATTTATTTTGTTGATTTAGTGCATGAATCTTTGGTTAATATTATTTTCAATATGTTTGAATCTTTTTGAGTTGGTTGAGATTAGTATTTCACTGATAGCTAGCATTTATGACCATTTTTTCCTCTAGCTAAATCTTCTTGCTTTGCATTTAGACTTTGATAACTGGGATTGTTGCTTGTTGCCATCTTAAATTCCTAGATAAGCATTTAGTGTAGCCTAGCATTCATTTCAAATTAGAATATTGCCATATATTCACATATGTTGTTTTATCTCTTCATGGATTGTTAAGCCTTGTGACTAAGTGGATTAGTGCACAAGCAATTGGTCTATTATCACTATTAAAGGCCCATTGGGTAAAGTGAAAGGGTTAGTGACCAAGAATGGTGTGACCAGAGGTCAAACTAGGTTGTAAATTTTCATTCAAATAGTGGATTTGAGGACCGTGTGTGGCTAGAAGGATAGCTTGTGAGTTTTACCCAGTTGAAGGGTTTCTCACATAAATCAATCTTTGTGTTTTTATTATTTTCTACAAATTTGCTATTGATTGATTGCTTACTAATATGTGGTAAAGTTGTTAATATTGATTAAGTCAAAAAATTGGTAATTAATCAATTAAAACCTATTCACCCCCCATTTGTTTGTTTAGACACACTTAGATTATTTTGCACCTGACAGTACAGTGCGACTCAAGTGCGAATACAGTGCGGGTCAAGTGCGAGTCAAGTGTGGGTAATCCAACCGCACTCTACCTGCACTGTTGTCCAGATCAGAGACCTGAAGATGAAGAAAACCCTTATAGTACGGGTACAGTGCGGGTAATTCAACCGCACTCCACCCGCACTCCGAGCGCGACAGCTTCTGGTTTCAAGCTTAAGTGACGTATTTTCCCATCCTCTATAAATAGAAAAGGATGGGAACGAACCAAATCATCACCATACCTCCCAACACTTGTATTCTAAGCTAGTAACACATCTCCCTCTCATCCAAACCATCTCTACTCAATCAAAGGCAACTAAGAGACTTGGATTCAAGCTTCAAGGAAGGAGATCAATCTTCAAGGGTTATCTCTACTCTCTCTCTCTTAGTTAATAGTTTGTAATAGAACATGAGTAGCTAAAATACCCCACTATGGGGTTGATGTTATTTGTTTGATGGATATTTTGGGCTTTGTAAATAAACTCTATGTGTTATATTTATTCTATCTCTATATTTCATTCCAATACTTGTATTGATTGCCATTATTGACTTGCTTGGATACACCCTCTTTGCATGTTGATTTGGATTACTTGAGTAGGCAATTAGGTTGTCTAATGCTCCATTGAATGGAAGGATTTCCAGAAATCCGGCTCTATAACCACGCTCTTAATCTAATCTCGAATTAGTGGCTTTCACTATACATCCTAGGTTAGCCACTTGTGAGAGAATTAGAAGCCTCCACTATACACCCTAGGTTGGCTACTTTAGTGATTTTACGAGAACTAACCTTCGAGTAGAATTCGGTTGATAACCTCGAGCCTCATCCAATCCCAACCGGGTGGCCTTCACTATACATCCTAGGTCGGCCACTTGTGAGGGAATTGGAAGCCATCACTATACATCCTAGGATGGCTACATTAGTAATAGGTTGAGCCATAGCTAGATAGATGAGCATTCATGGAACAAGTCCCAATTGAGTAACTAGCTACTGTTGGTTGCTTAAGAAGGATTAATAGCTAGTAGGAGGTCTTCGCTATACATCCTAGGTTGACCTCTTGCTAGAGATATATACCAACACTATACACCCTAGGTTGGTTACATTTGTCAAAACGTGCTTAATTGAGAGTCTGTTGCAATTGCCCTAATATTCACTTACGAGTACATCAACTCCGCAGTTCCATCATCATTCATTCATCACTCCAATATCATCCTATTTCATTTGCTTTCATAGTTTAGTTTATATTGTGTTTTCATTTGCCATCACTTTACCTTTATGCATACTAGTTATATTAATCCTAATCTTATCACTGCTACCCCGATCTCAGTGGACGACACCCGTGCTTACCGCTTTACTTGTATTTCTACTTGTGAACGCATCGCATAGGTTTTATAAATTGTTTTGACGGACCGTTTTCTGACGGCAAAAACTTTCTCATCAAAATGGCGCCGCTGCCGGGGATCAGTGTGCGTAGTAGTGATTAGATTAGTTTTAATATTATTAGTTTATTAGTTGTTTTTAGTCTTGTTAGTTTCTTTTTATTATTTTGGTAGTTTTTGTTTTTGTTTGTTTCAGGACTCTATGGATTCCTTTTGGCAAAATTCAGGGTCAAGCTACGAGCCTAACGAGAACACCTACATCTCGTCATAACAGTCAAATTCCGTTGAAGATCAACTAAGAAATTTCATGAAGAATCATGTACGGGAGACTGAGTAGATGATAGTTTCTCAACAAGAGACTCAAGCCTTCATAGAAGAGAAAACCACCCAAATGCTAGAATCCGCCCAGCAGTCCACTCCGGTAAATCAGAGTTGTTTCCAAGTTAAAGCAACCAAGCCGGTGGATTCCTCCAATTTCTCAAAAGAAGACATGTATAAGCTCCGAATAGAATTTGAAGTGGAGCGAAGCAAGAGATTGGACGAGATGGACAGGATGATCAAGATGAACCAGCAGCTTATGAGCGTGAGCACAGAGCTAGTGTTGGAAAGGGGTGTGTTGACGGATGAGAATGAAGCACTTCAAGAGAGAGAAGCCTTGGGAATGGAAAAGGCGAGTAATCTCCAAGAGTTGAAAAAGAAACTATTATTTGAAGTGAAGATGCTCAGGGTTGAGAATGGTACTCTCAAGAAGACCAATGGCGAAGTCTCCGACAAGAATAAAGAATTGGAAGAACAAATTGAGAAATTTGAAGCCGAAAAGAGTACCGCATCGAAGGCTTTGGAGAACTTAGTGAGGCTATCAAAAGATTTTGAAGATGAGATAGCTCACAAGTCCATGAAGATACAAATGGAGGTTGACCAAAAAGCCAATGCCTTAAAGGAAGCAAAGGTAGCACTAAGCAAAAAGGAGGCGGAGGTCAAGGTGTTACAAGTGAAACAAATCAAACGTCCTCAAGACCACGCATCAAAGGGGAGTTTCTCTAACTCTCATATCTTTTGCTATGCATGTTCTAAGATAGATCACTTTAAGGCTAAACATTACAAGCCAAATCAACATAGGAAAACTAGAGGTCCTAGGAATAGATGGAGTCCACCTAGGGTCAAGCAAATATGGGTAAGGAAAGACCAAGTGCACTTATATAGAAACATGAAAAAGGAAAAGATAATGAAGTCACCTAAATTTATTTGGGTAGTGAAAAATAGAGAATTTCCTAACTTGGTCAAACCACCCTTAGAGGACCCTAGCCTCTCCATGAATGCATCCCATTGAATAATTTTGATGCATGTAGTTAGTTTTATGTTTTATATTGTTTAAATTCAATAAATTGTGATGTTTGGATATTTTTGTTAGAATGTTTTATTTTGTGGATATTTGCACATTGAATTTATTGATTGTATTTGTGGATGACAGAGCCGGAGGCTCTTGTGCAAGTATGAATGCATGTGCTTTATATTGTTTAAATCAGTTTGGGGGTTGTTCATGCCCCATTCCGTCATTTTGGATAAAATGCATGATGTTAAGCTTGACTTGTGCTTCAATGATATATTGCATGAATTGCCTTTATTTTGTGAGCCTTATTTGAGTAATTTTTATTCTGTTGGGGCATTGATAGTGTTTGATTAGTGCCTAGGTTTGTTTGAATCATGTTAGGTGCATGCCGCTAGGCCAGATTCTCTTGTCTTCAACATTGAGGACAATGTTGGGTTTTGGTTTGGGGGTGTTGACGCCTTTTTGAGTCGTCTGTTGTGTCTTGAGTCATTTTTGTGTCTTATTTTCGAAAAAGTTGCTGCTTAGCCAGAATTTTGAGCTTATTTAGCTTGGTGAGATACCTGGAGCATAGTGTTTGTGGCGAATGTGTGTATGCTTTGTGTGCTTATTCAATAACTCTTAGTCACTTTAGGGGTCTCACTTGCATTTCATGGGCTAGTCTCATCTTCTAGTGTCCAAGTTTAGGGAACTCGGTGCTCAAGCAACTTGTTCTAATAGTGGAGATTTCCCTTGTGAGATCACAAACACAAGCCAAAAGCGTGTATATTTGAGGGAAAATGTTTTTCAAATCTGTCAAACACCATGCATAGTCTCACTACATCAAAAATCATCATTTGTCATTGAATATGCATCATATATGTGGACTGCTTGACAGAAACTTTTATTCCCTTGGTAGATTGATCCTTTGAAGTGATATTAGGCAATGTGTGTTTTAGCCACTCAAAAAGAAAGCCTAAATACTTCCCATTACCGTAATATGTGTGCTCCCAAGCCAATTTTGAAGCCAAACACATATAGACTTTTCTATTCTAAGCCCACGTTATCCATAACCCAAGCAACCTAAACACTTAGCCAACCCTCTCTTAATTGATCTTGTTGAGGCTTAGGAATGTAAAGTTGTGCTTTAATTTGATAAATGGTGTGTACCTAGGCAAGAATAATGAGTTGTTAAAATGTGCATAGTAAAAAGGCATGAAAAGAAAAGAAAAGAAAAGAAGCAAAAAGTAACAAAAGAAAAATATGCTTCAAATGCCTTGTGTAAATTGTAAATGCTACTCAAATGGGTAACATGAGTAGTTAAAGATTGCACGTAGAGTCTAATTGTATGCCTGGACGCCATATTGTATTTGGAAGTGGAGTTGCACGAGAAATTAAATGCTTAAGTGTAGAATGTATTGCCTTAACTTGGTTGATTAGTGCTTGTGCCTAAATTCTCATTCTTCTAGTCACCATTCACCGTGGCCACGTTACAACCAAATGGAAAGACCTAATTGATCTTAGGGACGTCTAGATTGGGAATATTAGTTGATGAATGCTCTTTCCACGTTCATGACAAGTGATTCTTTCATGAGAATCACTCACTGAAAACAGCATTTATTCTACACTAAATGTATGCAACTAAGTTGATTCAGTTACATAAATTCATTGGCATACATGTCGCATGAGTGTGAACCTAGGTTCTGAGAGGAAAGATAAGAGAGAATCCATGTGAGAACCTAGTTTCGGAGCGAATTATGCTCGAGGTGTGAGAGTGAGTAGTTTCTGAGGCGAGGGCATTTTAAGTGTGGGATTCGTGTTGTGCCAGTTTCCCTTGAGGTATCTTCGAGTTGTTTAGAACATTTCGCATATGCTCATTCCTCGCTCCCATTTGCTTTTGTGTATCTCTCTGCTATTTGGTTCTGCAGCAAGTTTTTCTTTGTGTCTAGAGAGTCCTTAGTTTGAGTCATTTTTAGTTTGTCTTATTTTGTTTTAGATTATGTTTGCTCGAGGACGAGCAAAGGTTTGGTTTGGGGGTGTTTGATCGTGCCTAAATTATTGTATATTTCGGCCCTCATTCCTATTCTTTTGTCTCGTTCTCGTGTGTATTTTCTATATATATTATGTATTTTATGTCAAATAGGCTCATTAGTGCTAATTGCAGGCAATAGATGTAATTTGGGGTTTGGAAGCATGTTGCAGTAATTCTGGCAGAAAAGGGGCAAAAGGAAAGACAAAGGATCATAAGCAACTCTACAGTGCGGGTCAAGTGCGGGTCAAGTGCGGGTCGCAACCGCACTTCAACCGCGCTCCAACCACATTCATGATCATAGCTGGGACTTGATACAGGAGAAGAGTTACAGTGCGGGTCCAGTGCGGGTCATCCAACCGTACTCCACCCGCACTGTTGCTAAAGCCAGAGAAGCTGAATTGCACCTGACGTTAAAGTGCAGGTACAGTGCGGGTCATCCAACCGCACTCCACCCGCACTATTGCTCAAAACAGAGGAGGGATTTTGCACCTGACAGTACAGTGCGACTCAAGTGCGAATACAGTGCGGGTCAAGTGCGAGTCAAGTGTGGGTAATCCAACCGCACTCCACCCGCACTCTTGTCCAGATCAGAGACCTAAAGATGAAGAAAACCCTTACAGTGCGGGTATAGTGCGGGTAATTCAACCGCACTCCACCCGCACTCCGAGCGCGACAGCTTCTGGTTTCAAGCTTAAGTGACCTATTTTCCCATCCTCTATAAATAGAAAAGGATGGGAACGAACCAAATCATCACCATACCTCCCAACACTTGTATTCTAAGCTAGTAACACATCTCCCTCTCATCCAAACCATCTCTACTCAATCAAAGGCAACTAAGAGACTTGGATTCAAGCTTCAAGGAAGGAGATCAATCTTCAAGGGTTATCTCTACTCTCTCTCTCTCTTAGTTATTAGTTTGTAATAGAACATGAGTAGCTAAAATACCCCACTATGGGGTTGATGTTATTTGTTTGATGGATATTTTGGGCTTTGTAAATAAACTCTATGTGTTATATTTATTCTATCTTTATATTTCATTCCATTACTTGTACTGATTGCCATTATTGACTTGCTTGGATACACCCTCTTTGCATGTTGATTTGGATTACTTGAGTAGGCAATTAGGTTGTCTAATGCTCCATTGAATGGAAGGATTTCTGGAAATCCGGCTCTATAACCGCGCTCTTAATCTAATCTCGAATTAGTGGCTTTCACTATACATCCTAGGTTAGCCACTTGTGAGAGAATTAGAAGCCTCCACTATACACCCTAGGTTGGCTACTTTAGTGATTTTACGAGAACTAACCTTCGAGTAGAATTCGGTTGATAACCTCGAGCCTCATCCAATCCCAACCGGGTGGCCTTCACTATACATCCTAGGTCGGCCACTTGTGAGGGAATTGGAAGCCATCACTATACATCCTAGGATGGCTACATTAGTAATAGGTTGAGCCATAGCTAGATAGATGAGCATTCATGGAACAAGTCCCAATTGAGTAACTAGCCACTGTTGGTTGCTTAAGAAGGATTAATCGCTAGTAGGAGGTCTTCGCTATACATCCTAGGTTGACCTCTTGCTAGAGATATATACCAACACTATACACCCTAGGTTGGTTACATTTGTCAAAACGTGCTTCATTGAGAGTCTGTTGCAATTGCCCTAATATTCAGTTACGAGTACATCAACTCCGCAGTTCCATCATCATTCATTCATCACTCCATTATCATCCTATTTCATTTGCTTTCATAGTTTAGTTTATATTGTATTTTCATTTACCATCACTTTACCTTTATGCATACTAGTTATATTAATCCTAATCTTATCACCGCTACCCCGATCTCAGTGGACGACACCCGTGCTTACCGCTTTACTTGTATTTCTACTTGTGAACGCATCGCATAGGTTTTATAAATTGTTTTGACGGACTGGTTTTCTGACGGCAAAAACCTTCTCATCAGTACACCATGCGATGTTTTCCAGTGTTATCACGTTTTGGAGACTGTGGTGTGGAAAAGTTGGCCATGGCGCGGACTACCCAGCGGTAATCTCCAGAATGGTCATGCTTCCCATACCGCGGTGTATATAGGTTGCCTAAGGAGCGGTACATGCTGCGGTGTACTCCAGTTTGTACTTGCTACCAAAACCATGGTGCAGACCTGATGCCTAGGGAGCGGTACATGCAACGGTGCACCCCAGAATGTATAATCTTCAGCTTTTAGACCTGATTTGTCCAACTCAGACATGCACACATTAAAAAGCATATGTTCTAAATATCAAATCTAAAATTTTCAACACCCCCAAACCTAAATTAAACATCATATTTCATTAAAGTGTGAAACTAAAATAAAACAACGATCAATTCTAGCTGAAGGATGTTAGATACTTACATTATTTTATGACTCAAAATTAAAAAATAAAAATTCAAACAAAAGAAAAGAAAATTATACCTGGGTGGGTTGCCTCCAACCAAACGCTTTATTTAACATCTAGGCGAGACACATGAGAACACTACGACCTTTTGAGTTTAATTGATTTCACTATCCTCGAGCTATCCTCTACCTATGGTGAAGTAACAACTACGTACTCATCGCCACATTTCTTCAATCGAATAGTTCCACCATGCTCAACATCTCTGAGCTTGTCTTTTTGGATCCATACTTGCCGTACCCAGTTACTCCCACATTTGCATTGTTTGAGATACTCATAGCACCTTGGTCAAATGTGACCCCTCTCATTGCAAAAGTGACAAATGGGAACAAATCTATAAAAGTTACCTTCTTGGTGGTTGCGATTCATTGGTTGAGCTCGCTTCCTTCTATTTCTTCTTCTTCTCTTCGGAAGTGGATAAACCTTCTGGGTGATGGAATTACTTGACTCATCTTTAGTAACCTTATTGATCTTAACCTCCGCCGGTTGCTTCATCACTTTAGCGGTCAATTACTTGATCTCTTGCTTGGCAATGCTTTCAAGTTCCTTATTCTTCATGATCTCTATGACTTTATCCCTTTGTTCAATCTCGGCCTTCATTAGCCTCATCCGTTGAGAAAACTCATCTTTGAGCTCTTCCAATTCTTAGGAAATTTCGGCAGACTTCCTCAATGAAGACTTTTTTTCTTCCATTAGCTAATTAATCTTTATTGTCAAGTCGAAATTTAGAGCGACAACCATCTGTTTGTCTTCTTTCAGTTGCTCAATCATGTTCCCATAACTTGAACGATCATGTTGGAGATGTGAGATCCTACTTCTTTTGCTATCTTAAATTTCTGTGAGAGCGGGAGTTGATTATGGACAAACTCCTGGATCTACCGCTTGGAAATTTAAGCGGTCAAGAGCACCTACGGGATGTCGTATGTATTCAAAAATATCAACATCGATTGTCTTATAAAATATTGTCATGGACACCTTACCATTATGCACATCGATGATAGCCTTTGCGGTTGACATGAACGGTCTTTCGAGCAAAATAGGTAAGTTCTTTGCGCTAGTGCCTTCTTCTTCCATGTCTACAACGATAAAATCAGCATGTATTATGAGCTTGCTAACCTGGACCAGAACATCCTCCATAATTCCGAGAGGATACCTTATGGATCGATCGGTACGTAAAAGTTCCATGTTGATTGGTTTAAGGTCACTCAACCATATCTCTTTGTACATAGCATAGGGCATCAAATTAATGCTCGCCCCTAGATCCAGTGTGGCTCTTTCCTTTCTTGTTTCTACTACTGTGATAGTGATATTGAAACTTTCAGGATCCTTGAGTTTCAGCGGCAATCTTTGTTTGGAGTATTGCACTTACTTCATCTGGAACTAGCACTGTCTCATGAGAATCAGTTTTTCTATTTCTTGAATTGAGCTCCTTGAAATACTTTGCATAGGCTAGCATCCTCTGGATTACTTCCATGGTTTGCAAACTGACATTGTCCTTTGACAAGATATTATAGATCTCCTTGAATGATTGGTTGAGCTTGCTCCTCTGAACTCTGGCTGGAAAAGGAACTGGGGGTACATAAGGATTTGGAGATTTGTGAATTTTAGATGTATCCTTGGAATTTTCCACCTTGAACTCTTCATCTTCTACTGGTGCACTGTTCTCTTTGGAGAAACCTGAAACATTAATAGAAGTATTAAAAAGTTCAGTAGGTAAAGCCTTACCATTCTAGAGAACTGTGATAGCCTTTACTTGCTCAGTATGACTCAGAAATTTTCCCATTTCACTCATTTGGTTAGCTTCAGCTAATTGCCCGAGTTGCAGTTCCATCTTCCTCATTGAAGCATCAATGTTCTGAAACCTCACATTATTATCTTGTTGGGAATCCTTGAGCATTTGTTGAGTGTCTTGCAACCTTTTGTCTTGTAGATTCATTCTCTGATCCATATTTTGTATGAATTGTCGCATTGTATCCTCCAATGACAGGTTCTTAGGTTGATATTCATGATTCTTAGCACCGTTATTATATTATCTATGGTTGTTGTTTCCCCATTGGTTCCCATGACCCTGATTGTTGCTCCAAGAGAAATTGAGATTTCTCCAACCCTGATATATTTTTTTTATAGCTTGTGCCTCTTCCACTTCATTATGTCTAGAACCTCTTGCTTGACAAGCTTCCACACCATACCCTGGTTGCTCACATCCCATGTATCGCGTTTCTCTCAGTTGTCCCACCTGATTTACAAGTAATTCGATGGACTTTTGCATTGGTGATATTTGCATTGAGTTCCTGGTATTAGCATCTACTTCATAAATCCCATTCCTTCTTCTAGAACTCTTCTGATGAGAATTATTGGTGAGTTTTTCAAAGATCGATTGCAACTCTTCTGGAGTCTTGTCAGTCATGGATTCTCCACAAACATTATTCACCAAGACTGTTGAGACGTCATTTAGTTCATCATATAACCACTGACAAAGTTGGTGAGTTTGATATCCGTGCTGAGGACAATAAAAAAGAAACATCTTGTAACGCTCCCAGGCTTCATGAATTGTTTCTTGGTCTTCTTAGGAAGAAATTAGTAATCTTGGACTTGATCTCACTGGTTTTCTGAAGAGAATAGAATTGTTCTATAAGCTTCTCTACCACCTCATCCTATGTTGTCAGTGAAGTTAGAGGCAAAGTCAAGAGCCATGTCTTCGCCTTCTCCTTTAGAGCATGTTCAATACACCTCATAAGCAGCTGGTTTTCTGTCACCCTACTGTTTGGAAAAGCTTGAATTGCTGCATAGAATTCTTTGAGAAATTTAAGCACATTTTCATTCGATAGCCCATGGAAAGCGGGCAGCAAATTGTAGTGGAAACTTTTCAGCTAATAGTTCCTTGCTGCCTCATCTAGTGCGATGCACAAAGGATGATTGTCAACAATAGGCCGGCTATAGACCTTCATAGTTTTGATAGGTACAGCTAGTAGATCTGGAACCTGTTGGATGTTGTTATTTCCATCGTCTGCCATTGCTCTTTGTCCAATACGATCAGTGTTGTCGTTCAACGGTAGTAATTCTTCTTGAAGGGATCTTCTACCTTGCATTCACCGTTGAAACCTATAACAAAAGACAGACACCCAGTAAACTGCGGAAAGAAAAGAAAAGAAAATAAAAACTAAAAATCTAAAAATTAATGACATGACTACCTAAACTAGACTAAATCTTTCAACTAAAACTAAAACTAGAATTAACCAATAAATTCAACTATTCCCCGGTAGCGGCGCCAAAAACTTGATATGTGTAAATCTTGTTACAAAAACAATACTCACAAGTGTTGGAACCCCGTTCACTAGTAATGCAGTGGAAATAGGTTTTAAAAATTTTATATAGATCATAAACGATCTGGAAACAGTGAACTTAGGATCGTAATTATTTTTCCGGAACTAATACATACAATATATAAACACAGGAAATTGTAATCAATAAATATAATAAAAAATTAGAACCTTACAAACGTCTGGAGGCTCTTTCACTTTAAGATATGCTCCTGGTCTGTACCACCGATCTTCCTAGCTATTCCGGAACTGGTAACTGTGTGTGTGCGCGTCACGTACTCAGGAACTTAAGAGGATGTTGAGAAAAGAAGAAGAAACTATTTTCTTTCAAAGAGAAAAATAACTTAGAACAACTTTTGTTCTTTAAAAGAAAAATCTATTATTTTTTTTCTTTCAAATAGTGCAGCACCGAACAGCTTTCTTTTTCTTTCTTTTCAATATCACATGCACAGCTTTCTTTTGATTCATTTAACGCACACCTAATGTTTTTGTTTTAAAATAGTGCATTGCTTACCAGTTACCAATTTTGTTTTTCTCTCTTTCTTATCTCATTCTACACGCATACCCACTGTTTGTATCACATACAAAATGAAAGTCTGACGATGCGTATTACTCTTATCAATTTCAGTTAGTGCACGCCTGTATATCAGGTTTTTTTTTTCAAAATATAAAACTCTTTTCTATATCTTCAACGCACTCGACTTGTTTGTATCATATACAAACACTTTTGTATTTGCTTTTGTAGGGATGGCAATGGGACGGGTTCGGGGCGGGGTGGCCTTCCCCGCACCCCACCCCATTTATTTTTCGAAAACCCATCCCCTCTTAAAACCCCACCATAGATGAAGCGGGTTGGGGCGGGGCGGGGTACAACGGGGAGTGCTTTCCCCATCCCCACCCATTAACCCCATTTATAAATTTTTTTCAATTAAAATAACAAATATATAATCATTGAATATGATATAAAATATAAAGTAATAAATAATTCCAAGAAACCTATTAAAAAACATTTCATAAAAGTCAATCATTTTCAAACATAAACATAAAGTATGAAGTCAAACATAAACATAAACATAAAGTCAAAAACATCTTGTGAGGTTGAAGTTTGAACGGTAAACTTCGAGTTGTTTGAGAATTAGAGACTTGTTAGAGTTACAGTTAACGGCTAGGGTTTTTTTAATAGTATTTTGTTTTGTCAATTTATGTTAAATCATGGTAAAGAGATGTAAAGTTAGGGTTAATGTATTTGTATATTTCCTTTTTTAATATATTTATTTTCTTTGAAACTACGTAGTTTCATGGAGTATTATTTTAAGCGGGACAGGGCGGGGTGGGGAGTATAAAACCCATCCCCGCCCCATACCCATTGCAGGTTATACTATATATTCTCATCCCCGCCCCATCCCCACCCCAAAAGTACGGGTCCCCGCGGGGCCTGGTCACCGCGGGGAATTTTGCCATCCCTATGCTTTTGTGTGCTTCTCTTTTATTTGTTATCAATATAAATATCATATATATATATATATCATTATAACTAAAACACTTTAATTGTTATCATTTCAATTTTAAAACTATATCTTTTAAAATGATATCTTATATCTTTTATTTTAAAAGATAATTAAATATTTATTTTGAATTTACACATTTAAAATTCAATTTCAAATATTTAATTTAATACAATAATCATATTATCTTATTCTATTTAAAATCAAATATCAACTAACACCCTCCATTTAGTGATTAATAACTTAATTAAATAATCTTATTATTTAATTTCTTTAATCACCATTATTCATTAATTAAATAATCTCATTATTCAATTAATTCCCGAATAAATACGTGTCACTTTCGTAACACAATTAATTGGACAATCCAATTAATTAACCGTGACCCTTGTTACCTAACTCGATCGGGCTAGCAAGGGGACCTAATGGACCCACAGTATTTTGAGCTCCAATAATCCTCGGAATTATTAATTAAACTCTTTAATTAATATTCCTTGATTATTAACTCCGGTGTTATTCCACTAAAAACCCGAAGATGCACTCTCTCAACTGTAGACGCTTTTACACAGACCGATACAACTCGGTGTCCATCGATATAACTATACACATGGTGTGATCCTTCACAGTAGTTCATAATTAATGCCGGGTCATAATGTCCGTTATATCCCATTAATTACATATATCCTTTAAGTACCGTTGATTCTCTAATGAACAATAAATCTTATTTCCTCACGGAATTAAGAGAGCGCTCATATTGTCCAAGCCCTGAATCAACCCTTAAGGGAACTAACATCTACTTCTCACAAGAAGGAGTGGATTACACTATTGTGTACATACCTTCCCAGCCACAAGCCAAACCGCAATCCCAACATACAGAGCATATTGATCAGGAACTGCATCTGACCTCACCCATGATATATCAAAGACTAAGATCTAACCTGAAGGAGTCGATAAGACACTCATGATTAAGATCACCCACATATAGCCATCATTAGTTGATATATATGAATCTCATCAGTAAATGGATCTTGGTGAGAGTTTCATATAGATCATGGCCTAGTCCTATATGATCACATCATATAAGGTGCATCAATTCCCATATCTCATATGAATGATTCAGGATAGAATCACCGTACATTACGGAATGGACCGCAACTATAGATTAACCACAAATAAAGTACCCAACTTTATTTGCTATCTATGGACTCTTTAGATTGCACGTCTCTTACTGTAACCATCTGTATATGACACTCATATACACAGTTCGAGATTATATCTAGCAATCTAGGATGTTAATGTATGTACAAGTTATAAATTAAACAACACAACAAGAATGAATTGAAGTTTTCTTTTTATTTATTTCATAAATCCATTAACAAATTACATCTTTGGGGCATAAACCCCAACAGCAAGTGCAAGAATAGTGAAGATAAGCACAGGCGCAAGTAGGGATCGTTCCCAGAAGAAAAAGCAATTTATTAATTAAAACCTAATTCTAATTAAAGTTAAACTAAAAGTTACCAAAAGATTGTTGAGTTTGATTTAAAACTTGTAAGAACCTCATTTTTTATGATTGGCTTATTTCATGACAAATCACATTGGGGATGTTTGTGTAACGGGTAGCATAGGCTCTCCAAGTTGGTTTTCTCGAAGACATGCTTCCGGTCATTTCATGAGCCTTACGAGGTAGTTAACTTGTGCTTAATTCTCCTTCAAGAGATTTAGTTGCACACACTCACATCTCATGCATTTGTAGTGACATGCCTTTTTTGTTGCACACACTCACACTCTTAGATGCATTTGAGTTGTTATGCATTTGTTTCTTATTGCTTATGTGTGCATCCATTTCACTATCACACTTGCACTTCATTTCTAGATTTTAGTGTGGTTTTGTGTAGTGTCCGTACTTGCACGATAGTGTGCTTGTTTTAGCGCGTTAAGTGACCATTTGAGAAGGTCTCATTCTTCTCTTGTTTTGGTCTTTGGTAACATGGTATTTTTCCATGAGGTTAGGCATTCTTGTTTCTGTCCAAATCTGACATTTGGTCACTCAAATGACCATAACCGTTTCTACAGAAATCAAAACCTCATTCTCTAAATATAAGTAGAAAGTAGACATCCATACATTTCCATCGGTATATCATACGAAAGGTTTTGATGTTGTTTGGTCATGATTTGAGGTGCTCGAAACTGGAGCTGATGTGATGTCTCATGCCATTCAGTCCAATCCGCTATACACTCGCCTTACGTACAGCCAGTGAATAGCAGTTTTTGGGCAATATGTCTCCACTGGTAAGTCGCTAGTGAATCGCCTTTCGTACAACCATTTTTTTGGTAATTTCCAGGTAACCCGTTGTACACCTGCTGTACGTACAGTGGGTGAACAGCGACTAAGGGAAAATTTTTACAAACTTTTCCAAAACGATGCTGTTTCATTTAGGGTTGCTATATATACATTCTTTCATCTCCAATTCATCTTTAGAGCTTTAGAAATTGATTTTTAGAGAGAGGAAGTGTTTCCTTAGTGAGAGAAGCTCCAAGAGTTGTCTTTGACTCTTAAAACCCAAACACCCATCATCCATTCATGATTCAAGCGTCATCTAGCTTCATATAGGATGTTTCTAAGCATGGGTCTTCATCAACATATTTAACTTGGTAAGTAGAACACCATTCTCATACATCCTTGTGTTCTTGCTTAACAAGAAATCTCTTTTATAACTTGTTTGTATCTAGATTTAGATTTTAATTACAAGTTGAGATAATTGTTGATGTTTGTGTTGTTGAATTGTGATTGCTTGAATTTAGGACATATTTGCCCTCTAGCTAATTAGGACTCATTTATTGCATTTGTTAATTGCATTTATTGTCCTTGCCATTTTATGTGACAACATGTGTTGATATGGCTTTGTTTGATGACAAGATTTTAGACTTGCATATTTATATCTAGTTAGGTCTAGACATTCATATCTAGGATTTGTACTTAGTGTCATCTTTAATTCCCAGATAAGCATTAGTGTTGCCTAGCATTAATTGCATTTTGAATATTCATATATTCACTTAAGTTATTGATCTCTTCTTTGAGAGTTAAGTCTTGTGACTACCGGTGTGTAGTACACAAGCAAGTGAAGTCTTGCAACCAAGGTGCAGTTTGCAAGCAAAGTGATCAAGGATTCACTATAAAGGCCTGTTGGGTAGTAATGGTGGGTTAGTGACCGGGAATGGTGTGACTAGAGGTCAACCTAGGTTGTAAACATCATTACAATAGTGGATTTGAGGATCGTGTGCGGCTAGAAGGACAGCCCATGGTTTTTCCCTTGTTGAAGGGTTTCCACGTAAAAATCAAGTGTTATTTATATTTCTGCACTTTACACTTGATTTTGTTTGTTTGTTTATGAGGTGAATTTTTAATATCGACTAATCAAGAAAAGTTGGTAATTAACTTGATTAAAATCTATTCACCCCCTCTCTAGGTTATTAGACACACGCTTTAGAGTGTATTTTCAAAACTAAAACTAAATTAAATTAAATTAAAGAAAATAATTAAAAGAAAGTTGGTTTGTGATCAATGAAAAGAAAACACTAGGTCATCAATGATCCATAATTATGAACAATCAGTGTATGGAATTAACTTACAAACAAAATTCAATCAATTCAAGGGTTCATTCTTTTTCTTAATTACTACTATTACCGTATGATCACGGGATGAGTCATATATTCCCAATTGTTATTCACCATTGGTCTATGGTGTGAACAACGATCGGAAACCCTTTAAGCTCAAGAAATAAGAACCAAATTATATACTTTGATTGGCCTATTCTAAAGATAAAATTCATTCATTCAAAAGAGCATTAATCAAGGTTAGGTTTGGTCTATACTCTAACCCTAATTCTCAGATAATCTTAACCCTAAAATCATGCTAAATAATCATCCACCCTTAGTCTATGGTGTGAATAAATATTAAAACAAATGAGGATTAAGCAGTTAAGCATAATGAATGAATCAAGAATTAAATTTATAAATTAATAATTGATCCACACATGAGCATTCACAAAAGGTTCATATTGATTTCCTAGTTATGGGATTAGTTACACATCATGAAAATAAAAAGAGAAGAGAAAGAAAGGATAAAACCCATTAAGGCCTCCAATGAATTCTTCAAGTCTTCAATGATGAACCTTCTTCATCTTCAAATCTTCAATGTGTAAAGATGGATGAAAGAATATTGTGTGTAGGAGAATGGTATATGGAGACCGTGATTAGGTCTGTGGAACTCGAAATTAGGGTTCAAAGGGGTTTAAATACGTGTAGATGCTAGGTCTTGTCTTTAAACAACAAGGAAATCAATTCCCTTTTAGAACTCTACCTTTTTGGGATTTTATTTGTTTCCTAAACCATTAAAATTGATTACTTATTGAAGAAAGATTAGGATTAAGTATCAAATGTTTTTCCCAAAACTCTCACTCATGTCCAAAAATGTAATATTTCCCGTTCCAACAACTTGAAAAATAAATCCCGTCACTTTTCACGAAATTATGATTGATCTGACCATTGGGTACTAAAATTGGCATAACCTCTTCTAGGAATAGCAGAATTGTGATCCGAAAAGTGCACCGGAAACTAGACTTCCGGGGATTTCCATCCATAGGTAGTAGGACAAACAAATCAATCAGAGCTGAGAGATATGGTCCCCGCAATCAGGATGTTCTGCACCGTCTGAAAATTATCTTTTTGCTCCTTTTCTCCAAACTAACTTCTAACACCTCTTCCATGGAATGTGGCCTATAAATGCTCAACAAACACATAAAATATCTAATTTCACTCAAGAATAAAGCACAAATAATATAGAATGGGGATCTAAAATATGTATAGAAATAGACCGATCACTTGGGCACTAGAGAATCCCCATCCCCACAACATCCTAGGAAAAAGATTGATCTAGGAGAGTGTTCAAAGAGTGCCATCTGAAGATGGCACCAAGAGGCCAAGCTCAAGCTCAATCAATGAGATCTCCACAAGCAAGCCTTCCACAACCCAAATCCCACCAAGCAAAAGGGCAAGTTATGGATACTAAACCAATGAGCCAATCTCAATCGGTTTAACAACAAAGAAGAAGATAACTGATTCAGCACCCAGGGCTAACTCAAAGACATGGGAAAGCTCTAATGTACCCACAAGGGAATGGTATGACTTCGTACTTTATTCCTACTTGTCATTTTTCTAGGTGTTGATGGTCACATTAGACCTAATTGCTGCAGATACATTTAGATGTGTAGAATTAAGAGCATGAATGAAAGAAATAGAGCTAGAGCCACAATGAATGTTCGTAGGAAATCTAGAGCCAATTTGCATGATCCTAGGAAATCTAGAGCCAATGTGACTAACACCACTAGGAAAGAGAATGTATCACTTGGGTGGATTAAAAGAGATGAATATTTTTGCTATGTGGCTTAAATTGCTTTTAAGGCAAATGCCTCTAACACTTGGTATTTGGATAGTGGGTGCTCTAGGCACATAATGGGGAACAAGAGTTTATTTGAATCTCTTGTCATGGAGGATGGTGGATTTGTCACCTTTGGTAAGGAACCATTTCCATTCTTGACTTACCCTCCTTGTCTAATGCTTTACTTGTTGATGGCTTGCAAGCCTAATCTTATAAGCATTTCTCATCTTAATGATGATGGACTCTCTGTTTTGTTTAACAAAAATGATTGCTCTATTTTCAAGCCAAATGGACAAAAATTGCTAAAAGGAAATAGATCTAGTGACTAATTGCTATTGTCTTAAAGCTAGTGCTATCTCTTGCAATATGTCCAAGTGTGAGGAAGTTGAGTTGTGGCATCAAAGACTTGGCCACATGAACTATCGAGATTTGAGGATCTTAGATAAGTTCAAGGTTTTGTGTGGCCTTCCCAAGCTTAGGAAGAAAGTCAATGGTGTTTGTAGACCTTGTCAACAAGGGAAGCAGACCAAAAATATGCACAAGAAGGCCAAGTATCTCACCACTAAAGAGCCATTAGATCTTCTTCACATGGACCTCATGGGTCCTATGAAAACTGAGAGTCTTGGTGGCAAGAGATATATTTTTGTTTGTGTTGATGATTTCTCTAGGTTCACATGGACTTATTTTCTTAGAAAAAAATCTGAAACTTTTGAAAATTTTAAAATGCTTTGCACTTAAATTCAAAATGAAAAGAACTTACACATTAAAAGCATTAAAAGAATTAGGAGAGATCATATGAGAGAATTTGAGAATTCTTGCTTTGAAAGCTATTGCAATAGCTTAGGCATCTCCCATGAATTTTCGGCTCCTAGAACTCCTCAACAAAATAGAGTTGTTGAGAGAAAAAATAGGGTCCTTCAAGAGATGGCCCATGTGATGTTGCTTAGCAATGATTTCCCTAGGAACCTTTGGACCAAGACCGTTAATACAGCTTGTTACATAGGAAATAGAGTCTTCCTAAGACCCGATACTAGGCAAACTTCCTTTGAGTTGTTGAAGGGTAGGAAGCCAAATGTTAGCTACTTCTACTCATTTGGAAGCAAATGATACATTCTCAATGACCGAGATCAACTTGGCAAGTTTGATGCCAAGAGTGATAAGGGAATTTTTATTGGCTATGCCCTAAATAGTAAGGCCTATAGAGTATTCAATTTGAAAACTCATAGTATCATGGAATCATCTAATGTTGTCATAGATGATTGTAGGCCTAAGACTAATAACCATGATGAGAAGGTTAATGCTGTGCATAACTATACTTTGGAGAAGAATGATGAGACTTCAAGTGATGTGAAGTCGAGCTTTGATGAATAGGTCATTCAAACTCTTGATAGAGAACCATCTTTAAACTCTAAAGAATCTGCTCTCTGGGTTAGACATCTCTATAACAAAGATGATATTATTTGAAATATAATTGAGGGTGTTAAGACTAGACGTCAAATAGCTAATCAAATTAGCTATACTTGTTATACCTCTCAAATTGAGCCTAAGAAGGTTGATGAGGCCTTAAATGATGCGTTTTGGGTTCTTCCTATACAAGAAGAGCTAAACCAATTCGAAAGAAATAAGGTTTGGACTCTAGTTCCTAGACCTAAGAACACTAATGTCATAAGCACCAAATGGGTGTATAGGAACAAGTTGGATAAGAATGACAAAATTGTGCGCAACAAGGCTAGACTTGTAGCGCAAGGATACTCTTAAATTGAGGGTACCGATTTTGAGGAGACTTTTGCTCTGGTTGCCCACCTTGAGTCCATAAGGCTTCTCTTGTCCATATCTCATGTGCACAAGTTCAAGTTGCACTAAATGGATGTTAAGAGTGCCTTTCTCAATGGCTTCTTGCAGGAGGAAGTGTTTGTTGAGCAACCCAAGGGGTTTGTGGATCCACACCACCTCAATCATGTCTATCGCCTCAAGAAGGCTTTATATGGGTTGAAACAAGCACCAAAAGGCTTGGTATGAGTGCCTTACTCTCAATCTTGTTGACAATGGCTACTGTAGAGGTAGTGTTGACAAAACCTTGTTCATCAAATGCAACAAAGATGAGCTTTTCATAGCTCAAATTTATGTTGATGACAGTGTGTTTGGTTCCACCAACAAGTCAAAAGTGCAACAATTTGTTGATGATATGTCTCATCAATTTGAGATGAGTATGGCTGGTGAACTAAATTACTTCATAGGTTTGCAATTCAAGCAATTGAATGATGGGATTTCATATCCCAACCAAAGTATACAAAGAACCTAGTGAAGAAGTTTGGCCTTGAGAATGTCAAACGTTGTGACACACCCATGAGTGCCACATTGAAACTAAGCAAGGATGGTAGTGGCAAAAGTGTGGACCAAAGTCTTTATCGTTGCATGATAGGTAGCTTGCTTTACTTGACCACAAGTAGGCTCGATATAGCCTTTAGTGTGGGTGTGTGTGCTAGGTACCAAGCATATCCTAAGGAGTCCCATCTCTCCCCTGTAAAGAGAATCATTCGATATGTGAATGAGACATCCAACTATGGGATATGGTACTCTTTTGACACTAATGGTAGTTTGGTTTGCTTTAGTGATGCAGACTGGGTAGGGAATTGTGATGATAGGAAGAGTACATCGGACGGTTGCTTCCTCCTAGGAAACAACTTGGTCTCATGGTTTTGCAAGAAGGAAAACTCAATTTCCTTATCCACAGCTGAAGCGGAATATATAGCCGCCGGGAGTGCTTGCATAAAACTCCTATAAAAATACACAAAGTGTGTCTAATACAACCTAGAGGGGGGGTGAATAGGTTTTAGTTGATTTATTACCAACTTTTCGACTTAATCAATTTTAATAATCCTACTCCATATTAGCAATCAATCAATCCAATATAAATATGCGAAAAACAATAAAAACACAAGGATTGATTTACGTGAGAAACCCTTCAACTGGGCAAAACTCACGGGCTATCCTTCTAGCCACCTACGGTCCTCAAATCCACTATTTGAACGAAAGTTTACAACCTAGGTTGACCTCAAGTCACACCTACTTGGTCATTAACCCTTTCACTCTACCCAACGGGCCTTTAATAGTGATTCTTGACCACAAGCTTGTGCACTAACTCACTTAGTCACAAAGCTTAACAATCAATGAAGAGGTTAAACAACCTATGTGAATATGTAAAAGATATTCAAACATGCAATTAATGCTAGGCAAAAATAAATGCTTATCTAAGGATTTAAATATGTCAATAAATGCAAATCCTAGATATCAATATCTAAATGCAAATGCATGAAGATTTAGCTAGAAGGATAAAATCGTCCTAAATGCTAGCTATTAATGAACAAGGCTCTCAAACAACAAACAACAACTCAATCATGTTATAAATGCCAATAAACATAAATATATGCAATAAAATCACATAAAAGAGCTAACCCTAGGCAAACAAGAACATAAATAAATACAATGAGATTTAGGGCATGTTCAAGTTACCTAGTCAATGAAAGCAAGAAGAATCCATGATGAGATGATACTTGAAGAGGTTAAATGCACATGGATTTGTGTTTGGTTGAGTAAAGATGAGTTCTTGGGAGTTTCTCTCTCTAAGAGAAGCTTGGCCTATCAAAAATAGGCTTCTTCAACTCATTGAAATGAGCAAGTAAGAAGATAGAGTATATATAAGGGAGCCCTAGACAAAACAGCGTCGTTTTGAACTTATGGCACAAAATCCCGTTAATACCGCTAGATGGACCGCGTCGCAGGTAGGTGTCCAGACTGCGGTACACACAGCAGTGCACCGTCTGGACAACAACGCGGTGCAGGGCGCTGTGCATGCAGGTGCACAGGCCGCGGTATGGGCAACAGAGGCCTACTGGACAACACCGCGACTTGGGTCGCTATGCATGCAAGTGTACAGGAAGCGGTACATGAAGCATTACCATACTGACGTATACCGCTCTGTATGCCGCGGTGCAAGCATGTCTTGCCAAGCGGTCTAGGCTGCGGTAAGAGAAGAAATTCTCTTTTCTGGGCAAACTCAACACACTAAGTGATGTGCAAAATGTGCAATTGTGGAGTGTGAAAATTGGCATACAATACATCATTCAATAGCATGAAGATAAGAGCATAATGCATGCAAGTGAGTGTGTGCAACTAGATCTCTTCAAAGAAAGTTAAACTAGTGAGATACCTTTGAAGTGCTCTTAAGAGAGATGATGTCCTTGAAGCTTGATCACACCCAATGAGGCCTAATTTACCCTTACAAAGAATAATCCCCAATGTGGTTTGTCAACGAAATAAGCCAATCAAAATATGAGGAACTTACATCCTATGTGTAAGGACCTCGATTTTATGATTGGCTTATTTCATGACAAACCACACCACATTGGGGATGATTGTGTAATGGGTAGTTTAGGTCCTCATTGGCAAGCTTCCAAGCATCTCCATAACTTTAAGAGCAAAAGGTATATTAACTTGACTTCGTCTCTTGAAGAGTTTAGGTGTGCACACACACTTCATGCATGCTTTGTTCATCTTGCATTTGTGTTCTTTATTGTTTATATATGTGCATCTTTTTCACAATCACACTCGCACTTCATTTCTAGATTTAAGTGTGGCTTTGTGTGTGTGCTTGTGTTTTCCGCGCTTGCACGATGGTGTGCTTGTCATAGTGCGTTGAGTAACCATTTGAGAAGGTCCCATTCTTCTCTTGTTTTGGTTTGGTTGTTTGGAGTAAAGTGTCTAGTTTCAAAAGAGTGGATTTCAATGATTTAAATGTTTTTCAAAACTGACCTTTGTATGGTCTTGTGACCATAATGTTTTATACAAAGCTTCAAAATGAGTTTTGAAACTTTCTGTACAAACTATACACCCAAACCTTTCCAACGGTATATTATTCGTAATATTTCATGACCGTTTGTATTTGTTTTGATTTCTCCAAAGTGACCACTAAAACATGACAACTTTATTGCTGTCCCTTTTTGACCTTTGGTCACTGAAATTACCATATCTCTTTCTATAGACATTGAAACGTTATTCCGTAAAATGGAGTAGAAGTTAGACATCCATACCTTTCCAACGGTATATTATTTAATAAATTTCGATGTCAGTTGTTCATGTTTTGAGCCGTTTGAAAATCAGGTTGTTGGCTGATTTGCCGGTGCGCTGATACTGCGCGGGTACGACATACCAGACCCACTCACTGCGTCGTTTTTGCTGAGAAAATTGTGTTTTAAAACTTCTCAAAACGACATAGTTTCATCAGGATCATATATATACTTTATCTTCTTCCCCATTTCGACCTAGAGCTAAAAAATACAGACCTAAGAGAGAAAGAGATTCTAGAGAGAGAAAGCTTCATTTAAGAACAATTCTACTCTTAGGCATAAAATTATTCATATAGTCATTTTCCAGAAATTTTGCATTTGTCGAAACAAATACTTTAAGATCTGAAGGACTATGGAAATAGTATCCCTTAGTTTCTTTTGGATACCCCACAAATATGCAAGTTTCTGAACGAGACTCCATCTTTTCTGTCTTTCCTTTTAACATGTGTGCAGGACATCCAAATATCCTTAAGTGTTGTAAACTAGGTTTTCGCCCAGTCCACAACTCATGCAGTGTTTGAAGAACCGGCTTGGATGGTACATTGTTTAGAATGTACATAGCAGTTTGTAAAGCATATCCCCAAAAAGAAAAATGAAGCGTTGAATAATTCAATATAGACCTAACCATGTCCAAAAGAGTCATATTTTTCCTTTCTGCCACCCCATTTTGTTGAGGTGTACATGATGTAGAAAGCTGAGAAATAATCCCATTATCAATAAGATATTACTGAAACTCACCAGATAGATATTCTCCACCACAATCAGATCTATGTTTCTCTAGCTGATTTTCTACTTCAGCTTTAAATACTTTGAACATGTCAAAAGCATCCGACTTATGTCTCATGAGATACACATAGCCAAATCTTGAGTAATCATCCGCGAAAGTAATGAAGTACTCATATCCACCTCTAGCTTGAGTGTTCATAGGACCACACACATCAGTGTGTATTAATCCTAAACATTTAGTGGCTCTTGTGCCTTTGGTCGTGAACGATCTTTCGGTCATCTTACCTTCCGGACAAGATTCATCAGTTGGTAGATCATCAACCTTTAAGTTACTTAAAGGTCTATCACTAACCAATCTTTTAATCATATCAAGGTTAATATAACATAAAAGCATATGCCATAGATAAGTTTCATCTTTTGATAATTTTATTCTTTTACGATTAGGTTCTGTTGATTCCGTGTCTAACAAGAGAGAGATATATTTCTATGCAAATAGAATAAGCCATTTTCCAATGTACTTTTGCAAATAAATTTGTCATTCTTGCTAATAATAAAACTTTTATTAAAAGTAACCGAATATCCAAATTTATTTAAACAAGAAACTGAAATTAAATTCCTCTTGAATTGAGGTACATAATAAATGTCTATTAAATCTAAATGCCTACTAGAATCTAAATTAATTCTAATATCTCCCACTACGTAGGTAGACACCAACGCTTCGTTGCCTAAATGCAATATGAATTCGTTTTCATTCGGTCTTTTCCTTTTCTGGAATCCCTTCTTGGTAGGCCCAAGTTACTTTTTTCTGTTGTTTCTTGACCTTCTTAGGGTTCTTAACAGTAGCAACTTTATCAACCATATGAATCTCTTGACTCTTGCCTTTCACAAGGATCTTCTTAGCGCTTCGAACTTCTTGCATCAGGCCTTGCAAGGTGTATTAGAAAATACACTAAGGATCTTCTTAGGGGTCTTAACAGTAGCAACTTTATCAACCATATGAATCTCTTGACTCTTGCCTTTCACAAGGATCTTCTCAGCGCTTTGAACTTCTTGCATCAGGCCTTGCAAGGTGTATTAGAAAATATACTAAGAGTGATTAAACTAACCTAGAAAGGGGGGGGGGATAGGTTTTAACCAAAATAATTGCCATCTTTCGATTAGTCAAGATTAAACACACAAACCCCTAATAAGCAATCATTATACCAAAGTGCGGAAAATAAATTAAAGACAAAATGATTTGTTTTACGTGAGAAAACCCCCAATGGGGTAAAAACTGAAGGGCTTAAAAGCCACACGAACCCTCAAATCCACTATTTACAAATACGATTACAACCTAGGTTGACCACATCACACATAATCGGTTACTAATCCGTCTATGCTACCCGCGGGCTTTTAATAGTGATTATAGGCTCTTGCTTGTACACTACCAATGGCACATACAAGACTCAACTCTCAATAGAAGAGATATGCAACCTAATGTGAATATGAAAAATATTCTAAATGCACAAATGCTAGGTCAACACATTTAATGCTTATCTAGAAATTAATAATGACATGTAGAACATTCCTAGATATCATGTTGCTATATAACATGCTCAAACTTTAGCTATATAAAATCAAAGCATTCCTAGATGCAATAGATATCACAATACAACAACCCAAACATTAACAAAAATCTTTATTTGTGATAAAAATTCTAATTGAAAATACACTCTAAGCGTGTGTCTACAACCTAGGGGGGGGGGGGGGGGGGGGGGTGAATGGGTTGTTAATCGATTATTACCAACTTTTTCGATTAGTCAATATTAAACATATAACCCAATTAAATCAACCATACAAAATCAAGTGTAAAGTGCGGAATAATAAATAACACTTGATTTTTACGTGGAAACCCTTAAACAAAGGGAAAAACCACGGGCTATCCTTCTAGCCACACACGATCCTCAAATCCACTATGGACACTACCACTCGCCACTCTGAGTAAAAAGTTACACCCTCAAGTGATACTCGGACTCTCACTCTAGATAACCTCAGGCTATGGACACTACCACTCGCCACTCTTGGTTCTATCCCTAGTGATATCCACTGATGCACTACTATTGGCGTGAGCACCTCCTACTCTACCCGCAGGCCTTTTACAATGGATTCTTGACCGATGCTTGCCAACCACAACTTGGTTGCAAGACTACAATGCTTGTGCAACTTCATCCCGAAGCCACAAGACTTTGACTCAATGAAGAGAATTATGTGTCTATGTGATCATGTAAATGATGCTCAATGCAAATTATGCTAGACAACACAAATTGCTCAACTAGGAGTTTGTAGAAACAAATCCAAGTTGTCAAATGTCTAAATGCAAGGCATAAAGACTTAGCTAGATGTTATCAATAACAACCAATCCTAGCTATCACAAACAATCACAATGAATCAACAAATATGCTCACAATGTATTCAACATAAACTTAGCATATATTCATGTGATTAAGACAAGACATTTAATCATTCACTAAATGCAAGTCTTAGACAAAAGTCTATCAACAAACAAACTCAATTAGATTTGTAGAGAATTTCCAACAAACTAATTGTTACACAAAATATGCATAAACATTCAATAAGCTTAACTAGTTGATTAAGAATCTATATTTCAACCTAGTTATCAATGAATCACAAATAAATGTTTATGACCTAGCTTTTAGGCAAAAATGACCTAATCAATTAAGCTATCAAAATACAAACCCAATCATGTTATCAAGACTTATAAATATGCAATAATAGAGTCTAGGTATTTAATCATGCAATAAATACCTAATCTAGAGTAAGAAGAACAATAAATGATATTCAAAGAAGTTCTTGCTTACCTAGTCATGAAACAATGAAGACCCATGCTCAAATGATGTTGAATGATGCAAGATGGAGATGGGTTTTGGGTTTGGAGAGTCAAAGATGCTTTCTTGAAGCTTTCTCTCTCTAGGAGCTCTAACCTCTCTCTAAAAATGAATTTTTGAGCTCTTAGTCGGCCAAGAAGAGAAGAGGAAGAATATATATGAAGCCCTAGTTAAAACTACATCGTTTTGAACTTGGGAACCAGAATCCCATCAAAACCGCTTGCTAGACCGCGGCTCAGGTAAGTGTCCAGACGGCGGTACATACAGCAGTGCACCGTCTGGACAACACCGCGGTTGGGACCGCTATGCGTGCAAGTGCACAGGTCACGGTCCACGTCGCGCATGATGCACTGGAGAATACCGCTCCGTGCGCCGCTGTGCAAGCAGAGCCTGCCGAGCGGTCTAGGCCGCGCTAAAGGGAAAAATCCCTTTTTAACACTCAAGACAAAAGTCTATCTTACATGAATGTTGTGCAAGTGTGAAGTGAGTGAGATGCACACAATGAAGCACAATTAACATGTCAAACATGTTATCAAATGAGATACAATGCAAGATAGAGAAATCTAATGCAAGCTAGTGAGTGTTATTGAAAAGGATGCACACTTATGCAAACAATAAATAACACAAATGCAAGATAAACAAAACATGCATGAAGTGTGTGTGTGCACCTAAACTCTTCAAGAGACAAAGTCAAGTGAATATACCTTTTGCTCTTGAAGTCATGGAGATGCTTGGAAGCTTGCCGATACGGACCTAAGCTACCCATTACACAATCATCCCCAATATGGTGTGGTTTGTCATGAAATAAGCCAATCATAAAATCGAGGTCCTTACACTAATCTAGATGCAAACAAGTATAAAAGAGATTTCTTGTTAAGCAAGAACACAAAGATGGATGAGAATGGTGTTCTACTTACCAAATCAACTATGTTGATGAAGACTCATGCTTAGAAACATCCTAGCTGAAGCTATATAATGATTGAATCATGAATGAATGATGGGTGATTGGGTTTTGGACAATAAAAATGGTATCTTGCTAACTTTTCTTACAAGTCACTCTTGGGCTCTAAAAGGAATGAGAGAAGATGGATTCTGAAGCTCTAAAGAGGCAAAGAAGGGAAAAGAACATATATATATATATATATATAGAGCTCAAGACGAAATGACACTGTTTTGAAAAACAGCAACAAAATCCCGTCATTACCACTTGCTGGACCTCAGCTTGGGCGACTTGGCACAGCAGTGCACCGTCTGGACAAAATCACGGTGGGGACTGCTGTGCATGCAAGAGCACATGCCGCAGTCCTTACAGCCTTCTGGAACCAACCGATGTTGGGACCGCGGTGGAGGCAGGTGCCTAGCCAGCGACCTGCACCTTGGTGAAGAGGAAAATCCTCTTTTCCAAGCAAACTCAACACATTGATCTAATATGTAAAATGTGCAAGTGTGGAGTGTGATGAATGGCATACAATGCATCATTCAAAAACATGTAAACAGGAATAAAATGCATGCAAGTGAGTGTGTGCAACTACATCTCTTCAAATAGGAGTAGAGTCAAGTAATCTACCTTCCTTGATGCACTTGGAGTCCAATGCCTTGATGATGGGAGATCTTCAATTCCTAATCTACCCTTTACAATATTTTACCCCAATCGTGATTTTGTTAACGAAATAAGCCAATCATAAAATGAGGCACTTACAATCTCCTCATTTGGCTATTTCGTGACAAAACCACCACTCACAAAGCAACCTCACAACAATAAAAATAAGTTGGTCAACAATAATTTCTACATTACAATATGCCCTATAATCTATGTCTTGAACATTTTGAAGTCAATCCAAGGCTTGTAGAAACATCCAACCTACACACAATCAACAAGAAGTACCTTCCAAGATGAAATGTGATTGAGGTGCTTTTAACAAAAACAAGTGCAATAGTTATAGCAAATTAACTTAATACAATCAAATAATGTAATCATGTTATGTAATGCAATACTCCCCCTAAACATGATCCCTCTCAACTACCCCTAAATATAATGCCAAAGAAACCACTATGTTCTCACAACCCTTCTCCCTCTTTTTGTCATGAGATATGCAAAGGGAGTCTCCCTCAATATGTAAGCTTTTGGTAAGGAGAGCTCATAGCACAAATACATATGCATAATCATATAAGCAACTTTATGCAACTCAATTAAGTAAGAGAGATTCAATTAAGTTTATTTTTTGAAAATGTGTGACATGATGCTTTGCATGCAAGACATTTAAATGCTAAATGCTAAGAGATTACGTTTAAAGGCTAATCAAAGAAGAGCACCTAAAGGACGTGGTTCTTGTTGAAGATGATGCTTACGAATTGGAGGTTAAGTCGAACGATGCTATCGTTATGCCAGCTCATATCGGACATCGAGAAGTAAGAAGAGTATTGATAGATAATGGAAGCTCGACGGATATCCTGAGCGCCGGGGTGTTCGATCATTTAGGGCTTCATATGAAGGATTTGTAACCACTAGCAATCCCGCTCAAAGGATTTGGGGGAGCGAAAGTGAGATCTCTGGGACGGTCAAAAAATAGTACTACTCGATTTAGTGGTAGTGGACATCGAGAATTCGCCATATAATGCCTTACTAGGCAGACCATTTTTGAAAAAAAAACGAAGGTAGTTATGGCATATTATGCCCTAACCGTCAAATTTCCAACCGAAGCTGGAGTTAGAGTATTGAAGGGCTCCCAAGAATGAGCTAGGAAAGCCAATTTGCCGGTTTATAGAGAGAAAGATGAGCCAGATGTCATGCAGATAGATCTCGCTTAGCGGAAAAAATCTCTAGAGGATGATGAAGATGAAGAAAAGGCGGAAGCGCCAACTCGGTTCGACTTGGACCCAAGGGAGACCTCTGTAGAAGATGGGAAAGACCAAGAATGGGAATCAACTATTGAAGTCGTGGTAGATGGTTGATCGCGCCAAATTTTTTATATATTTTGGCCCTCATTACATATTCTTTAGTTTCGTTTTCGGGTGTTTTAGTGTGTCTTAAGGATCTTTTTATCACATTTGCAGGCAACAGGTGAAATGCTAGTCTTGGAGAAGAAAATAGAGAATTCGAGCGGAAAATGGGTAAAATGAAGTAAGAAAATAGCAACAATGCGTTTGTGTGTGCGTGGGTTCCTACCTGTGCATGTATACCCACGCACTCCCAAGTTTCAGAATTTCACTGGTCATACCAGCGCATCAACCCATGAACCAGAGGCTAGAAATCATCAAAAATGTCCAAGTGCCTAGTTTACTGGTACTGCGTAAGTCCTACTAGCATAGTTACCAGTGAACTGATGAAGGAAACTATAGAAGAACATATGCACGAGTCACCATGCGAGTCCTTACCCGCACATATACACCCGCCCAATACGAGCAGATTGCCCGCCACATCAGCATTTCACACCTAATCTTGAGAGCCTATATATATATATATATATATATATATATCTTATTGACAAAGACACTTTTTTCCTTTATGTCGTTTTAAAAGATCAGTCCGTCAATAATATTTTAAGAAACCACACAAAGCCTAAATCAGTTTACAAACATAAATATAGCAGCAAGTGGGTGTCGTCCACAGGGAGCAGAGTTAGCCAAATTAGTTAAAGCTAAAGCAATGGTATTTATATATATATAATAGCAAAACATGAATTGGTGAAAATGTAGATTGTGAACCAACTCTAAATAACACTAAATTAAATAAGTAAATAAAATGAAAGGGGAATATGGAGTGAAGGATATATAGATGATGGAAACTAAGGAGCTAATGGATTCGAAAGCAAATACTGGGCAATGTAACAAACTTGTCAATAGCACGGCTCTTCAAGGTAACCGACCTAGGATGTATAGAGTCGGTTATTTATCCCTAGAAGGTGGCCAACCTAGGATGTATAGTGCGGACCACCTATTAGGGATTAATCCTTGTAAACTACCAACCTAGGATGTATAGAGTTGATTGTTTACCGGATTCTAGAAATGAAGCTCGTCTACCTAACATTGACTCAACCGATTACAAATAGTCACCTTAGGATGTATAGTGATGACTTCTAACTCTCTCACGGATTCCGACCTAGGATGTATAGTGCCAAAAATACGATCGAGGTTAGATTAAAACCGCGGTTCAAGAGTCAGAATTCATGACTTTCTGTCTATTCTTTAGAGCATTAAACAACTAAATAGGATGTATATCTAGATGCAATACTCATACATAATATAAAGATATCTTGCAAAGATCATGTATCTACACAAGAAATCAATGATAAACCTTCACAACAAGAATAGATCAATGGAAGATAGACATGAATATCAATATAATATCAAGTTTATGTACAAGCCCAATATTAAACTAACTACTCCATCAACCCCTTAGAGGGGATTTAGCTACTCATTACAACTAGGAAATCAGTAGAGAGGAGAAAGAAATAACCCTTGGAGAACATCTCCTTCCTTGAAGTGGCTCCAATCTCCTAACTTCCTTGAAGTTGAGTAGAGAATGTGAGGATGAGAGGTAGAGAGAGAAACTAGATCTAAGAATGCTAAATCTGTCCTAAACGAAGTCAAAAGCTCCTTCAAACGTTTCTATACTTTTCTATTTATACTAAATACAAAAATAGGTCACTTAAGCTTTGAAAATCAGACTGGCGCGCTCGGAGTGCGGGTGGAGTGCGGGTGATTTACTCGCACTGTACCCGCACTGTACGGGTTGCCTGCAACTTCAGTTCTCGGATCAGGACATTAGTGCGGGTGGAGTGTGGTTTAATTACCCGCACTTGACCCGCACTTGGCCCGCACTTGGCATCGCACTGTGACCGCACTTCCTTCTCAGGTGCAAGATCTACCTTCTGTCTTGAGCAACAGTACGGGTAGAGTGCGGTTGGATGACCCGCACAGTACCCGCACTCTAATGTCAGGTGCAATTCTGCTCTTCTGTTCTTGATGCAAGTGCGGGTAGAGTGCGGTTTGATGACCCGCACAGTGCCCGCACTCTAGTGTCAGGTGCGATTCTGTTCTTCTGTTCTTGGTGCAAGTGCGGGTGGAGTGCGGTTTGCTGACCCGCACAGAACCCGCACTCTAATGTCAGGTGTCTGCGCAGCTTCTCTGGTTTGGCATTAGTGCGGGTGGAGTGCGGTTAGCTGACCCGCACTGTACCCTCACTTTATCTCTGTACTTGCATTTTGCCCCGGCTATGCACATGAGTGCGGTTGGAGTGCGGTTGCATCCCATACTGGACCCGCACTATAGACCTGTTTGTGCTCCTTTTCTGCTGGAATCATCACAATATGCTTCCAAGCCTGTCTCTGCATCATTTCCTTCAAATAAGCACAAAACAACCCATAAGAGACACAAAAATGCACGAAAACAGAACATAAGGTAAGGATCTGAGGGCCTAAATATAGTACATATTTGGCCCGATCAAACACCCCCAAACCAAACCTTTGCTCGTCCTCGAGCAAATCTATTCAAAACAGTAAGACGCCAGCTGAAAGTAATTTCTAAATACCTAAACAATACATCAACAATGTCGCAAGTCCCATGTGTGATATGATACAAATAGATGTGATAGAGAGGACAAAAACATATGCACAAGATCAAGAGCAATTTGGAGACACCCAAGGGAGGCTCGTACAAACATGAATCCCACACCTAAAGGCATTCATGAATTTAGGACCACTTACTCCCATACCTTGCACATAATTCGCTTCAATTCTAAAGCTCACATGGATTCCCTCTTTTCTTTCCTCAAGAGTCCTAAGTTCCACACAACAAGTATGCAAAGAAGATTCTGCATAAGATTTAAGCAATGAACTATCCTAGGAACGAGTCACCATGCCATGGATGCGAAAGATCGTGCTTCAACCTACATTCCCAAACTAGACTTACATGGATCAAATAGGGCTTTTCAACCGGTTATAGTGTGGCTGTGGGGTTGAATGAGTTTACACAAAAAAGAATATGGAATTTTTAGGAGTTCAACTCACCAATCATGCTAGAATAAAATCCCTACTCCCACACCATGTTCTTTTCTTGCTTTAAATGCAACCCTCTAGGAAACCATTTAACCCACATTGGCATTCCGTTTGGCCGTTTTTAGCATAAAACACTCTCATTATGGCACTTCAAGTACAATCTTTCTTCAAATTTTTCTTTTAACAATTTCCATATAACAATGTTGTACTCCATTTGAGTTGTTACCATTTTCCCTTTCTTAGGCATTTCGAGTGCATAACTTACCCTTTTCTTTCATATTTTCAACATCTATCTCATTTTACCCACTGTGGGACCATTTTAACCCTTTTTCTCCCTACCATTTCCCATCCTAACATGATTAGTACAAGGGTATGCATGTGTTTACGCTATTGGGTATATGGTTGAATGTGGTACCAAATGAAAGGGTAAGTGTTTGGCCTCAAATCGGCTTTGGAACACACAATATGGTAAGTGGTGTTTAGGCTATAGAGGTACTTCAATAAACATGCATTCCCTACTATCACTTCCACAACCATCTAAAAAGGGAATGAAAACATCCATCACGCATTCACAAAATAATGCAAGTCCTATGGCACATGACATACATGACGAGAAGCGTGTTTAAGAATAATCAATAATGCACTCAGAAAACGCACTTTCATGCTTGTGTTTGTGATCTCACGGGTATCTCCACTATTAGAACAAGACATGGGAACAATAAGTCCCCAATACTTCATACCAACGGGTGGGACTAACCCATGATGGTGCAAGCTAAGCCTTAAGTGGCACCAAACTATATCACAAGGTCAGAGCACATATAAGAAACTTGTCAAAAAGACACTTTAGAGGCATCATACCCATACTGGATTACAGTTTGAAAAATGGACAAGCGACAAAATTGAAAAATTGGACACTAAACTGTACACGGCGGATGCGTGATGCCCACCCCCAAACCAAAACTCAACAATGTCCCCATTGTTGGAAAGAATAAGCATAATCGCAATAAATGGCGGAATGAGGGATCAACACCCCCAAACCGAATCTAGACATACATTCGACCAAGCTCATTCATTATAACAAAAACTAAATCGCATTCATTAAAAACTTAAGTACAAAACCGAAAGTAGAAAACTCCCTTTAGAAGGAAGATCGGTCGATGTCCATGCGTGTTGTTGTGCGCTACCCAAAGATGTACAACCTAGCTTAAAACCACACAAAAACTCTACCAACGAAAATTAAATGCGAAAAGAAAAGAAAAATAAGTCTAAGCCGTTTAAAAGATAATACAAATACAAATACAAGCAGTAAAAGTACTGATCAATAATAAAGAAAAAGAAAGGATGGTCAATCATCGTCGGAAAACTCCCTCTCTGGTTCACTGGCGATCCCTTTGCCCTTGGGGTCGATCTCTGATCTGATCCGCTCTTCTTGCTCCCTCCTGGATCTCTCCATAGCAGCTCTGAGCTCTTCCCCATATGGGTCAATGGCTGGACCCCCTGAAAGAGGTGAGAAAGCAGCTGACCTCTTCTTTTTCTGTGGATAACTCGGAAGACTGAATGCCTCCCTCATGTCTGTGAGGTTGCCCCAAATGTCCGTGAAGTACTCATTCGCTTCCGCCCTGCTCTCAGTTATCTGCCTCCTGTTTTCGGCGACCTCAGTCCTGAGGTTCTCCAATCCGGTAAGCAAAGTCTGCCAAGGAACCTCTCCATATGTCTCCTACGGGGGTGAGGAAGCAGTTGGCCTATAATCACCATAATCGATGTAAACCGGCTCCACATCTGGTGGTTCCGGGATGTCTTCCGGCTGCCTGCTCGTGCTGCCCCCTCGAGCAGGTTTTCTCCTCCCTGTTCGGACCCTAACACCAGAGGGGTCCCGCTCTCTGACCTGGTCATTCCATGTGAATCGCCCAACTGGCCCCAAACCGCATTCGAAAGGATCGGATCCAAAATCTACTCCGGCAGTTCTGCAGAATGCGGTGATGAGGCTAGGGAAAATGAGTGGCTGCTTGTCCACCATGACCCCTCCCATTTCAAGGATCTCTCTCTTGATCAGAAAGCCGATGTCGACCAACTGATTCCGCAGTATACAGTACAGGATCATGGCTGCATTGAAGTTCACTGAGGTCCTGTGCTTTCTGGGGATCAAGGAATGGGAGATGAATACATGCCAGAAACCCAACTCACTCCTTAAGTTGGTGTGCTTCATACGGTGATCAGGGGCCACCCAAAAATCCATCGGACGGATCACTAACTGATTTGCAAAGTCCACATTTAGGGTCACAAAAAATTCGCTCCAAGTCACCACTTGCCTTATACGTCCGACTGCTTCGGAATCAACTGGAAGCTCAGTCCTATAATACCTGTTAATGTCCGCTATAGTCATCCGGACTTCTACCCCATGGACCAGAACCGAAGAAGAGAGTTGAAAACCTTCAGGTACCAACCCAGCAAAGAACTTTTCGACCACACGTCGAAAATACATCGGGGGGGGGGGCTAACAAACGTTTCCCATCCCCTTGCTTCAATCATTAGAGGAATTGGGGTGCCTTCCAGTTCTTCAACCGCTATCCCCCTCTCCACCTCTATGTCTCGCTCCTTGAAATATTCTAAGCGTTCCTCGAAATCCGGGTGCCTGATGCACGATGGTGGAACTTGGGGGCCTCGCCTCGGTCTTCGTTCGAAACCCTGACTGCTTTGCCTAAGCGTTCTCCTGGGTCTTCCTGACATCTGCACATTAACAGTTTTAAGACAATATTCGGATCAAAGAAACAAGAGGTTATGATGCAGGAATTTGAAAGGACAAAAATTCTGCCAAGAGGATAAAGTGCGGGTGAAGTGCGGATGAGTGACCCGCACTGTATCCGCACTCTAACTCGTCACCAGACACCAGCAAATGCAGAGTTCAATTCATGTATACATCTCAAAATTCCAGTTCATCATCGAACGAATCAACAACAAAATGACTCTAACTCATGTACAGGCTTCCATTCAACCATATAAACCCAATTCATAGTTTGAAAATCTAATTACAATAGAAAATCAATTAACAATGAATACATCACATGCAAAATAGATAACACCCAACATTCCACTCTCTTAGACATTAGCAAAAGCAAAAACAAGGGGTCAAAACCCTAACTAATGAAGTTCATGCATAAGAGGCAAAAAAATTGTGATAAAGAGGGTTAGGGTTTTGGATTAGAGATATGTGAAATGAAATTAGAGTAATAATTCATACCTTAGTTGCCAAAAAATCGAAAACGTGGCACACACGGAATACCTTTAGTTGGGAAGAGGGAAAAATTTGAAGTTTGTAGTTGGTTTTGCTCTTTTGTGGCAAGTGGAGCCCTAGAAAACGACATGCATATATATACTGCGCGACAAAAGTGCGGGTGGAGTGCGGGTGACTAACCCGCACTTTACCCGCACTCTATTACCTGATGCCCTCAGAGTGCGGGATGAGTGCAGGTTACTGACCCGCACTCTAACCGCACTATTCCCCTGGACAGACTCCTGAATTCTGCCCTGCAGCTGTATCTGCACCAAAACAAACTCAAACAGTCTCAAAAGTTTACAACAACAAAACTAACCATCCGAAAAGTAAAAATAAAAATAAAAACAATAAAATAAATTCAAAAATGAGTGCAATGCACTCAAAGTGGGACCCAGTCAACCAAAGGAGGTTTGACCGGAATGGGGAGCACATTCAACTTGGCCACCCAAACCGGTGCCAAATGCCTATGCACTGCATCTCTCCCCACTCTCCTCATTTGTCCCACTAAGTCCTTTCAAACCCATATTTGTTTAACCTTTGGTGGGTTCATCCTAGAACTAACTCTACTTGCTTTTAATCTTTGGAAACTAAAGCAATAAGCTTTAATGTGCCTTTTTTTTTGGCACAAAAGTAGCAAGTAATAGGACGGTTAGGGAAACTCCCTGTTCGATCGTTGGCGTGGGCCACTTTTTGTTGTCCGAATCTGAGGGATTTGACATTGTTTTCCATCACGGCGAGTTGTTCAATCAAATCCCCCTCCTTGACCTTAGCCCGTTTCAACTCATCATCTTTTAAGCTCAACTGTTCATGCAATTCCCTTACCGCTTTTGTGGAATCCTCCACACCTAGGTGAAGTTTCCTTGTCCTTCTCCCATAGTCTTCCTCAAACTCTTCTGAGAGTCTTGCCAATGCATCTAAGTTCTTGGAGACTAACTCCTTTTTGGTGGCAAGCTCCACTACTTGTTCAGTTAACCCGTTGTTAACTGATGAGAGATCATGCAATTTAGTCTTCAACTGTACATTCTCTGTCTTCAGCAAATAAACCTCCAGTTTGAGCTTTGTGTTGTCTTGTTCAAGCTCACCTAATTGATCGAAGAGTTCAGTATTTGTTTCCTCCTCTTCGAATTCTGATTCTTGCCTCTCCTTGATGCAGTCTTGGTTTCCCAATTCCATCTCCTTGACACCTTCAAAGGTTTGCACAAGGGTGAGCACCCGGCTCCTTTTCTTTCTGGAATTTGGTGCCTCCAAGATTAAACAATCTCTAACTTGGCTTGTTCTGGGGGATGTTAACTTGAAGTTCACACTCTTCCCTCCACAGCTGAAGGAAATGTCCCTAGAACAAATATCGATCACCATACTTGCTGTGGCCATGAACGGCATCCCCAACAGTAGTTTTCAGTCTCTACCGCTGGATTCTCCTCTTTTACAATCCAATGCAACAAATTCTGCCGGCACCATCAAACCGTGCACATTCACATAAATTTCCTCCACAATACCTACTGGGGTGATGGGAGAATTGTCAGCCATGAGGGGAGTCTGGGAGGTGGGCTTGATTGACTGAATCTTCAGCTGTTCGTAGACCTCTAATGGCATCATATTGATGCTAGCCCCCATATCAAGGACCCCTCCCATCTTTGGTGAATCCTCAATTTGTACATCTATGACGAAACTCTCGGGGTCTTCAAGTTTAATGGGGGAGCCTATGTCACTTCCCCTATCTTCCTTATCCGCGACCTCTACCATACTTGCTTCGATTTCCTCACCTCCCAACTGGACCACCTCTAACACGTTAACATGTTCATCGGAGCTTGATGCCTTCTCCTTGTTCTTCATCAATGCATCAAAAATCTGTGCCAATTGAGTTTCCATCTTCTTCAGTGACGCTCCATGACTGTTGGCTCTCTGATCATTGGACTGCATATAAGCTGACATTCGTTGCTCAGAGGCATGCAAGGTGTTCTTGAGGGCTTCCGATCCGATACCAACAGTTTTGATAACTGTACTCACTATCTCCTCTTGAGACTTGTCCTTTGGTTGGCTAGCGGAAGCGTGGGAATTGAAGTTGGATGGTGGGTTACTACTTGAACCTCCCCATTGATTATTGTTGTTTCCCCCTTGATTGTATCTATTGTACCCCCGGTTTTGGTACCCTTGGTTGTAGTTTCCACCTTGGTAATTGTTGTTGCCACCTTGATGAGTGGTTGCTCCTAGGTGGTTGTTGTTGGACCAAGACAAGTTTGGGTGATTTCTCAACCCTGGATTGTACGTATTCGAATATGGGTCATTCCTAGGCTGCTTTGGGAATCCTCCAAGGGCTTGGGCTTGCTCTTCCTGACTGAAATGCTCTTCTGCCCCTTCAATCTCCCCCATGACTTGACTAACTCCTTGGGAGGGCCCTGGTTTTCCGGTTATCAGTTCCTTGATTGAATGAAGCTCCTTGTTCATTCTGGACATCTTGATTTGCACATGGGTATCCTGACCCACTTCTATTCTTCCACCCCTCCTCACATGTGATGTCCTCTGTTGTGAGTTCTGGGCAATCTTCTCCAAAATGTCATAAGCTTCAACTGCCCTCTTGTCTGCAATGGTACCTCTGCATGCATTATCCACCATCATTTGGGTTATCGATGAAAGTCCACTATAGAAGGAGTTAACCTTCAGTTCTGGATGGTATGTATGTGGTGGCATTTGAGCTAACAATAAGTTGAACCTCTCCCATGCCTCATGGAATGGTTCACCGTCCACTTCGACAAAAGAAGCTATCTTTAACCTTAGGTCTTTAGCCTTCTGTGACGGAAAATACTTGTTGAAGAAAACCTTGCAGACTTGGCTCCATGTCACCAATGATCCAGGCCTCAAGTTCATGTACCAAGTCATGGCTGCATCTTTTAGACAATATTGGAAACACCTCAGATGAAGCTGCTCCCTTGTCAATACTGCTTGGCGAGCCATTACAGGGAAGGTTTCTAGGGTGGCTCCATATTGTTTCATAAATTGGAAGCAATCCTCGGTACTTCGCCCACTAAACGACGGTAGGAGGCTGATGTGCATAGTTTTCAACTAGTACTGCCTTGTTACATCATCCAGTACTATGGCAGTGGGCACATTCCCTACAAACGGGAGAGTGTGCTCGCCCATGGTGAGGCCTAGCTCTTCGTCCCCATGTACACTTCCCTCATTCTCTCAAGCCTGTTGCTCATTCTCTCTAGCATGCTACTCATGCTGATTATGATCGTCCATATTTCCCTCTAACTGCTCTATTCTTCTACCCAACCGATTGATGTTATCGCTAACTGGCAACACTGTTCCTCTCAACGATCTTTGTCCGTGCATATACCTAAAATCCTGAAATTTCACAACAAATAAAGCACAACGTAAACGAGGAACATATAGGGCAGAGCAGGAATATTACTAGACTAGCCTTACTCATGCATAACTAATTAAACTAACATGCCGCTCCCCGGCAGCGGTGCCATTTGACAAAGACACTTTTTTCCTTTATGTCGTTTTAAAAGATCAGTCCGTCAATAATATTTTAAGAAACCACACAAAGCCTAAATCAGTTTACAAACATAAATATAGCGGCAAATGGGTGTCGTCCACAGGGAGCGGAGTTAGCCAAATTAGTTAAAGCTAAAGCAATGGTATGTATATATATATAATAGCAAAACATGAATTGGTGAAAATGTAGATTGTGAACCAACTCTAAATAACATTAAATTAAATAAGTAAATAAAATGAAAGGGGAATATGGAGTGAAGGATATATAGATGATGGAAACTAAGGAGCTAATGGATTCGAAAGAAAATACTGGGCAATGTAACAAACTTGTCAATAGCACGGCTCTTCAAGGTAACCGACCTAGGATGTATAGAGTCGGTTATTTATCCCTAGAAGGTGGCCAACCTAGGATGTATAGTGCGGACCACCTATTAGAGATTAATCCTTGTAAACTACCAACCTAGGATGTATAGAGTTGATTGTTTACCGGATTCTAGAAATGAAGCTCGTCTACCTAACATTGACTCAACCGATTACAAATAGTCACCTTAGGATGTATAGTGATGACTTCTAACTCTCTCACGGATTCCGACCTAGGATGTATAGTGCCGAAAATACGATCGAGGTTAGATTAAAACCGCGGTTCAAGAGTCAGAATTCATGACTTTCCGTCTATTCTTTAGAGCATTAAACAACTAAATAGGATGTATATCTAGATTCAATACTCATACATAATATAAAGACATCTTGCAAAGATCATGTATCTACACAAGAAATCAATGATAAACATTCACAACAAGAATAGATCAATGGAAGATAGACATGAATATCAATATAATATCAAGTTTATGTACAAGCCCAATATTAAACTAACTACTCCATCAACCCCTTAGAGGGGATTTAGCTACTCATTACAACTAGGAAATTAGTAGAGAGGAGAAAGAAATAACCCTTGGAGAACATCTCCTTCCTTGAAGTGGCTCCAATCTCCTAACTTCCTTGAAGTTGAGTAGAGAATGTGAGGATGAGAGGTAGAGAGAGAAACTAGATCCAAGAATGCTAAATCTGTCCTAAACAGAGTCAAAAGCTCCTTAAAACGTTTCTATACTTTTCTATTTATACTAAATACAAAAATAGGTCACTTAAGCTTTGAAAATCAGACTGGCGCGCTCAGGAGTGCGGGTGATTTACCCGTACTGTACCCGCACTGTATGGGTTGCTTGCAACTTCAGTTCTCGGATCAGGACATTAGTGCGGGTGGAGTGCGGTTTAATTACCCGCACTTGACCCGCACTTGACCCGCACTTGGCATCGCACTGTGACCGCACTTCCTTCTCAGGTGCAAAATCTACCTTCTGTCTTGAGCAACAGTGCGGGTAGAGTGCGGTTGGATGACCCGCACAGTACCCCCACTCTAATGTCAGGTGCAATTCTGCTCTTCTGTTCTTGATGCAAGTGTGGGTAGAGTGCGGTTTGATGACCCGCACAGTGCCCGCACTCTAGTGTCAGGTGCGATTCTGTTCTTCTGTTCTTGGTGCAAGTGCGGGTGGAGTGCGGTTTGCTGACCCGTACAGAACCCGCACTCTAATGTCAGGTGTCTGCGCAGCTTCTCTGGTTTGGCATTAGTACGGGTGGAGTGCGGTTAGCTGACCCGCACTGTACCCGCATTTTATCTCTGTACTTGCATTCTGCCCCGGCTATGCACATGAGTGCGGTTGGAGTGCGGTTGCATCCCGTACTGGACCCGCACTATAGACCTGTTTGTGCTCCTTTTCTGCTGGAATCATCACAATATGCTTCCAAGCCTGTCTCTGCATCGTTTCCTTCAAATAAGCACAAAACAACCCATAAGAGACACAAAAACGTACAAAAACAGAACATAAGGTAAGGATCTGAGGGCCTAAATATAGTACATATTTGGCCCGATCACTTATTCCCATTATGAATAAAAAGTTGGCTCTTCCAATCTCTCTTCCCTTCTCTTATACACATCTCTCTTCTATTTTCTCACTCTAATCTCTTCTATCTTAAACCCTAACCACTAACTTAGATCTAACCATCATCCTTACCACCTATACTCCAGGAGGCTACTAAGGGATCTCTTCTCTCTTATATCTTCCTATCTATCATACACCATTTTTCTCTTCTAACAAAGCTAACCTCACCGAATCTAACCATCATCCTCATCATCTACTCAAGGACATTGGAGGTTGGAATCAAGCTTCAAGAAAGGAGGAGTTTCTCAACATGGGTTTTCTCTATCTCTCTTCTCCTATTTATTTGATTGTAATTGTCATGAGTAGCTAGATATCCCACTAAGGGATTGATTTGAACACTTGTGGATGTTAGGCTTGTAATGAACTTTATATTTTATATTAAATCTATCAATTTATTTCTATTCATTTGTTCTTAATGTATTTAACATCTCTTTGAATTAAGTAGGTACACCAACTCTTGGTTTATTGATTGATGTTAAATGTTTTGAAAGTTTATCAATTTAAGTTGGGTATCCTCTTGATTGGGTAGGTACACCAACTGCCAATTCAAGTTGATATTAGATTGATAATCTCCTTGGGTTGATACACTTTCAATCTAAGTTGAGATACACACATTCAGGTGACTAAACAAGCTAATTTGAATGGGAGGGATGTGTTGCGAGTACACCAATCCGACACATCCCGGCTAAAAGTGTGGAAGGGCTGGATTGTGAGTACACCAATCCAAGCCGTCCCAACTACCTTAATCTATCTAGGCTTCATGAGAAACCCTCTTTACACACAATAGAGTACACCAATCATTGTTGTGTAGGGAGAGTTGAGTGATCTTAGAATCACGCCTAAATATGGATTTAGCCCTAATAGATTGAATTGGTTCTTAAAGGATTGATAGTATTGCCCACGATTCATGTATGATTGCATTGACTCCCACTCATCTCACAATCATTTAATTGCATTCATTCTAACCTAGTTGCATCTAATATAGCTTAGTTTAATTGCATCTTAGCAGTTAATCTTTCTAAACAAACAATGACATTTATTTTATGCATTTCTAGTATTATTAATCCTAATCTAATCATATGCTACCCCTAATCCCTATGGACGATACCCTTACTTGCCATTACACTTGTTTTGTAACATTTTGAGGCATTTGAGGTTTTTATAAATTACTTTTGACGGGCATTTTCTAACGACAAAAATACTCTAGTCAAAATGGCGCCGCTACCGGGGATTGGCGAGCGTAGTAGTTTTTAGATTAGTTTTAATATTACTTGTTTCTTAGTTAGAGCTTTTAGTCTTTTTGTTTCTTTTTACTTCTTTGGTATTATTTTTTTGATTTTTCAGGTTTCAGAACTCTATGGATTTCTTCATGCAAGAACCGAGGCCAAGCTACCAACAAATGTGCATGTTAGAAGAAACTGAGTTAAGAGCACTCTTGCAAAAATGCAATAGCACCAATGAGCAAATTGTAGCAGAGCAAAACTTCAACACACATGTGCTACCTAGCTGGTCAGAACAAAGTCAAGAGTCCATTTTTGAAGGTAGTTTCAACAACTCCAAGATGGCATCAAGTCAAGACTACAAGACCATCTCATACTTACCATGGGACGAGCCACAAAGGACCCTTGAGGAGATAATAACATTATGACGGTAGAGATGTGCAAGGAGATAATGGATGCCGAAAAAGAGTTAATGGCATTATTGGAGTTATTGAAGAATGAAAAGGATGCACTTCAATTGAAAGTAGAAGAAGTCTCCCGAGAGAAAGAGGATATGAGGGAGGATTTTGAGAAGAAAGTGCAACTTTTGAAGAAGAACCTAGAAGGCAAAGAGGCATGCGAAGTGTCAAAGGTAGAGAAGCTCCAAGACCTAAACAAAAAGGTCGTATTTGAAGTGGAATTGATCAGAGAGGATAATAGTACTCTCATGAAGAAGAATGGTGAAGTCTCTGTCAAGAACAAAGAATTAGAGGAACAAATTGAGAGGCTAGAAGTCACAAAGAGTACAAGATTGGAGGAATACTTGAACTTAGCAAGGGCATCAAAGGAGTTTGAAGACAAGGTAGCTCACCAGTTAAAGGAAATGCAAATGGAAATTAAGTTGAAGGTCACCGCCCTGGAGGAAGTCAAGGATGCACTGAACATAAAAGATAAGCTCTCAAAATAGCAGAGGCGAGAGAAGGTGACTACATGATGAAGTTGGGAAGAGTGGAACATGCGGTCAAGGCCATATCAACAAATTTTCATTCAAAACCACAGAGTCACCAATTGAATTGGAGAATTCCTAACTCTTCCCTCGTGTGTTATTTTTGTTCAAAGAGAGAGCATTTTAAAAATGAATATTATACAGTGCATAAAAATAGGAAAATGAGAGATGCTAGGAGTAAGAAAAACACTCCTAAAGTTAAGAAGATTTGGGAAAGGAAAGACCAAATACACTTAGTGAGAAATATGAAAACGGAAAAGATAAAAAGTTCACCTAAGTTCATTTAGGGTTGCTAAAAAGAAGGAATTCCCAAACTTAGTCAAACAACTCTTAAAGGACCCAAGCCCCTCACTTAGTGCATCACATTGAATACTTTTGATGCATGAATTGCACAATCTATTTTTCCTCCTTTAATCTATTATTTCTCTCATTTTATGTGTGAATTTGTGCTTGTTAATTGAGAGGAGAGAAAGAACTAGGTTTGGGGGCAAAATATATTGTGGGATTTTTTTAGCATGTTTAGTTTGTTTCTTTTCAATAAGAAGTGGTGTTGCAAGTTTTGGTTGGGCGACTAGATATATTGAGCAAAATATAGCTTGCCTGAACTTTCTAATGTGTGTTTTAGTGTTTCAGATAATCTACAGCTTCTGGAGGAAGCGAATTTTTTTACAGCTAGTGCATTAAAGCAAGGTTCTTTATCTCTTGGTAGGAAACAACAACATGTGAGTCCGGGAGGGACAAGCAGGCCAAGAGTGCTCATAAAAAGGACAAGGGCCTCATGTGCATAGAAGAATCTTGCAATGAGGCAACCCATTTCAGTTTTATTCTCTTAAACTAACTTTTAAATTTCTACATTATGTTTTGTATTTTAGTTTATATTTGCTTTCATTGAATAAATTTTGTGTTGGGATAGTTGTGTGGAGTGATATTTTGATGATATATTTTTGTGAACATATTGATCATATACTTGAATTTTTGAATTAATTGATTTATTAATTCTTAATGAGATGAGCCGAAGGCTCTTGTGGATACATATGTGAGTGTACAGGTTCATATTGCACATATATATCCCCATTTGGTTTGGGGGTGGTTTTGGATTACTCACATTTTGTATAGGTTTTGTGCATATAGTGATACTCGGTTTGGGGGTCATCATGCCCCCACTCTGTCATTTTTGTTAAAAGAAATACTTGGTGTTGGTTTGTGCTTAAATGCTATATTTACATAGAATGCTTTATTTTATATTGAGCCTTGTTTTGATTTTTTTTTATTGGGCATTGATTGTGCATGATTAGTGTTGTGTTTGAGTCATGCTAGGTGAGCGCCACTAGGGCAGGCTCGCTTGTCTTCAACATTGAGGACAATGTTGGGTTTTGGTTTGGGGGTGTAGACGCCTTGTTGAGTCGTCTTTTGTTTTTGAGTCATTTTTGTTAATTTTTTGGTGTAAAATTTTCAAATTCGTCGCAATGGCCAAATTTTTGAGCTTTAACTAGCTTGGTTGTGATGCTTCGAGCGTGTGCTCTTGGCGAGTTTACGTATGCATGTAGAGCTTATGTAGTAGCTAGTTGTCACTCTAGGATTTCACTTGCACGTCATGGGCTAGTCCCATCCTTTGTGTGCTTAATTTGAGGGGACTCGGTGCTCTAGCACCATGTTCTAATAGTGGAGACTACCCGAGAGTTCACAAACACAAGCCTTTTAAAAAAAAAAAACCGCATTGAGTGAATCATTTTTCTATTCTTTAAACACTCTTCTCGTCATATGTGTCACATGCCATAGAACATACATATCATACATATGTAGTGGATTGCTTGATGGATGCATTCATTCCCTTGATAGACTAGTTGTGGAAATGAGCTTAGGCAATGTGTGTGCGATTAGCTACTTAAAAAGCCTAAACACTTTCCTAGTCCCTTATATGTGCTCCAAAGCAAATTTTGTGGCCAAATATAAACCAATTTAATTGCCAATCATGTGGGTTTTGTGTGTGTGTGTGTGTATAGTGGTTGAAAGGTGTAAGCTCTAATGTGGAAATAACTTGTATTTAGGCAATTATCTAAGTTGTGCAAGAAATGGCTCAAGAATGTAAAGGTGCTAAAAATTGCACCTAGAGCTAAATTGTCAAATGTATATGTGCAAAGGCAAAAGTAAGAAGAAAAAAAAAAGAAAAAAAAAAAGCAAAAGAAAGAAAAAGAAAAAAATAGCAATGCAAAAGGCAAAAAGAAAGAGCCTTGTAATAATGGTTAGGTACTCACAATGTGGAGTACGAAATTGTGAAGCACAAATGAGTATGAAAGTAATGCCTAGTCGCTTATGTGTAAATGTTAAGTAGAGCTTTGTTTGGGGTGTGTGTGAGTAAATGTAAACATGATTGGTGATATTTGTGTTAACGGAAATTTTGCTCGGGATGAGAAATCTCTGTTAACGCCCTCGAGACCACTACCACGTAGGTGGTGGCCAAAATTCTTTATATATGTGACAGTGGTTTATATAGTGACAAATAAACAAGAAGGTTTTTATTTGCATGCATGGTACACGAATACAAAGATTCTTCTCTCTTTTCTCTCAACTCTCTTTGGTGAATGGTCGATTGCTAGTCGTATGCCTGTCGAATAGTAGTCTCCTCTTTTCATTTCTTTTCTTTTCTATTTATACATAGTTTGTAGGTCAACAGACTGGTTCTCCCTTGATTGTCTCAGTGATTGTCTCAGTCTCTTCCTTATCGAGCGGGATTTCTTGCGTTAATATCATTGACTTTTGGATTGACGCCCGAATTGAGAGTATCGTAGTGGAGATCAGTCTGTTTCCTTTTTTGATTTTATTACTTGTTCTGCATGTTGGTAACGTTTCCAGGTATGATCCTTATAGAGGTCATGGGATATGACGATATGGTGTGATATGTCAATCAGAGAGGTTGATTAGTATATCGACCTTGATGTCTGAGAAGTTTCATTCAGCTTGGAGGCAGATCTGGCTTCCCTTGACTTTTTCGGAGCCAGGTATGGCCTCGACTGACCTCGCGGCCTTCTAGGGACTTTCTTCTGTGTCAATCGAGGCACATACGAGTTTCATGAGCATTTGCGAGATGACCTTGACTTCGGGGAGCTTCTAGTTTTGGTGATGCGGGCTAAATCTGATCGTTCCGGGCTCTATCCCGGATGTTTCCGGAGCCCGCCCTTGTTCTTAGGGTAGTATCACAGTTCGGCCTTGGATAGAAAGGTCTCCTGGTGGAAGCTCTCGGGTCCGGGCTTTATCCCAGATGTTTCTGGAGCCCGCTCTTGTGCCTGGGGTGGTATCACAGTTCGGCCCTGGATAGAGAGGTCTCCTGGTGGAAGCTCTCGGGTCTGGGCTTTATCCCAGATGTTTCTGGAGCCCGCCCTTGTGCCTGGGGTGGTATTGTAGCTTGGCTCTGGATATAGAGGTCTCCAGGTGAAACTTTCGGGTATGGAGCCAGGTCTAGGAGGTGGAAAATTTCCCTTTGGTCCTTAGCCAATTTTGGCTATTAACACTTAGAACTCTAAATTTTTCCTATTTTCTTTGTTTCACCACATTAAACCTCATGGCCTCATTACAACCAAAGGGAAGTCCTTTTTGATCCAGGATGAGTCTAGATTGGGAATGTTTGTTGAAGCTTGATCTTCCACGTTCATGGCATAAGTGAATCCTTCTTATGCTAGTTCATAAACATTATCGGTTTTTCAATGTACATGTATGCAATGCATTAGACTTTTATGCATGAATTCCATCGTTGCATACCTTGTTTGAGTTTGAACTTAGGACTCTTAGCAGAAAGAAAAGAGGGACTCCACGTGAGGCTAGATTCAAGGTAAATTACACTCAAAGTGTGAGAGTGAGTAGTTCTTGATACAAGAGCACCCTTAGGTGTGGGATTCGTGTTTGTACAAGTTTCCCTTTAGTACCTTCGAGTTGCTTTAGAACATATTGCATATGTCTACTTCTCTCTATCACACATCATTGCATCTCATCACCGCTTGGACTTGCTGAAATTTGAATTGTTCATTGAGTCTAGGATTGTTTAGATTGAGTCAGGTTTGTTGAGTCATGTGTCTTTGTTTTGTTTTGAGTTTGCTCGAGGACGAGCAAAAGTTTGGTTTGAGGGTATTTGATCGCGCCAAAATTGTTATATATTTTGGCCCTCTTTCCGTATTCCTTAGTCTCGTTTTCGAGTGTTTTAGTGTGTCTTCTGGCTCTTTTTATCACATTTGCAAGCAATAGGTGAAATTCTGGTCTTAGAGAAGAAAATGGAGAATTCGGGTGGAAAACGGGCAAAATGAAGCAAAATGAAGCAAAAAGACAGCAAACAGGTTTGCTGGTGTGTGCGCAGGTTCCTACCCGCGAACGTATACCCGCGCACTCCTAAGTTTCAAAACTGTGCTGGTCATACCAGAGCATCAACCCACAAACTGGAGACCAGAAATCATCAGAAAATGTTTAAGTGCCCAGTTTACTGATACTGCATGGGTCCTACTAGCGCAGTTACCAGCGAATTGGCGAAGGAAGCTGGAGGAGGGGAGAGACATGGGTCACTGCGCGGGTCCTTATACGCCCACATGAACCCGCGCACTACGAGCAGATTGCCCGCCACATCAGCATTTCAGACCTAATATTAAGAGCCTATATTTATCTTGTTCCCATTATGAAAAAAAAGAGGCTTTTCCAATCTCTCTTCCCTTCTCTTATACACATCTCTCTTCCATTTTCTCACTATAATCTTTTCTATCTTAAACCCTAACCACTGACTTAGTTCTAACCATCATCGTTACCATCTCTACTCAAGGAGGCTACTAGGGGATCTCTTCTCTCTTCTATCTTCCTATCTATCATACACCATTTTTCTCTTCCAATAACACTAACCTCACCAAATGTAACCATCATCCTCATCATCAACTCAAGGACATTGGAGGTTGGAATCAAGCCACAAGAAAGGAGGTGTTTCTCAACATGGGTCTTCTCTATCTCTCCTCTCTTATTTATTTGATTGTAATTGTCATGAGTAGCTAGATATCCCACTAAGGGATTTGTTAACGGAAATTTTGATCAAGACGAGAAGTCTCAGTTAACACCCTCGAGACCACTACCACGTAGGCGGTGGCCAAGATTGATCGTATGTGTAACAATGTTTTATAAAATGACAAGGAATAATGATACAATTTATCACCCAAAAGAAAGCAAAAATATTTTCTTTATTGAATGTGTATGGTATACAAATTTCTCTCAAATTGCTCTCAATTCTTTCTAGGGTATGGTCGGGTATTTTTCGTATGCCTGTCGAATAGTAGTTTCCTCTTTCTGAAGGAGGAAGTCCCTCATTTATACAATGTCTTCATAGGTTTGAATTCATTGATTTCCCCTTGATTTTCTCATCCCCCTCTTATCGAACTGGATTTTTACCTTTAAATGTAGTTGCTTTGAGTTAATTGCTCCGTTGAGGATATCTTGGAAATCAATTTGTTTCCCATTCAAACTCTATTACTTGTTCTGCACATGTATAATATATGTGGATGTGATACTGTGTATCTTCGGGTCTGGCATGATTTCCGTAGGGGTCGTTGAATGTATCATGGCGTGGTACATCAACTAATGAGGTCGATCAGTGTTTCGACCTCGATATCTAAGAAGTTTCAGTCCAGCTAGGAGCCAGATCTGGCTTCCCTTGACCTTTCGAAGCTAGGTACGGCTTCCCCTGACCTTTTGGAGCTAGGTGCGGCTTCCTAGGGACATCCCCATGTATCAGCGAGGTATAGGTAAGTTTCTGGAGAAATTGCGAGGTGACCTCGACTTTGGGGAATTTCTTGTTTTCAGTTTTGGTGATGCGGGCTAGATCTGATCGTTCCGGGCTCTATCCTGGATGTTTCTGGAGCCCGTCCTTATTTCTACGGGGTGGTATCGTAGCTCGGCTTTGGGTAGGATGGTCTCTTGGTGGAAACTTTCGGGCATGGAGCCAGGTATGGAAGATGGAAAATTTTCCTTTGGTCCTTAGCCAGTTTTGGCTATTAACAGAAGTCCCCTCTGACTTGAACACCAGATGTCGAGCTTGGGGTTGGGGTCAGATTTTTACTTTATTTGGGAAATCTTCCCTTTTTTACCGTTACCGGAATATAAGGCAAATCTCCTCATTAAAGCGACGTGATGCGAACTGACTACTTTATGTCCGAATTAATCTGATTGCGTTACGGCAGTCCCTGAGATTTTTTACCGTTACCAGAATCTTGGGGAGATCTCCCTCTTAACTGCGTAAGTGACGTGGCGTGAGCTGATTAGCCTGCTTTTGAGTTAATTTGGTTACATTACGGTAGTCCCCGAGATTCTTTACCTGTTACCAACTGAGGATCTCGATAGCTCGCGTTGTTGCCCTCTTGCCTATTTATATCTATTTATCTCCACGACTTCCTCACATCTCTCGAACTAAAATTTTTGCTAAGAAATATTTTCTCTCATAGCCTTTCTTCCAAGCTTGCCTTTTTCTTCATTCTTCATTCTTATTGACTTTTACTATGTCGAAAACCAGTAGCGATTCAGTTGACTCTATAGTTGACGGCAAGGAGGTCGTCAGTCTTGCTCTGGGAAACGGGCTAGGAGGAGTTCAGACGGTGACGATTCCCTACCTAACCCGCAACGTCGGCGGTCAAGTAGGAATGTATCCATTGGGACTGGGTTCTCTAACCACCCTGACCATCCTTTGGATATCGCCGATGAAGATTCTGATAAAGAAGTGGGCGGTGACGCCGCGGGAGAACATTGGGTCTCGGCTTCTAGCCCCCTTTTGGAGAGGCTCCCTCCTTATGATTTTCGGGTTGTCCCAGATTCCATCGTCGATCCGGTCTCGATTGACCGCTTGAAGTCGAAGTTTGGCATCCGCGACAGCGTATCCATCTCGGTGCCTGCCAAAAATTACGAGTTCTTCAACCCCCTCAAAGGTGTACTTCTGATTCATGTGGCAGCTCTCGAGAACAGGGTAAGGCTTCCCCTTCATCCGACTCTTCGACGGGCTCTTAACACCATCCAGCTCGCTCCCCTCCAGTTGACGCCTGGCTTCTGGAGGCATCTGATTGGTTTCCTCGTACTATGGAGGGAACAATGTCAGTTGAGTAAGGTGACGAGGGAGCCGGGTGCAGAGGAGCTGTCCTATCTTTTCCAGATTGAGAGCCTGTCTGGCGCTCTTCGAGGCCAGTTCTATGCTAAGGCCAAGAACAAGCTCAATTTCATCATTCCTGGTGCTTCGAAGAAGGACCCCGCTTGGAAAGAAGAATGGATCCTTGCGGGGAAGGACTGGGGGAGCTCAATTTCCATTGGAAGGCATGAATTCGAGGTTCCCACGGCTTTCAGTGACAAACCCTCGTGGGACCGGGACTCCCTGCCTTCTTAGTCCGAAGCCATCTTGAAGGCTATTTTAGCCCAGAATTATTTGAACCTGAAGTTCCCTACTGCTGGAGCCTTCGATCCTGGTAGGGTGAACCAATACTTACGGATCTCAGACGCTACTCCTCGTAAGTGTCATTGAGTTGCCTTGCCTTGCCTTATTATTCAGCTTGGTTCTAACATTTTCCTTTTTAATTTGCTTATTCACAGTTTCTGTTGTTGAACTGGCTACCCGCCACGTCTCACGCTCTCCTCAAGGTAGAGTTTCTCTTCCCTCCACTGAGGTCGAAACTGCTCTTGCTTCATCTATCTCTCCAGCTGGGTCCAAGATGGCCACTCTTGCTTCGCGGGCTTTTCGGGCTTTGGGTAAAGCTCCCCAGGTTGTCTGTCCGACTGCTTCTGTCCCTTCAGCTGTGGTGGCTAAAGTTGCTACCCCCTCGACTCAACCTCCTGATTCCGCTGCGCTTCCAACAACCAAAGCTTCAGAGGTTTCTGGGAAGGGTGTCCCAAGGGTTCCTTCCAGCCGTTCCCGGCCTTAGTCGAGCTCGGCAGGGCGGGATGAAGTCCTGGAACAATTCATCGTGTCTTGTCTAGGCGGTGGGATCTCCAGGATGGCTTCCATGCCTGTGGACGTCTTGATTACCAAGGGGTCTGCTATTTTAGCGGAGGTAATTGTATTTCCTTCATGCTACTCTTGTTAATTTGTTCAGTTTCTAACTCGGATTCTGTACTTTGTAGGCCTTCAAGTTTAATGTAGCTATGGGCCAGTAGGTAGCCCTCCTCCACGACCGGGATGCAAAAGCCAAAGCTGAAGCTGAGAAAGCCAGGGAATTGCTCTAGCAGGCTCAGTCTTTAGTGGAAGAGATGACTTCCAACCAGGGAAAGGTCGAGGTCGAGATGGTTGAGCTTCGCTTTGACCATGAGAGGATGAAGCAATCTTATGATCAGGAGCGCCTTCAATCTCTCCGGCTGGCTAGACAGAGGGATTCTTGGAGGTCTGAGACTAAAAAGTTGGACCTCGAGAATCAGTCTCTGATTACTCAGGTGACCAAGCTGTAAGCTGACGCGGAGACCTCATTCTGCGATGGATATTTCTACGCTTCCTTTCAGGCCATAGAAGCTCTTCCTCCTCCCTTTGATTTGTCATTTATTGCCTGCTGGGATAGACAGGAAATAATGCTTAAGGCTGCTGAGCTATCTCGCCCTGAAGGCGACGAGGTGGTTCCTTCGAGCCAAGCAGGAGCTGGAAAACAGCCCGCCCAGACAGATCCTCCATTCCCTCCTCCTACCTTTACTACCTCAGATCCTAGGGAGTCTTCCAGTAAAGTTTTGTCCTCTCGATCCGAGGAGGACCAGTCGGGAGCTGGTGAAGAGGTTAGGAGCCGGTCTGAGGAGCCTCCCTTAATAGAGATGGAGGTCGACAGGAGCCAAACGGGGTCCATGACTGCCCTTCTTGATGCGGTTATCCCGCCTGAGGTTATGGATGTGATGAATGAAGTCCTGGAGGAAGATCCTGCTGATCAACAGATGGAGCCTCTAAATGGAGGGGCAGTCGGCGAGGATAACCAAGATAGACAGCTACCTGAAGAGGGGGTTGGTGGCGAAGATCAGTAAGAAGGAGGAGGACCGGCAGAGGAGAACCAAGAGAGTCCCAAAGCTTGAAGCAGTTCATTCATGGCTTGTTTTTCATTACTTGGAAAAAAGGGGTAGGCACCTCGTTTTGCCCTTATTAGCTTTCTTCACCTTTTTTTTTATAGCCCGAGCTCGGGGGTTGGGCTCCTAGTTGGATGGATGTAGCCTTACCGGGGGATAGGCTCCCTTTATCTTTAATGAGAAATCGAATCGTTTTTGAGAATTCTTGTTTCATTTCTGGTCTTGAATAGGAACCAGAGTTGCATCCGTAGTAGCAATTAAAACTTGGGTAGGGAATTATGATGATCTTGATCCTGCACACGAAAACAAACATTTTATTTATTTATTTATTTTCTTTCTTTTGTTTTTTTTTGGGGGCGGTAGCCCGACCAAGGCATCGGGAGGGCTACTTAGTTATTTCCTGGTCTAGAGATCTGGAGGGCAACTATGCTCTAACACTCATACCCTTCTTAGGGGTGGTAGCCCGACCAAGGCATCAGGAGGGCTATTGAGCTATTTTCTGGTCTCGAGATCTGGAAGGCAACTATGCTTTTACACTCAGACCCTTCTTAGGGGAGGTAGCCCGACAAAGGCATTAGGAGGGCTATTTAGCTATTTCCTGGTCTCGAGATCTGGAAGGCAACTATGCTCTTACACTCAGACCCTTCTTGGGGGTGGTAGCCCGACCAAGGCATCAGGAGGGCTATTGAGCTATTTCCTGGTCTCGGGATCTGGAAGGCAACTATGCTCCTACACTCAGACTCTTCTTGGGGGTGGTAGCCCGACCAAGGCATCAGGAGGGCAATTTAGCTATTTCCTGGTCTCGAGATCTGGAAGGCAACTATGCTCTTACACTCAGACCCTTCTTGGGGGTGGTAGCCCGACCAATGCATCAGAAGGGCTATTGTGCTATTTCCTGGTCTCGAGATTTGAAAGGCAACTATGCTCTTACACTCAGACCCTTCTTAGGGGTGGTAGCCCGACCAAGGCATCAGGAGGGCTATTGAGCTGTTTCCTGGCCTCGAAGTGTTTATGTTGAGTTTCCCACACAAGGGTGTAGTCACTAATGTTTAACATAGTTGGAGATAAAGACGGAAAAGAAAAAAAAAGTGACTTTATTGATGATCAAGATGTAGTACATCTTTATTAGGGTCCGCAATGAAAACTAAATTGGGGTAGTCTGCTTGAGAATTCCCTTCTCAAGGGTAGAATTTCCTCAAATGATCTGCATTCCAAGTGTGGTCGATGGATCGTCCGTCCATGTCTTCGAGTTTATAAGCTCCATTGCGAACAACTAGCTTTATCAAATATGGCCATTCCCAATTGGGACTTAAGACTCCATCCGACCTTTTTCCGAGTGTTCAGGGTCACTTTCCTAAGTACCAGATCCCCTTCTTTGAAAATCCGGGCTCTAACCTTTTGGTTGAAGTATCTAGCGATCTTGCTTTGGTAGATCGCTACTTTCTCTGCTACCCGGTCTTGTTTTTCTTCTAAGAGGTCTAGATTAGCCCGGAGCTTGACTTTGTTACTTTCGGGCTCAAAGTGCTGTACCCTGAATGAGGTCAATTTATGCTCGATGGGGAGGACTGCTTCAACCCCGAAAGCCAGGGAGTAAGGTGTCTCCCCGGTAGCTGTTCTTTTTGTAGTCCGGTATGCCCAGAGGACTTCTGGTAGCTCTTCGGCCCATTTACCTTTCCTTTGCTGTAGCTTCTTCTTTAGGAGTTTCTTGATAGTCTTGTTGGTGGATTCTACCAGCCCGTTAGTCTAGGGATGAGCCACTGAAGCGAGCATGAGGTCGATCTCCAATCCCTTGCAGAAGTCTTTGCACCGGGCGTTGTCGAACTACTTCCCTAGGTCAGCTATAATGATGAGAGGGGTCCCAAATCTGCATACCACGTTGGTCTTGATGAACTTGGTCGTATTCTTTTCTGATATCCGAGAAAGAGGCCCTGCCTCGACCCATCTTGTGAAGTAGTCGATAGCCACGATAGCATGTTTCATCTGTCCGGGAGCGGTCGGGAGTGGCCCAATTAGGTCGATTCCCCACATGGCAAAGGGTTAAGGTGAACTGAGGGACGACAGTGGCTCGGATGGCTGGTGGTTCAAGTTTGAAGTTCTTCGACAAGGCTCACAAGATTGCACAAAACTCTTTGCGTTTGGTGGATGGTCGGCCAATAGTACCCTATACGAAGCACTTGATAGGCTAGAGCTTCCCCACCTATGTGGTTCCCACAGTCCCTAGAGTGGACCTCTCTCAATACCCATTTAGCATCATCGGGATGCAAGCACCTAAGTAAAGGGAGGGATCTGCCCCTCCTGTAGAGATACCCCTCCACCATACAGTATCGGACTGAGAGCCTTTTAATTCTTCGGCTTGGTCGGGCCCTTCGGGAAGCTCTCCTTCAAGGAGGTAGGCAACAATTGGGTAGATCCAGCAAGGCAGGCGATCCAGGTAACAGATTTCTCCATTTGTGGCTGTGCTTGGTTGGGTGATCACTTGGAGGGGAATTCCCCATGGTAAGGATTGGCCTCCGTTTGCCGCTATTTTAGCCAGAAAATCTGCGCAATGGTTTTGGTGTCGAGGCACCTGATCGATCTTGAGCCCCTTAAATTTACTTTTTAGCAGCTGAGCTAGCTTTAGGTAGGCAACCATATTATCATCCCTTTGCGTGGTAGACCCCAGTCACTTGATTTACAATAAGCAATGAATCGCTCTTCATTTGTAGGTAATCTGCCTTTAGTTCGATGGCTACCTTCATCCCGGCTATGAGGGCTTCATACTTTGCTTCATTATTGGTAGCTTTAAACTCAAATCTGAAACAGTGACAGAATTCAGTCCTTTCCGGATCTATTAAAACTATGCCAGCTCCTCCCCCGGCTTGCCCGGACGCTCCATTTGTAAAGAGGGTCCAAGGCTTGCAGCCTTCCGGCCAATTGTCGACCTCGGATATCTTTTCAGGGACCTCATTTGATACTGAGGGATCATCTTGATCTGGGATTGTTAAAAATTCTTCCACGAAGTCGGCCAAAGCCTGTGCCTTAATCATAGTCTGGGGCTTATACTTTAAATTGAACTGAGTGAGCTTTACGGCCCACAATACTAGTCTTCCAGACACGTCTGGTCTTTGCAAGAATTGGCGGAGGGGTTGGTCCGTCACCACTGCTATTGTGTGAGCTTGAAAATAGGGACAGAGCTTCCTCGCTGAGATCACCAGAGCATAAGCGAGTTTTTCTAGGAGAATGTAATTCCTTTCTGATTTGGTCAAAGCATGACTCACATAGTATATGGGTCTTTGAAAACCGTCGCTACACTCCTTGGCCAAAGCCCCGCTTACTGCAGTTTCTGATACGGCAAGGTAGATCTGCAACTCATCTCTGAGAACCGGCTTGACTAACAATGGGGGGCTTGTTAGGTATTCTTTCAAAGCTTGGAAAGCGCGTTCGCTCTCCTGGCTCCACTTCATATTTTTCCCTTGTTTGATGGCTTTGAAGAAAATGAGACATTTATCGGTGGAGCGAGAAATAAACCTGTTGAGTGCCGCCACACGTCCAGTTAGAATCTGTACTTGCTTGAGTGAGGTTGGGGATTCTAGGTCCAAGATAGCCTTGATTTTTTCTGGGTTGGCTTCTATACCTCTCTCATGAACCATGAAGCCCAGAAACTTCCCCGCTGTTACCCCTAAGGCACATTTGGAGGGGTTCAACCGCATCTAGTTTTCCCTCAGTATGAGAAGGTTTTGCGAAGGTCTTCCTGATGTCCTTTTGTGGTTGGGGATTTCGTGATCATGTCGTTGATATATACTTCCATCGTCCTTCCTATCAAGGGCTTGAACAGTTTGTTAACCAGCAGCTGGTATGTAGCCCCTGCATTCTTCAAACCAAACGGCATCACCTTGTAGCAGTATAAGCCCTGCCCAGTAATGAAACTGGTTTTATCTTGGTCAGCCGGGTGCATTTTAATTTGGTTGTATCCTGAGAATGCGTCCATAAAACTCAAAATTTTATTTCCGGACGTAAAGTCAACCAGCTTGTTGAACTTTCGTAAAGGAAACTGTCTTTTGGACAACCCGGTTGACGTCGGTGTAATCGACACACATACGCCACTTTCTATTTGCCTTCGTAACCATGACCACGTTGGCGATCCATTCGGGGTAGCATACTTCTCTGATAAACCCTGCCTTGATCAATTTATCAACCTCTTCATGCACCGCAACGTTCCTATCAGCGTTGAAGTGACGCCTCTTCTGCTTGACGGGCTTGACTGTTGGATCTACCGCTAGTCGGTGGGCGACCAATGACACCGGGATTCCAGGCATTTCATCATGGTTCCAAGCGAAGATGTCGTTGAACTCCCTGAGAAGGTCAATTAGTCCTCTTTTCACTTCAGGATCAAGGGTGGCCCCGACCTTGACGACCTTGGATGGATCATCATTTCTGATGGGTATCTCTTATAGTTTATCTACAGGCTGCCCGCTGGCCCACTCTTTACTCCGTTCTTCCTCGTAAGGCATAATAGGTTGGCTCTCCGGATGCCCAGGATGTTCTGCGGGCTCCTTCTCCTCCTGGATTATCCTGGATGTATCCATGTCTTCCTGGATTAATGCCACATGTAAACACTATTTTTCTAGGGCTGTAGGATTGGCAGATACTGCGAAGCATTTCCTGGCTGCCTGCTGGTCCCCGCGTACCTCTCCTACTTTGGTTCCAACCGGGAATTTAGGACATTGTGGTATATGGACAAGACTCCCTTCAAGGAGGACAGGAATGGTCTCCCTAGGATGGCGTTGTAGGCCGATGGGGTGTCAACCACAACAAAGTCGGTCATAACATTCTATTGGAGAGGGGTGATTCCGATGATTACTGGGAGGATCATCGACCCCACTGGTATGATCGAATCTCCAGTGAACCCATAAAGCGGAGTGGTACAACTATTGTAATAACGTTGCTTCAGGTTTAATTTTTCCAGGGTCTCCATGAAGAGGATATCTACACTGCTACCTGTATCCACGAGCATGCGATGGACCAGACAGTTGGCGATCTGTATCGTGATTACCATGGGATCATCATGAGGTTGCACGGTGTTGAAGACATCTGCTTCAGTGAAAACGATCTGCATTGACTCGGAGGGCTCTATCGGGCTCTGGCTGATTTCGAAGATCCCCCGGCTTTCTCAGATGCGGGGAATCTTTCTTGCGTGGTTTTTTCGGGAGTTATTGGAAACGCCAGCCAGTGTAAGACCTCCGCTGATAGTGTGTATCACTTGGATCTGTTGCATTAAGTCAGCCTGTTCCCATTTCCTCTTTTCTACGTCTTCACGGATTTTAGCTTGTACCTCCCTTCCAGTCCGAATGTTATCTCTGACCTGTTGTAAGAACTCAATCAAGCATCCCCCCCTTATCAGGGATTCAATCTGGTTGCGTAAATTATAGCACTCTGAGGTGTTGTGGCCCACGTACTTGTACCAGTTTCTCCTGTCAGATGGGGCCTTCATGGTAGCGGGCTGACGAGACACGTTTTTCCCTTATGTCATTTTAAAAGATCAGTCCGTCAATAATATTTTAAGAAACCTCACAAAGCCTGAATCAGGTTGCAAACATAAATATAGTGGCAAGTGGGTGTCGTCCACAGGGAGCGGAGTTAGCCAAATTAGTTAAAGCTAAAGCAATGGTATATATATATATAATAGCAAACATGAATTGGTGAAAATGTGGATTGTGAACCAACTCTAAATAACACTAAATTAAATATGTAAATAAAATGAAGGGGGAATATGGAGTGAAAGATATATAGATGATGGAAACTAAGGAGTTAATGGATTCGAAAGCAAATACTGGGCAATGTAACAAACTTGTCAATAGCACGGCTCTTCAAGGTAACCGGCCTAGGATGTATAGAGTCGGTTATTTATCCCTAGAAGGTGGCCAACCTAGGATGTATAGTACGGACCACCTATTAGGGATTAATCCTTGTAAACTACCAACCTAGGATGTATAGAGTTGATTGTTTATCGGATTCTAGAAATGAAGCTCGTCTACCTAACATTGACTCAACCGATTACAAATAGTCACCCTAGGATGTATAGTGATGACTTCTAACTCTCTCACGGATTCCGACCTAGGATGTATAGTGCCGGAAATACGATTGAGGTTAGATTAAAACCGCGGTTCAAGAGTCGGAATTCATGACTTTCCGTCTATTCTTTAGAGCATTAAACAACTAAATAGGATGTATATCTAGATGCAATACTCATACATAATACAAAGACATCTTGCAAAGATCATGTATCTACACAAGAAACCAATGATAAACATTCACAACAAGAATAGATGAATGGAAGATAGACATGAATATCAATATAATATCAAGTTTATGTACAAGCCCAATATTAAACTAACTACTCCATCAACCCCTTAGAGGGGATTTAGCTACTCATTACAACTAGGAAATCAGTAGAGAGGAGAAAGAAATAACCCTTGGAGAACATCTCCTTCCTTGAAGTGGCTCCAATCTCCTAACTTCCTTGAAGTTGAGTAGAGAATGTAAGGATGAGAGGTAGAGAGAGAAACTAGATCTAAGAATGCTTAATCTGTCCTAAACGGAGTTAAAATCTCTTTAAAACGTTTCTATACTTTTCTATTTATACTAAATACAAAAATAAGTCACTTAAGCTTTGAAAATCAGACTGGCGCGCTCATAGTGCGGGTGATTTACCCGCACTGTACCCGCACTGTATGGGTTGCCTGCAACTTCCGTTCTCGGATCAGGACATTAGTGCGGGTGGAGTGCGGTTGAATTACCCGCACTTGACCCGCACTTGGCCAGCACTTGGCATTGCACTGTAACTGTACTTCCCTCTCAGGTGCAAAATCTACCTTCTGTCTTGAGCAACAGTGCGGGTAGAGTGCGGTTGGATGACCCGCACAGTACCCGCACTCTAATGTCAGGTGCAATTCTGCTGTTCTGTTCTTGATGCAAGTGCGGGTAGAGTGCGGTTTGATGACCCGCACAGTGCCCGCACTTTAGTGTCAGGTGCGATTATGTTCTTCTGTTCTTGGTGCAAGTGCGGGTGGAGTGCGGTTTGCTGACCCGCACAGCACCCGCACTCTAATGTCAGGTGTCTGAGTAGCTTCTCTGGTTTGGCAATAGTGTGGGTGGAGTGCGGTTAGCTGACCCACACTGTACCCGCACTTTATCTCTGTACTTGCATTCTGCCCCGGCTATGCACATGAGTGCGGCTGGAGTGCGGCTGGAGTGCGGTTGCGACCCACACTGGACCCGCACTGGAGACCTGTTTGTGCTCCTTTGCCTTTGCTTTTGCCCTTTTCTGCTGGAATCACCACAATATGCTTCCAAGCCTGTCTTTGCATCATTTCCTTCAAATAAGCACAAAACAACCCATAAGAGACACAAAAACACACGAAAACAGAACACAAGGTAAGGATCTGAGGGCCTAAATATAGTACATATTTGGCCCGATCACGGGCTTTTGAAGTAACCATTTATCTCGTATAGCAAGGTATACCGTTTCCCTGGAAGGATTCAAAGGGGTGTAGTAGTCATACCCTTTTTCCCCTTGCATTATAGGGGCCACGGTTAGTTTTGATGGATATCTTTCTTGCCTATGCTGAGGAGCAGGGATGCGATAGGTCGACCTGTTGGGAGGTTTATTCTGAGTTTTCTGCACTGTCTCAAATTTTGGGGCTTCTTTTTTCAGACGCTTTGTCGTTCTCATGTCATCGTGTTCCATCTAGACCTTGAGTTGTTCGTCGATCTCGACCTGCTCAAGAGCCCGGTCGTAGGCCTCTTGGTAAGTCTCGGGAGGTCTCTTAACAAAGGAACGGAAAAGCTTTCCCGCCCATAGGTTCCGCCTGAAGTTGGCGAGGGTTTCTTTTTTGGTGAAAACTCCCATTTGTATGACCTCCTTGTGAAAACATTCCACATACGACCGAAGAGTCTCACTCCATTCCTGAATCACATATTGGAGGTGTATGGGATCTTTCGGACGAGGTTTGACCCCTTGGAATTGCGAGCAAAAATCTATTGATAATTTCGTGAAAGAATCCATGCTGCCAACGGGCAGCTTCCTGAACCAGGTTTTCGCGTAGTCGGTTAGGGTTGTTGGAAACATCCTGCACATAGCTGCTCTGGTAGTGTTCTGGACCTCCATCTGTTGAACGAAACTCTCTAAGTGGCTTAGAGGATCTTCCGTTCCGGAGAACTTATCTGTTGGCATTTTGAATTTTGGGGGGAGCTCCGCTTCCCGGATCCTCCTAGTGAAGGGAGCGTTCATCTCGCTCAGGGGATCCTTTTTGTCCTCCTTACTATTTCCTTTTCTTATCTGTTGTACCTTTTTTTGTAGCATTGCCAGCTGATCCCTCAGTCGCTTGTTCCTAGGTTTCTTCGAGTTGACCTCAGATTCTTCACTGTCGAGTCTTTCCGATGAACTGGCAATTTCTATCTGGTCCTCCTCATGGATAGGATCCATTCGGGGAGTTTGTCTACTTTCCTCCTCTAGGGCGCTGGCGGTCCTTCTAGATGTAGTTGGATGAGATAGCTCTCGTGGCTTCCGAGTAAAAGCATCCGCGGCAGACTTAACTCGCCTGGGTTGATACTGTGAAGGTCTTTTCAGAACTTGGGGCATGGGTCCCAGCCTATCCCGGATCGAACGTTGGGGCCCTGACCTATCTCGAGACGGCTCTGAAAGAGGAGGTCCTAGGCGATCCAAAGCAGGTGTCCTAACTCCGAGCCTGCTCGGCTCTCCCTGGTCATTCAGGTTGGTTTGCTGGATTGTGATAACTTCAGCGAGCAGGCGGACGCGAATGGTTTCTACGAAGGCTGCCGCTTGTTGGTCGAGCGCGGCCTGGCTCACTATAGGGTGGCCAGAAGCCCGCGCATTGGTTGTTTGGACCGGAGCTTGACTACCATATCCAGATTTTCTCCCTTTTCTTGGGGCATTTCGTGTTAGCCTCGCCGGAGGTTGCTCCGAAACTCTATGTTGGCCTTGGGAAGAGCGGAGCCTCGTAGTTCCTGTAAAACAACAAAAATGTAAATGCAAGTAATTGATTAATTGGGTGTAAGGCCCTTTCCCACAGACGGCGCTAGAAAGTGTTAACGGAAATTTTGCTCAAGACGAGAAGTCTCAGTTAACACCCTCGAGACCACTACCACATAGGTGGTGGCCAAGATTGATCGTATGTGTAACAATGTTTAATAAAATGACAAGGAATAATGATACAATTTATCACCCAAAAGAAAGCAAAAATATTTTCTTTATTGAACGTGTATGGTATACAAATTTCTCTCAAATTGCTCTCAATTCTTTCTAGGGTATGGTCGGGTATTTGTCGTATGCCTGTCGAATAGTAGTCTCCTCTTTCTGAAGGAGGAAGTCCCTCATTTATACAATGTCTTCATAGGTTTGAACCCATTGATTTCCCCTTGATTTTCTCATCCCCCTCTTATCGGACGGGATTTTTACCTTTAAATGTAGTTGCTTTGAGTTAATTGCTCCGTTGAGGATATCTTGGAAATCAATTTGTTTCCCATTCAAACTCTATTACTTGTTCTGCACGTGTATAATATATGTGGATGTGATACTGTGTATCTTCGGGTCTGGCATGATTTCCATAGGGGTCGTTGAATGTATCATAGCGTGGTGCATAACCTAATGAGGTCGATCAGTGTTTTGACCTCGATATCTGAGAAGTTTAGTCCAGCTAGGAGCAAGATCTGGCTTCCCTTGACCTTTTGAAGCTAGGTGCGGCTTCCCTGACCTTTCGAAGCCAGGTGCGGCTTCCTAGGGACATCCCCCTGTATCAGTGAGGTATAGGTGAGTTTCTGGAGAAATTGCGAGGAAACCTCGACTTCGAGGAATTTCTTGTTTTCAGTTTTGGTGATGCGGGCTAGATCTGATCGTTCCGGGCTCTATCCCGGATTTTTCCGGATCCTATCCTTGTTCCTGTGTGGTGGTATCGTAGCTCGGCTTTGGGTAGAATGGTCTTCTGGTGGAAACTTTTAGGCATGGAGCCAGGTCTGGAAGGTGGAAAATTTTCTTTGGGTCCTTAGCCAGTTTTGGCTATTAACAGGATTGATGTGAACACTTGTGGATGTTGGGCTTGTAATGAACTTTATATTTTAAATTATATCTATCAATTTAGTTCCATTCATTTGTTCTTAATGTATTTAACATCTCTTTGAATTAAGTAGGTACACCAACTCTTGGTTTATTGATTGATGTTAAATGTTTTGAAAGTTTATCAATTTGAATTTGGTATCCTCTTGATTGGGTAGGTACACCAATTGCCAATTCAAGTTAATATCGGATTAAGAATCTCTTTGGGTTGATACACTCTCAATCTAAGTTGAGATACACACATTTAGGTGACTAAAGAAGCTAATTTGAATGGGAGGGATGTGTTGTAAGCCAAGCGATTAAAGAAGAAGTCCATAAGTTACTAGCAGCAGGATCGATCAGGGAAGTCCAATGTCCCGACTGGGTTGCTAATGTGGTGCTCGTGAAAAAGAAAAATGGACAGTGGAAAATGTGTGTAGACTTCACAGATTTGAATAAAGCATGCCCGAAAGATAGCTTCCCTCTACCTCGAATAGATTAATTAGTTGATGCAACTGCGGGGCATGAGCTGCTGAGCTTCATGGACACATACTCAGGCTATAACCAGATTAGGATGTTCGGTCCAGATGAAGAAAAACTGCTTTTGTAACAGATCAAGGGCTTTATTGCTACAAAGTAATGCCTTTTGGCCTCAAAAATGCCGGGGCAACTTATCAAAGATTGGTAAACAAGATGTTTGCCAAGCAGATCAGCAAAAACATGGAAGTCTATTTTGATGACATGTTAATAAAAAGCGTCATATCAACTGGGCATGCAACTGACCTGGAGGAAACATTCGGAGTGCTGAGAATGTATGGGATGAAGCTAAACATGAACAAGTGCATTTTTGAGGTACCGTCGGGGACAGTTTCTCAGATTCCAAGTGCACTAGAGGGGAATCGAAGCGAATCCCTAGATTTAGGTCCCCAGTTACCCTGAAAAAGATGAGGTCCCCAGTTACCCTGAAAGACATCCAAAGATTGACGGGCTGCCTAACCTTACTAAACCGATTCATTAGAAAGTCAACCGATAGGTGCTTACCATTATTCAGAGCAATAAGGAAAGGCAAGGGAGTTGAATGGAATGAGGAATGTGAACAAGCATTCCAGAAGATCAAAGAATATTTGGGCAAGGTTCCTATACTATCAAAGCCTTAGGAGGGAAAAACAATGTACTTATACCTGTCAGTCACTGATGTGGCCACAGGGTCGGTATTGGTCAGGCTGGAAGAAGGAGTATAGAAGTTAGTGTATTACACTAGCAAGGCTTTGTTGCCAGCAGAAACAAGGTACTCAGCAGCCGAACATATGGCATTAGCGTTAGTGACAGCAGCAAGAAAGCTAAGACCCTACTTCCAGGCTCACACGATTGAGGTGTATACAGATTGTCCATTAAAGCAGATTCTATTTAAACCATACGTGTCAGGAAGATTGACGAAGTGGGTGATTGAGCTGAGTGAGTTCGATATCACTTACCTGCTAAGAGCCGCAATAAAAGGTCAGGTAGTGGCAGATCTGATTGTCAAGTTCACTGAGCCGAATAGTGAGGTGATCAGGATACTAGAAGAAAGGGAAATGAAGGTTTTCAGTTTGAAGTTGCACAGTTGATGGGTCGTCAAATAAGCATGGCAGTGGGGCAGGCATAGTGGTAACAACCCCCGAAGGCGATCCTGTGGAATGTGCCTTGCGATTTGACTTCAAGGCCACCAACAACATGGCCGAATATGAGGCACTGTTGTCTAGACTCAGGGTATGCACGACACTGGGAGCGGACGAAGTGGAGATATTTAGTGACTCCCAGGTAGTGGTTAACCAAGTCTTAGATGAGTACCTGGCAAAAGATTCTAATATGGTGGCTTACTTAGAGATAGCTAAGTTACTCTTCAGGAGATTCAGGATTATAGAATCACTCAGAACCCGAGAGAAAATAATGAGAAAGCCGACGCATTATCAAGGTTGGCATCAGAAACCACTGGTATCTGGTCTAAGATGATTCCAGTGGCTCACCTCAAGAAGCCTAGCATTAAAGAGGAAGAAAATTTGACAGTGGAAATGGTAGAAAAAGAACAAGTCATCTGGATTACCCCAACCAGGCAATACCTAGAAGACGGCACGATCCCAGAAGATGCAGCTGAAGCGAAGCGCATTATATACAGGGCAGCCCGGTATTTAATAATAGAAGGAGAGCTCTACAGAAGGAGGTTTTCTAATGTCCTATAGAGATGTCTCAGTCAAGATAAGGGAAATAAGATTCTAGCTAGTATACATAGAGGTACATGTGGAAACCATTATGGAGGGAAAAGTTTGGCTCATAAAACCCTCAGACAGGGCTTCTACTGACCAACATTATTTCAAGATGCCAAATCGGTGACTGAGAATTGCAGTATTTGTTAAAGAATCTCAAATGACATCAAGCAGCCACCCGAGAACCTGAAGAATCTGACATCTCTTCCCCATATGGGTCAATGTCTGGACCCCCTAAAGGAGGTGAGAAAGCTGCTGGCCTCTTCTTCTTCTGCGGATAACTTGGAAGGCTGAGTGCCTCCCGCATGTCAGTAAGGTTGCCCCAAATGTCTGTAAAATACTCATTAGCTTCCTCCCTGCTTTCAGTAATCTGCCTCTTGTTGTCGGCGACCTCGGTCCTGAGGTTCTCCAATCCTATAAGCAAGGTCTGCCAATGGACCTCTCCAAACGTCTCCTGAGGGGGTGGGGAAGCAGCGGGCCTATAATCACCATATTCGATGTAAACCGGCTCCACATCTTGTTGTTCTGGGATGTCTTCAGCCTGTCTGCTCGTGCTGCCCTCTCGAGCAAGTTTTCTCCTCCTTGTTCGGACCCTGACACCAGAGGGGTCCCGCTTTCTGACCTGGTCGTTCCATGTGAATCGCCCAACTGGCCCCAAACCGCATTCGAAAGGGTAGGATCCAAAATCTACTCCGGCAGTTCTGCAGAATGCGGTAATGAGGCTAGGGAAGATGAGTGGCTGCTTGTCCACCCTGACCCCTCCCAACTCCAGAATCTCTCTCTTAACCAGAAAGCCTATGTCGACTAACTGATTCTGTAGTATACAGTACAGGATCATGGCTGCATTGAAGTTCACGGAAGTCCTATGCTTTCTAGGGATCAACGAGTGGGAGATGAACACATGCCAAAATCCCAACTCACTCCTTAAGTTGGTATGCTTCATGCGGTGATCAGGTGCCACCCAAAAGTCCATTGAACGGATCACTAACTGATTTGCAAAATCCACATTTTGGGTCACAAAAAATTTGCTCCAAGTCACCCCCTGCTTAAGACGTCCGACTGCTTCGGGATCAACTGGAAGCTCAGTCCTATAGTACCTGTTAATGTCCGCTATAGTCATCCGGACTTTTACCCCGTGGACCAGAACCGAAGAAGTGCGCTGAAAAGTTTCAGGTACCATTCCAACAAAGAATTCTTCGACCACACGTCAACAATACATCGGGGGGGCTAACAAAGGTTTCCCATCCCCTTGCTTCAACCATTAGAGGAATCGGGGTGCCCTCCAGCTCTTCAACTGCTATCCCCCTCTCCACCACTATGTCACGCTCCCTGAAATATTCTAAACGGTCCTCGAAATCTGGGTGCCTCATGCATGGCGGTGGAACTTGGGGTCCCCTCCGCGGTCTTTGTTCGGAACCCTGACTGCTTTGCCTAGTTGCTCTCCTGGTTCTTTCTGACATCTGCACAATAAACAACAGTTTTAAGGCAACATTCGGATCAAAGAACCAAGAGGTTATGAGGAAGGAATTTGAAAGGACACATATTCTGTCAGGAGGATAAAGTGCGGGTGGAGTGCAGGTGAATGACCCGCACTGTACCCGCACTCTAACTCGTTATCAGATACCAGCACATGCAGAGTTTCAATTCATGTAAACATTTCATAATCTCAGCATATCATCGACCGAATTAACACCAATATGATTCTAACTCATGTATAGGCTTCCATTCAACCATCTAAACCCAAATTCATAGTTTGAACATCCAAATGCAATAGAAAATCAATGTAACAATGAACACATCACATGCATAATTAGATAACACCCATCATTCTATCCTCATAGATATTAGCAAAGGCAAAAACAAAAGTTCAAAACCCTAACTAATGAAATTCATGCATAAGAGGAAAAAGAATTTTGATAAAGAGGGTTAGGGTTTGGATTATAGAGATATGTAATGAAATAAGAGTAAGAATCCATACCTTGATTGCTGAAAAATCGAAAACGTGGCACACACGGAATACCTTTCAGTTGAGAAGAGGGAAAAATTTGAAGTTTGCTGTGTTGTTTCATTTTTTGTGGCAAGTGGAGCCCTAAAGAACGACAGGCAAGTATATATACTGCGCGACCAAAGTACGGGTGGAGTGCGGGTGAAAGACCCGCACTTTACCCGCACTTTATTACCTGATGCCTTCGGAGTGCGGGACGAGTGCGGGTGACTGACCCGCACTATAACCGCACTGTTCCCCTGGACAGACTCCTGAACTCTGCCCTGCAACTGTATCTGCACCAACACTAAACCCTTTAAACATTCTTAAGCATTCTCAAAAGTTTACAATGACAAAAACTAACCATCCGAAAAATACAAATAAAAATAAAAACACAAAAATTAATTCAAAAGTGAGTGCAATGCACTCAAAGTGGGACCCGGTCAACCAAATGAGGTTTGACCGGAATGGGGAGCACATTTAACTTGGCCACCCAAACCGGTGCCAAATGCCTATGCACTGCATCTCTCCCCACTTTCCTCATTTGTCCGACTAGGTCCTTACGAACCCATATTTGTTTAACCTTGGGTGGGTTCATCCTAGATCCAACTCTACTTGTTTTGAACCGTTGGAATCTACAGCAATAAGCTTTAGTGTGCCCTTTTTTGGCACAAAAGTAACAAGTAATAGGACGGTTAGGGAAACTCTATGTTCGATAGTTGGCGTGGGCCACTTTTTGTTGTCCGATTCTGAGGGATTTGACATTGTTTTCTAACATAGCGAGTTGCTCAATCAAATCACACTCTTTGACCTTGGCCCGCTTCAACTCATTATCTTTTGTGCTCAACTGTTCTTGCAATTCCCTTACTACTTTTGCAGACTCCTCCACACCTAGTTGAAGTTTCCTTGTCCTTCTCCCATAGTCTTCTTCAAACTCTTCTGAGAGCTTTGCCAATTCATCTAAGTTCTTGGAGACTAACTCCTTTTTAGTGGCTAGCTCCCCTACTTGCTCTTGTAGCCCATTGTTCACTGCTGAGAGATCATGCAATTTTGTCTTCAACAGTCCATTCTGAGCCTTAAGCAAATAAACCTCCAGTTTGAGCTTTGTGTTGTCTTGCTCAAGCTCACCTAATTGTTCGAAGAGTTCAGTATTTGCTTCCTCCTCTTCGAATTCTGATTCTTGCCTTTCCTTAATGCAGTCTTGGTTTCCCAATTCCATCTCCTTAACACCCTCAAAGGCTTGCACAAGGGTGAGCACCCGGCTTCTTTTCTTTCTGGAATTTGGTGCCTCCAAGACCAAACAATCACTGACTTGGCTTGTTCCGGGGGATGTTACCTTGAAGTTCACACTCTTACCTCCACAGCTGAAGGAAATGTCCCTAGAACAAATATCAACTACCATACTCGCTGTGGCCATGAATGACCTCCCCAACAGTAGTTTCCAGTTCCTACCACTGGATTCTCCTCGTTTGCAATCCAACACAACAAATTCTACCGGCACCATCAAACCATGCACATTCACATTAACTTCCTCCACGATACCAACTGGGGTAATGGGAGAATTATCCGCCATGATGAGAGTCTGGGAGGTGGGCTTGATTGACTGCATCTTCAGCTGTTCATATACCTCTAAAGGCATCATATTGATGCTAGCCCCCATATCAAGGACCGCTCCCATCTTTGGTGAATCCTCAATTTGCACCTCTATGACGAAACTCCCGGGGTCCTCAAGTTTAATGGGGGAGTCTATGTCACTTCCCCTATCTTCTTTATCTGTGACCTCTACCATACTTTCCCCGGTCTCATCAACTCCCAAATGGACGACATCTAACACGTTAACATGTTCATCGGAGTTTGGTGCCTTCTCCTTGTTCTTGACCAATGCATCAAAAATCTATGCCAACTGAGTTTCCATCTTCTTCAGTGACGCTCCATGACTGTTTGCCCTCTGATCATTAGATTGCATGTAAGCTGACATTCGTTGCTCAGAGGCATGCAAGGTGTTCTTGAGGGCTTCTGTCCCGATACCAACCGTTTTGATCACTGTGCTCACTATCTCCTCTAGAGACTTGTCATTTGGTTGGCTAGCGGAAGTGTGGGAATTGAAGTTGGACGGTGGGTTACCACTTGAACTTCCCCATTGATTGTTGTTGTTTGCCCCTCCTTGATTGTATCTATTGTACCCCCGGTTTTGGTACCCTTGGCTATTGTTTCCACCTTGGAAATTGTTGTTGCCACTTTGGTAATTGTTGTTGCCACCTTGGTAAGTGGTTGCTCCTAGGTGGTTGTTGTTGGACCAAGACAAGTTTGGATGGTTTTTCAACCCTGGATTATATGTTTTCGAATATGGGTCATTCCTAGGCGGCCTTGGAAATTCTTCAATGGCTTGGGCTTGCTCTTCTTGACTGAAATGCCCTTCTCCCCCTTCAATCTCCCCCATGACTTGACCAACTCCTTGGGAGGACCCTGGTTTTCCGGTTAAAAGCTCCTTGATTGATTGGAGCTCATTGTTCATTCTAGACATCTGAATCTGAACTTGGGTATCCTGACCCACTTCTATTCTTCCACCCCTTCTCACATGTGATGTCCTCTGTTGTGAGTTCAGGGCAATCTTCTCCAGAATGTCATAAGCTTCAACTGCCCTTTTGTCTGCTATAGTTCCTCCGCATGCATTATCCACCATCATTTGGGTTATCGGTGAAAGTCCAATATAGAAGGAATTAACCTTCAGTTCTGGATGGTATGTATGCGGTGGCATTTGAGCTAACAACAAGTTGAACCTCTCCCATGCCTCATGGAATGGTTCACCGTCCTCTTCGACAAAGGATGCTATCTTCAACCTTAGGTCTTTAGCCTTCTGCGACAGAAAATACTTGTTGAAGAAAACCTTGCAGACTTGGCTCCATGTCATCAGTGATCCTGGCCTCAAGTTTATGTACCAAGTCATTGCGGCATCTTTCAGACAATACTGGAAACACCTGAGATGAAGCTGCTCCCTTGTCCGTACTGCTTGGCGAGCCATGACCGGGAAGGTTTCTATTGTGGCCCCATACTGTTTCATGAATTGGAGGCAATCCTCAGTAATTCGCCCACTAAACGATGGCAGGAGGCTAATGTCCATAGTTTTCAACTCATACTGCCTTGTTACATCATCTAGTACTATGGCAGTGGGCACATTACCTACAAACGGGAGAGTGTACTCGCCCATGGTGAGGCCCAGCTCTTCATCCCCATGTACACTTCCCTCATTCTCTCGAGCCTGCTGCTCATTCTCTCTATGATCGTCCATATTTCCCTCTAATTTCCCGGTTCTTCTACCCAACCGATTGATGTTATCGATAACTGGCAACACTGTTCCTCTTAACGATCTTCGTCCGTGCATATACCTAAAATCCTGAAATTTCACAACAAACAACGCACAACGTAAACGAGAAACAGATAGGGCAGAGCAGGAATATTACTAGACTAACCTTACTTATGCAAAACTAATTAAACTAACATGATGCTCCCCGGCAGCGGCGCCATTTGGCAGAAACATTTTTCTCTTATAGTCGTTTTAAAAAGATCAGTCCGTCAACAATATTTGATAAAACCTCACAAGCCTAATTTAGTTTGAAAACATAGATATAATGGCAAGTAGGGTGTCGTCCACAGGGAGCGGAGCTAGCTAAATTAGTTATTGCTAAAGTAATGATATGTATATATATAATAGCTAAACATGAGTTGGTGAAAATGGTGGTGGTGAATTATACTAAAAATAACACTAAATTAATTATGCAAATTAATGAAGGGGGAAATGGAATGAGGGATATATAGAGATGATGAAAACTAAGGAGTTAATGGATACGAAAGTAAATACTGGACAATGCAACAAACTTGTCAATAGCACGGCTATTCAAGGTAACCGACCTAGGATGTATAGAGTCGGTTATTTATCCCTAGAAGGTGGCCAACCTAGGATGTATAGTGTGGACCACCTATTAGGGATTAATCCGTGTAAACTACCAACCTAGGATGTATAGAGTTGGTTGTTTATCGGATTCTAGAAATGAAGCTCGTCTACCTAACAATGACTCAACCGATTACAAATAGTCACCCTAGGATGTATAGTGATGACTTCTAACTCTCTCACGGATTCCGACCTAGGATGTACAGTGCCGGAAAACACGATCGAGGTTAGATTAAAACCGCGGTTCCAGAGTCGGAATTCATGACTTTCCGTCTATTCTTTAGAGCATTAAACAACTAAATAGGATGTATATCTAGATGCAATACTCATACATAAAACAAAGATATCTTGCAAAAAGGATGTATCTACACAAGAAATCAATGATAAACATTCACAATAAGAATAGATCAATGGAAGATAGACATGAATATCAATATATTATCAAGTTTATGTACAAGCCCAATATTTAACTAACTACTCCATCAACCCCTTAGAGGGGATTTAGCTACTCATTACAACTAGGAAACCAAGAGAAAGGAGAAAGAAATAACTCTTGGAGAACATCTCCTTCCTTGAAGTGGCTCCAATCTCCTAACTTCCTTGAAGTTGAGTAGAGAATGTAAGGATGAGAGAGAGAGAGAGAGAGAAAACTAGATCTAAGAATGCTTAATCTCTGCTAAACGGAGTCAAAAGCTCCTTAAAACGTTTCTATACTTTTCTATTTATACTAGATACAAAAATAGGTCACTTAAGCTTTGAAAATTAGACTGGTGCGCTCGGAGTGCGGGTGGAGTGCGGGTGAATTACCCACAGTGTACCCGCACTGTATGGGTTGTCTGCAACTTCAGTTCTCGGATCAGGGCATTAGTGCGGGTAGAGTGCAGGTTGAATCACCCGCACTTAACCCGTACTTAACCCGCACTTGGAATCGCACTTTGATCGCACTTCCCTGTCAGGTGCAAAATCTACCTTCTGTTCTTGGTGCAAGTGCGGGTGAAGTGCGGTTTGATGACCCGTACAGTACCCACACTCTAACGTCAGGTGCAATTCTGTTCTTCTGTTCTTGGTGCAAGTGCGGGTGGAGTGCGGTTTGATGACCCGCACAGTACCCGCACTCTAATATCAGGTGCCACTTCAACTTCTCTGGTTTGGCATTAGTGCGGGTAGAGTGCAGTTTAATGACCCGTACAGTAACCGTACTTTATCGTCAGGTCCAACATCAGCTTCTCTGGTTTGGCAACGATGCGGGTGGAGTGCGGTTGGATGACCCGCACTGTACCCGCACTTTATCTCTGTACTTGCATTCTGCCCCGGCTGTGCACATGAGTGCGGCTGGAGTGCAGCTGGAGTACGGTTGTGACCCGCACTGGACCCGCACTGTAGAGCTGTTTGTGCTCCTTTGCCTTTGCTTTCACTCCTTTTCTGCTGGAATCACCACAATATGCTTGCAAGCCTGTCTCTACATCATTTCCTACAAATAAGCACAAAACAACCCATAAGAGATACAAAAACTGCACGAAAACAGAACATAAGGTAAGGATCTGAGGGCCTAAATATACAACATATTTGGCCCGATCACCAAGGCATCATGAATGCCATGTGGCCTTTCCTGGACTCGAAGCGATCCTCCAGGAGGGATTAATCTTGTCCCGGGTATTAGGAGTTCTGTGTAGCTTTCCTGGCTTTAAGGCGATGATCATGGTAAGCAACTAAGGCCACTTTAGCACCATAATCATTTCTCGGAAAGGATGTAGTCTCAATCCAAGGCATCGGGCATTCCTGTGCAAGGAATCCCGGTCTTCAAGTGATGGTCCTGGTAGGCAACTAAGGCAACTTTAACACCAGATCTTTCTTGGCTAGGGGTGGTGCCATGAATGTCATGAGGCTTTCCTGGTTTTGATCATAGGAGAAAGTCGATCATATGAGAACTACCGAAGAGATCATTGGAGAACTACCAAGGCGATTATAGGAGAACACAAAGGCGATCATACTCAAGGCGATACTGGTCAATGCTAACCTCGTAGGCTTCAGCGGTAGAACCTTCTGAGGTGACCCACGTTACGGGTATAAGTAATTGAGTGACCTTCCGTAAATGAGCTTTTATCGAGGACTGGTCATTACGAGAAATTTTCTCATGTTGAGGTCACCACCCTTCCCACATGAGTACTACAGAGAAAGGTAAGCTTCTTGTCCCTAAGAGATGTAACCAGTTATGGAGCCTACTGGGAGTGGTCAACAGTCTTCAACCATCATAACGGCACTCGAGAATCTACTTGAACGAACCTGGACCTCGATAGCTCGCTGGGGCATTGGGTACCCTGGTATAAAAGGTCGGGAACTGCTAATCTTGCAGCTATAATCTAGGTAGCTCATATGGGCTCTGTGAGGGGGCCTAATAAAATAAGTGAGGAATCACAGATCTTGTAGTTGTGTTGCTGCTCTAGAGGCTTGCTAAAGCATCTAGGAGGACTCAGCAATATGGGAAGCCTCTAAGCTCTCCCTGAACGGATCAAGACTAAGGTGGCTCACTAGGGCGTTGTGGAGCCCGTTATATGAGGTAGGGAGCCACCAGTATGATATTGGTCCAAATGAATGCTTGAGATCCTAGAAGTCCCCAGCAACTGAAATGTGGCTCTGGACCATGCTAAAAAGAATCGGGACACAGTGGCTCACTTGGGCGTTGCCTAGCCCGGATAAAGAATTTAGGAGCCACTGGGCCATCCAGCTAGGTTGCTCCTCTAGAGGCTTCCTAAACCATGTAGAAGGCCACAGCAATGTAGGAAGCCTCTGAGCTCTCCCTGAACGGATCGGGACTAGGGTGGCTCCCTAGGGCGTTGTGGAGTCCGGTATGTGAGGTAGGGAGCCATCGGTATGATACTGGTCCAGAGGCATGCTTAGGATACTAGAAGTCCCCAGCAACTGAAATGTGGATCTAGACCATGCTGGAAAGAGTCGGGACACAGTGGCTCAATTGGGCGTTGACTAGCCCGGTTAAATAAGTGATGAGCCACTGGGCCATGCAGCTAAACTGCTGCTCCTGAGGCTTTCTAAGGCATGTAGAAGGCCACAACAATGTAGAAGCCTTTGAGCTCTCCCTGAACGGATCAGGACTAGGGTGGCTCACTAGGGCGTTGTGGAGCCCGGTATGTGAGGAAGGGAGCCACCAGTATGATATTGGGCTAGAGGCATGCTTGGGATCCTAGAAGTCCCCAACAACTGAAATGTGGCTCTAGACCATGCTGGAAAGAATCGGGACACAGTGGCTCACTTGGGCTGTTGACTAGCCCGGATAAAGAATTGAGGAGCCACTGGGCCATGCAGCTAGACTGCTCCTCCCGAGGCTTGCTAAACCATGTAGAAGGCCACAACAATGTAGGAAGCCTCTGAGCTCTCCCTGAATGGATCAGGACAAGGGTGGCTCCTTAGGGCGTTGTGGAGCCCGGTATGTAAAGGGAGCCACCGGTATGATACTGGTCCAGAGACATGCTTAAGGATACTAGAAGTCCCCAGTAACTGAAATGTGGATCTGGACCATGCTGGAAAGAGTCGGGACACAGTGGCTCAATTGGGCGGTGACTAGCCCGGTTAAATAAGTGATGAGCCACTGGGCCATGCAGCTAGGCTGCTGCTCCAGAGGCTTTCTAAGGCATGTAGAAGACCACAACAATGTAGGAAGCCTCTGAGTTCTCCCTGAACGGATCAGGACTAGGGTGGCTCACTAAGGCGTTATGGAGCCCGGTAAGTGAGGTAGGGAGCCACCTGGTATGATACTGGTCCAGAGGCATGCTTGGGATCCTAGAAGTCCCAAGCAACTGAAATATGGCTCTGGACCATGCTGGAAAGAATCGGAACACAGTGGCTCACTTGGGCGTTGACTAGTCCGGTTAAAGAAGTGAGGAGCCACTGGGTCATGCAGCTAAGCTGCTGTTCTAGAGGCTTGCTAGACCATGTAGAAGGCTACAGCAATGTAGGAAGCCTCTGAGCTCTCCCTGAACGGATCGGGACTAGGGTGGCTCACTAGGGCGTTGTGGAGCCCGATATGTGAGGTAGGGAGCCACCGGTATGATACTGGTCCAGAGGCATGCTTGGGATCCTAGAAGTCCCTAGCAACTGAAATATGGCTCTGGACCATGCTGGAAAGAAACGGGACATAGTGGCTCACTTGGGCGTTGACTAGCCCAGTTAAAGAAGTGAGGAGCCACTGGGCCATGCAGCTATGCTACTGCTCCAGAATCTTGCTAAACCATGTTGAAGGCCACATCAATGTAGGAAGCCTCTGAGCTCTCCTTGACCGGATCAGGACTAGGGTAGCTCACTAGGGCATTCTGGAGCCCGTTATGTGAGGTAGGGAGCCACCGGTATGATACTTGTCCAGAGGCATGCTTGGGATCCTAGAAGTCCCCAACAACTGAAATATGGCTCTGGACCATGCTAGAAAGAATCGGGACACAGTGGCTCAATTGGGCGTTGACTAGCCAAGTTAAAAAAGTGAGGAGCCACTAGGCCATACAGCTAGGCTGCTGCTCTAGTGGCTTGCTAAACCATGTAGAAGGCCACAACAATGTAGGAAACCTTTGAGCTCTCCCTGAACAGATCAGGACTAGGATGGCTCGCTAGGGCGTTGTGGAGCCCTGTATATGAGGTAGGGAGCCACTGGTATGATACTGGTCCAGAGGCATGCTTAGGATACTAGAAGTCCCCAGCAACTGAAACGTGGACCTAGACCATGCTGGAAAGAATCGAGACACTGTGGCTCACCTGGTCGTTGACAAGCCTGGTTAAAGAAGTGATGAGCCACTTGGCCATGCAGCTAGGCTGCTGCTCCAGAGGCTTTCTAAGGCATGTAGAAGGCCACAGCAATGTAGGAAGCCTCTGAGCTCTCCCTGAATGGATCAGGACTAGGGTGGCTAACTAGGGCGTTGTGGAGCCCGGTAAGTGAGGTAGGGAGCCACCAGTATGATACTGGTCCAGAGGCATGCTTGGGATCCTAGAAGTCCTCAGCAAGTGAAATGAGGCTCTAGACCCTCCTGGAAAGAATCTGAATCTGAATCCTAGTAGCTCACTTGGGCATTGAGTCGCCCGGTACACGAAGTGAGGATCCACTAGGCCTCTATTTGTCATGATACTCATACATTTGTGTTGGCTTCTCCGTTACATGGGTTGAGCTGCTAGCTAGGAGCTTTCGAAGAGTGGATCTGGTGACATGAGGAGATCCGCATGAACAGGTGCAAGTCCAATGGATATGCTTGATAAGAGATCTTCTGCTAGCGAAGCAAACCCTTTGTATGGTAACAGGAGATGGACAGCTCTGCTACATAAGAGCTCTAGATGTACCGGAGCGGATCTGCTGTAGAGGAGATCGTACTGGCATAGAGCTGCTGTAGTGGAGATCGTACTGGCATAGAGCTGCTCTAGTGGAGATCGTACTGGCATAGAGCTGCTCTAGTGGTGCTCCATAAGTGTATGAGCAGGTTCACTATATAGGGGTGACATAGTAGACCAATTCTGCCAGGAGTCCCACTTACCATCTCGATAGTAGAAAGTAGAGTTTGCATGTAAAGATAAGGAAGCCACGTCAGTGAGCTTCCCACAGACGGCGCCAGAAAGTGTTAACGGAAATTTTGCTCAAGACGAGAAGTCTCAGTTAACACCCTCGAGACCACTACCACGTAGGTGGTGGCCAAGATTGATCATATGTGTAACAATGTTTTATAAAATGAAAAAGGAATAATGATACAATTTATCACCCAAAAGAAAGCAAAAATATTTTCTTTATTGAACGTGTATGGTATACAAAGTTCTCTCAAATTGCTCTCAATTCTCTCTAGGGTATGGTCGGGTATTTTTCGTATGCCTGTCGAATAATAGTCTCCTCTTTCTGAAGGAGGAAGTCCCTCATTTATACAATGTCTTCATAGGTTTGAACTCATTGATTTCCCCTTGATTTTCTCATCCCCCTCTTATCGGACGGGATTTTTACCTTTAAATGTAGTTGACTTTGAGTTAATTGCTCTGTTAAGGATATCTTGGAAATCAATTTGTTTCCCATTCAAACTCTATTACTTGTTCTGCACGTGTATAATATCTGTGGATGTGATACTGTGTATCTTCGGGTCTGGCATAATTTCCCTAGGGGTCGTTGAATGTATCATGGTGTGGTGCATCAACTAATTAGGTCGATCAGTGTTTCGAGCCTCGATATCTGAGAAGTTTCGTCCAGCCAGGAGCCAGATCTGGCTTCCTTTGACCTTTCGGAGCTAGGTGCGGCTTCCCCTGACCTTTCGGAGCTACGTGCGGCTTCCTAGGGACATCCCCCTGTATAAGCGAGGTATAGGTGAGTTTCTGGAGAAATTGCGAGGTGACCTCGACTTCGGGGAATTTCTTGTTTTCAGTTTTGGTGATGCGGGCTAGATCTGATCGTTCCGGGCTCTATCCCGGATGTTTCCGGAGCCCGTCCTTGTTTCTGCGGGGTGGTATCGTAGCTCGGCTTTGGATAGGATGGTCTCTTGGTGGAAACTTTCCGGCATGGAGCCAGGTCTGGAAGGTGGAAATTTTTCCTTTGGTCCTTAGACAGTTTTGGCTATTAACACATGTAATACTACATACTCTAAATAATGTTACACATGCGAGATCTCACATTAGTTCTCTATATATAAATGCTTCACTAATTACAAAATTAACTACTAGACACAATCGTCCTCTTTTTTATTTTATTTATTTTATTATATATCCACCTGTAGGTATAGCGACTCGAACTCGAAATTGATCCAAACATGAATGGACCATCACAAGAGCTAGGGTGGGCTCAAGCCCACCCTGTCCCATCTTTAAAAAAAATTGTAGAATACAGGCTTTGCACATTATTTAATTATCATTTTAGATCCAATAAATAAAGCTCCTTGTTGCATGCCTCACCTTCTTTTTTTTTTTTGTTTCGTTTTTATCATTCTAATTTATATTTTCAATTTTGACCCACACCTAGCTATCACTTGAAATGAAAGAGACTTTTTATTAACTACTCTCTCATATGTAGCCTTTCTCTTAAAAAAAAGTTTGGTTTTCAAATTAGGTATATTTTAATGATGTTTATATATATATATATATATATATATATATATATGTATATATGTATATGTATAATTTTGAAATTTTAGTGTTTATCTAATTTATAGTTTTTTAACTTTATATTATCATATTTGGCTTAATCTTGTTGTCAAAATAAAAAATTAGTTTTTATTGTGAATTATATAAATTTGAATATTTTATTTTGTTTTAAAATTTTAGGGTTAATTTGCTTTCAAAATTACAAAATAATAATTCAAAAAGTGAATGCAACATTAAGTGAATGAATTCAACAACTTAATAGATTGTTTAGTAAAAATCTTGTTGATGCTGTTTTGATTTGGCCTGAGCTATTATTACAAATAAGGATTTTGTTTCAATTTTACATTAAGATTGAGTTCTTTATTTTGCTATGTTGATTGTAAATGAGTCTTTTGTTGATAGTCTTTTAGGATTTTTGACAAGAAATTATTTATAAGAAAACAAAAATCCAATTTCTTAAAGTAGATGTACATTTTGATGTGTAAATATAAGTGTCAGGGATTTCACCAAAATCAATGGGCTTGTATGACCTTAAATCAACATGTTGCTTAATTTTGCTAAAATGGGTATCCATTTTGAAATATTTGCATTGCATATTTCTTTCATACTATTTTTTTAGGTTTCTTTTGTTAAGGTATTTATTTCAAATATACATTTTGCAGTGTAAGGATTGCTATGTCTCTCTACTAGGTGCATCTTTAGTTTTCAATTATTAAGATTTCTTACTATAGAGGTTTATTAAGAATTTTTATTCTAGTCCCACCCTAGTGATGAATCCTGGTTACGTCCCTAGATCCAAATTGGAAATACAAATGCATTTTTGCATAAGTATATAATATAGTTACGGAAAAAAATTTGCAAGTAAAAAAAAGGGTATATTTTTTTTCAAAATTATATTTTATATTTTCTTTTAAAATGTTTTGCAAATTATATGAGGAAATAACACTTTTTTACCAAAAAATTTGATTCTATTTTTACCAAGTGTTTTTATTATTTTTTTATCAGACTTTCCACTTGTTACCATATCAGATATGATATGATTTGATATGGTATATTTCATATATGATGTATTTCCTTTATAATATATTTCCTATGTGATGTATTTCCTTTATGGTGTATTTCTTATTAGTTCCTATTTTGATTAGTTCCTGTTTTGAATCCCTTGTATAGACTATATATAGGCTTCATATTGTATAGAATAATTATTCAGAGAAATACAATTCTTTCCCAAATTCTATCATGGTATCAGAGCCATGGTAATTTAGTTCTATTTTTTTTTCATCTGTCTCTGAATTCGGTCTTTCGCACGTGTTTTACACATTCTTCGTCAGACACATCATCGCGTTTACACACGCATCATTGATCCAAGCTATCAATTTCTACTGATATGTTTTGTTTGCAACCTATTTTGGTGTTTTTGTTTCTATTTCGGTTGCAATTCGGTGATCTAAGTACCCCGCCTATATCAACTACTTTGGTGGTTTTTTACTTGCTACTCCTCTTACTACAGGATGCTTACATAGCCAACATTTCGATTCGGCTCTACCCAAACTTTTGTGGTTCACCCCAACATTCCCTACTTGTTCGACTGTTGTTGAGCAGTTTTTGGATATCAAACAGACCTCCCCAGAGGGTAATTTTAATGCGGCCGATTTACCCTCTTTTGCAATCAGTTTCGCTATAGCACTCGTCGCTCTAGCTAATTGTCCACCTTTTCCATGTGTGATTTCTATGTTATGTATGGTTGTGCCTAAGGGCATATCGGTTGAAGTAGATTATCTTTTTGATCAATCAAAACCCCTTCCCAAATTGTACAAGCTTTTTCCAAACATACGGCTTTCTGGATGTAGATGATGATATCTATGCAGATGGATCTTATATATATATATATATATATATATATATATATATATATCATATAATGAAGTACCACATGAATGGATATATAGAATCCAAATCTTTCGAATCACTCATGTTCTGATTTTCTACATCTTAGGTCTTCCAGTTCCGTCATCTGGCTTATGTTCTTCATGTAGCATTCAGACCGAATGACTTTATTAAATTACGTCGATACTTCCACATATTATGAGTAACGTAGGAGAGGTCTCTATTTTTTTCCCGGGAAATCTTTAGAATTACCACTACTTAGCTTTCAATTCGCCTCTAACCATCAAATCAAATGTGAATAACTCGTCTTCCTCTCTTTGAAACAAAGGGCGCTTCTAGTTTGTCAGTGCTTGAAACAATTTTGTCTTATCCGTATTACTATATCTTTAGAGTCAATAATTTTATATGAGGAACTACTGAACTCAATCACTTGCTGCCGTTACTCTTCAGTTTTCTGATGGTTAGCCCCAAGGATATAAGAATCTGAAGAATCAGCCCAGGCCGGCTTACTAATGTGATGCCCTAATGAGTTACAAAAACGCACCATAGCCAATGATCCAATCAAAGGAAAAATTGGAACGGTTGTCTCCAACTGCTTCAGAACATTATCCATTAGAAATGTATTTTCTAGCATTTGACTCCGCACCACCAAAGTATTTAGTCGCCCCCTGGAAAGATAGCCCAGAAAGTCGATATAATCTTTGTATAAGTGGTTTATATGAATCCTTCCGGGTTGAGACCACACGTGAAAATGCCATTGCCATAAATTGACAAGGTAATATTTCCATTTGTTCATCAGAAGAGGCATATCTTTTGAAGCCAGAACGGATTTTCCTTGATATCTAACATAATGCATAATAGGATGCTTGAACAACCATAAGTTGTCCTGAAAATCATTAACAAAGACTTGGACAAGATCTTCTACTTTTCCATAAAAAGAAATTCGCTCAAAAAGGAGTCCTGAAGATGTTGATCGTAAATGAGAAGATTGGTTACGGAGAAAAAAAAAGATTGATTCATATTCATATACATAAGAAAAGCCCCTAGGCGGCGTATTTTTTTGAAACGAGGCCATCGGTAACGTGAAATAAAAATAACTTATTTTATTGAAATTTCGTAAACCTAAATTAAAACTAAAACTGAGCTAAATGATAAATGAAGCGGAATCCACTGAAGCAGCAGCCAATTCAGCACTCCGTATCAATATCTACACACTTTTTTGTATTGTATATATATATATATATATATATATATATATACATATATATATAAATCAAAAGACGGTTCTTTTTCTTGATTTATTCTGCCGAGGTCTAAATCTTCCAATTATGATTCATAATTAGAAGCTCCTACAACATAATAAATGGATGCCCCTTAGAAAAGAGGGACGAAGCCCTTTCAATGTTCTTTTCTTTCAAAAAGACATTCACTAACTATTTGATTTTTATTATCATTATTTTTTTATTTGGTGCTTTTGATCCGTATTTTTATTTCATGACCATAGAGAATTCTTAGAAGTTAGACGAATCCCAACCCATTCAAATTATTGCGGATGGACCCAATTATGTGTTATGGGCTCAAGCGATGCAAAGTTTTCTTAAAGGGCGTAAATTGTGGCAATATGTTACAGGAGATATTACAAAGTCTACTCTCGCCAAGTCTGAGACAGATGATACAGAAGATATTACAATGCCTACTCTAGCCAACTCTGAGACAAATGTTAAGTATAAAGAATGACTTGATGATTGGGAAAGTAAACATCATCAGATCATCACATGGTTCTGTAACACATTGATTCAATCTATCAACCTTCAGTTTGGTAGATTTGACTCAGCCAAATCTCTTTAGGACTTCTTAGCTCAACGGCACACTTCCTTTGATCTTTCACATCAATATCATTTATTGCATACCCTTCACCAGTTACGATAGGAACCTGGTCAGTCTATTGTTGATTTCCACTCAAAGATGGGATCAACTAGCACTATCTGAACCTACTTGGAAGAATGATTGTGATGCTGTCCAATTCACAGTTTACAGAGATCATTAGCACCTGATATAGTTTCTTATGGCTTTGACTGATGCATTCGAGCCCACTCGTGCTTCTCTTTTTCATCATCATCCCTTATCTACTATCGACCACGCTATTTCTGAATTAATATCAGAAGAGACCCGACTTTCCACCCTTCAGACTCAGCTCACGGATACTATTTTGGCTACTCACTCTCATCAGTCATCCGACCAGCGATTGTTTTGTAAATATTGTCACCAGTCGGGCCACCTTATTTTTCAGTGTCCCATCAGATGTTACAAACATTGTCAAAAGGTTAGACAAGAACACTTCAATGATACTTGTCCCACCAATCCTAATAAGAGGGGATCTTCTCCAAAACCCAATGGTGCCTTTTTCAAGAATTTTAACGGCAATCAACAATCTTCTGCTGCCACAGCTGATGACACTCAGGGTACTGTTGCTTCTGATTCACCATTTTCTTCATTCTCACTCTATGATCTCAAGTTCATGCTTCAACAAATTTTATCCAACTATGGTAATCCTTCTATTTCCGCATCATCAATATCATCAAGTACCCCTTGGTATTTTGATTCTACATGTTGTAACCATATGACATCTGATCATACTTTATTCTCGGAAAAAAATCGTCATCATCTAAATTACCTATCATTTACACTGCTGATGGTTCTTCTATGCATGTTCAGCATGTAGGTGATATTTCTATAGCAAACCTCTCTATGTCTAATGCTTATTTTATTCTTGAGCATACACTGAATTTATTTTCTATGGGTCAATTATGTGAACTTGGATTTGATGTCATCTTTACTTCTTCTGGTTGTTGTGTGTAGGATCCGCAAATGGGGTAGACTCTTGGGATCGGCCGTAAAGTTGGATGCTTATTTGAGCTCATTGGTCTTTATCTACTTTCTCAAGTTTTCTCCCCTTATCGGTCCGCTGCTTCCGTTTCTTCGTTTAGTCTTTAGCACTCACAGTTAGGTCATGTTTCATTTAGTCGTTTGCGTTCTTTAATAAGTAGTGGACATTTAGGTTCTATACCTGATGAACATGTTGATTGTTTATCATGTCAACTTGCAAAACAAACTACTTTACCTTTTAATAATAGTGATTTTGTTTCTCATGCGCCCTTTGATTTGGTTCATTCTAATATTTGGGTACCCTCACCCGCCTCTAGTATGGGGGGATCTAGATACTATGTTATTTTTGTTGATGATTACTCCCGATATACATGGCTTTATCTCATGCATAATAGGTCTGAGTTACCAAAAAATTACTGTGATTTTGCTACAATGATTAAAACTCAGGTTTCTTAATCTATCAAAAAATTTCGTACTGATAATGCCATGGAGTATAGGGATGCAACATTTTTAAATTTCTTAAGTCAAAATGGAACCATTTGTCAATGATCATGTCCTGGAACATCCCAAAAAATGGGCATATAGAACGCAACAATATACATATACTTGAAATTGTTCATGCATTTCTTATCTCTTAATCATGTCTTGAACATTTTTAGGGGTAAGTTGCATTGACTGCAGTATACACGATTAATCGTGTTCCTTCCTTGGTCATACAAAATCAAACACCTTATGAACGACTCTATGGCACTTCTCTAAATGATCAAAATCGTAAAGTTTTTGGATGTGCATGTTTCGTTATTCTTCAACCTCATGAACGTACCAAGTTAGAACCGCGGGCTCGTTTATGTTGTTTTCTTAGATATGGCATTAAACATAAAGGTTATAGATGTTGGGATCCTATCTTGAATAATCTTCGTATCTCTCGTCATGTTATCTTTTTGGAACATAAAATGTTTTTGTCCATGTCAAAATTTCACATTTCACACACTTCACCTAATAGTTTTTTCATAGATACCATTATTCCTTTGTTTCCTGATGACACTGATCCAGGTACGTTCTTTAAGGCTCAAACAGGTGCTTCTGACAATATCTTGCCAACTCTAGAGTTGTCTGACTCGTCTACTGATCTTGTACCAAAGTCATCTCATTATTCTCCACCTCTTATTCATCGGTCCAATCGGGTAAGAGAACCATCTGTCAAACTTTGAGATTTTCATTGTCTCTCCACTATTCTTTCCTTATATGAGCCTTAATCTTATAAAGAGTCAAGTTCTAACCCTGTTTGGTAGCAAGCTACAACAGAAGAATTACAGGCTCTTGAAAAGACTCACACTTGGGATTTGATTGATCTTCCTCCAAACAAAACGACATTGGGGTGCAAATGGATATATAAGATCAAAACTAAATCTGATGGTTTTGTAGAGCGACATAAAGCCCGTCTTGTAGCAAAGGGTTTTACACAAGAGTATGGGATTGATTATAAGGAGACATTCAATCCAATTGCTACAGTACGACGGTGGAAATTATTTCAGATGGATATGAAGAATGATTTTCTTAATGGTGATCTTACCGATGAGGTATACATGAAACCTCCCCCAGGGTACGTACATCCTCCATACAAGGTGTACAGACTCTGTCGAGCATTGTGTGGTCTCAAACAAGCTCCTATGGCATGGTTTGCAAAATTCGCTACCACTTTTATGCAATTTAGTTTCACATCTAGCTCTTATGATTCTGCATTACTTCTTTGCAAGAATGACCATGGTTGTATCTTCTTGCTACTTTATGTGGATGACATGATTATTATAGGTGATAACCTTGTCTGCATTTCTGATCTTAAAGACTTCCTTTAACAACATTTTGAAATGAAAGATATTGGGAATCTTAGTTATTTCCTCGGTCTTGAGGTTTATTCTGACTCCGAAGAGTACTATCTTTCGCAAGCAAATTATGTTTTCGATCTTCTTGCTCGAGTTGGGTTATCTGACAATAAGACGACTACTAGTCCTCTGGAGGCCAACTTTAAATTAAAACCTATGAAGGGCAGCCCATTTAGTGATCCCACTCTTTATCAACAACTTGTTGGTAGTCTTATTTATTTGACGGTTATGTTGGGGTTTATGACCTAGAGATGTAATTTCTAAATGGATTTTTGAAATAAATAAAAAAGAAAAGTTCAATTCATTCTTGTTGTGTTGTTTATTTTATAACTTGTGCATATATTAACATCCTAGATTACCATATATAAACTCGAACTGTGTATATGAGTGTCATATACGGATGGATACAGTAAGAGACGTGCAATCTAAAGAGTCCATAGATAGCAAATAAAGCTGGGTACTTTATTTGTGGTTAATCTATAGTTGCGGTCCATTCCGTAATGTACGGTGATTCTATCCTGAATCATTCATATGAGATATGGGAATGGAGGCACCTTGTATGATGTGATCATATAAGACTGGGCCATGAGCTATATGAATCTCTCACCAAGATCTGTTTGCTGGTGAGATATATCAACTAATGATGTCAATATGTGGGTGATCTTAATCCTGAGTGTCTTATCGATGTTGGGTGTTTATGCACTAAAGATGTAATTTGTAAATGGATTTATGAAATAAATAAAAAGAAAAGTTCAATTCATTCTTGTTGTGTTGTTTATTTTATAACTTGTGCATATATTAACATCCTAAATTACCGGATGTAATCTCAAACTGTGTATATGAGTGTCATATACGGATGGATACAGTAAGAGACGAGCAATCTAAAGAGTCCATAGATAGCAAATAAAGCTGGGTACTTTATTTGTGGTTAATCTATAGTTGCGGTCCATTCCGTAATGTACGGTGATTCTATCCTGAATCATTCATATGAGATATGGGAATGGAGGCACCTTGTATGATGTGATCATATAAGACTGGGCCATGAGCTATATGAATCTCTCACCAAGATCTGTTTGCTGGTGAGATTCATATATATCAACTAATGATGTCAATATGTGGGTGATCTTAATCCTGAGTGTCTTATCGATGTTGGGGGTTTATGCACTAAAGATGTAATTTGTAAATGGATTTATGAAATAAATAAAAAGAAAAGTTCAATTCATTCTTGTTGTGTTGTTTATTTTATAACTTGTGCATATATTAACATCCTAAATTACCGGATGTAATCTCAAACTGTGTATATGAGTTTCATATACGGATGGATACAGTAAGAGACGTGCAATCTAAAGAGTCTATAGATAGCAAATAAAGCTGGGTACTTTATTTGTGGTTAATCTATAGCTTGCGGTCCATTCCGTAATGTACGGTGATTTTATCCTGAATCATTCATATGAGATATGGGAATGGAGGCACCTTGTATGATGTGATCATATAGGACTAGGCCATGATCTATATGAATCTCTCACTAAGATCCGTTTACTGATGAGATTCATATATATCAACTAATGATGACTATATGTGGGTGATCTTAATCCTGAGTGTCTTATCGACTCCTTTAGGTTAGATCGTGGTTTTTGATATACCATAGGTGAGGTCAGATGCAGATCCTGATCAATATACTCCGTATGTTGGAATTGCGGTTTGGCTTGTGGCTGGGAAGGTATGTACACAATAGTGGAATCCACTCCTTCCTGTGAGAAGTAGATGGTAGTTCCCTTAAGGGTTGATTCGGGGCTTGAACAATATGAGCGCTCTCCTAATTCCGTGAGGAAATAGGATTTACTGTCCATTAGAGAATCAACGGTACTTAAAGGATATATGTAATTAGAGGGGTATGACGGACATTATGACCCAGCTCTAATTATGAACTACTGTGGAGGATCACACCATGTGTAATAGCTATATCAATGAACACCGAGTTGTATCGGTCTGTGTAAAAGCATCTACAGTTGAGAGAGTGCAGCTTCGGGTTTTTAGTGGAATAACACTAGAGTTAATAATCAATGAATATTAATTAAAGAGTTTAATTAATGATTCCAATGATTATTGGAGCTCAAAATACTGTGGGTCCATTAGGTCCCCCTTGCTAGCCCAATCGATTTAGGTAACAAGGGTCACGGTTAATTAATTGGATTGTCCAATTAATTGTGTTGTGAAAGTGACATGTATTTATTCGGGAATTAATTGAATAATGAGATTATTTGATTAATGAGATTATTTGATTAATGAATAATGGTGATTAATTAAATTAAATAATAAGATTATTTAATTATGTTATTAATCACTAAATGGAGGATGTTTGTTGATATTTGTTTTTGAATAAAATAAGATAATATGATTATTTTATTTTATTAAATTATATTTTGAATTTTGAATTTAAATAGTTTGAATTTAAATGATATTAAATAAAATAAATATTAATCAATATCGTTAAAGATCTTTGATATCTTAAAAGATTAGATTAATTGGTTTTTTGATTAAATTGATTTTGAATTTAAAAAGAAAATAAAAACAAGAGAAACACACAGCACAAAATTGGTGTGCGTGAAACAAGAGTGAAAAAGAAAAAGCACAAGTGTTGTGCGTGAGAAAAAAAAGAGAGAAAAAGGTGTTGTGCAATTGTTGCACTATTGAAAAAAATATATATATATATTATTAATATTTTTTTAAGAACTAGAATTGTTCTAGTTATTATTCTCTTAGAAGAAATTGTTTCTTCTTCATTCTCTCTACATCCTCCTAAGTTCCTGAGTACGTGACGCGCCCACACGCAGTTACCAGTTTCGGAATAGCTAGGAAGATCATTGGTACAGACCAGGAGCATATCGTAAAGTGAAGGAGCCTCCAAACGTTGGTAAGGTTCTATATATTTTTATATTGATTACAATTTCCCTGAGTTTACATATTATATGTATTAGTTCCGGAAAAATAATTACGATCTCAAGTTCACTGGTCTCAGATCTTTTTTGATATGTATAAAATTTTTAAATCCTGTTTCCGCTGCGTTACCAGTGAACGGGGTTCCAACAATCGACTCCTTCAGGTTAGATCGTGGTCTTTGATATACCATGGGTGAGGTCGGATGCAGTTCCTGACCAATATGCTCCATATGTTGGGATTGCGGTTTGGCTTGTGACTGGGAAGGTATGTACACAATAGTGGAATCCACTCCTTTTTGTGAGAAGTAGATGGTAGCTCCCTTAAGGGTTGATTCGGGGCTTGGACAATATGAGTGCTCTCCTAATTCCGTGAGGAAATATGATTTATTGTTCATTAGAGAATCAACTGGTACTTAAAGGATATATGTAATTAGAGGGGTATAACAGACATTATGATCCAGCTCTAATTATGAACTACTGTGGAGGATTACATCATGTGTAATAGCTACATCGATGGACACCGAGTTGTATCGATCTGTGTAAAAGCGTCTGCAGTTGAGAGAGTGCAGCTTCGTGTTTTTAGTGGAACAACACTGGAGTTAATAATCAAGGAATATTAATTAAGGAATTTAATTAATGATTCCAACGATTATTGGAGCTCAAAATATTATGGGTCCATTAGGTCCTCTTGTTGGCCCAATCGATTTAGGTAACAAGGGTCACAGTTAATTGATTGGATTGTCCAATTAATTGTATTACGAAAGTGACATATATATATTCGGGAATTAATTGAATAATGAGATTATTTAATTAATGAATAATGGTGATTAAATAAATTAAATAATAAGATTATTTAATTATGTTATTAATCAATAAATGGAGGGTGATAGTTGATATTTGATTTTAAATAGAATAAAATAATATGGTTATTTTATTTTATTAAATTAAATATTTGAAATTGAATTTAAAATGTTTAAATTCAAAAAATATATACAATTATCTTTTAAAATAAAAGATATGAGATATCATTTTTAAATATTTAGTTCTTAAATTTAAAAAGATATCAATTAAAAAGTTTTTAGTTATATTAATATATAGGGTAAATTGCACTGAACCCCTTGAGGTTTGAGCAAGTTGCACTTAGATGGATAAGTTTCTTTATTATACACTAACACCCCCAAAACTTAAATTTGACTTTGAAAATACCTAAAATACCCCTGGTTATATTATTTTATACTTTATTTTTTTTACCTTTTAAACAAACACTTTATAAACTTTAGTAAAATAAAATAAAAATTAAATAAAAGATACGATTCGTTAAAAAAATAAATAGTTTTGAAAAAAATAAAAAATAAAAAAAATTAAATAAAAGATACAATTCGTTAAATAAATAAATAGATTTTAAAATATAAATAAATAAGTAGTTTTTTAAAAAATAAATAGTTTAAAAAAAATTAAATAAATAAATATTTTAAATAAATAAATAATTTTAAAAATAAATAAATAAATAAATAGTTTAAAAAAAATAAATAGTTTCAAAAATAAAATAAATAAATAGTTGTAAAAATAAATCAATAGTTTTAAATATAAATAAATAAATTAAAATATTAAAATATTAAAATTTTTAAGGATATCCATTAATAGACACAAGAAAAACTCTAAATATCCAAACTTTTAAGATAAAGATGATGGTGAGAGAAACTTCAACGTTCCCAACACTACTTGGATATTTAGAGCTTATCTTGTCTCTATTAATGGATATTCTTAAAAAAAAGTAATGTTTTTAATTTTTTTCATTTATTTTTAAACCATTTATTTATTTTAAAAAACTACTTATTTATTTAAAACTATTTATTTATTTAATTTTTTTAAACCATTTATTTATTTTAAAGTATTTATTTATTTAATGAATCATATCTTTTATTTAATTTTTTTATTTTATTAAAGTTTATAAAGTGTTTGTTTAAAAGGTTTAAAAAATAAAGTATAAAATAATATAACTAGGGGTATTTTAGGTATTTTTAAAGTCAAATTTAAGTCTTGGGGGTGTTAGTGTATAATAAAGAAACTTATCCATCTAAGTGCAACTTGTCCAAACCTCAAGGGGTTCAGTGTAATTTGCCCTAATATATATGATATATATTTAGATAACAAAAACAAGAGAAGCACACAAAGCAAATATATAAGTGTTTTAGGTAACTAGTGTTTGTATAGGATACAAACTAGTGAAGGCGTGAATCAATAGAATTAGTATTAGATGAAATTTTGGTGTGCATAGTGCACGCAAAAAGAAAGAGACCAGGTCTCTTAAATATTTTTTTTTTAAAAGGCAATTGAAGAGTGGGTTAACAGAACACAGCAGATAGAGATTAGGTCAAGGTTTGCAAGTGTTGCACAGTAAACAAAAAGAAATCGTTTCTTCTTCTTCATTCTCTATGAATCCTCCATTCAAGTTATTGAGACCGCGGCACATCCACACGCAGTTATCAGTCCCGGATATAGCGAGGAAGATCAGTGAGCATATCGTAAAGTGAAGGAGCCTCCAAACGTTGGTAAGGTTGTAATTTTTTTTTTAATATATTGATTACAATTTCCTGTATTTACATATTGTATGTATTAGTTCCGGAAAAATAATTATGATCCTAAGTTCACTGGTCTCAGATCGTTTACGATCTGTATAAATTTTTTAAAACTTATTTCCGTTGCGTTACCAGTGAACGGGGTTCTAACAATTGGTATCGGAGCCAATTTTTTTTTTGGAACATGAAATTGTTTTCGATGCTCCTGATTGCATGATTGTATAGGCACTGTTTAAATTGTTTGTATGTTGTTTTTATATGTATATTTAATTTGTTAATTTACAAAAAACATGATTAATCATTAATTATATGGTACTGTGGATTTAGGGTTCATGGGTTGTATTATATTTTTTTTATTTTTTTGTTATTGTATTGTAAAAAAAATGTAACCTATTTGAAGACCTGGAAAAATCGCGAAGACAGAAGGGCGAAATCGGAAATACGCGCAACGCGATACTGTTCACGAACAATGTTCACTGTTCATGTGGTACTGTTCATGCGGACAGTTCACGGGCACTGTTCACATCGTCTCGCACGGTTCCGTTGGCAAGTGTTGCCCAGTGCGTTCCGTGCGGTTTTCCTATTTCGGATTCATGAGATGAATCGAAGTGACCTGAAGAGACTGGAAGACTCGGAAATTGCAAGAAGACAAAGGAATGCCTTAGGGATATTTTTGTAATTTTAGATTCCAATTTTGTTTAGGTTAAATAATCCACAGTACTCGGTCAATTCATGTATACTTTATATTATGTGATGATAAAAGCATTGTCATGCATATGTATGTCCTTTAGATTAGATGTGCCTACACAAATATATTTGATATGTCATATATGCATCATAGCCTAATATTTTATGTATTTTTTTTAATATGATTAAAATAGGTAAATACATTATTGGCTATGAAAATGAGATTAGTTTTTTAATAATTAGAAAACTTGTTAATTCTCATGTATATTAATATAGTTATTAAAGTATTTAATAAGTTAGATTAATAGGGTCATTTATTGTAATTAGTATTAATATGATTAATGACCTAATAATAAATGAACCGAATAAAGTGTTAAAGTTTTAATAGTTAAAACTTGGTAAACACTATCATAATAATCTGAGCTTAGTAAATAGGTTACAAAAGCTTAGATTATTCACTAATAGATTAGTTTTTTAATAGTTAAAAATCATTAATAATTTATTAGTTAATTAGAATTTATTTCTAATAATGAATAATTTAATGCGCTAGATAACTTGATTAAAGTTAGCCGTTTGATCCTGTAGAGTCTAGGTGCATTAAAGGATAATAGAAAACCCTATTTTTAAATAGTGAGTGGGAGAGGGATGTATGACATATATATCCCGCAGTCTCCACCATTAGTTCAACACCGTGAGATCAGAGTAGGGCCTCGTGACGGCTTTGCATTCATCCTCTCTAAGGAGGGTTTCCGCAAAGTTCAATACCAAGGTTGACTTCCTAACGGATATGATTTCTGAGGGTATTTCGGGATTGACCGACCCTAAAGCGGCAATTCTCAAGTTAAGCTCTTGAGATCTGAAATGGTGGGTTACACTCATGAAGGTTTTGATTAAGTTCTGTTAATTAAAAACCTGACTGAATAAACGATGGTTGAATGATATGGAAAAAGAGTTATTCTAGAATATCATTTGATTGAGAATGTCTCGGTCCAACACATAAAGACTTGACCGACTGTAAGGCGGCACTTCTTTGTGGTATGTTGGATTGTCGTGGTACTGATCATGCCAAATATGTAGTATATTTAGGCCTTCAAATATGTATCTTGTGTTCTGTTTTCGTGCGTTTTGGTATCTCTAATGGGTTGTTATGTGCGTAATTGTAGGAAATGGTGCAATGATGGGTTTGGAAGCATGTTGCGGTGGTTTTGACAGAAAAGGGGCAAAAGGAAAGATAAAGGATCAGAAGCAGCTCTATAGTGTGGGTCAAAACCGCACTCCAACCGCACTCCAACCGCACTCATTCCCATAGCCGGGACCTGATGCTGAAGAAGAGTTAAAGTTAGGGTCATCCAACCGCACTCCAGCCGCACTGTTGCCAAAGCCAGAGAAGCTGATTTGCACCTGGCGTTAAAGTGCGAGTACAGTGCGAGTACATTGCGGGTCATCCAACCGCACTCCACCCGCACTGTTGCCAAAGCCAGAGAAGCTGATTTACACCTGACATTAAAGTGCGGGTAAAGTGCTGGTAATCCAACCGCACTCCACCCGCACTGGTGCTTAAGACAGAGGAGTGGATTTGCACCTGACATTAAAGTGCAGGTCAAGTGCGGGTAGTCCAACCGCACTCCACTTGCACTATTTCCCAGATCTGAGAACTAAAGATGAAGACAACCCATATAGTGCGGGTACAGTGCGAGTAATTCACCTGCACTCCACCCGCACTCCGAGTGAGCCAGTTTGTTTTCTGAAGTTTAAGTGACCTATTTTTGTACATTGTATAAATAGAATAGTTGGAGAACCTTTTTGAAAGCCTTTGACAGAGATTTTCAGAGGTTTTACACACTTAGATCTAGAGTCTCTCTCTCTTTCACACACTTACATTCTCTACTCAACTTCAAGGAAGGTAGGAGATTGAAGCAACTTCAAGGAAGGAGATGTTCTCCAAGGGTTCTTTCTCTTTCCTTTCTCTTATTTTCCAAGTTGTAATGAGTAGCTAAATCCCCTCTAAGGGGTTGATGGAGTAGTTAGTTGGATATTGGGCATGTACATAAACTTGATTCTATATTTATACTCATGTCTATCTTTCATTGTTCTATTCTTGTTATGAATGGTTTTCATTGATTTCTTGTTTAGATACATCCTCTTAGCAAGATCTCTTTGGATTATGTATGAGTATTGCATCTAGATATACATCCTATTTAGTTGTTTCTTGCTCTAATGAATGGACGGAACGTCATGAATTCCGACTCTTAAACCGCGATCTTAATCTAACCTCGGTCTAGTTTTCGGCACTATACATCCTAGGTCGGAGCCCGTGAGAGGATTAGAAGTCATCACTATACATCCTAGGATGACTACGTTTACAATTGGTTTAGTCATTGATAGGTAGACAAGCTTCATTTTCAGAATCCGTCGAACAACCAACACTATACATCCTAGGTTGGTGGTTTACGACGGATTAATTCCTAATATGTGGTCCTCACTATACATCCTAGGTTGACCATTTTCTAGGGATAAATAACTGACTCTATATATCTTAGGTCGGTTACCTTTGAATAGACGTGCCTATTTATAAGTTTGTTGCATTGCCCAGTATTGACTTTCGAATCCTTTAACTCATTAGTTCCCATCATCTTTATATCCTTCATCCCATTTTCCTTTCCTCTAGTTTGCATTGTTACGTTATAGTGTTACTAATAGGATAATTCACCATATATATCTTCATCATTTTATGTTTCGTTTAAAATATATATATATATATATATATATATATTATATACGTTAACATTACTTTAGCAATGACTAATCTTAGCTAGCTCCGCTCCCTGTGGACGACACCACACTTGCCACCATACATGTGTTTTCCAAACCAATTTTGGCTTCGTGAGGTTTTTACAAATATTGTTGACGAATTGATCTTTTTAAAACGACACGAAAACCGTTCGTCAAATGGCGCCGCTGCAGGGGAGCGACAGGTTTAGTTTGATTAGTTTTGCATGAGTAGTAGTTAGTTCTAGTAATACCTTGTTAGTGTCTCGTTACGACGTGCGTTTTTTGTTTCTGAATTTCAGGATTCTAGGTATATGCACGGAAGAAGATCATTAAGAGGAACAGTATTGCAAGGTGACGACAATATAAATCAGTTGGGTAGAAGAGCCGGTCAGTTAGAGGAAAACATGGAAGATGGTGTTCCTATGGATCAACCCGAGCAGAATAGGGGAGACAGAAATGATCCGAATCAAAATAAGCAGCAGGCTCGTGAGCATAAGGGCAGTGTACGCGGAGATGAACAGCTAGGTCTCACCATGGGCGAGTACACACTCTCGTTTGTAGGTAATGTGCCCACTGCCACAGTACTTGATGATGTGACAAGACAGTATGAGTTAAAGACTATGCATATTAGCCTCCTACTATCTTTTAGTGGGAGAGTTACCGAGGATTGCCTTCAATTTATGAAACAATATGGAGCCACCCTAGAAACCTTTCCGGTAATGGCTCGCCAAGCAGTGCTGACAAGAGAGCAGCTTCACCTCAGGTGTTTTCAGTACTGTTTGAAAGATGCCGCCATGACATGGTACATGAATTTGAGGACAGGATCACTGGTAACATGGAGTCAGGTGTGCAAGGTCTTTTTCAACAAGTATTTCCCGTCACAAAAGGTGAAGGACCTAAGGTTGAAAATATCATCCTTTGTTGAGGAGGACGGTGAACCCTTCCATGAGGCATGGGAGAGGTTTAACTTGTTGTTAGCACAAATGCCGCTGCATACATACCACCCAGAGTTGAAGGTGAATTCCTTCTATAACGGACTTTCACCTATCACACAAATGCTCGTGGACAATGCGTGTGGGGCTACATGACAATAGTTCACTAGTGTCGTTTTAAAAGATCAATCCGTCAACAATATTTGTAAAAACCTCACGAAGCCTAAATTGGTTTAGAAAACACAAGTATGGGGGCAAGTGGGGTGTCGTCCATAGGGAGCGGAGCTAGCTAAGATTAGTTATTGCTAGAGTAATGTTAATGTATATATAAAATAAACTAAACATAAAATGATGAAGATGTAGATGGTGAATTATCCTATTAGTAATACTAAATTAATCAGGCAAACTAGAGGAAAGGGAAAAAGGATGAAGGATATATAGATGATGGAAACTAAGGAGTTAACGGATACGAAAGTAAATACTGGGCAATGCAACAAACTTGTAAATAGGCACGTCAATTCAAAGGCAACCGACCTAGGATGTATAGAATCGGTTATTTATCCCTAGAAAATGTTCAACCTAGGATGTATAGTGAGGACCACCTATTAAGGATTAATCCGTCGTAAACCACCAACCTAGGATGTATAGTGTTGGTTGTTCGTCGGATTTTGAAAATGAAGCTCGTCTACCTATCAATGACTCAACCGATTGTAAATGTAATCAACCTAGGATGTATAGTGATGACTTCTAATCCTCTCACGAGATCCGACCTAGGATGTATAGTGTTAGGATTATGCTCAATAGCAAGAGTGTAATATTGTAATTGACAATCTTTTCATATAAATAAAGTGATTTCTGATTCTGCAAAATCTTATAGCATTTATAATTATAATTGTCAAGGTAAATAATCATAAGGTCAAAAGACTATGAGATATGAAGAATTGTTTGTACATCCGGATATGTATGAGGTAGACACAATTTTTTAGTTAGTCTTGAATAACGTTCACAACTTAAGTTAAAGGTTGGGCACCTCTATCTTGATAAAGTTGTAGAATTCTTTTACTAGCATTTGAGTGGGATCACATGAGTTATGATGAGTCTAAAATCATCGAAAGGTTTTCGAGTAAAAGAATCTAGTGCACTGGGTGCATTGAACATGATCACAACTAAATACTTTATCTAGAACCGTCACTAGATATAAGTCTTTTCATTATTAGGACAATCGGAGAGTCGATCTTAATCCTGAGATAAATGATGGACTTATGGTTGCAAGTGTTATCATTTGAGCTATCAATGAGTACAATTATATAGCATAGTCTATCCTCGATAGTTTGGTGGTATTCATTTGTTAATCGATAGAGGACTTCATTTATAGATATGGACATCGTGGCTCCATTTATTAAATGAGAGTATAATATCATCATATGGATGTTTTTAGGTATTGGATATTAAATCTCAACGTTGAGTTTTCAATAATGATTATTGAAGACATGGCTTCTGGACAAGTCAAAATATCCAAGTTCAAAATGTGGTCATATGAGGAAATATGGTAACTTGGAGAGCTATAGGCGGTCTATGAGCTCTTGGCGATTACTGATATTATTCACGAGGATACACCATCTCCTATAAGATTGTCTAGGGTATGAATGAGAAACATCTCCTTATTCTATCTTTATTTAAGAGTTCAATTTTAGCTCTTTAGTTGAATGAGTTAAAATTAATAGATCGGACCTAAGTGAATCATTTGTTGATTGTGATTAGGTTATGTCTATTAAAGCTTAAATTTAGATAGCCCGCCAAGATCCACAATCCACACGTACTTGCATGGATCACTTGATATATTCTACCGGACAGATTTATGGGTCCATCTAGAATTGCATTTAATATATTAAGAATATAATATGTCTATTATTTATTTAATGAGCTGCACTATTATATATATTAAAAGGAGACATGTAGGCTTGTTTCTTTTAGTAAGAATAAGTTTGGTTCACATGTGTTCTTTTATTTAAAGTCTAATGGATTAAATAAAATAAGAAAAATAATATTGGGCCCATATATACATGGTGTGGGCGGCAAGGCTAAATAAAATAGCCCAAGATATTATTTTATTTTATTGTTTTGATTAAATGGGAATTAATTAATTATTTAATTAATTATAAGTTTAAATCAAAATCTTTTCCTGATCGGTAAATTAAATACTATGTGTTGGATTAGGGTTGGAATTCTTTTAAGTGATAGGAGTCCTAATGTGGTAAGGATTAAGTCCACATACATTCCTTATTATACAAAGAATTCGGCCACCACTAGTCCTACAAGGGTTAGGATTCTTGAATTGATAGAAATTAGGGAAAAGGATAATTCCTTTTCAAGTAAGGAAATTAACCAACCCTAGATTTCCTATTCAATGAATTCGGCCAACCCTACTTGGTGAAGGAGAAAATTCGGCCAACTTATAAATATAAGGTTATGAATTTTCGGCCACCAAGGAAGAAAAATAGAGAGAGATTTTTGTTTGTTTTGAAAATAAAAATCCTACTCTATACACATAGATTTTCGGCCAAGAGAGAAAAAGAAAATAAGTTCTCATTCGATAGTGCACTTACAAGCCTTTAACATCAAAAGGTTTTGTGCACACTTTCGATTTAGGGTTACACGAGTTTCAATCATATTGATTGTGAATTCAAAAGTGACCGGAACTATTTTTTTAGGCTCTTGGTGTTTTACTATTGAAGATCAGGATCAGAAATTCCATACATCCATTCTAAGGTAAGCAATTCAAAGAAAAAGGGAGATCACGCTCCTAGGTGATTCACGTACGTGCTAGGATTGAAGATCTTGCGGATTACCATCGACGTAAGTCAATCGGATCACGCGACAAGAGGTATTTAACTCTAACCGTATATTTGAGTTTAATTAATTAAAGGGTTAAGGTTCAAATCTTTAGAAAAATTTTAAACTATACGAAAATTATTTTTTCGCCTTCCGCTGCGGTTTTAAGCAATTTTTCCCTACAATTGGTATCAGAGCCTGGTTGTACCCTTTAATTAATTAACGTATATATACGTGAATCTATTTCTTTTTATTGTGATTATGCATGTTTTAGAAAGAGATGGCACTCTAGGTATTCGCATATATAATTACATGTGGAATGTATGGATTTATATATGTTGTTATAAAGTGAATTGTTATTGCTCGATTTTGGTCCTAGAATTTCAATGTATTTTTTGTTTCGGAATTGTAACAAGAAGGGTGGTCTATTATCGCCATAACTCCTTCTTGGTAGTTGCTAAGTTCTTATTAATTTTATTGTAAAAATACTGCAGTTTTTTATTGTACTAAAAAATAAGTGCAGTTTTTTATTTGTAAAAAAAAAAAATACTGCAGTAGTTTAGATAAAAAAAAAATATATATTTCTATAGTATTTTATTGTATAAAATAAGTTGTAATATATTCAAGATTCGAAGATTTGAAGTAATTGGAGCATCCGGAACCGAGCTTGGCACCAGCGCGCATGCAACCAAGCGTGCAGCTGCGCTTGTTGCGGTGCAGCAGCGCGCGCGACCCATGCATGGGCTGGCCATGCGGCAGCTCATGCCCTTGCATGGGCTAGGCGTGCGCATGGGCTGCTTGGTGATCTTCGGGAGCGCGAGTTACGTGCGCGAGATGGTCGCTTGAAGTCTTGTTCGCCAAGAAAGGAGTTTTTTGTATTCCGTACAATTGTAATTTACATGCTTTTCTAGGATGGACCAAAATTGTGGCTATTTATTTTTATGTATAAATATTACAATATTTGTTATTGTATGATAACAGGTCATATAGAATAGGAGTGCCACTCATATATCTCTTTTGGTATGAACATGCATTGAATGATTTAGGTATCTAATTGGCATCTAGATAACTTGGTAAAATCATTCTTTGGAATTTAATCACACGCCTTAAATAACTGAGTGGAAGAAGGTGTGTTAGAGCACCTATGGCCTCTAAGGTTAGTTGAGCTTTATTATTTATTGGTAATCCCCCCGAGGGGCGTCCATAAATGGAATTTAGCAAAATACTTCCTTACAAGGATAGACTAGACAATTGACTCAAACGAGATCTACTCCCAGAGGAGGGATTTTCGTGAGAGAAAATTGAGGGTCGATATCTTGGTAACACACTCAATGTAATTTTATTAATATCCTCCCGAGAGTTCTTGTTAATAAAATTCCAAGGCTAAAATTGAAAACGCTGGTTGTTATGTTAACAATTAGGTGGGACCTAGTCCAACTAGTAAATGGTGCGAACTCCCGAAGGAGTCGTAACATTTATGGGTGTTGGATCACTGTTGAATTTTTCACGATTGAGTTATTTAATTAATTCAAGATAAATATTCGAAAGTGCTTTATCATGATTATTTACTTATATATGCTTTTTGTTTTATTTAGAAATCATGACCCCATCACTTATGAACATCCTGAAAGATAACACTTTAACTGGAGATAATTATGTCACATGGAAAAGGAAAATTGGGTTGTTGCTGCAAAGTGAAAAACATAAGTTTGTTCTAACTACTCCTAAACCACCTGCTCCTAATAATGAATCAAGTATTTTGCAAAGAGATGAGTATGAGCAGTGGAAGACCTCAGATGATATGGCCAAATGTTACATTATGGCTACTGTCTCCGACGTGTTGCAACAGCAGCATGAAGGAATGGGGTCTGCTGCTGATATTACGATGTCTCTAGAAGAGATGTTTGCTATGAGGTCTAGGACGACTAAGAGAGAGGCAGTGACTGCTTTTATGAATCTTAGGATGAAACCTGGACAGGCTGTGAAAGATCACATGATGAAAGTCATAGCACATCTAAATATTGCAGAATTAAATGGCGCTGAGATAGATGGTGAGACAAAAATTGACATGGTTGTCAACTCACTATCAGATTCCTTTAATCAGTTCAAGTTGGACTACACCTTGAACAAAAAGGAATACACCTTGCAGGGCCTGATGCAAGATGTTCAAAGCGTTGACAAGATCCTTGTGAAAAGCAAAGGTCAAGAGATTCATATGGTTGGTAAAGTTGCTACTGTTAAGACCCGTCAGAAGGTCAAGAAACAACAGAAGAAAAAGCAACTTGGGCCTACCAAGAAGGAGACCAAGAAAGTAACCAAGATCAAAGGGAAATGCTTCCTTTGTGGTAAAAAGGGACATTGAAAAAGAAATTGCCCAAAGTCCCAGAACAAAAAGGAAGAAGGTAATATTAATTATCTTGAAACATGTTTTCTGGCAGATTCTACAGATTCTTGGATCATAGACTCTGGAGCCACTAATCATGTTTGTTATTCCTTACAGGGGTTCCAAGAAAGGAGAAGACTGAATAAGAACGAAATCAATTTGCGCTTGGGCAACGGATCGTTAGTGTCTGTAAGTGCAGTGGGAGATATTAGAGTTATAATAGATTCTAGTAGGCATTTAGATTTAATAGACATTTATTATGTACCTCAATTCAAGAGGAATTTAATTTCAGTTTCTTGTTTAAATAAATTTGGATATTCGGTTACTTTTAATAAAGCTTTTATTATTAGTAAGAATGACAAAATTGTTTGTAAAGGTACATTGGAAAACGGTCTATTCTTTTTGCATAGAAATATCTCTCACTCGTTAGACACAGAAATAACGGAACCTAATCATAAAAGAGTAAAATTATCAAAAGATGAAACCTACCTTTGGCATTTACGCCTAGGTCACATTAACCTTAATAGGATTAAAAGATTGGTATGTGACGGACCTTTAAGTGACTTAAAGGTTGATGATCTACCAACTTGTGAATCTTGTTTGGAAGGTAAAATGACCAAAAGGCCATTCAATACCAAAGGTGCAAGAGCCACTGAATGTTTAGGACTAATACACACTGATGTATGTGGTCCTATGAGCATTCAAGCTAAAGGTGGATATGAGTACTTCATCACCTTCATAGATGATTACTCAAAATTTGGTTATGTGTATCTTATGAGACATAAGTCGGATGCTTTTGACATGTTCAAAGCATTCAAAGCTGAAGTAGAAAATCAGCTTGAGAAACGCATAAAAATCTTGAGATCTGATCGTGGTGGAGAATATCTATCTGGTGAGTTTCAGCAATATCTTATTGATAATGGGATAGTTTCTCAGTTTTCTGCACCAGGTACACCTCAACAAAATGGGGTAGTAGAAAGGAGAAATATAACTCTTTTGAACATGGTTAGGTCTATGTTGAGTTATTCAACACTTCCTATTTTTTTTTGGGGATATGCTCAACAAACTGCAATATATATTCTAAACGTGGTACCATCGAAGTCGGTTCCTGGAAAACCATATGAGTTATGGACTGGGCGAAAGCCTAGTTTACAACACATAAGGATATTTGGTTGTCCTGCACATGTGTTAAAAGGAAAGACAGAAAAGATGGAGTCCCGTTCGGAAACATGCATATTTGTGGGGTATCCAAAAGGAACTAAAGGATATTATTTCTATAGTCCTTCAGATCTAAAAGTGTTTGTTTCAACAAATGCTACATTTCTGGAAAAGGACTATATGAATGATTTTGTTCCCGAAAGTAGAATTGTCCCGAATGATATGTCAGGAGATACAATTCCACAAGAGGTTTCACAACCTAACCCAGTTGTAATTTCCACTCCAACATAAAATCAACAACATACCATTCCTCGTCGTAGAGGGAGGGTTAGAACCCAACCTGAAAGATACATCGGTCTAGGAGAATCTGTTGAGAATCTCTCTGACGACGATGATCCCTACACGTACAGGGAAGCGATGGAGGATGTTGATTGTCACCTTTGGCAAAAGGCAATGCAATCTGAGATTGAATCCATGTTCGATAACAAAGTCTGGTCCCTTGTAGACTTGCCTAAAGGGATAAAACCCATTGGGTGCAAGTGGGTATACAAAAGGAAAATAGGTATGGATGGAAAGGTGGAAACTTTTAAAGCTGGATTGGTAGCTAAAGGTTACACATAGAAAGAATGTATCGATTACGAGGAAACCTTCTCTCCTGTGGCCATGCTTAAATCCATTAGGATACTCTTATCCATTGCAACATCTTTAGATTTAGAGATTTGGCAAATGGACGTCAAGACATCTTTCCTTAATGGAAGTCTTGACGAAAGCATCTATATGATGCAACCAGAAGGATTCATTGAAAAGGGCCAAATGGAAAAGGTATGCAAGTTGCAGAAATCAATTTATGGATTAAAGCAAGCATCCAGATCCTGGAACATAAGGTTCAACCAAGCTGTAAAAGGTTTTGGATTTTTACAGAACCTTGAAGAACCTTGTGTATACAAAAGGATCAAAGGTGACAAGTTGGTTTTCCTTATTCTTTACGTAGATGATATATTGCTCATTGGAAACGATGTGGGAGTATTGACATCAGTAAAAGAATGGTTAGCAAAACAATTTGATATGAAGGACTTAGGAGAAGCAAGTTTTATTCTAGGTATCCAAGTAATAAGGGATAGAAAGAATAAAACGATTGCACTATCCCAAGCTTCATACATAGACAAAATCTTGTCTAGGTTTTCCATGCAAGATTCCAAGAAAGGTATGTTACCTTTTAGGCATGGAATCAAACTTTCTAAGGAAGAAGTTCCTAAGAATGAGCATGAAGAGCAATTCATGAGTAGAATTCCATATGCCTCGGCAGTTGGAAGTCTCATGTATGCAATGCTCTGTACTAGACCAGATATTTGTTTTGCTATTGGCATAGTTAGCAGGTTTCAATCGAAACCTGGTCCTGATCACTGGACGGCAGTCAAGCATATTTTCAAATATCTTAGGAGAACGAAAGATAATATACTTGTATACTCTGGAGGGGATTTAATCCCCGTTGGGTATACAGATTCTGATTTCCAATCGGATTCTGACTCTAGAAAATCCACATCAGGATCTGTGTTTACTCTTGGAGGAGGAGCAGTCATTTGTAGGAGTATCAAGCAATCTTGTATTGCTGACTCCACCATGGAAGCAGAGTATGTAGCTGCATGCGAAGCTGCCAAGGAGGCTGTTTGGCTTCGCCAATTCTTGATTGACTTAGAAGTAGTTCCTAGTGCGAATAAGCAGATCACTATTTACTGTGACAACAATGGAGCAGTGGCTAATTCGAAAGAACCAAGAAGTCATAAGAGAGGAAAACACATTGAAAGAAGTATCATCTTTTAAGGGAGATTTTTCATAGGGGAGACATGACGATTACCAAAATCGCGTCGGCAGAAAATCTAGCAGATCCCTTCACAAAGGCTCTACCTCATAAGAGTTTTGATGGGCACCTAGAGAACATGGGAATGAGAGATATGACACATTTGCTATAGCGCAAGTGGGAGATTGTTAGGATTATGCTCAATAGCAAGAGTGTAATATTCTAATTGACAATCTTTTCATATAAATAAAGTCATTTCTGATTCTGCAAAATCTTATAGCATTTATAATTATAATTGTCAAGGTAAATAATCATAAGGTCAAAAGACTATGAGATATGAAGAATTGTTTGTACATCCAGATATGTATGAGGTAGACACAATTCTTTAGTTAGTCTTGAATAACGTTCACAACTTAAGTTAAAGGTTGGGCACCTCTATCTTGATAAAGTTGTAGAATTCTTTTACTAGCACTTGAGTGGGATCACATGAGTTATGATGAGTCTAAAATCATCGAAAGGTTTTCGAGTAAAAGAATCTAGTGCACTGGGTGCATTGAACAGGATCACAATGAAATACTTTATCTAGAACCGTCACTGGATATAAGTCTTTTCATTATTAGGACAATTGGAGAGTCGATCTTAATCCTGAGATAAATGATGGACTTATGGTTGCAAGTGTTATCATTTGAGCTATCAATGAGTACGATTATATAGCATAGTCTATCCTCGATAGTTTGGTGGTATTCATTTGTTAATCGATAGAGGACTTCATTTATAGATATGGACATCGTGGCTCCATTTATTAAATGAGAGTATAATATTATCATATGGATGTTTTTAGGTATTGGATATTAAATCTCAACTTTGAGTTTTCAATAATGATTATTGAAGACATGGCTTCTGGACAAGTCAAAATATCCAAGTTCAAAATGTGGTCATATGAGGAAATATGGTAACTTGGAGAGCTATAGGTGGTCTATGAGCTCTTGGCGATTACTAATATTATTCACGAGGATACACCATCTCCTATAAGATTGTCTAGGGTATGAATGAGAAACATCTCCTTATTCTATCTTTATTTAAGAGTTCAATTTTAGCTCTTTAGTGGAATGAGTTAAAATTAATAGATCTGACCTAAGTGAATCATTTGTTGATTGTGATTAGGTTATGTCTATTGAAGCTTAAATTTAGATAGCCCGCCAAGATCCACAATCCACACGTACTTGCATGGATCACTTGATATATTCTACCGGACAGATTTATGGGTCCATCTAGAATTACATTTAATATATTAAGAATATAATATGTCTATTATTTATTTAATGAGCTGCACTATTATATTAATACATGTAGGCTTGTTTCTTTTAGTAAGAATAAGTCTGGTTCACATGTGGGCTTTTATTTAAAGTCTAATGGATTAAATAAAATAAGAAAAATAATAATGGGCCCATATATACATGGTGTGGGCGGCAAGGCTAAATAAAATAGCCCAAGATATTATTTTATTTTATTGTTTTGATTAAATGGGAATTAATTAATTATTTAATTAATTAATAGTTTAAATCAAAATCTTTTCCTGATCGGTAAATTAAATACTATGTGTTGGATTAGGGTTGGAATTCTTTTAAGTGATAGGAGTCCTAATGTGGTAAGGATTAAGTCTACATACACTCCTTATTATACAAAGAATTCGGCCACCACTAGTTCTACAAGGGTTAGGATTCTTGAATTGATAGGAATTAGGAAAAAGGATAATTCCTTTTCAAGTAAGGAAATTAACCAACCCTAGATTTCCTATTCAATGAATTCGGCCAACCCTACTTGGTGAAGGAGAAAATTCGGCCAACCTATAAATATAAGGTTATGAATTTTCGGCCACCAAGGAAAAAAAATAGAGAGAGTTTTTTGTTTGTTTTGAAAATAAAAATCCTACTCTATACACATAGATTTTCGGCCAAGAGAGAAAAAGAAAATAAGTTCTCATTCGATAGTGCACTTACAAGCCTTTAACATCAAAAGGTTTTGTGCACACTTTCGATTTAGGGTTACGCGAGTTTCAATCATATTGATTGTGAATTCAAAAGTGACCGGAACTATTTTTTTAGGCTCTTGGTGTTTTACTATTGAAGATCAAGATCAGAAATTCCATACATCCATTCTAAGGTAAGCAATTAAAAGAAAAAGGGAGACCAAGCTCCTAGGTGATTCACGTACGTGCTAGGATTGAAGATCTTGCGGATTACCATCGACGTAAGTCAATCGGATCACGCTACAAGAGGTATTTAACTCTAACCGTATATTTGAGTTTAATTAATTAAAGGGTTAAGGTTCAAATCTTTAGAAAAATTTTAAACTATACGAAAATTATTTTTTCGCCTTCCGCTGCGGTTTTAAGCAACTAGGAAAATAAGAGAAAGGAAAGAGAAAGAACCCTTGGAGAACATCTCCTTCCTTGAAGTTGCTTCAATCTATTACCTTCCTTGAAGTTGAGTAAAGAATGTAAGTGTGTGAGAGAGAGAGAGAGAGATTCTAGATCTAAGTTGTGTAAAACCTCTAAAAAACAGAGTCAAAAGCTTCTTAAAACATTTTTATCCTATTCTATTAATACAACATACAAAAGTAGGTCACTAAACTTCAAAAATCAAACTGGCGCGGGCGGAGTGCGGGTGAATTACCCTCACTGTATGGGTTGTCTTCATCTTCAGTTCTCAGATCTGGGAAATAGTGCGGGTGGAGTGCGGTTGGATTACCCGCACTTGACCCACACTTGACCCGAACTTTGCTGTCAGGTACAAAATCCACTCCTCTGTCTTGAGCAATAGTACGGGTGGAGTGCGGTTGGATGTCCCTCACTGTACCCATACTTTAACGTCAAGTGCAAATCAGCTTCTCTGGTTTTGGCAACAGTGCGGGTGGAGTGCGGTTGGATGATCCGTACTGTACCCGTACTTTAACTGTTCTCCTGCATCAGGTCCCGGCTATGAGCATGAGTGCGGTTGGAATGCGGTTTCGACCCGCACTTGACCCGTACTGTATAGCTGCTTGTGATCCTTTGTCTTTCCTTTTTGCCCATTTTCTGCCGGAACCACCACAACATGCTTCTGATCCCATCATTTCATCATTTCCTACAATTACACACACAACAACCCATTAGAGATACCAAAACGCACAAAAACATAACACAAGATAAGGATTTGAGGGCCTAAATATACTACATATTTGGCACGATCAAACACCTCAAAACCAAACCTTTGCTCGTCCTCGAGCAAACATAATCTAAAAACAATCAGACGCCAACTGATAGTAAATCCTAGACACCTAAACAATAATTCAACAATGCCGTAAGTCCAATGTGTGATATGATACACATAGGTGTGATAGAGAGGAGAAAAACATATGCACAAGATCAAGAGCAATTCAGAGACACCAAAGGGAGGCTCGTACGAACAAGAATCCCACACCTAAAGGCATTCATGAATTAGGGACAACTTACTCCCATACCTTGAGCATAATTCGCTTCAATTCTAAAGCTCGCATGGATTCTCTCTTTTCTTTCCTCACAGAGTCCTAAGTTCCACACAAACGAGTATGCAAAGATGAATTCTGCACAAAATTTTAAGCACTGAACTATCCTAGGAAAGAGTCACTATGCCATGGATGTGAAAGATCGTGCTTCAACCGACATTCCCAAACTAGACTTTATATGGATCAAATAGGTCTTTTCCACCGGTTATAGTATGGCTATGTGGTTTAATGAGGTTACACAAAGAATATGGACATTTGAAGTTCAAACTCACCAATCATGCTAGAATATATCCCTACACCCATCCAATGCTCTTTTATCACTCATACGCAAACTTCTAGGCAATCGTTTAACCCACATTCGTGCCTTCAATGTTGTACTCCGCTTTGAGCGTATTTAGCATAACATAATCACAATTATGGCACACAAGTACAATTTCCCTTTTAGTTTTTTTACAATTTCATAATCACAATGTTGTACTCCGTTTTGAGTTGTACAATTTCCCTTTCTTGGGCATTTATGGCACACAAGTACAATTCTTAGCCCTTTCCTTGCATATTTTCAACAATTATTTCATTTTACCTGCTATTTGACCATTTAGAGCTTAACTCCTTTCATCACCACCATTTCACATCCTAACATGATTAGTACAAGGGTAGGCATGTGTTTAGGCTAATAGGTATATGGTTGAATGTGGTACCAAATAAAAGAGTAAGTGTTTGGCCTCAAACTTGGCTTTGGAGCACACAATATGGTATGAACGTGTTTAGGCTAGTAAAGGTAATTCAGTGCTCACACATTCCCTAATATCACTTCCACAACCATCTAAAAAGGGAATGAAAGCATCCATCACGCACTTCACAAAATGATATGCAAGTCCTATGGCACATGACATAAATGGCGAGAGGTGTGTTTAAGAATAATCAATAATACACTCAAAATACGCACTTTAACGCTTGTGTTTGTGACGGGCATCTCCACTATTAGCACTAGGCATGGGAACATTGAGCCCCTACTACTTAAACCCCAATGGGTGGGATGATCCCATGGCGGTGCAAGCGAACCCTCAAGTAGCATCAAACTACGTCACAAGATCAAAACACATACAAAGAACTCGCCAAAAGTACACGCTAGAGGCATCATACCCATACTACTTATAGTTTGAAAATTGGACAAGCGACAAAATTGAAAAATTGGACACTACAAGACTACAAGGACGACTGTACAAGGCGTAACACACCCCTAAACCAAAACTCAACAATGTCCCCATTGTTGGAATTCACAAGGTAAGTTCTAACGGAGGAGAAACACCATAGAAGACTCGAAAAATATGAACATGCATAAAGCGCAACCGATAACAAGCATAATCTCATAATTTGCAAAATGAGGGTTCAACACCCCCAAACCGGATCTAGACATAAGCTCAAAACGCACACAAGTATATGATCAATATGTTTCAACCTTGCTCATTCATATTAACAAAATCTAAAATCGCATTCATCGAAAATTTAACGCAATGAAGTACAAAATCGAAGGTAGAAACTCCCTTTAGAAGGAAGCTAGGTCGTTGTTTGTGCGTGCTGTCATGTGCTTCCCAAAAGATGCACAACCTAGCTTAAAACACACAACAACTCTACCAAACGAAAATCAAATGCGAAATAAAACCAAAATAGAAACTGGAATAAAACTAAGAAAGCTAAAAGTTTAAATATGACCTCAGTGGGCTGCCTCCCACAAGTGCTCAGACATGATAGATGTTCTACGGCTCAGTAAGTTCCATGGCACCAACACCCTTGCAACAGGTTTCTGGTCCAAAATACGGTTTAAGCCTATGCCCATTAACTTTGAATATTCCATCGTTTCTCAAATTCTGAATGTCTACAACTCCATTAGGTGAGACATTAACAACACAGTGTGGACCTGACCATCTCGATTTCAGCTTCCCAGGGAACAACGTCAAATGGGACTCACAAAGTAACACCAATATGCCCGGTTGGAACTCTTTCCTTACCAATCGCTTGTCATGAATAACTTTTGTTTTTTCTTTGTAATGCCGTGAACTCTCATAGGCTTCCAACCTGAATTCATCCAACTCGTTCAACTGATTGCATATTTCTTCACCTGCCTTGTCATACTCCCAATTCAACTTCTTAATCGCCCACCAAGCTTTATGTTCTAGTTCTACTAGAAGGTGGCAAACCTTACCAAAAACCAACCTATACGGGCTCATCCCAATAGGAGTTTTGAAAGCCGTTCGATACGCCCATAAGGCGTCAGATAGTTTCAATGCCCAATCCTTCTTAGTGCAGGAGACCGTCTTCTCCAGAATCTGCTTGATGTGCCTGTTACTTACTTCAACATGTCCCGATGTCTGTGGGTGGTATGGTATGGCCACCTTGTGACGCACCCCATACTTCTTCAATGGGTTTCCCAAGACTTTGTTACATAAATGGCTCCCTCCATCACTAATGATCACCCTTAGAATCCCAAATCGGGTCAGAATATGTTCCTTTATGAATTTTACCACCACATTACTGTCATTGGTCTTTGTGGCAATAACCTTAACCCATTTGGAAACATAGTCAACCCCCACTAAAATATAGCTGTTTCCACAAGAGGTTAGGAACGGTCCCATAAAATCAAGACCCCAAGTGTCAAATATTTCAACCACCAAAGTTCCAGTTTGTGGCATCTCATTCTGTTTACCAATGCTCCATGAGCGATGGCACCTATCACATGCTAACAAAACTGATAAGCATCTGTAAAAAGTGATACCCAGAAGAAACCTGATTGCAGCACCTTAAGTGCTGTCTTACGTGCGCAGAAATGGCCTCCACATTGCAAATCATGACAGAATCGTAAAACGTCATATTGCTCATTTTATGGTACGCACCTCCTAATTACCTGATCCGCCCCATGTTTGAAAAGATATGGCTCATCCCAGAAGTATTCCCTTGATCTCCTAGCAAACCTCTTCTTACCCTGCCAATATAGATCAGGGGGAAATACCCCATGTGTCAGATAGTTTGTCAGATCTGCATACCAGGGTTCCTTATCCTGTACAACCCACAGATGTTCATCAGGGAAACTTTCCCTCAATGGAATCTCATCCCCATCTATTTGGCTATCATTAACTATCTGTAGGGAAAAATTGATATAAAACGCAGTGGAAGAAACGAAAAATAGATTTCGTATGGTTTTTAAATTTTTCTCAAAGTTGAACCTTAACCTTTTAATTAATTAAACTCAGATATATACGGTTAGAGTTAAATACCTCTTGACGCGTGATCCGATTGACTTACGTCGATTGGTAATCCGCAAAATATTTTTCGATGCCCGTGAACAGTACCCGCGTGAACAGTACCTGCGTGAACAGTACCTGCGTGAACAGTACCCCCGCCGTGAACAGTGATCGTGAACAGTACCGTGAGATCTTCCAATCCGAACACATACGTGAATCACCTAGGAGCGTGGTCTCCCTTTTTCTTTGAATTGCAAACCTGAGAATGGATGAACAAAGTTTTCTTTTTCTTTTGTTAGTCACAAAACAATCAAAAGAAGACAAAGATTATTCCGGTCACTTTTGAGTTCTCAATCTAATGATCGAAACTCGGTGAACCTAATTCGATGTTGTACACACAAGCTTATTAATGAACAAGCAATCAGTGTACTATCAAAGAATAATCTCTTCTCTCTTTTATGTTTAGTAGAATAAAAATTATCCTTTTCTATGAATTGAGAAGAAGAAGAAAAATTGAATCATTCAATCAACTATGGTGGCCGAATTCTATATGTGGTATTATATAGGTGGCCGAAATTTTGCTTCCTCTTCTATTTAGGATTGCCGAAATCTTCCTCTAAATGGACTAGGGTTGCCGCAAATCACATACCAAAAAGAGTTTGTGTTGCACCCTAATTTCCATCAACCTTTAGACTTCAAAATCTAATCCAACTCATAGATATTTTTATTCTTTTATTGACTAAATAAAAAGACTTCTTATTTGATTAAATAAATAAAATTAATTATTTATTTTCTTATCAAACAAGTCTTTTACTTTTAATATACTACTACCAATAGTATAACTTTAGGAAATATATTTCCTGATTAGAAAAACATTTGTTTCTTAATTAAACAATTAATTAATAAATTAACTAATTCTTATTTAATTAAAACAATGAAACAAAATAATATATTAGGTTAATATATACACCTTGCCGCCCCACTTATATAAATGGGCCATATATTATTTTCTTATTTCATTTAATCCATTGGACTTTAAATAAAAGCCCACATGTGAACCAGACCCATTCTTACTAAAAAAAACAAGCCCACATGTCTCCTTTAAATATAGTAATATAATAGTGCAGCCCATTAATTAAATAATAGACATATTATATTCTTAATATATTAAATGCAATTCTAGATGGACCCATAAATCGGCCCGGTAGAATATATCAAGTGATCCATGCAAATACGTGTGGATTAGGGATCTTAGCGGGCTATCTAAATTTAAGCTTCAATAGACACAACCTAATCACAATCAACAAATGATTCACTTAGGTCCAATCTATTAATTTTAACTCATTCCACTAAAGAGCTAAAATTGAACTCTTAAATAAAGATAGAATAAGGAGATGTTTCTCATTCATACCCTAGACAATCTTATAGGAGATGGTGTATCCTCGTGAATAATATCAGTTTCGCCAAGAGCTCATAGACCGCCTATAGCTCTCCAAGTTACCATATTTCCCCATATGACCACATTTCGAACTTGGATAATTTGACTTGTCCAGAAGCCATGTTTTCAATAATCATTATTGAAAACTCAACGTTGAGATTTAATATCCAATACCTCAAAACATCCATATGATGATATTATACTCTCATTTAATAAATGGAGATGTCCATATCTATAAATGAAGTCCTCTATCGATTAACAAATGTATACCACCAAACTATCGAGGATAGACTATGCTATATAATCGTACTCATTGATAGCTCTAATGATAACACTTGCAACCATAAGTCCATCATTTATCTTAGGATTAAGATAGACTCTCCGATTGTCCTCTTTAATGAAAAGACTTATATCTAGTGATGGTTCTAGATAAAGTATTTCATTGTGATCCAGTTCAATGCACCTAGTGCACTAGATTCTTTTACTCGAAAACCTTTCGATGATTTTAGACTCATCATATTCATTTGATCCCACTCAAATGCTAGTAAAAGAATTCTACAACTTTAACAAGATAGAGGTGCCCAACCTTTAACTTAAGTTGTGAGCGTTATTCAAGACTAACTAAAGAATTGTGTCTACCTCATACATATCCGGATGTATGAACAATTCTTCATGTCTCATAGTCTTTTGACCTTATGATTATTTACCTTAACAATTATAACAATAAATGCTATAAGTAATTGTAAGAATCAGAATTCACTTTATTAATATGAGAAGATTGTCAATTACAATATTACACTCTTGCCATTGAGCATAATCCTAACAATCTCCCACTTGCTCTATAGCAAGTGTGTCATATCTCTCATTCCCATGTTCTCTAGATGTCTATCAAAGCTCTTCTGAGGTAGAACCTTTGTGAAAGGATCCGCTAGATTTTCTGCTGACGCGATTTTGGTGATCGTCACGTCTCCCCTATGAATAATTTCCCTCAAAAGGTGATACTTCCTTTCAATGTGTTTACCTCTCTTATGACTTCTTGGTTCTTTCGAATTAGCCACTGCACCACTGTTATCACAGTGTATAGTGATCTGCTTATTCGCACCAGGAACCACTTCTAAGTCAATCAAGAATTGACGGAGCCAAACAGCCTCTTTGGCAGCTTCGCATCCAGCAACATACTCAGCTTCCATGGTGGACTCAGTAATACAAGATTGCTTGATACTCTTCCATATGACTGCTCCTCCTCCAATGGTAAACACAGATCCTGATGTGGATTTTCTGGAAATAGAATCTGATTGGAAATCAGAATCTGTATACCCAACGGGAATTAAATCCCCTCCAGAGTATACAAGCATATAATCTCTAGTTCTCTTGAGATACTTGAAAATATGCTTGACTGCCGTCCAATGATCAGGACCAGGTTTCGATTGAAACCTGCTAACTATGCCAACAGCAAAACAAATATCTGGTCTAGTACAGAGCATTGCATACATGAGACTTCCAACTGCCGAGGCATATGGAACTATACTAATGAATTGCTCTTCATGCACATTCTTAGGTGCTTGACCCTTAGAAAGTTTGATTCCATGTCTAAAAGGTAACATACCTTTCTTGCAAATCTTGCATGGTGAATCTAGACAAGATTTTATCAATGTATGAAGCTTGGGATAATGCAATCGTTCTATTCTTTCTATCCCTTATTACTTGGATACCAAGAATATAACTTGCTTCTCCTAAGTCCTTCATATCAAATTGTTTTGCTAACCATTCTTTCACTGATGTCAATACACCTACATCGTTTCCAATGAGTAGTATATCATCAACATAAATAATGAGGAAAACCAACTCGTCGCCTTTGATCCTCTTGTATACACAAGGTTCGTCAGGGTTTTGAATAAATCCAAAACCCTTTACAGCTTGATCGAACCTTATGTTCCAGGATCTGGATGCTTGCTTTAGTCCATATATGGACTTTTGCAACTTGCATACTCTTTCTTCTTGGCCTTTTTCAATGAATCCCTCTGGTTGCATCATGTAGATGCTCTCGTCAAGACTTCCATTAAGGAAAGCTGTCTTGACATCCATTTGCCAAATCTCTAGGTCTAGAGATGCTGCAATGGATAAGAGTATCCTAATGGATTTAAGCATGGCCACAGGTGAGAAGGTTTCCTCGTAATCGATACCTTCTTTCTGTGTATAAACTTTAGCTACTAGTCTAGCTTTAAAGGTTTCCACCTTACCATCCATACCTTTTTTCCTCTTGTATACCCACTTGCACCCAATGGGTTTTATCCCTTTAGGCAAGTCTACAAGGGACCAGACTTTGTTATTGAACATCGATTCAATCTCGGATTGCATTGCCTTTTGCCAATGACGACAATCAACATCCTCTATAGCTTCCTTGTACGTGTAGGGATCATCGTCGTCCGGGAGATTCTCAACAGATTCTCCTAGACCGATATATCTTTCGGGTTGTGTTCTAACCCTCCCACTACGACGAGGAATGGTAGGTTGTTGATCTTGTGTTGGAGTGGAACTTACAATTGGGTTGGGTTGTGAAACCTCTTGTGGAATTGTATCTCCTGACATCTCATTCAGGACAATTCTACTTTTGGGCACAAAATTATTCATATAGTCCTTTTCTAGAAATGAAGCATTTGTTGAAACAAATACTTTTAGATCAGAAGGACTGTAGAAATAATATCCTTTAGTTCCTTTTGGATACCCCACAAATATACATGTTTCCGGACGGGACTCCATCTTTTCTGTCTTTCCTTTCAACACATGTGCAGGACAACCAAATATCCTCATGTGTTGTAAACTAGGCTTTCGCCCAGTCCACAATTCATGTGGGGTTTTAGGGACAGATTTAGACGGTACATCATTTAGAATATATTTTGCTGTTTGTAGAGCATATTCCCAAAAAGAAATAGGAAGTGTTGAATAACTCAACATTGATCTAACCATCTCTAAAAGAGTCATATTTCTCCTTTCTGCTACCACATTTTGTTGAGGTGTACCTGGTGCAGAAAGCTGAGAAACTATCCCATTATCAATAAGATATTGTTGAAACTCTCCAGATAGATATTCTCCACCACGATCAGATCTCAAGATTTTTATATGTTTCTCAAGCTGATTTTCTACTTCAGCTTTGAATGCTTTGAACATATCAAATGCATCCGACTTATGTCTCATGAGATACACATAACCAAATCTTGAGTAATCATCTGTGAAGGTGATGAAGTACTCATATCCACCTCTAGCTTGAATGCTCATAGGACCACATACATCAGTGTGTACTAGTCCTAAACATTCAGTGGCTCTTGCACCTTTGGTATTGAACGGCCTTTTGGTCAGTTTACCTTCCAAACAAGATTCACAAGTTGGTAGATCATCAACCTTTAAGTCACTTAAAGGTCCGTCACATAACAATCTTTTAATCCTATTAAGGTTAATATGACCTAGGCGTAAATGCCAAAGATAGGTTTCATCTTTTGATAATTTTACTCTTTTATGATTAGGTTCCGTTATTTCTGTGTCTAACGAGTGAGAGATATTTCTATGCAAAAAGAATAAACCATTTTCCAATGTACCTTTGCAAACAACTTTGTCATTCTTACTAATAATAAAAGTTTTATTAAAAGTAACCGAATATCCAAACTTATTTAAACAAGAAACTGAAATTAAATTCCTCTTGAATTGAGGTACATAATAAACGTCTATTAAATCTAAATGCCTACTAGAATCTAAAATAACTCTAATATCTCCCACTGCACTTGCAGACACTAACGTTCCGTTGCCCAAGCGCAAATTGATTTCATCTTCATTCAACCTTCTCTTTTCCTGAAACCCCTGCAAGGAATAACAAACATGATTAGTGGCTCCAGAGTCTATGATCCAAGAATCAGTAGAATCTGCCAGAAAACATGTTTCTAGATAATTAACATTACCTTCTTCCTTCTTTTTCTGGGACTTTGGGCAATCTCTTTTCCAATGTCCATTTTTACCACAACGGAAGCATTTCCCTTTGATATTGGTTAATTTCTTGGTTTCCTTCTTGGTAGGCCCAAGTTGCTTTTTCTCATGTTGTTTCTTGACCTTCTTACGGGTCTTAACAGTAGCAACTTTACCAACCAAATGAATCTCTTGACCTTTGTTTTTCACAAGGATCTTTTCAGCGCTTTGAACATCTTGCATCAGGCCCTGCAAGGTGTATTCCTTTTTGTTCAAGGTGTAGTCCAACTTGAACTGATCAAAGGAATTTGACAGTGAGTTAACTACTATATCAATTTTTGTCTCACCATCAATCTCAGCACCATTTAGTTCAGCAATATTGAGATGTGCTATGAGTTACATCATGTGATCTTTCACAGATTGTTCAGGCTTCATCCTAAGATTCATAAAAGCAGTCACTGCCTCTCTCTTAGTCGTCCTAGACCTCATAGCAAACATTTCCTCTAGAGACATCATTATATCAGCAGCGGACTCCATTCCTTCATGTTGCTGTTGCAACACGTCGGAGATAGTGGCCATAATGTAACATTTTGCCATATCATCAGAAGTCTTGCACTGCTCATACTCATCTCTTTGCATCACATTAGATTCATTATTAGGAAGGGGTGATTTAGGAGTTGTCAGAACAAACTTATGTTTTTCACTTTGCAGCAACAACCCAAATTTCCTTTTCCATATTACGTAATTATCTCCAGTTAAGGTGTTATCTTTCAGGATGTTCATAAGTGATGGGGTCATGATTTCTGATTAAAACAAAAACATATATAAGTAAATAATCATGACAATAGCACTTTTAAAAATTTATCTTGAATTAAAATAAATAATTCAATCATAAAAATTCAACGGTGATCCAACACCCATAAATATTACGCCTCCTTTGGGAGTTCGCACTATTTACTAGTTAGACTAGGTCCCACCTAATTGTTAACATAACAACCAGCGTTTTTAATTTTAGCCTTGTAATTTTTATTAATGAGAACTCTTGGGAGGATATTAATAAAATTACATTGAGTGTGTTACCAAGATATCGACCCTCAATTTTCTCTCACGAAAATCCCTCCTTGTGGAGTAGATTTCGTTTAAGTCAATTGTCTAGTCTATCCTTGTAAGGAAGTATATTGTTAAATTCCATTTATGGACGCCCCTTGGGGGGATTACCAAAAATAATAAAACTCAACTAATCTTGGAGGCCATAGGCGTTCTTGCACACCTTCTCCCACTCAATTATTTAAGGTGTGTGATTAAATCCCAAAGAATGATTTTTACCAAGTTATCTAGATGCCAATTAGATACCTAAATCATTCAATGCATGTTCATACCAAAAGAGATATATGAGTGGCACTCCTATTCTAAAATTTCATGTTATCATACAACAACAAATATTGTAATATTTAAGCAAAAATTAAATAGCAACAATTTTGGCCCATCCTAGAAAAGCAAGTAAATTACAATTGCTAGGAATACAAGATCTTCAGGTGGCCAACAACCATACGCTCATCCCTTGGCCTCCTCCCATGGACGTGCACAGCCCACAACCCCACAAAGGGGCTGCCTTGCGCAGCCCATAAGGCCACACAAGGCTGCCGTGCGCAGCCCACCAAGGATTGGGCTTGCCATGCGCAGCCCAATCCAGTCCTAGGGTGCGCACGGTGCTCGTTCTCGGTTCCGGTTGCTTCGTTTTTCTTCGTGTCTTCGAATTTTCAATACCCGAATACATTACATCATATTACGAATAAATTACTGCAGCAAATTTTTTTTTGTTTTTTTTATTTTACGGCAGTAAGATTTACAAAAAAAATACTGCACCTGATTACAAAAAAAAAATACTGCACTTATTTTACATACAAAAAAAAAATAAAACCCTAGCAACTACCAAGAAGGAATTATGGCGATAATAGACCACCCTTCTTGTTACAAATCCGAAACAAAAATTACATTGAAATTCTAGGACCAAAATCGAGCAATAACAATTCACTTTATAAAACATATATAAATCCATACATTCAACATGTAATTATATATGCGAATACCTAGAGTGCCATCTCTTTCTAAAACATGTATAATCACAATAAAAAGAAATAGATTCACGTATATATATGTTAATTAATTAAAAGGTACAACCAAGGCTCTGATACCAATTGTAGGGAAAATTTGATATAAAACGCATCGGAAGAAACGAAAAATAGATTTCGTATGGTTTTAAAATTTTTCTCAAAGTTGAACCTTAACCTTTTAATTAATTAAACTCAGATATATAGGGTTAGAGTTAAATACCTCTTGACGCGTGATCCGATTGACTTACGTCGATTGGTAATCCGTAAAATCTTTTCCGATGCCCGTGAACAGTGATCATGAACAGTACCAACAGTGATCATGACCCCCCCCCCCCCCCCTCGTGAACAGTGATCGTGAACAGTACCGCGAGATCTTCCAATCCGAACACGTACGTGTATCACCTAGAAGCTTGGTCTCCCTTTTTCTTTGAATTGCAAACCTGAGAATGGATGAACAAAGTTTTCTTTTTCTTTTGTTAGTCATAAAACAATCAAAAGAAGACAAAGATTTTTCCAGTCACTTTTGAGTTCTCAATCTAATGATCGAAACTCGCGTGAACCTAATTCGATGTTGTACACATAAGCTTATTGATGAACACGCAATCAGTGTACTATCAAAGAATAATCTCTTCTCTCTTTTATGTTTAGTAGAATAAAAATTATCCTTTTCTATGAATTGAGAAGAAGAAGAAAAATTGAATCATTCAATCAAATATGGTGGCCGAATTCTATATATGGTATTATATAGGTTGCCGAAATTTTGCTTCCTCTTCTATTTAGGATTGCCGAAATCTTCCTCTAAATGGACTAGGGTTGCCGCAAATCACATACCAAAAAGAGTTTGTGTTGCACCCTAATTTCCATCAACCTTTAGACTTCAAAACCTAATCCAACTCATAGATATTTTTATTCTTTTATTGACTAAATAAAAAGACTTCTTATTTGATTAAATAAATAAAATTATTTATTCATTTTCTTATCAAACAAGTCTTTTACTTTTAATATACTACTACCAATAGTATAACTTTGGGAAATATATTTCCTGATCAGAAAAAGATTTGTTTCTTAATTAAACAATTAATTAATAAATTAACTAATTCTTATTTAATTAAAACAATGAAACAAAATAATATATTAGGTTAATATATACACCTTGCCGCCCCACTTATATAAATGGGCCATATATTATTTTCTTATTTCATTTAATCCATTGGACTTTAAATAAAAGCCCACATGTGAACCAGACTCATTCTTACTAAAAAAAAACAAGCCCACATGTCTCCTTTTAATATATTAATATAATAGTGCAGCCCACTAATTAAATAATAGACATATTATATTCTTGATATATTAAAAACAATTCTAGATGGACCCTTAAATCGGCCCGGTAGAATATATCAAGTGATCCATGCAAATACGTGTGGATTGGGGATCTTGGCGGGCTATCTAAATTTAAGCTTCAATAGACACAACCTAATCACAATCAACAAATGATTCACTTAGGTCCAATCTATTAATTTTAACTCATTCCACTAAAGAGCTAAAATTGAACTCTTAAATAAAGATAGAATAAGGAGATGTTTCTCATTCATACCCTAGACAATCTTATAGGAGATGGTGTATCCTCGTGAATAATATCAGTAATTGCCAAGAGCTCATAGACTGCCTATAGCTTTCCAAGTTACCATATTTCCTCATATGACCACATTTCGAACTTGGATACTTTGACTTGTCCAGAAGCCATGTTTTCAATAATCATTATTGAAAGCTCAACGTTGAGATTTAATATCCAATACCTTAAAACATCCATATGATGATATTATGCTCTCATTTAATAAATGGAGCCACGATGTCCATATCTATAAATGAAGTCCTCTATCGATTAACAAATGTATACCACCAAACTATCGAGGATAGACTATGCTATATAATCGTACTCATTGATAGCTCTAATGATAACACTTGCAACCATAAGTCCATCATTTATCTCAGGATTAAGATAGACTCTCCGATTGTCCTCTTTAATGAAAAGACTTATATCTAGTGACGATTCTAGATAAAGTATTTCATTGTGATCCAGTTCAATGCACCTAGTGCACTAGATTCTTTTACTCGAAAACCTTTCGATGATTTTAGACTCATCATATTCATTTGATCCCACTCAAATGCTAGAAAAGAATTCTACAACTTTAACAAGATAGAGGTGCCCAACCTTTAACTTAAGTTGTGAGCGTTATTCAAGACTAACTAAAGAATTGTGTCTACCTCATACATATCCGGATGTATGAACAATTCCTCATGTCTCATAGTCTTTTGACCTTATGATTATTTACCTTGACAATTATAATAATAAATGCTATAAGTAATTGTAAGAATCAGAATTCACATTATTAATATGAGAAGATTGTCAATTACAATATTACACTTTTGCCATTGAGCATAATCCTAACACTATCCTACTAAGGTGGTCTGCTACCACATTTTCGCAACCCTTCTTGTCCCGGATTTCTAAATCAAACTCCTGCAACAGCAATACCCACCTAATCAGCCTGGGCTTTACATCTTTCTTTTGGAGTAAATATCGCAAAGCCGCGTGGTCTGAGTATACCACAACCTTGGCACCTACCAAGTACTGACTGAATTTCTCAAGAGCAAAAATGACAGCAAGTAATTCCTTCTCTGTTGTTGAATAGTTCAACTGTGCATCATTCAAAATCTGAGATGAGTAATATATAACCTGCAGGTCTTTTCCTACCCTGTGACCCAAAACTACACCTACAGCAAAGTCAGATGCATCGCACATTATTTCAAATGGTAAATCCCAAATTGGTGGTGCAATTACCGGAGATGAGGTCAAAGCCTCTTTTAAAGATTCAAATGCCACCTACACATTCTGCACTAAACACAAAATCTTTGTCCTTTTGTAGCAACAAGCACAGTGGTACGGAGATCTTTGAAAAATCCTTGATGAATCTCCTGTAGAACCCCACATGCCCAAGGAAAGACCGGATGTCCTTCATATTGCGAGGAGGTGGCAAACTCTTGATTACTTCAACCTTGGCCTTGTCTACCTCAATCCCTTTTTCAGATATTATGTGGCCCAAGACAATCCCGTGTTGCACCATGAAGCGGCATTTCTCCCAGTTCAACACCAAATTGTTTTTCATACATCTTTGTAGCACTAATGATAAGTTGTCAAGACACAACCAGATAGAGTCCCCGAATACCAAGAAATCATCCATGAAGACTTCAATAATCTCTCTAGCCATATCCGAAACACAACGAAACCATACACCTTTGAAACGTACCCGGGGCATTGCAAAGACCAAAGAGCATTCTTCGGAAATCATAGGTTCCATAGGGACATGTAAAAGTGGTTTTCTCATGGTCCTCTGGAGCAATAACTATTTGATTATACCCAGAATATCCATCCAAAAAATAGTAGAACTGATGCCCTACCAATTGCTCTAGCACTTGATCAATGAAAGGTAAGGGAAAATGGTCCTTCTTGGTAACCGCATTCAACTTGCGGTAGTCTACGCAAACTCGCCACCATGTCTGGAGTCTTTGTGCCACCAACTCACTCATCTCATTTTTCACTACTGTAACTCCGGATTTCTTTGGGACCACATGAATGGGACTAACCCATATATTATCTGATATAGGGTATATAATCCCCGCATCGAGAAGCTTCAATATCTCTTTTTTTACCACCTCTTGCATAATCGGATTCAGTCTCAATTGTGCCTCCCGTGTTGGTTTGGCGTTTTCTTCTAGCAAAATCTTATGCATACACATGGTGGGACTTATTCCCTTTATATCATCTATGAACAAACCAATGGCTTCTCTATATTCTTTCAACACTCCAAGTAAACTATCTTCTTGACTTTCCTCCAAATTAGTGGCAATGATAAATGGGTTCAACTTTTCTTCGTCTAGAAACACATACTTCAGGTTCGATGGGAGTGCTTTCAATTCAAGTCTTAGAGGAAGCTCTTCTAATGGTACCAGGTCATCTTCATTTTCTTCCCTTTCGAATTCCTCCTCAACAGTGATATCTAACTCCTCCTCTAAGAAATCCACGGTGTTACAATCGTGGGAACCCACTGGGTATGACAAAGAGTCAAAGATGTTGAACTCTACTGTTTTGTCTACTACCTTCATGGTAAGCTTCCCTACATGCATATCGATCACTACCCTAGCTGTCGCTATGAAAGGCCTACCCAACAGTAACTTCACATCTCTTTCGTCTCTTTCTTCATCCATGTCAATCACCACAAAGTCAGCAGGTATAATTAACTTTTCTATCTGTATTAACACATCTTCGATAATGCCCTTAGGGCTTCTCGCATAAGCATCCGCTAAGACAAGAGACATGGTGGTTTTCCTGAGGTCATTCAAACCCAGCTTCTTGTAGACCGAGAACGTCATGAGATTAATGCTTGCTCCTGAGTCCAACATTGCTCTTTCACGATTTGAACCACCAATTGTAATGTCAATTATAAAACTTCATGGGTCTTCCATTTTCTAGGGCAATGTCCGTTGAATTACTGCACTGACATTCTCATTTAGACGCTCATGTTGTTTCGGCCTAAATCTCTCTTTATCCTTACTCAAATCTTTGAAAAATTTACCATAAGCTGGCATTTTCTGAATAACATCTAAGAGTGGTAAGTTGATAGTTACCTTGGAAATGAGATCATAGATTTCCTGATGCGATTTCTTCAATTTAGAGTTTTTTAGCCTCCCTGGAAAGGGTATAGGCGGCACATAGGGGTTTGATGACTTATGGAGACGAGGTCTTGATTCTGGGTCTGCTAACTGAACACCATCTTCTTTTTTTAACTCTTTCTCACTCTCTACCTCCGTATGAACTACCTCATCTTCTTCTGTGATGGTTTCCTTATCATTTTATTTCAAAACCTTCCGCTTTTGAGGACTGCCCTTGCACTAGCTTGTTTCGGTTGGCTCGGAAATTTTCCTTTCTCTCTTTCCTGTAACAATTCGGCCAACTGGCCTATTTGGAACTCAATCCTGTGAATAGACGCGTCCATCTCTTTTGATTGCCTATCATTCTTCCACATGTATGTCTCCCAACTCTCTAAATGTGCTTGTTGTAGCAACTGGACCTCTTGCGTATCCTGGTTGGCTGACTGCATGAACTCTCCTATCCATTCATCAAATGTTCCCATATTTAGCCGACCAGCAGTAATGTCCCCTGGAGTCTGTGCCGCTTGCACAACCTCCTTTGTTCTCTGTTCCACTAATGGGGTCTCTTCAGTCCCTTTCAAGTAGTTCTTTAGCAAAGCTGCTAGTCTCTTTTCGGTTGAAAACTCTTCACCCACATTGCATTCCTCCTGGAAAACCTGCTCACCTCCCCATTCCTGACTAAATGGGTCAATATCAAGCTCGTACTCAGATCCCGAATTTTTCCACAGGGCATCCATGAACCTAGAATATCGAAAAAAAAACTACCCACAACGTAAAAATATATGAACGAAGTAATGGCAGAACTGTAAATAACTATAAATATTACTCATGCAAAACTAATCAAACTAAACCTGCCGCTCCCCGGCAGCGGCGCCATTTGACGAACGGTTCACTAATGTCGTTTTAAAAGATCAATTCGTCAAAAATATTTTTAAAACCTCACGAAGCCTAAATTGGTTTGGAAAAAACAAGTATGGTGGCAAGTGGGGTGTCGTCCACAGGGAGCGGAGCTAGCTAAGATTAGTTATTGCTAGAGTAATGTTAATGTATATATATAATAAACTAAACATAAAATGATGAAGATGTAGATGGTGAATTATCCTATTAGTAATACTAAATTAATTATGCAAACTAGAGGAAAGGGAAATGGGATGAAGGATATATAGATGATGGAAACTAAGGAGTTAACAGATACGTAAGTAAATACTGGGCAATGCAAGAAACTTGTAAATAGGCACGTCAATTCAAAGGCAACCGACCTAGGATGTATAGAGTCAGTTATTTATCCTTAGAAAGTGGTCAACCTAGGATGTATAGTGAGGACCACCTATTAGGGATTTATCCGTCGTAAACCACCAACCTAGGATGTATAGTGTTGATTGTTCGTCGGATTCTGAAAATGAAGCTCATCTACCTGTCAATGACTCAACCGATTGTAAATGTTGTCAACTTAGGATGTATAGTGATGACTTTTAATCCTCTCACGAGATCCAACCTAGGATGTATAGTGCCTGAAACGCGATCGAGGTTAGATTAAGACCGCGATTTAAAAGTCGGAATTCATGACGTTCCGTCCATTCATTTAAGCAAGAAACAACTAAATAGGATGTATATCTAGATGCAATACTCATACATAATCCAAAGAGATCTTGCTAAGAGGATGTATCTACACAAGAAATCAATGATAACCATTCATGACAAGAATAGAACAATGAAAGATAGACATGAATATAAATATAACATCAAGTTTATGTACAAGCCCAATATCCTACTAACTACTCCATCAACCCCTTAGAGGGGATTTAGCTACTTATTAAAACTAGGAAAATAAGAAAAAGGAAAGAGAAAGAGCCTTTGGAGAACATCTCCTTCCTTGAAATTGCTTCAATCTCCTACCTTCCTTGAAGTTGAGTAGAGAATGTAAGTGTGTGAGAGAGAGAGAGAGATTCTAGATCTAAGTTGTGTAAAACCTCTGAAAAACGGAGTCAAAAGCTTTTTAAAACATTTTTATCCTATTCTATTTATACAACATACAAAAATAGGTCACTTAAACTTCAAAAATCAAATTGGCGTGCGCGGAGTGCGGGTGGAGTGCGGGTGAATTACCCTCACTTTATGGGTTGTCTTCATCTTCAGTTCTCAGATCTGGGAAATAGTGCGGGTGGAGTGCGGTTGGATTACCCGCACTTGACCCGCACTTGACCCGCACTTGACTTGTAATTTACTGTCAGGTGCAAAATCCACTCCTCTGTCTTGAGCAATAGTGTGGGTGGAGTGCGGTTGGATGACTTGCACTGTACCTGCACTTTAACGTGAGGTGCAAATCAGATTCTTTGGTTTTGGCAACAGTGCGGGTGGAGTTCCGTTGGATGACCCGCACTGTACCCGCACTGTACCCGCACTTTAACTCTTCACCTGTATCAGGTGCTGGCTACGAGCATGAGTGCTGTTGGAGTGCGGTTTCGACCCGCACTTGACCCGCACTGTAGAGCTGCTTGTGATCCTTTGTCTTTACTTTTTACCCCTTTTCTGTCGGAACCACCACAACATACTTCTGATCCTATCATTTCATCATTTCCTACAATTACGCACACAACAACCCATTAGAGATACCAGAACGCACAATTTGTATGTGTTAAGACCGTTAATACATACTACACTACTTAGCACTGAAATGTTTAAGGTTGAAAAACCAAAAACTAAACGACATAAGATTTTTCCAGATAATGACACGTATCTTTGGCATCTAAGGCTTGGTCACATCAACCTTGACCGGATATATAGACTAGTAAAAAGTGGACCTTTAAGTAAGTTAAATGTTGGCACCTTACCTGTTTGCGAATCCAGTTTAGAAGGTAAGGTGACTAAGAGACCTTTTACTGGAAAATGGCTTAGAGCTATAGAGCCACTAGAACTCATACATACAGACGTTTGCGGATCGATGAATGTAAGAGCTAGAGGCGGCTGTGAGTATTATGTCACCTTTATAGATGACTACTCAAGATACAGATATGTCTACCTGATGCAACGAAAGTCGGAAACATTTGAAACGTTCAAAGAATTTCGAGCTGAAGTTGAGAATTAATTAGGTAGGACTATCAAGTCACTACGATTGGATCATGGCGATGAGTACCTTGACCAAGAGATTGAAGACTTTATGGTAGAGCATGGGATAGTTTCCCAACTCATAGCTCTCGATACACCTCAGCAAAATGGTGTAGCGGAGATGAGAAATAGAACCCTGATGGAAATGGTGAGATCTATGATTAGTTTCTCATCATTACCAAATTCCTTCTAGGGATATGCGTTACAAATAGCGGCATACAATTTGAATGTAGTGCCATCCAAATCTGTTCCTAAGACTCTCCTAGAGTTGTGGAATGGTCGTAAAGCTAGTTTGTGACATTTCCACATATAGGGGTGTCCAGCACACATACTAAGAACATAACTGGAAAGCTAGATCCCAAGTCTGTGGTCTGCTTGTTTGTAGGATACTCCAAGAAGACCAGAGGTGGACACTTCTATAGTCCCGAAGATAACAAAGTATTATCGATAAATGCAACGTTTCTTGAGGACAATTATATAAGTGACCATAAACCTTGTTCTACGATTGTATTGAATGAGTTGGAGCCTGGTGAGACTAGTGCTTCATTAACAAGAGTTGTTGATCCATAAACATCTGAGAGTCAGATGGTTCCTGATCAGGATACACTATCACCAAGACGTAGTGGGAGGGTTGTAAGACAACTTGAACGCTATTTAGGTATAGGTGAGGGACAAAGTGTTGTCTCTACTAATATTGTGGATGATCCATTAACATTTAAGAATGCAATATAAGATCTTGATAAAGAGGAATGGCTTAAAGCTATGAATCTCGAGATGGAGTCTATGCACTCCAACTCAGTCTGGATCTACAAGAGAAATATAGGAGTAGACGGGAAGGTAGAGACCTTTAAAGCAAGGCTAGTGGCTAGGGTTATACCCAGAAAGAGGGGGTCAATTATGAAGAGACCTTCTCGTTAGTAGCCATATTTAAGTCTATTAGGATTCTCTTATCTATTGCTGCTTATTTTGATTATGAAATTTGGCAAATGGACGTCAAGACTGCATTCTTGAATGACAATCTTGACGAGAGCATCTATATGATGTTACCAGAGGGATTTGTGTCTCAAGATCAAGAGTAAAAGGTTTGCAAGTTGCAAAGGTCCATCTATGGACTTAAGCAAGCATCTAGATCTTGGAACATCAGGTTTGATGATGTGATCAAAACCTACGGCTTTGAGCAGAACGTCGATGAGCCTTGTGTCTACAAGTGCATCATTGACAAAAAAGTAGTTTTCTTGGTCCTATACGTGGACGACATCCTACTAATTGAGAATGATGTGGGAGTGTTATCTGATGTAAAGGGCTGGCTGTCTAGCCAATTCCAAATGAAAGATTTAGGAGATGTGAGTTATGTTCTTGGGATCTAACTTATAAGGGATTGTAAGAACAAACTCATAGCACTGTCTCAGGTATCATATATCGACAAGATTCTTGTGCGTTTTTTGATGCAGAACTCTAAGAAAGGTAGTTTACCTTGTAGGCATAGTGTTCACTTGTCTAAGGAACAGTGTCCTAAGACACCTCAAGAAGTTAAGGATATGAGACGTATACCCTATGCATCAGTAGTAGGTAGTCTCATGTTTGCTATGTTATGCACGAGACCCGACGTCTGCTATGCAGTGAGAGTAGTCAATAGATACCAGTCTAACCCAAGATTGGATCATTGGGTTGCTGTCAAGATCATTCTCAAGTATCTTCGGAGAACAAGAAACTATATGTTAGTGTATTCTAGACAGGATTTGATCCCGTTTAGATACACGAATTCTGATTTGCAGTCAGACAGGGATTCTAAGAAATCCATGTCTGGATCAGTTTTCACCCTGGGTGGTAGAGCTATTGTATGGAGAAGTATTTAGCAATCTTGCATTGCTGACTTCACCATGGAAGCCGAATATGTAGTCGCTTGTGAAGCTGTTAAAGAGACTGTTTGGCTCCGTAAGTTTTTGAGTGATCTGGAAGTTGCTCTAAATCTGGATAAGCCCATCACACTTTATTGTGATAACATTGGTGCCATGGCTAATTCCAAAGAACCAAGAAGCCACAAGAGAGGGAAGCATATAGAGAGAAAGTATCATTTCATTAGAGAGATAATGCAGAGAGGAGATATGATCATCACAAAGATAGCCTCACAAGACAATCATGCTGATCCATTTATGAAGACCTTACCGGGTAAAGTGTTTTCCGGTCTCCTAGATGGTCTAGGGTTACAAAACATGCCTCACATGCTTTAGTGCAAGTGGGAGATTGTTGGGATAGATGCCCTAAAGTTGTAATTTGTAAATGGATTTATGAAATAAATAAAAAAGAAAAGTTGAATTCATTATTGTTGTGTTGTTTATTTTATAACTTGTGCATATATTAACATCCTAAGGGAGAATCAGTCTGTTGACCTACAAACTATGTATAAATAGAAAAGAAAGGAAATGAAAAGAGGAGACTACTATTCGACAGGCATACGACAAACAATCACCCATTCCCTAGAGAGAATTGGGAGAAAAGATAAAAGAATTTCTGTACTGTATTTGTATACCATGCACATTCAATAAAAACATTCTTGCTTTCTTATCATTTTATAGATCATTGCTACACATACAATAAATCTTGGCCACCACCTACGTGGTAGTGGTTTCGAGAGGCGTTAACTCAGATTTCTCATCCCGAGCAAAACTTCAGTTAACAGATATGATTTGATATAGTATATTTCCTATATGGTGTATTTCTTATGAGTTCCTGTTTTGAATCCCTTGTATAGACTATATATAGACTTCATATTGTACAACATAATTATTCAAAGAAATACAATTCTTTCTCATATTCTATCACCATTGAAGAGACATGTTTGTCTCTGCACCAAATTAAATACATTAGGGATTAAATACACAGATTAAACACACTAGGAATTAAACGCACTGATTAAACACGTTAGAAATTAAACTAGTGATCTGTTTAATTGATTAAAACTGGTGTGTTTAATTAAAGAAGACTGATGTTTAATTGACAAAGACCAGTGTGTTTAATTGAGAAATTATTATAGGTATTTTTGTCTTATCGGTATAAAATTTGGTAAAAACAATTAAAACACTAATACTAGATAAAAATAAAAACTCAACTAATTATATGGTTAATTTCTATTTTAACCCAAATTATATATATATATACATTATCTATTCTCAACATTTTTTTCAACTCCCCATTAAAAAAAAATAGCGAAAACAAAAATAAGAGAACAAAAACAGCGGCGGCAGCAAAAAAAGTGGTTAAACAGAATCAGCGAGCATGGATTTTCACGCCGAAGCACAAATAGAATTCTCAACCAAATCTTCCACCCACCACTACTCCATTTTCTCCACCACTCAGAAGACGATATGTTGCAGGCCTCTATCGCTCCCCTCCACGTCACACTCCCCGTCCCACGTGTCAATCTCAGCTCTTTCCACCCACCACCGTCAGCTGCATTTCCAATCACCCACCAGCCGCGTCTCCGCCTCTCGCTGACCACCGGCAGCGGTGTTGCTCCTCTGGCATTTCTTGACTTCAGTGGTGGCAAAGGGTACCTCTTTTTATTGTTAAATCTTTCACATTTTTGTTCGGTTTAAATTTTTTTTTGGAATAAATTAGATTTATTTATTGCATTTTGCAGAATGAGTGGTTTTCATGATGTTGAGCTGAGAGTACGAGATTACGAGTTGGATCAATATGGGGTTGTTAACAATGCTGTTTATGCGAGCTATTGTCAACATGGTGAGAGTGAGACCACCTGTAAATGTTTTCTCATTCTTCTTATATTGGATACATTATATCATTAATCATTTGCTTAGTTTAGATTATGTGTTTAGGCATTGAAATTTGGTGTTTTCAATTGGGTTTTCAGTTTAATTGGCATTTCTAATTGTTGGGTTGATGTTGTTCTATTAAATTTCTGAAACAAGAATTGGTTTCACATTTGGGTTCCTTGCTGGCCTTTGTGATTTGTTAAGTTCAATTGTCGGGTGCCGATACTTGGCATAAAGATAAAATTTTAGTTTGTGGTCTTAGTTTGGAGTATGTAACTTTATCTTGACCTAGGACACAGGTTAAGAGGATCCTTATAAATTTTATTACAGGCATTGGTTAACTGGAAATTTACTTCTCAGAAGAAGACCCTATAAGTACTAATAATGGCATCAGACTAATATTTTCCATCATTTGTGTTTCTTTTATTATATATGTAACAGTGGAAGGCATTAGTTGATTCATGTTTTGTATGTGGGTTTGTGGGTGGTATGTAGTGGTAGTTGTTTCCTACTTTTTGTTTGGAACTCGTAAAAGAGAAACTGATCTATAAGGATAGAGGGAAAATGTTGAAACTTTCTGGTCCGTCATATTTCAAGTTGTTCAAACTTGTTACTTCCAAATGGGAAATAGGCGAGGAGCCAAGGACTGAGTTTTACCAATTGTTGGTCAGAAACGAAGGACGTGATTATAGTTTTATTGATTGTGGATTGAGCTCATGTATGTTTCATAGAAAAGTGAAGAATCTGCTTGTTTCATACTTATAAAACCTTTGATGTAGACTGAGCTCTGCTCCTTCACTATCTTATTTAGGTCGTCATGAACTCTTGGAAAGTATTGGTATCAATTGTGATGCCGTTGCTCGCACTGGTGACGCATTGGCACTATCAGAGTTGTCAATCAAATTCATGGCACCATTAAGAGTATGCTTCTGATCTTTAAATTGTGATTTACTAAGCCCCTTGTCCTTTATATCAATTTATAGCTTATATGGTCAATGCACCTAAAACTTAGGTGATTGATATGTTAGCTTAGCGTGGTGTGGAGATAAGAGTAGCTATTGATGTGGAATGGTGTGAAGTTGGTATTCACTTCTCAAATGCACTTTTCCATACACAGTTTTGTACACTATAGTAAAGAGCATATCTGGGGACTGGGATAATAAAGACAATTGAAATTTACAGTTTTGGTTTCGTGTCGCCTAAAATGGTCAAGTCATTATTTGCAATTACGCCTTTTTGTCTAAATTAATTGATTTGCAACTTCGAATCATAGTAATGAACTTTAAAGAGTGTCCTGTTACCTGATTGTAAGTCTCGATGATGTCAATGCAATATGCATAATGCATGATACAATTAGTGACTGCAAACAGATATACTAATTGTTATATTCCAAAGATCTTATTTATATAAATATTTGTTCATGGTACTTTGCAACTAGAGCGGAGAGAAGTTTGTTTTGAAGGTTAGGATCTCTGGCTCCTCAGCTGCCCGCTTGTACTTTGAACACTTCATCTTCAAGTTGCCAAACGAAGAGGTTTGTGTTTTTCATCACTGAACTTCACTTCTATATTGTTTTTAGGATCTGTCATGATGCTCATACTCTTAACTATGTTCTGCAGCCTATTTTGGAGGCAAAGGCCATTGCAGTTTGGCTTGACAGAAACTACCGTCCTGTCCGCATTCCACTAGAGATGAGATCAAAATTTGTTCAATTCATTCGCCAGGAAGAGTCTCATTAATTACAATGCAACAAGAACTTTCTGGAATAGAATTCTTGATTAAAATCGCCATCGGGTTAGGTAACATATATTCACACTTCCTCTCATCACTCATTTTTCCCTTTGAAAAAATGGGAAAACATTCCAGGCACTGTGTTATCTACCTTGGAACAGTCTCTTTAAGCTACATGTAGAAAAATCAGTTCCTACAAACAAATACAACTGATATGACTTTCTTGGAAAATATGTAAGCACCAATAAGTTTGTGCTTATTTGATAAATAAAGATGCATTTTTGTGTGTATAATTGTTGTTGATGGTGATTTCTGGTAAGTCAACAAGTCAACGTTTTGCTGTGACAATCTTTAAGTAAGAAGAACGAGAATAACAAGAACAAGAGATTTTAAGTGGTAAAACTCCGATAACGGAGAAACATCCACTGCTGCCGCGTAGCGACGAGAATAATTCACTATGAAAATTAATGGTTACAATATTTTTTCTCTCTCCTTTACAATGATCGTTCGGTCATATTTATATCCCATGTTACCCTAATTTTATTCGTACAAGTCTTGGATTCATTAGTTAGAATCCTACTCATATACTAGTAGAATGAACCGATCGGGATTTGCTTCTTGCACATCAACTCGGAATTTGTATTCAAACCAAACTCTACTTGATAAGGTAGGGGATCATCTTTCTTGTTTAGGCTGAGTAGAGGTCTTTGACGAGTAAAACTCTTATCTTAGGTGATGTGTCGCATATTAGCATCCTTCAATCCCTGCTTGACACGTCACAAGGAATTTTTCATACAACAATACCCCTTTAAATTTCTGAGTCGAGTAATTCCTGCTTGATGAATTGCCTGAGTAACTGCTATTCTGATTAGACAATTGGTATTCGGTGTAGTTTCTACTTACTCGGCGTGAGGTATTTAATTAGAATCCCACTTTATCGTTTTCTTCAATAACCGTCATTAATTAATTGGGGCTAAAGCAATTGATTCCATCCCCACTCACTTTTTCAGAATTAATTTCCACATCATAAATCCCACTACGTGATGATGATAGCCTTAATGATAGCGACGTTTGGAGTCTTGCAGTCGTTTTGCTTTGCCACATGTCATCTCTTAAAAGGGGATGTCAGGCGTTTTTTATGGAAAGGCTCAACTTTTGTATTCCCACGTCATTTATGCACGTTGCTCGAGTTTCCCGCTTCCTGTGGACATGACGTCACCCAGGTTTAATTCAAAATTTGAGTATTTAAATCTCACTGGACTCTTCATTGTCTCCATTTTTGTTTGACTATACTTTTTTTTAAACGATAGCAGTTTTTTTTTCTGAAGCTCGAAGAATCCCAGACATTTTTCCAGCATCTTTTAAGCTTCTACTTTCTAGGTGATTTAACTTCTAGCTCCTTTGCTTATCGTTTAACTCTTTAAATCTGCTAAAGCCCATTTTCTGATCAAGATTATGGATCCTGAGGCCAAGCATCACATATTTTTTTCAAAATGATGATTGCGATCAAGCAAGGGGATACTCTTACAATGGAGCTAGAAAGATGCTGCTTATCGGGGAAGCAAGAGTCCCTCGGGAAATCAGAATTAGGCGCCAAGAGGTCCTCGAATCTGACATTGAAGATGAGCATAAGAACGTCAGAATTTCCTTCTCGGCTTAACAGGCCTGCGTATATGATTTTGAGCCAAATGTTGTCGGGGAAAGAGAGCTAAGGCAATACACGGGCATGTTTGATCTTGATACAAACATCATTTAGCTGATACCCACTGGGGAAAGGGTTGCTTAGAACCCCCCGCCTGTGGCCGTGGCGCTCTATGGTGCCATGTTAAGTTGTGGTGTTACTCTGCCGCTCTAACCTTTCATCGCCCGTTTCCTCGCCGAAGCCCGCATCTCTCCGGCTCAGCTTGCTCCGAATGGTAACCGGATCCTGATGTGGAAGTGGCGCATATGGCACAGGCTAGGTTTGCCATCGCCAAACCATTAAGAGATCAGACACTTCTATACTCTTAGGCAATCGAGTCAGTCAAGCACTCTTTTCCTTCTCTCCAGTCAGCCTGACCATTGGATTCCGAAAGGCGTTGAGTAGTCTAGGGCCGTCCAAGTATGTCCTGAGGAGAAGATGAAGAGCTTTATTTGGGGCCTCCCCTTTTCGAACAAATTCTTAAAGAACAATTGGTTCTTCATTGGAGGTAATTGGGGGCAGCAAGTTACATCAGTAGGGGTGTGCAGGATCCAAATCCAATCCAATAGTATCCACTGGATCGGATCAAATCCATTGGATTGGACTGGATTCGAGGGGATGATCGCATCGGATCGGATCCTAAATTCTAAAATCTATTAGATCGGATCGGATCGGATCGGATCGGATCTTGGATTTAAGTTTGAAAATCCGCCAAATCCGTCGATCCGCCTAAAATATCAGGTCTTATTTTTTTATTGGGCAATTTGCCTATTTATACAAGAACAAAATAATTTACAAAAGCAATTTATAGAAGAGTATAAAAGACCAAAGCATGCCACAACAAGCCTAAAATATGAATACCAAATACATTAAAACCCAAAACAAAGCAAAACCCACACTACTAAAAAATAAAAATCTAGATTCAAGACAACAAAGACCACACTGTTACTAGTTTAGCTGTTTAGGTTTTTAATTTTCTTTAGATAATAAAAACCTGGGTTTTGTGTTGTTTCACATGTTTTTTAGAAGAAAATTCAGCAACTTGTGTTGATATTGCTTGGATGATTTTATTTAATGTTGAACAATTGGATGATTTTAGATGGAGCTGTTGTTTAAGGATTATAAACTTTTTGAACTTTATAAGTTTACAAGTTATGTTATGTATTTTTTTTACTGTTAATTTTATTTGAATTAATTAATAATGTTTGAATTATTTATTTAATTTTATTTATTTCAAATAATAATTTTTTATATGTTAAGAACAACTTTATATTAATTCGATCCATTGGATCGGATCTAATAGTAATTGAATCGGATCGGATCGGATCCCATTATAAAATTGGATCGGATCGGATTGCAATTTTTTCCCATCCAATCGGATCGGATCTTGGATCATGGCAAATCCATTGGATCTGATCCGCCGCACACCCCTAGTTACATTTAATGTTTCCGGGCAACAAATTGAACGTCAGGTGCCCCGGTTTTTCACGTCTCCTGAGTCGTGGAATAATACTCCTCCCACCTTCTCGGCAACTGAGATGATTGACTTGTGTAGAGTAGCAGTGCGTCCTTTGGAGAAGAGGGGCATATCTTTTCTCCTTAATGAGGAGATGATGATTAAAGCAAACTATTTTCCTCAGCTGTTAGCTAATCGCAAGCGACGTAAGTTCTCGTCCTACTGGTTACTTCTTTCTTCAATTTGATTACTATTTATTTTAATCTTGTAAAAATCTCTATTTTATGATTGGCTTATTTCATGACAAACCACACCACATTGGGGATGATTGTGTAATGGGTAGCTTAGGTCCAGGTCGGCAAGCTTCCAAACATCTCCATGACTTCAAGAGCAAAAGGTATACTTACTTGACTTTGTCTCTTGAAGAGTTTAGGTGCACACACACACATACTTCATGCATGCCTTGTTCATCTTGCATTTGTGTTCTTTATTGTGTATATGTGTGCATCCGTTACACAACTCACACGAGCACGTCTTTGTTTGTCTTTACGTGTGGTTGTTTTGTTTTATGTTTTCCTTGTGTGTTTGGAAACGTCCTCACTCGCACGATGGCGTGCTTGTGTTTTATCCATGCTTGCACGTTGGTGTGCTTGAGTCTTAGCCCGATTTCTGACCATAGAGAGGCTCCATTTGTGCTCTCTTGGATTGGTATTTGTTACATGGTTTTATACCATGAGTTTGGGGATTTTTGTTATGGACTAATTCTGACATTTGGTCACTCTTTTGACCATAAATATTTCTATAGACATCCAAATCTTGTTTTGTCAATTGGAGTAAAAAGTAGACATCCATACCTTTCCAACGGTATTACATTTGATAAATTTCGATGTCGTTTGGTCATGTTTTGAGCCGTTTGAAGTTCAAACTGCAGAGTTGTATCTATGTGGTCGCGGAAGAGGTCGCTGGAGGAGAGACGACCACTTGTCCCATGAAAGCCATGTTAGACCCAAGGGTTACAGATTGCACAGCGGAAGGTTTTAAAATTTTTTATGCAATCATTAAACTAACCCATTTATACAGTAATAATCAAATGCAATAATAAAGTGATGAAACATTTTCATACCTACGTAGGAGGCTCCTTCACTTTGATACGAACTGCTCCTGATTTGAACCACGTGATCTTCCTCGCTATCTCCCGGAACTAGTAACAGCGTGTGGGCGGGTCATGATATTCAGGACCTGTATGGAGGAAGAAGAGAAGAACACACACACAAAAACAAAACCTAGAAAAATAGCACTTGTGGTCTCACCACACCCTATTATTTTTTTTCTTTCTTTTTGTTTTGCTTTTTGCTTTTGCTGTCTGCTGTGTGACGATCACACTTTTATTTGCTTTGTATGTTTTTCACTTTCTCTTTTTCAAAGTAATCTCATTACTTTTCTAATTTGTTTCATTTTGTTCTCTTTTGTTTTCATTTGAATATATATCTCATATATCTTAAAAACAAACAAACCGACATTCGGTTTAAATTTAAAAAAATATATATATCTCATATATATTAAAAACAAACCAAAATCTATTTGATTTTTTAAAACTCAAAGATATCTCATATCTTTTAAAAAAAATAATTAATTTAATATTTATTATTGAATTCAAACATTTTAAATTCAAATTTCAAATATTTAATTTAATAAAATAAAATAATCATATTATTTTATTTTATTCAAAATCAAATATCAACTAAGACCCTCCATTTAGTGATTAACAATATAATTAAATAATCTTATTATTTAATTTATTTAATCATCATTATTCATTAATTAAATAATCCCATTATTCAATTAATTCCCGAATAAATACGTGTCACTTTCGTAACACAATTAATTGGACAATCCAATTAATTAACCGTGACCTTTGTTACCTAAATCGATCGGGCTAGCAAGGGGACCTAATGAACCCACAGTATTTTGAGCTCCAATAATCCTTAGAAATTATTAATTAAACTCTTTAATTAATATTTCATGATTATTAACTTCGGTGTTATTCCACTAAAAACCCGAAGCTGCACTCTCTCAACTGTAGACGTTTTTACACAAACCAATAACTCTCGGTGTCCATCGATATAGCTATTACATATAGTATAATCCTCCACAAGTAGTTCATAATTAGAGCTGGGTCATAATGTCCGTTATACCCCTATAATCATATCTTTCCATTAAATACCATTGATTCTCTAATGAACAATAAATCCTACATTCCTTACGGAATTAGGAGAGCGCTCATATTGTTCAAGCCCCGAATCAACCCTTAAGGGAACTACCATCTACTTCTCACAAGAAGGAGTGGATTCCACTATTGTGTACAAACCTTCCCAGCCACAAGCCAAACCGCGATCCCAACATATGGAGTATATTGATTGGGAATGCAACTCCGACCTCACCCATGGTATATCAAAGACCACGATCTAACCTGAAGGAGTCGATAAGACACTCAGGATTAAGATCACCCACATATAGCCATCATTAGTTGATATATATGAATCTCATCGTTAAACGGATCTTAGTGAGAGATTCATATAAATCATGGCCCAGTCCTATATGATCATATCATACAAGGTGCCTCCATTCTCATATCTACATATGAATGATCCAGGATAGGATCACCGTACACTACGAAATGGACCGCAGCTGTAGATTAACCACAAATAAAGTACCCAGCTTTATTTGCTATCTACGGACTCTTTAGATTGCTCGTTTCAAACTGAGTCCATCTATATATGACACTCATATACTCAGTTTGAAATTACATCGGGCAATTTTGGATGTTAAGTGCACATGTTATATAAAGTATGACACAAAATGAATGAATATACTACTTCTTTTATTTATGTTCAAATTATATTTACATATTACAAGCTTTAGGGCAAAAAACCCCAACAATCTCCCACTTGCACTAAAGCATAGTGAGTCATGTCTCGTAACCCTAGACCTTCTTGGTGACCTTCAAACACTTTAGCCGGTAAGGTCTTCGTAAATGGATCAGCATGATTGTCTTGTGAGGCTATCTTGGTGACGATCACATCTCCTCTCTGCACTATCTCTCTAATGAGATGATACTTTCTCTCTATATGCTTCCCTCTCTTGTGGCTTCTTGGTTCTTTGGAATTAGCCACAACACCACTGTTATCACAATAAAGTGTGATGGGCTTATCCAGATCTGGAACAACTTCTAGATCACTTAAGAACTTACGGAGCCAAACAGCCTCTTTAGCAGCTTCACAAACGGCTACATATTCGGCTTCCATGGTGGAGTCAGTAATTCAATATTGCTTTATACTTCTCCACACAATGGCTCCACCACCTAGGGTGAATATTGATCCAGACGTGGATTTTCTAGAATCCCTGTCTGACTGAAAATCAGAATCTGTGTATCCTATCGGGATCAAATCCTGTCCGGAATACAATAGCATATAGTTTCTCGTTCTCCGAAGATACTTGAGAATAGTATTGACAGCAACCCAATGATCTAATCCTGGGTTGGACTGGTACCTGCTGACTACTCCCACTGCATAGCAGATGTCCGGTCTAGTGCATAACATAGCATACATGAGACTACCTACTGCTGATGCATATGGCACACGTCTCATATCCTCAACTTCTTGAGGTGTCTTAGGACACTGTTCCTTAGACAAGTGAACCCCATGTCTAGAAGGTAAATTACCTTTCTTGGAGTTCTGCATCGAAAATCGCATAAGAATCTTGTCGATATATGATGCCTGAGACAATGCTATGAGTTTGTTCTTATGATCCCTTATAAGTTGGATCCCTAGAACATAACTCGCCTCTCCCAAATCTTTCATTTGGAATTGGCTAGCCAGCTAGCCCTTTACATCAAACAACACTCCTACATCATTCCCAATGAGTAGGATGTCATCTACGTATAGGACCAAGAAAACTACTTTCTTGTCAATGATGCGCTTGTAGACACAAGGCTCATCAACGTTTTGCTCGAAGCCATAGGTTTTGATTACATCATCAAACCTTATGTTCCAAGATCTAGATGCTTACTTAAGTCCATAAATGGACCTTTGCAACTTGCAAACCTTTTGCTCTTGATCTGGAGACACAAATCCCTCTGGTTGCATCATATATATGCTTTCATCAAGATTGCCATTCAAGAATGCAGTCTTGACGTCCATTTGCCAAATTTCATAATCTAAATAGGCAGCAATGGATAAGAGAATCCGAATAGACTTAAACATGGCTATTGGCGAGAAGGTCTCTTCATAATCGACCCCCTCTTTCTGGGTATAACCCTTGGCCACTAGCCTTTCCTTGAAGGTCTCTACCTTCCCGTCTACTCCTCTCTTCCTCTTGTAGATCCACTTACATCCTATGGGTTTTACCCCATTCGGTAAGTCTACAAGTTCCCAGACTGAGTTAGAGTACATAGACTCCATCTCGAGATTCATGGCTTTAAGCCATTCCTCTTTATCAGGATCTTCCATTGCATTCTTAAATGTCAATGGATCATCCACACTATCAGCAGAGACAAGATCTTATCTCTCACTTACACCCAAATAGCGTTCAGGCTGTCTCACAACCCTCTCACTACGTCTAGGTGGTAGTGTATCCTGACTAGGAATTATCTGACTTTCAGATGTTAATGGATTAACAACTCTAGTTGACTGAGTACTGGTCTCACCAGGCTCCAACTCATTTAATACAATTTTAGAACGAGGTTTATGATCACTTATATAGTTATCCTCAAGAAACGTTGCATTTGTCGATATAAATACTTTGTTATCTTCAGGACTATAGAAGTATCCACCTCTGGTCTCCTTGGAGTATCCTACAAACAAGCAGACCACAGACTTGGGATCTAGCTTTCCAGTTCTGTTCTTCAGCACGTGTGCTGGACACCCCCATATGCGAAAATGTCGTAAACTAGCTTTACGACAAATCCACAACTCTAGGGGAGTTTCAGGAACAGATTTGGATGGCACTACATTCAAAATGTATGCCGCTGTTTGTAACGCATATCCCCAAAAGGAATTTGGTAATGATGAGAAACTAATCATAGATCTCACCATTTCCATTAGGGTTCTATTTCTCCTCTCCGCGACACCATTCTGCTGAGGTGTACCAGGAGTTGTGAGTTGGGACACTATCCCATACTCGACCATAAAGTCTTCAAACTCTTGGTCAAGGTACTTACCTCCACGATCTGCTCGTAGAGACTTGATAGTCTTTCCTAACTGGTTCTCAACTTCAGCTCGAAATTCTTTGAACTTTTCAAATGTTTCCGACTTCCGTTGCGTTAGGTAGACATATCCGTATCTCGAGTAGTCATCTATAAAGGTGACATAATACTCATAACCACCCCTTGCTTTAACATTCATTGGTCCACAGACGTCTGAATGTATAAGCTCTAGTGGTTGTTTAGCTCTAAGCCCTTTACCAGTAAAAGGCCTCTTAGTCATCTTACCTTCCAGACAAGATTCACAGACAGGTAAGATGCCAACCTTTAACTCATTTAAAGATCCGCTTTTTACTATTCTGTTTATCCGGTCAAGGTTAATATGTCCAAGCCTTAGATGCCAGAGATACGTTTCGTTTTCTGGAGAAATCTTATGTCATTTAGTTTTTGGTTTTTCAACTTTAAACATTTCGGTGTTGAGCAGTCTTGTATGCATTAACGGTCTTAACACATACAAATTGTTTTCATTAATTCCTGAACAAATATTCAGACCATTCTTTGCAATAATAACTGATTTATTATCAAAAGAAACAGAATATAATTGTTCTAACAACTTAGAAACGGAAATTAAATTCCGTGTAAATCCAGGAATAAAAAATACATTGTCCAACAAAATAAAATTATTATTACAAAAACGCAATCTAATTACGCCCACTGCTCGTGCCGACACGACATCCCCTGACCCCACTCGCATCAAGAAGGCTCCCTCCTCAAGCTGTGTCCAAGAATCAGTCCACTGCAAAGAAGAACAAACATGGTTAGTGGTCCCTGAATCAACTATCCAGGGTGAAGAATCATCTTCAACTAAACATGACTCAAGAACAAGTGAATCATATTTACCTTTCGCTTTCTTCTTCTTGGCTACCTCCTCCAGATACTGAGGACAATTCATCTTCCAGTGTCCGACCTTATCGCAATGGAAACATTTTCCTTTGCTCTTGTCGATGGAGGCGCCTTTCTTTTTGCTTTGGGCTTTCTTGGGTTTGGGCTTACCCTTCGCCTTCCCAGCAGACCTCTTCCTCTTGTTATTATTGGAGGAAGATGGTTCGCCAACATTTGCCTCACCGGTCTTACTTTAGCTGTCCTTGGTCATGGACTCAAAAGTAGCGAGCTCATTGAGCAACTGTGTGAGACTAAACCTTAACTTGTTCATTCCGTAGTTGTTCTTAAACTGATCGAAACTCTTCGGAAGAGTCATCAGTATGATGCTCACTTGACTGGGTTCATCAATGGCCCCGCCATTGCCTTCTGCCGTGTTGAAGTAGGACATCATGCTCAGGACATGTTCCCGAACTGATGTACCTTCCTTCATGCGAGCGAGCATAGCGGAACGAACAGCTTCTTGTCGCTTTTGCTCGGAGGGCTGCCCGAACATAGCTTGCAATTACTCCATAATTTCAAATGCTGTAGTCATTGCTTCGTGCTTTGTGATAAGCACGTCTGTCATAGAAGCTAACAGATATGTTCGGGCCTTCTCATCAGATGAGACCCATCGCTGGTATGCCTCACGAACAGTTCGTGTGGCATTGGCAGTAGGCACTGGAGGACATTCCTCCGTAAGCAGAAACTTGAGGTCTTTGGTGACCAGTATTGCATTAATGTTAAGTTTCCATTTTGTGTAGTTATCACCAGTTAATTTATCGTTTGCAAGTATTTGTAATAGTGCAAATGACATGGCTGAAAAACATAAATTAATGATTCATTCAGTCATACATTCTAAACATGTGCGAATGTTCGGCATATAATTAAACATGATGCATGAAAATGTTTAATGAACAAGAACAACCCTAAAAACAATGTTTCTATGCCACGACAATCCAACATACCACAAGCAAGTGCCGCCTTAGGGTCGGTCAAATTCTTGCATGTTGGATCGAGACCTTCTCAGTCAAAGGATATACCAGAATAACTCTTATGCCAATATCATTCAACCATCGTTTATTAGGTCAGGTTTTTAATTAACCAATTTAATTAAAACCTTGTGAGTGTAACCCATCATTTCAGATCTCAAGAGCTTAACTCGAGAATTGCCGCCTTAGGGTCGGTCAATCCCGAAATCCCCTCCGAAATCCTATCTGTTAGGAAGTCAACCTTGGTATTGATTCTTATGGAAACCCTCCTTAGGGAGGACGAAAACAAAGCTGTCACGAGGCCCCATTCGAATCTCACGGTGTTGAACTAATGATGGAGACCGCGGGATATAATGTCATATATCCCTCTCCCACTCACTATTTTATAATAAGGGTTTTCTATTAATATTAATGCACCTAGATTAAACTAGATTAAACGGCTAATTATAATCTAAGCGTCAAGTGCATTAATCACAAATTATTAGAATCCTATTCCAATAACTAATAAACTAAATTGATTTTTAACACTTAAAAAATCTAGTTCATTAGTGATAATTCAAATCTATGTAAACTGTTTACTAAGACTAGAATTATTATTAAATGTGTATTTACCAAGTTTTAACTATTAAAACTAAACACATTATTAGGTCCAATTATTATTAGGAGCTTAATCAAATTAATCCTAATATATATATATATATTAAGGACCCTACTAATCTAAGTATTTAAACTCTTTAATGAAAAGATTAGTAATTATTGAGATTTACCAAGTTTTTACTCCTAAAAACTAATCCCATTAAAAGTAGCCAATTATGTGAATAACCCATTTTAATCAAATTAAAAAAAAATTAAACACATAATATAGATGGCTATAATGCATGTATGATATATCAACATATATATATATATATATATGTGTAGGCACAACTAATTTAAATGATATGTATATGCATGGCAATGCTTAATCATCAAATAATTAAAACATACATGAGTTGACCGAGTGTTGTGGATTATTTAACCTAAAAATTGGAATCTAATTACAAAAAAATATTCCCAAGGCATCCCTTGGTCTTCTTGTAATTTCCAAGACTTCCAATCTCTTCAGGTCATGTGTGGGATGTGCTGTGCTCGCTGGTAGGCATGCATGCGATGTGCTGTGCGAGCTAGAGGAAGTGCGCTGTGCTGTGCGCGCTAGAGGAAGTGCGCTGTGCTGTGCGCGCTGGAGGAAGTGCGCTGGTGGGCTTGCGCTGGTGGCGCGCGCTGGAAGCATGCGCAGGACTTTGAGCGCTGGTAGGCTCGCGCAGCTGCATGGGATCGCAGGTGGCAAGTCCTGCGATTACAATGTTGTTTTTTTTTTTTAATAATACAACAGTAAAATAAAAAAAAAGAAATTATAACAACTTTATACAACCCAGAAACACTCTAAATCCACAATAGCATAAAAAATTACGATCAACCATGTTTTCTTAAATTAAACAATTTAATTAAAAAACATCATGCACTCATCAAAAAAATATGTGCCTACACATTCATACATTTCAGGAGTAATCGAATTCGATTATACTGTACAAAAATTGGCTCTGATACCAATTGTTGGACCCAAGGGTTACATATTGCGCAGCGGAAGGTTTTAAAATTTTTTATGCAATCATTAAACTAACCCATTTGTACAGTAATAATCAAATGCAATAATAAAGTGATGAAACATTTTCATACCTACGTAGGAGGCTCCTTCACTTTGATACGAACTGCTCCTGATTTGAACCACGTGATCTTCCTCGCTATCTCCCGGAACTGGTAACAGCGTGTGGGCGTGTCACGATATTCAGGACCTGTATGGAGGAAGAAGAGAAGAGCACACACACAAAAACAAAACTTAGAAAAATAGCACTTGTGGTCTCACCACACCCTATTATTTTTTTCTTTCTTTTTGTTTTGCTTTTTGCTTTTGCTGTCTGCTGTGTGACGATCACACTTTTATTTGCTTTGTATGTTTTTCACTTTCTCTTTTTCAAAGTAATCTCATTACTTTTCTAATTTGTTTCATTTTGTTCTCTTTTGTTTTCATTTGAATATATATCTCATATATCTTAAAAACAAACAAACCGACATTCGGTTTAAATTTAAAAAAAAAAATATATCTCATATATATTAAAAACAAACCAAAATCTATTTGGTTTTTAAAAACTCAAAGATATCTCATATCTTTTTTAAAAAAAAATTAATTTAATATTTATTTTTGAATTCAAACATTTTAAATTCAAATTTCAAATATTTAATTTAATAAAATAAAATAATCATATTATCTTATTTTATTCAAAATCAAATATCAACTAAGACCCTCCATTTAGTGATTAACAACATAATTAAATAATCTTATTATTTAATTTATTTAATCATAATTATTCATTAATTAAATAATCTCATTATTCAATTAATTCCCGAATAAATACGTGTCACTTTCGTAACACAATTAATTGGACAATCCAATTAATTAACCGTGACCCTTGTTACCTAAATCGATCAGGCTAGCAAGGGGACCTAATGGACCCACAATATTTTGAGCTCCAATAATCCTTAGAAATTATTAATTAAACTCTTTAATTAATATTTCATGATTATTAACTTCGATGTTATTCCACTAAAAACCGGAAGCTGCACTCTCTCAACTGTAGACGTTTTTACACAAACCAATAACTCTCGGTGTACATCGATATAGCTATTACATATAGTATAATCCTCCACAAGTAGTTCATAATTAGAGCTGGGTCATAATGTCCGTTATACCCCTCTAATCATATCTTTCCATTAAGTACTATTGATTCTCTAATGAACAATAAATCCTACATTCCTTACGGAATTAGGAGAGCGCTCATATTGTTCAAGCCCCGAATCAACCCTTAAGGGAACTACCATCCACTTCTCACAAGAAGGAGTGGATTCCACTATTGTGTACAAACCTTCCCAGCCACAAGCCAAACCGCGATCCCAACATACGTAGTATATTGATTGGGAATGCAACTTCGACCTCACCCATGGTATATCAAAGACCACGATCTAACCTGAAGGAGTCGATAAGACACTCAGGATTAAGATCACCCACATATAGCCATCATTAGTTGATATATATGAATCTCATCGTTAAACGGATCTTAGTGAGAGATTCATATAAATCATGGCCCAGTCCTATATGATCACATCATACAAGGTGCCTCCATTCTCATATCTACATATGAATGATCCAGGATAGGATCACCGTACACTACGAAATGGACCGCAGCTGTAGATTAACCACAAATAAAGTACCCAGCTTTATTTGTTATCTACGGACTCTTTAGATTGCTCGTTTCAAACTGAAGTCCATCTATATATGACACTCATATACTCAGTTCGAAATTACATCCGGCAATTTTGGATGTTAAGTCCACATGTTATATAAAGTATGACACAAAATGAATAAATATACTACTTCTTTTATTTATGTTCAAATTATATTTACATATTACAAGCTTTAGGGCAAAAAACCCCAACAAACCACTGGGAGTATGGTCGCGGGAGAGGTCGCGGGAGGGGTGACGAAAACGCCTCCCACGACCGACGTAAAATCTGGGGCATTTTTGACTTTTCCCATCAGCTCGTTTTCCCCTCTCTAAAATCCCCTATTTCTCTTCTTCGTCCCCAACTCTCCTACATTTTACAGAAACCCTAGAAAGAGAAAAAGAGTCTCATTCTTGCTTCATTAACTCTCCAAACTCAAACCCATCTCATTCTTGCATCATTCCACATAATTTGAGCATGGGTCTTCATTGTTTCATGACTAGGTAAGCAAGAACTTCTTTGAATATCATTTATTGTTCTTCTTACTCTAGATTAGGTATTTATTACTTGATTAAATATCTAGACTCTACTTATTGCATATATTTATGAGTCTTTATTGCATGATTGTGTTTGTTTGTTGATAGCTGGAATTAGGACCATATTGCCCTTCTAGCTAAGTCTTTATGCTTTGCATCTAGACCTTGATTTTATGCCTCATTGATTGCATATTTATTGCCCTTGTTATTTATTGTGACAACTTGTGTTGGTTAGACTTATTTGACAATTAGGTTGCTAGAATATCTTTGCATCTAATTGAGTCCTTATTTATGGGCATGTAGACATTGTTTGATAACTAGGTTGTTTAATTGCATTATAACATCTAGTTAAGCATTTTGTGTTTTGTCTTGCACATTATTGCATTGAGTATATTGTCATATATACACTTAGACTTTAATACTCTTCATTGAGTCAGAGTCTTGTGGCTTCGGGGTGAAGTTGCATAAGCATTCAAGTCTTGCAACCAATGTGTGGTTGGCAAGCATTGATCAAGTGCCACTGTAAAAGGCCCACGGGGTAGAGTACGAGGTGCTCACGCCAAGAGTAGTGGATCAGGGGATATCACTAGGGATTGAACCAAGAGTGGCGAGTGGTAGTGTCCATAGCCTAAGGTTATCGAGAGTTAGAGTCCCAGTATCACTTGAGGGTGTAATCTTTTATTTATATAGTGGATTTCTGTAATCGTGTGTGGCTAGAAGGATAGCCCATGGTTTTTCTATTGTTGAAGGGTTTCCACGTAAAAATCAAGTATTCTTTATATTTATGCACTTAACATTTGATTTTTATTGTTTGATTATTTGGGTTAATTGTGCTAAATATTGACTAATCGAAAAGTTGATAATAATCGATTAACAACCCATTCACCCCCCCCCCCCCCTCTAAGTTGTTTAGACACACGCTTGAGTTGTATTTTCAAATCTGGCTGTCCTCTGCAATATATGATGCCGACATTGTTTGCGATCTGCAAGAGCGCCGAGCCAAGGCTGTGAGTGAGGCTAGCCACCAGGACGCCTTACGCCAAGAAGCGAGCGGGATAGCCCCTCTCCAAGGTTTTGAGAGCAAGTCCTAGGATGGCTCTTCAGAAGAGGTGGTGGCAATTGCTCGAGCAACAGAAACCGCTCGGGTAGAAATGAGTGCAAGGTTGAGCGATCTAGTTGTACTCGAAAAAGGATAAGGCAAAGCTGCTGGGTCCTCAACCTCTCCACCACCAGTTATCTCTCCAGTTGCTGAGGAGGTTGAAATGAAAGATCCTTCGGCTGATTTAGATACTCGGAGGAGATCTGAAAAGAGAAAAGCTACTGACTTTATAGGTCATCCGACCTCCAAGATCCCTCGAGTGGTCGCATATATAGACTCTTCTTCTTCTAGGGGAGAGGACATGTAAGGTGATGTAGACGTTCCTGCCGCTTCAGAAGCTTACATGGACGAAGTATTGATTGAATACCCGAGGACTGATCCTGAGAGCACTGGGAGGCTAATCACGGTGTTGAAGAGGAGCAAATTCCAACACCATTGTCAGAACCACAAGCAACTTCGCCTGCCGAGGTTTCTGCCGTCCCTACCGTGGGCGTTCTCCCCGAGTCTTCGACCAAGGGCGGTGGAAATTCCACCGCTCAAGATTCCAGGCAAAGTTTGCCAAGTTCTTCCAGTCGACCCAAAGAGGGCCTGTCTCCCAGGGAAATTCTTAAGGCTATGGCTTCTGGGCAAGCCTACATCGACGAGGACAAGTGGAGCCAATTCAGACTTGGCTCTATTAACACCCATATTCAGAATTTCTACAATAGTTCAACATATGTAAGTTAACTCATTTAGTCAGTCTTTCCTTGATTTTGGTTATTATTTAACCTAATTCATTGTGTAGATGTTTGCCAAGTTAGCCGATGCCTTCAAAACCAGGATTTGGCAGGCGAAGGAGATCAAGAGCTTGGAGGCCCAGCTCGCAGAGAGTGAAGAAGCCTGCGCGTGGACAGAGTGGCTCCATCAGGAAAAATTGGAGGTTAACCAGGAATTTATGGACAGATGCATGGCAACTCAATTGGAGGCTGAGCAAAAGGTTACGGCTGCTGGAGAGGAAGCCAAATCTCTTAAAGACCTTTTAGCCGCTTCCCAAGAGTCGATGCTTCAGGTTAAGAAGAAAACCGAAGATGCCAAGGCCTCTTACGAGCAAAAACTTGAAGACTTGCATCATCAATCCCATTCGGTCGAGAGCTTATCTAAAGAGGCCCGTCTAGAGTTGGAGATTCAGGGAGTTGACCGCTTCAAGAGGTCTCCTGCTTACGACGCTCTACTGCTTCATGAATTCCAATGGAGAATGGTCTCGATTGGTGAGTTCTTCAAAGTAAAGAACAGAGTTACTGATAGGGCTTGGGCCAACTGGGAGTTGTCCATCCGAAAACACATGGATATCTCTTTAAATGCCCTTCAAGTCCAAATGAGGCAGTGACGGGCATATTGCTGAAGCATGGGCAAGGAACCTCATCCAATGCATCTAGAAGTTCCAGCTGAGAGTGCCTTCTCTACTTTTCATTCTTCTCAGAATAGTGGAGTCGGTAACGAAGAGCCGGATGTAGGTCCGGTCGCAGAAAGAGACTATACTGCATAGATGGACAATGAAGTAGATGAGATTAGATGGCCTTCAGACGCTAGCCTACTCAGTGATTATGAAATGGTGCCTGGCAAGAAAGGTAGCTCTAGTGGTGCCTAGCCTTCTCAACCCGATCATCATCCTGCATAGAGTGACTATGTTTGTAAATATGTTGTGCCTATTCTAAGGCATACCTTTGTAAATGTACATTCATGAATGAAATTATCGATTTCTTGATATGTATGCTTTGTAATGTTTTTAGCTTTCCAAATACTCTAGTTCTCTCGACCTCCGAGGATTTTTATTTATTTTTTATTTTACCTAAGTGTTACATCGAGTATTTTAAGGGTTTGGCCGAATCGTTGGGGCAGTGTTTACCAGCCAACACAGCCGCGCATCTCATCGAGGTTTCCTTGGCGGCGCCCCGAGCAGTTTGCCAGATGGTCTGGTGCCTCGGGTTTGCCTTTTTTGACTGTTAGGTTCCTTGGTGCCTAGCTAGCCCGGCTGGCACGCTGATACAGCTTCTTAGCCCTTCAGGCGCTTTCCATCTGCCCTTCGCGGTTTCATGGCGCCCGAGTCCATACCATATGTTCTTATTATTATATGTTCTTATCAGATGTTGTTATTATCATATGTTTACATTGCAAGGTTTCCAACTTCAAAAGGCCTCATTAGGGTTTTTATTTGACTACTGCAAAAATCACTAAACATGCAATTTAATTACACCAGCTAATGATGCTAAAAGCACTCAAAAATGCTAGAAAACACTATAAAACATTAGAATAATCAAAATCTAACAGTAAACTTCCTCAGGGGTAGAATTTCGTCAGGTACTGGGCATTGCATGGTCGGGGCGGAACCCCATCTAGGTCGAGCAATCAGGTATGCCTCATGTTCTGTTATACCTTCTATCACATACGGACATTCCCACTTATCGGCCAATGATCATGCTACTTTATTGTTAGGATTATGCTCAATAGCAAGAGTGTAATATTGTAATTGACAATCCTTTCATAATAATAAAGTGATTTCTGGTTTTACAAAATCTTATAGCATTTATAATGATAATTGTCAAAGTAAATAATCATAAGGTCAAAATACTATGAGAAATGAAGAATTGTTCGTACATCTGGATATGTTTGAGGTAAACACAATTCTTTAGTTAGTCTTGAATAAACGTTCACACTTAAATTAAAGGTTGGGCACCTTTATCTTGATAAACTTTATCTTGATAAAGTTGTAGAATTCTTTTACTGGCATTTGAGTGGGATCAAATGAGTTATGATGAGTCTAAAATCATCGAAAGGGTCTTTGAGTAAAAGAATCTAGTGCACTGGGTGCATTGAACAGGATCACAATGAAATATTTTATCTAGAACCGTAAGTAGATACAAGTCTTTTCATTATGAGGACAATCAGAGAGTCTATCTTAATCAAGAGATAAATGATGGACTTATGATTGCAAGTGTTATTATTTAAGCTATCAATGAGTACGATTATATAGCATAGTCTATCCTCGATAGCTTGGTGGTATTCATTTGTTAATTGATAGAGGACTTCATTTATAGATATGGACATCGTGGCTCAATTTATTGAATGAGAGTATAATATTATCATATGGATATTGTAGGGAAAAATTGATATAAAACGCAGCGGAAGAAACGAAATATAGATTTCGTACGGTTTTTAAATTTTTCTCAAAGTTGAACCTTAACCTTTTAATTAATTAAACTCAGATATATACGGTTAGAGTTAAATACCTCTTGTCGCGTGATCCAATTGACTTACGTCGATTGGTAATCCACAAACTCTTTTCCGATGCCCGTGAACAGTACCCGCGTGAACAGTGATCGTGAACAGTACCGCGAGATCTTCCAATCCGAACACGTACGTGAATCACCTAGGAGCGTGGTCTCCCTTTTTCTTTGAATTGCAAACCTGAGAATGGATGAACAAAGTTTTCTTTTTCTTTTGTTAGTCACAAAACAATCAAAAGAAGACAAAAATTATTCCGGTCACTTTTGAGTTCTCAATATAATGATCGAAACTCGCGTGAACCTAATTCGATGTTGTACACACAAGCTTATTGATGAACAAGCAATCAGTGTACTATCAAAGAATAATCTCTTCTCTCTTTTATGTTTAGTAGAATAAAAATTATCCTTTTCTATGAATTGAGAAGAAGAAGAAAAATTGAATCATTCAATCAACTATTGTGGTGGCCGAATTCTATATGTGGTATTATATAGGTGGCCGAAATTTTGCTTCCTCTTCTATTTAGGATTGCCGAAATCTTCCTCTAAATGGACTAGGGTTGCCGTAAATCACATACCAAAAAGAGTTTGTGTTGCACCATAATTTCCATCAACCTTTAGACTTCAAAACCTAATCCAACTCATAGATATTTTTATTCTTTTATTGACTAAATAAAAAGACTTCTTATTTGATTAAATAAATAAAATTAATTATTTATTTTCTTATCAAACAAGTCTTTTACTTTTAATATACTACTACAATAGTATAACTTTAGGACATATATTTCCTGATCAGAAAAAGATTTGTTTCTTAATTAAACAATTAATTAATTAATTAACTAATTCTTATTTAATTAAAACAATGAAACAAAATAATATATTAGGTTAATATATACACCTTGCCGCCCCACTTATATAAATGGGCCATATATTATTTTCTTATTTCATTTAATCCATTGGACTTTAAATAAAAGCCCACATGTGAACCAGACCCATTCTTACTAAAAGAAACAAGCCCACACGTCTCCTTTTAATATATTAATATAATAGTACAGCCCATTAATTAAATAATAGACATATTATATTCTTGATATATTAAAAACAATTCTAGATGGACCCTTAAATCGGCCCAGTAGAATATATCAAGTGATCCATGCAAATACGTGTGGATTGGGGATCTTAGCGGGCTATCTAAATTTAAGCTTCAGTAGACACAACCTAATCACAATCAACAAATGATTCACTTAGGTCCAATCTATTAATTTTAACTCATTCCACTAAAGAGCTAAAATTGAACTCTTAAATAAAGGTAGAATAAGGAGATGTTTCTCATTCATACCCTAGACGATCTTATAGGAGATGGTGTATCCTCGTGAATAATATCAGTAATCACCAAGAGCTCATAGACCGCCTATAGCTCTCCAAGTTACCATATTTCCTCATATGACCACATTTCGAACTTGGATACTTTGACTTGTCCAGAAGCCATGTTTTCAATAATCATTATTGAAAACTCAACGTTGAGATTTAATATCCAATACCTCAAAACATCCATATGATGATATTATACTCTCATTTAATAAATGGAGCCACGATGTCCATATCTATAAATGAAGTCCTCTATCGATTAACAAATGTATACCACCAAACTATCGAGGATAGACTATGCTATATAATCATACTCATTGATAGCTCTAATGGTAACACTTGCAACCAAAAGTCCATCATTTATCTCAGGATTAAGATAGACTCTCCGATTGTCCTCTTTAATGAAAAGACTTATATCTAGTGACGGTTCTAGATAAAGTATTTCATTGTGATCCAGTTCAATGCACCTAGTGCACTAGATTCTTTTACTCGAAAACCTTTCGATGATTTTAGACTCATCATATTCATTTGATCCCACTCAATGCTAGTAAAAGAATTCTACAACTTTAACAAGATAGAGGTGCCCAACCTTTAACTTAAGTTGTGAACGTTATTCAAGACTAACTAAAGAATTATGTCTACCTCATACATATCCGGATGTATGAACAATTCTTTATGTCTCATAGTCTTTTGACCTTATGATTATTTATCTTAACAATTATAATAATAAATGCTATAAGTAATTGTAAGAATCAGAATTCACTTTATTAATATGAGAAGATTGTCAACTACAATATTACACTCTTGCCATTGAGCATAATCCTAACAATCTCCCACTTGCTCTATAGCAAGTGTGTCATATCTCTCATTCCCATGTTCTCTAGATGTCCATCAATGCTCTTCTGAGGTAGAGCCTTTGTGAAAGGATCCGCTAGATTTTCTGCTGACACGATTTTGGTGATCGTCACGTCTCCCATATGAACAATTTCCCTCAAAAGGTGATACTTCCTTTCAATGTGTTTACCTCTCTTATGATTTCTTGGTTCTTTCGAATTAGCCACTGCACCACTGTTGTCACAGTGTATAGTGATCTGCTTATTCGCACTAGGAACCACTTCTAAGTCAATCAAGAATTGGCGAAGCCAAACAGCCTCTTTAGCAGCTTCGCATGCAGCAACATACTCACCTTCCATGGTGGAATCAGCAATACAAGATTTCTTGATACTCCTCCATATGACTGCTGCTCCTCCAATGGTAAACATTGATCCTGATATGGATTTTTTGGAGTCAGAATCCGACTGGAAATCAGAATCTGTATACCCAACTGGAATTAAATCCCCTCCAGAGTATACAAGCATATAATCTTTAGTTCTCTTGAGATACTTGAAAATATGCTTGACTGCCGTCCAATGATCAGGACCAGGTTTCGATTGAAACCTGCTAACTATGCCAACAGCAAAATAAATATCTGGTCTAGTACAGAGCATTACATACATGAGACTTCCAACTGCCGAGGCATATGGAACTCTACTCATGAATTGCTCTTCATGCACATTCTTAGGTGCTTGACCCTTAGAAAGTTTGATTCCATGTCTAAAAGGTAACATACCTTTCTTGGAATCTTGCATGGTGAATCTAGACAAGATTTTATCAATGTATGAAGCTTGGGATAATGCAATCGTTCTATTCTTTCTATCCCTTATTACTTGGATACCAAGAATATAACCTGCTTCTCCTAAGTCCTTCATATCAAATTGTTTTGCTAACCATTCTTTCACTGATGTCAATACACCTACATCGTTTCCAATGAGTAGTATATCATCAACATAAAGAATGAGGAAAACCAACTTGTCGCCTTTGATCCTCTTGTATACACAAGGTTCGTCAGGGTTTTGAATAAATCCAAAACCCTTTACAGCTTGATCGAACCTTATGTTCCAGGATCTGGATGCTTGCTTTAGTCCATATATGGACTTTTGCAACTTGCATACTCTTTCTTCTTGGCCTTTTTCAATGAATCCCTCTGGTTGCATCATGTAGATGCTCTCGTCAAGACTTCCATTAAGGAAAGCTGTCTTGACGTCCATTTGCCAAATCTCTAGGTCTAGAGATGCTGCAATGGATAAGAGTATCCTAATGGATTTAAGCATGGCCACAGGTGAGAAGGTTTCCTCGTAATCGATACCTTCTTTCTGTGTATAACCTTTAGCCACTAGTCTAGCTTTAAAGGTTTCCACCTTACCATCCATACCTCTTTTCCTCTTGTATACCCACTTGTACCCAATGGGTTTTATCCCTTTAGGCAAGTCTACAAGGGACCAGACTTTGTTATTGAACATCGATTCAATCTCGGATTGCATTGCCTTTTGCCAATGACGACAATCAACATCCTCCATAGCTTCCTTGTACGTGTAGGGATCATCGTCGTCCGGGAGATTCTCAACAGATTCTCCTAGACCGATATATCTTTCGGGTTGTGTTCTAACCCTCCCACTACGACGAGGAATGGTAGGTTGTTGATCTTGTATTGGAGTGGAACTTACAATTGGGCTGGGTTGTGAAACCTCTTGTGGAATTGTATCTCCTGACATCTCATTCAGGACAATTCTACTTGTGGGCACAAAATTATTCATATAGTCCTTTTCTAGAAATGAAGCATTTGTTGAAACAAATACTTTTAGATCAGAAGGACTATAGAAATAATATCCTTTAGTTCCTTTTGGATACCCCACAAATATACATGTTTCCGAACGGGACTCCATCTTTTCTGTCTTTCCTTTCAACACATGTGCAGGACAACCAAATATCCTCATGTGTTGTAAACTAGGCTTTCGCCCAGTGCACAATTCATGTGGGGTTTTAGGGATAGATTTTGATGGTACATCGTTTAGAATATATATTGATGTTTGTAGAGCATATCCCCAAAAAGAATTAGGAAGTGTTGAATAACTCAACATTGATCTAACCATCTCTAAAAGAGTCCTATTTCTCCTTTCTGCTACCCCATTTTGTTGAGGTGTACCTGGTGCAGAAAGCTGAGAAACTATCCCATTATCAATAAGATATTGCTGAAACTCTCCAGATAGATATTCTCCACCACGATCAGATCTCAAGATTTTTATATGTTTCTCAAGCTGATTTTCTACTTCAGCTTTGAATGCTTTGAACATATCAAATGCATCCGACTTATGTCTCATGAGATACACGTAACCAAATCTTGAGTAATCATCTGTGAAGGTGATGAAGTACTCATATCCACCTCTAGCTTGAATGCTCATAGGACCACATACATCAGTGTGTACTAGTCCTAAACATTCAGTGGCTCTTGCACCTTTGGTATTGAACGGCCTTTTGGTCATTTTACCTTCCAAACAAGATTCACTAGTTGGTAGATCATCAACCTTTAAGTCACTTAAAGGTTCGTCACATACCAATCTTTTAATCCTATTAAGGTTAATGTGACCTAGGCGTAAATGCCAAAGATAGGTTTCATCTTTTGATAATTTTACTCTTTTATGATTAGGTTCCGTTATTTCTGTGTCTAACGAGTGAGAGATATTTCTATGCAAAAAGAATAAACCGTTTTCCAATTTACCTTTGCAAACAACTTTGTCATTCTTACTAATAATAAAAGTTTTATTAAAAGTAACCGAATATCCAAACTTATTTAAACAAGAAACTGAAATTAAATTCCTCTTGAATTGAGGTACATAATAAACCTCTATTAAATCTAAATGCCTACTAGAATCTAAAATAACTCTAATATCTCCCACTGCACTTGCAGACACTAACGTTTCGTTGCCCAAGCGCAAATGACTTCATCTTCATTCAACCTTCTTTTTTCCTGAAACCCCTGCAAGGAATAACAAACATGATTAGTGGCTCCAGAGTCTATGATCCAAGAATCAGTAGAATCTGCCAGAAAACATGTTTCTAGATAATTAACATTACCTTCTTCCTTCTTTTTCTGGGACTTTGAGCAATCTCTTTTCCAATGTCCCTTTTCACCACAAATGAAGCATTTCCCTTTGATCTTGGTTACTTTCTTGGTTTCCTTCTTGGTAGGCCCAAGTTGCTTTTTCTTCTGTTGTTTCTTGACCTTCTTACGGGTCTTAACAGTAGCAACTTTACCAACCAAATGAATCTCTTGACCTTTGTTTTTCACAAGGATCTTTTCAGCGCTTTGAACATCTTGCATCAGGCCCTACAAGGTGTATTCCTTTTTGTTCAAGGTGTAGTCCAACATGAACTGATCAAAGGAATCTGACAGTGAGTTAACTACCATATCAATTTTGGTCTCACCATCAATCTCAGCACCATTTAGTTCAACAATATTGAGATGTGCTATAACTTTCATCATGTGATCCTTCACAGATTGTCCAGGTTTCATCCTAAGATTCATAAAAGCAGTCACTGCCTCTCTCTTAGTCGTCCTAGACCTCATAGCAAACATTTCCTCTAGAGACATCATTATATCAGCAGCGGACTCCATTCCTTCATGTTGCTGTTGCAACACGTCGGAGATAGTGGCCATAATGTAACATTTTGCCATATCATCAGAAGTCTTCCACTGCTCATACTCATCTCTTTGCATCACATTAGATTCATTATTAGGAAGGGTGGTTTAGGAGTGGTCAGAACAAACTTATGTTTTTCACTTTGCAGTTCAATCTAATGATCGAAACTCGCGTGAACCTAATTCGATGTTGTACACACAAGCTTATTGATGAACAAGCAATCAGTGTCCTATCAAAGAATAATCTCTTCTCTCTTTTATGTTTAGTAGAATAAAAATTATCCTTTTCTATGAATTGAGAAGAAGAAGAAAAATTGAATCATTCAATCAACTATTGTGGTGGCCGAATTCTATATGTGGTATTATATAGGTGGCCGAAATTTCGCTTCCTCTTCTATTTAGGATTGCCGAAATCTTCCTCTAAATGGACTAGGGTTGCCGCAAATCACATACCAAAAAGAGTTTGTGTGGCACCCTAATTTCCATCAACCTTTAGACTTCAAAACCTAATCCAACTCATAGATATTTTTATTCTCTTATTGACTAAATAAAAAGACTTCTTATTTGATTAAATAAATAAAATTAATTATTTATTTTCTTATCAAACAAGTCTTTTACTTTTAATATACTACTACCAATAGTATAACTTTAGGAAATATATTTCTTGATCGGAAAAAGATTTGTTTCTTAATTAAACAATTAATTAATAAATTAACTAATTCTTATTTAATTAAAACAATGAAACAAAATAATCTATTAGGTTAATATATACACCTTGCCGCCCCACTTATATAAATGGGCCATATATTATTTTCTTATTTCATTTAATCCATTGGACTTTAATTAAAAGCCCACATATGAACCAGACCCATTCTTACTAAAAGAAACAAGCCCACACGTCTCCTTTTAATATATTAATATAATAGTGCAGCCCATTAATTAAATAATAGACATATTATATTCTTGATATATTAAAAACAATTCTAGATGGACTCTTAAATCGGCCCGATAGAATATATCAAGTGATCCATGCAAATACGTGTGGATTGGGGATCTTGGTAGGCTATCTAAATTTAAGCTTCAATAGACACAACCTAATCACAATCAACAAATGATTCACTTAGGTCCAATCTATTAATTTTAACTGATTCCATTAAAGAGCTAAAATTGAACTCTTAAATAAAGATAGAATAAGGAGATGTTTCTCATTCATACCCTAGACAATCTTATAGGAGATGGTGTATCCTCGTGAATAATATTAGTAATCACCAAGAGCTCATAGACCGCCTATAGCTCTCCAAGTTACCATATTTCCTCATATGACCACATTTCGAACTTGGATACTTTGACTTGTCCAGAAGCCATGTTTTCAATAATCATTATTGAAAACTCAACGTTGAGATTTAATATCCAATACCTCAAAACATCCATATGATGATATTATACTCTCATTTAATAAATGGAGCCACGATGTCCATATCTATAAATGAAGTCCTCTATCGATTAACAAATGTATACCACCAAACTATCGAGGATAGACTATGCTATATAATCATACTCATTGATAGCTCTAATGGTAACACTTGCAACCAAAAGTCCATCATTTATCTCAGGATTAAGATAGACTCTCCGATTGTCCTCTTTAATGAAAAGACTTATATCTAGTGACGGTTCTAGATAAAGTATTTCATTGTGATCCAGTTCAATGCACCTAGTGCACTAGATTCTTTTACTCGAAAACCATTCGATGATTTTAGACTCATCATATTCATTTGATCCCACTCAATGCTAGTAAAAGAATTCTACAACTTTAACAAGATAGAGGTGCCCAACCTTTAACTTAAGTTGTGAACGTTATTCAAGACTAACTAAAGAATTGTGTCTACCTCATACATATTCGGATGTATGAACAATTCTTCATGTCTCATAGTCTTTTGACCTTATGATTATTTACCTTGACAATTATAATAATAAATGCTATAAGTAATTGTAAGAATCAGAATCCACTTTATTAATATGAGAAGATTGTCAATTACAATATTACACTCTTGCCATTGAGCATAATCCTAACAGATATTTTTAGGTATTGGATATTAAATCTCAATGTTGAGTTTTCGATAATGTCTATTGAAAACATGGCTTCTAGACAAGTCAAAATATCCAAGTTCAAAACGTGGTCATATGTGTAAATATGGTAACTAGGAGAATTATAGGCGGTCTATGAGCTCTTAGCGATAAATGATATTATACACGAGGATACACTATCTCCAATAAGATTGTTTAGGGTGTGAATGAGAAGCATCTTCTTTTTTTTATCTTTATTTAAGAGTTCAATTTTAGCTCTTTAGTGGAATGAGCTAAAATTAATAGATCGGATCTAAGTGAATCATTTGTTGATTATGATTAGGTTATGTCTCTATTGAAGCTTAAATTTAGATAGCCCGCCAAGATCCCCAATCCACACGTATTTGCATGGATCACTTGATATATTCTATCGGGCCGATTTAAGAGTCCATCTAGAATTGTTTTTAATATATCAAAAATATAATTTGCACATTATTTATTTAATGGGCTGCTCAAATTATATTAATATATTAATGAGAGGCATGTGGGTTTGTTTCTTTTAGTAAGAATGAGTCTGGTTCACATGTGGGCTTTTATTTAAAGCCTGAATGGATTAAATAAAATAAGAAAACAATGTTTGGCCCATATTTTGTATGTGTGGGCGGCAAGACTATAATAATAGCCTAAAATATTATTTTATTTTATTGTTTGATTAAATGGAAATTAATTAATTGATTAATTAATTATTTAATTAAAAATCAAAATCTTTTTCTGACTAGGAATTATGTTTCCTAGTAGTATACTATTATAGTAGTATAATAAATATAAAAGACTTAATTTGGTAAGTAGATAAATAAAGAATTTATTTATCTTATCAAATAAGGAAGTTTTGAATATAATCACAAATACACTATTTGAGTTGGGTTAGGAGTCTTGGTGTGGAAAAGAAATCTTTTTTTGAAAAAAGATTCTTTGTCACCAAGTAAATCCAGCTAGAGATATGATTCTTTCCCACCAAGTAAATCCTCTTTACGAAAGGATTTGTATACCTATATATATATATATTATTAATTTAGGAATTAATGGTGATAGAAAAAAAAAGTTTTTTTTAGAGAAAGAATTTTTTATTCTCTTGCTTTTGAATAAAAAAAAATCCAACTCTAGAACATAGTGAAAATTCGGCCAAGAGGAAGAGAGAATGATAGTTCTAAATTCGATAGTGCACTTGCAAGCCTTTACATAAAAAGGTTTTGTGCGCATTTCGATTTAGGCTCACGCGAGTTTCAGTTATAACGATTGTGAATTCAAAAGTGACCGGAATGATTTTTCTAGGCTCTTGGAGTTTTTGTGATTAACGATCAGGAAAGAAGATTTCATTTTTCCATTCTTAGGTACGCAATTCAAAGAATATGGAGACCACGCTCCTAGGTGATTCACGTTCGTGATCGGATTGGAAGATCTTGCAGATTACCATCGACGCTAAGTTAATCGGATCACCCTACAAGAGGTATGATATCTTTTGAATATATGTATGTTTAATTAATTAAAGGGTTAAGGTTCAAATATTGGAAAAATTTTAAACTATACTAAATTCATTTTTTAGTCTCGCTTCTGCTACGTTCTCGTATTTTTCCCTACAACTGGTATCAGAGCCAGGTTATACCCTTTAATTAATAAACGTATATATATACGTGAATCAATTTCTTTTTAATGTGATTATGCATGTTTTAGAAAGAGATGACACTCTAGGTATTCGCATATATAATTACATGTGGCATGAATCGATTTATATATGTTATTATAAAGTGAATTGTTATTGCTCGATTTTGGTTCTAGAATTTCAATGTATTTTTGTTTCGGAATTGTAACAAGAAGGGTGACCTATTATCGTCATAAGTTCCTTCTTGGTAGTTGCTAGATTCTTTATTTTTTTTATTGTATTGAAAAATACTGCAGTTTTTTTTTTGTATAAAATAGTGCAGTTTTTCTTGTGCAAAAATTACTGCAGTGAATTAAAAAAAAAATACTACAGTAATTTATTGTGTAAAATTTGCTGTAATACATTCAAGTTTCGAAGATTCGAAGAGTTGAAGAATTAGAAACGGAAGAGGAAGCAATCGGAACAAGCTTGGTACCGTGCGCACCATGGCAACAAGCGTGCGTGCACGTTATCGCGTAGCTACGCTTGTTAGGTGCATGGGTTGCACACGGCAGCCACTTATGTGTCATGGGCTGCACATGACAGTCCTTTGGGCATAATGGGCTGCGCATGGTGGCCCTTTATGGACCCAAGGGGTGTGCACGCCCAAAGGTGGCAGCCGAGGGGTGAGGAAGTGGATGATGGCCGCTTGAAGACTTGTTCGCCAAGAAAGAATATTTTGTATTCCAAACAAATGTAATTTACTTGCTTTTCTAAGATGGACCAAAATTGTAACTATTTATATTTCCCTAAATATTACAATATTTGTTGTTGTATGATAACATGTCATATAGAATAGGAGTGCCACTCATATATCTCTTTTGGTATGAACATGCATTGAATGATTTAGGTATCTAATTGGCTTCTAGATAACTTGGTAAAATCATTCTATGGAATTTAATCACATGCCTTAAATAATTGAGCGGGAGAAGGTATGTTAGAACACCTATGGCCTCCAAAGTTAGTTGAGCTTTATTATTTATTGGTAATCCCCCCGAGGGGCGTCCATAAATGGAATTTAGCAAAATACTTCCTTACAAGGATAGACTAGACAATTAACTTAAACGAAATCTACTCTCAGAGGAGGGATTTTCGTGAGAGGAAATTGATGGTCGATATCTTGGTAACACACTCAATGTGATTTTATTAATATCCTCCTGAGAATTCTTGTTAATAAAATTGCAAGGCTAAAATTGAAAACGCTGGTTGTTATGTTAACAATTAGGTGGCACATAGTCCAACAGGTAAATGGTACGTACTCCCAGAGGAGGCGTAACGTTTATGGGTGTTGGATCACCGTTGAACTTTTATGATTGAGTTATTTATTTAATTCAAGATAAATATTTAAAAAGTGCTTTATCATGATTATTTGCTCATATATAATTTTGTTTTATTCAGAAATCATGACTCTATCACTTATGAACATCCTGAAAGATAACACTTTAACGGGAGATAATTATGTCACATGGAAAAGGAAAATTGGGTTGTTGCTGCAAAGTGAAAAGCATAAGTTTGTTCTGACTACTCCTAAACCACTCCTTCCTAATAATGAATCTAATATTTTGCAAAGAGATAAGTATGAGCAATGGAAGACTTCAGATGATATGGCCAAATGTTACATTATGGCCACTATCTCCGACGTGTTGCAACAGCAGCATGAAGGAATGGAGTCTGTTGCTGATATTTCTCTGGAAGAGATGTTTGCTATGAGGTCTAGGTCGACTAAGAGAGAGGCAGTGACTGCTGTTATGAATCTTAGGATGAAACTTGGACAGGTTGTGAAAGATCACATGATAAAAGTCATAGCACATCTCAATGTTGCAGAACTTAATGGTACTGAGATAGATGGTGAGACGAAAATTGATATGATTGTCAACTCACTATCGGATTCCTTTGATCAGTTCAAGTTGGACTACACCTTGAACAATAAGGAATACACCTTGCAAGGCCTGATGCAAGATGTTCAAAGCGCTGAAAAGATCCTTGTGAAAAACAAAGGTCAAGAGATTCATTCGGTTGGTAAAGTTGCTACTGTTAAGACCCGTCAGAAGGTCAAGAAACAATAGAAGAAAAAGCAACTTGGGTCTACCAGGAAAGTAACCAAGATCAAAGGGAAATGCTTCCTTTGTGGTGAAAAAGGGCATTGGAAAAGAAATTGCCCAAAGTCCCAGAATAAGAAGGAAGAAGGTAATATTAATTATCTTGAAACATGTTTTCTAGCAGATTCTACAGATTCTTGGATCATAGACTCTGCAGCCACTAATCACGTTTGTAATTCCTTGCAGGAGATCCAAGAAAGGAGAAGGCTGAATAAAGATGAAATCAACTTGCGCTTGGGCAACGGAACGTTAGTGTCTGCAAGTGCAGTGGGAGATATTAGAGTTATTTTAGATTCTAGTAGGCATTTAGATTTAATAGAGGTTTATTATGTACCTCAATTCAAGAGGAATTTAATTTTAGTTTCTTGTTTAAATAAATTTGGATATTCGGTTACTTTTAATAAAGCTTTTATTATTAGTAAGAATGACAAAATTGTTTGCAAAGGTACATTGGAAAACGGTCTATTCTTTTTGCATAGAAATATCTCTCACTCGTTAGACACAGAATTAACGGAACCTAATCATAAAAGAGTAAAATTATCAAAAGATGAAACCTACCTTTGACATTTACGCCTATGTCATATTAACCTTAATAGGATTAAAAGATTGGTATGTGACGGACCTTTAAGTGACTTAAAGGTTGATGATCTACTAACTTGTGAATCTTGTTTGGAAGGTAAAATGACCAAAAGGCCGTTCACAACCAAATGTGCAAGAGCCACTGAATGTTTAGGATTAATACACACTGATGTATGTGGTCCTATGATCATTCAGGCTAGAGGTGGATATGAGTACTTCATCACCTTTATAGATGATTACTCGAGATTTGGCTATCTGTATCTCATGAGACATAAGTTAGATGCTTTTGACATGTTCAAAGCATTCAAGGCTGAAGTAGAAAATCTACTTGAGAAACACATAAAAATCTTGAGATCTGATCATGGTGGAGAATATCTATCTGGTGAGTTTCAGCAATATTAACTTGAGAAACACATAAAAATCTTATTGATAATGGGATAGTTTCTCAGTTTTCTGCACCAGGTACACCTCAACAAAATGGGGTGGCAGAAATGGGAAATAGAACTCTTTTAGACATAGGTTAGGTCAATGTTGAGTTATTCAACGCTTCCTATTTCTTTTTGGGGATATACTCTACAAACTGCAATATACATTCTAAACGTTGTACCATCTAAGTCGGTTCCTCAAACAACATATGAGTTGTGGACTGGGCGAAAGCCTAGTTTACAACACTTGAGGATATTTGGTTGTCCTGCACATGTGTTAAAAGGAAAGACAGAAAAGATGGAGTCCCGTTCAGAAACATATATATTTGTGGGGTATCCAAAAGGAACTAAAGGATATTATTTCTATAGTCCTTCAGATCTAAAAGTATTTGTTTCAACAAATGCTTCATTTCTAGAAAAGGACTAAATGAATAATTTTGTGCCCAAAAGTAGAATTGTCCTGAATGAGAAGTCAGGAGATACAATTCCACAAGAGGTTTTACAACCTAGTCCAATTGTAAGTTCCACTCCAACAAAAAATCAACAACCTACCATTCCTCGTCGTAGTGGGAGGGTCAGTACACAACCCGAGAGATACATTGGTCTGGGAGAATCAATGGATAATCTCTCGGACGACGATGATCCCTACACTTATAAGGAAGCAATGGATGATGTTGATTGTCGTCATTGGCAAAAGGCAATGCAATCTGAGATTGAATCCTTGTTCGATAACAAAGTCTGGTCCCTTGTAGACTTGCCTAAAGGGATAAAACCCATAGGGTGCAAGTGGGTATACAAGAGGAAAAGAGGTATGGATGGAAATGTGGAAACTTTTAAAGCTAGATTGGTAGCTAAAGGTTACACACAGAAAGAAGGTATCGATTACGAGGAAACCTTCTCTCTTGTGGCCATGCTTAAATCCATTAGGATACTCTTATCCATTACAACATCTTAAGATCTAGAGATTTGGCAAATGGACGTCAAGACAACTTTCCTTAATGGAAATCTTGACGAAAGCATCTATATGATGCAACTAGAAGGATTCATTGAAAAGGGCCAAATGGAAAAGGTATGCAAGTTGCAGAAATCCATATATGGATTAAAACAGGCATCCTGCTCCTGGAACATAAGGTTCGATCAAGCTGTGAAAGGTTTTGGATTTATTCAGAATCCTGAGGAACCTTGTGTATATAAAAGGATAAAGGGTGACCAGTTGGTTTTCCTAATTCTTTATGTTGACAATATACTACTCATTGGAAACGATGTAGGTGTATTGACATCAGTAAAAGAATGGTTAGCAAAACAATTTGATATGAAGGACTTAGGAGAATCTAGTTTTATTCTAAGTATCCAAGTAATAAGGGATAGAAAGAATAAAACAATTGCATTATCCCAAGCTTCATACATAGACAAAATATTGTCTAGGTTTTCCATGTAGGATTCCAAGAAAGGTATGTTACCTTTCAGACATGGAATCAAACTTTCTAAGGAACAAGTTCCTAAGAATTAGCATGAAGAGCAATTCATGAGTAGAGTTCCATATGCCTCGGCAGTTGGAAGTCTCATGTATGCAGTGTTTTGCACTAGACCAGACATTTGTTTTGCTGTTGGCATAGTTAGCAGGTTTCAATCGAAACCTAGGTCCAGATCACTGGATGGCAGTCAAGCATATTTTCAAGTATCTCAAGAGAACAAGAGAACAAGAGATTATATGCTTGTATACTCTGGAGGGAATTTAATTCCCATTGGGTATACATATTCTGATTTCCAGTTGGATTCTGACTCCTAGAAAATCCACATCATGATCTGTGTTTACTATAGGTGGAGGAGCAGTCATATGGAGGAGTATCAAGCAATTATGTATTGCTGTTTCCACCATGGAAGCTGAGTATGTTGCTGCATGCGAAGCTGCCAAAGAGGCTGTTTGGCTCCGCCAATTCTTGCTTGACTTGGAAATAGTTCCTAATGCGAATAAGCAGATCACTATTTACTGTGACAACAGTGGAGCAGTGGAGCAGTGGCTAATTCGAGAGAACCAAGAAGTCATAAGAGAGGTAAACACATTGAAAGGAAGTATCATCTTTTAAGGGAGATTATGCATAAGGGTGACGTGACAATTACCAAAATCGCGTCAGGAGAAAATCTAATGGATCCTTTCACAAAGGCTCTACCACAGAAGAGTTTTGATAGGAACCTAGAGAACATGGAAATGAGAGATATGACACACTTTCTATAGCGCAAGTGGGAGATTGTTAGGATTATGCTCAATAGCAAGAGTGTAATATTGTAATTGACAATCTTTTCATATTAATAAAGTGATTTCTAGTTTTACAAAATCTTATAGCATTTATAATGATAATTGTCAAAGTAAATAATCATAAGGTCAAAAGACTATGAGAAAGGAAGAATTGTTCGTACATCTGGATATGTATGAGGTAGACACAATTCTTTAGTTAGTCTTGAATAAACGTTCACAACTTAAATTAAAGGTTAGGCACCTTTATCTTGATAAAGTTGTAGAATTCTTTTGCTGGCATTTGAGTGGGATCAAATGAGTTATGATGAGTCTAAAATCATCGAAAGGGATCTTCGAGTAAAAGAATCTAGTGCACTGGGTGCATTGAACAGGATCACAATGAAATATTTTATCTAGAACCATCAGTAGATACAAGTCTTTTCATTATGAGGACAATCGTGAGATAAATGATGGACTTATGATTGCAAGTGTTATCATTTGAGCTATCAATGAGTACGATTATATAGCATATTCTATCCTCGATAGTTTGGTGGTATGCATTTGTTAATCGATAGAGGACTTCATTTATAGATATGGACATCGTGGCTCAATTTATTGAATGAGAGTATAATATTATCATATGGATATTTTGAGGTATTGGATATTACATCTCAACGTTGAGTTTTCGATAATGTCTATTGAAAATATGGCTTCTGGACAAGTCAAAATATCCAAGTTCAAAACGTGGTCATATGAGTAAATATGGTAACTAGGAGAGCTATAGGCAGTCTATGAGCTCTTGGCGATTACTGATATTATACACGAGGATACACTATCTCCAATAAGATTGTCTAGGGTATGAATGAGAAACATCTTCTTATTCTATCTTTATTTAAGAGTTCAATTTTAGCTCTTTAGTGGAATGAGCTAAAATTAATAGATCAGACCTAAGTGAATAATTTGTTGATTGTGATTAGATTATGTCTCTATTGAAGCTTAAATTTAGATAGCCCACCAAGATCCTCAATCCACACGGACTTGCGTGGATCACTTGATATATTCTACCAGACTAATTTATAGGTCCATCTAGAATTGTATTTAATATATTAAGAATATAATTTGCACATTATTTATTTAATGGGCTGCTCAAATTATATTAATATATTAATGAGAGGCATGTGGGCTTGTTTCTTTTAGTACGAATAGGTCCAGTTCACATGTGAGCTTTTATTTAAAGTCTGAATGGATTAAATAAAATACGAAAATAATATTTGGACCATACTTTTTTGTGTGTGGGCGGCAGGGCTATAATAATAGCCTAAAATATTATTTTATTTTATTGTTTGATTAAATGGAAATTAATTAATTGATTAATTAATTATTTAATTAAAAATCAAAATCTTTTTCTGACTAGGAATTATGTTTCCTAGTAGTATACTATTATAGTAGTATAATAAATATAAAAGACTTAATTTGGTAAGTAGATAAATAAGGAAGTCTTTAATATAATCACAAATACACTATTTGAGTTGGATTAGGAGTCTTGGTGTGGAAAGGAAATCCTTTTTTGAAAAAGGATTCTTTGTCACCAAGTAAATCCACCTAGAGATAGGATTATTGCCCACCAAGTAAATCCTCTTTAGGAAAGGATTTGTACACCTATATATATTATTAATTTCGGAATTAATAGTGATAGAAATTTTTTTTAGAGAAAGAATTTTTTATTCTCTTGCTTTTGAAAAAAAAAATTCCAACTCTAGAACATAGTGAAAATTCGGCCAAGAGGAAAAGAGAAAGATAGTTCTAAATTCGATAGTGCACTTGCAAGCCTTTACATAAAAAGTTTTGTGCACACTTTCGATTTAGGTTCACGCGAGTTTCAATCATAACGATTGTGAATTCAAAAGTGACCGGAACGATCTTTCAAGGCTCTTGGAGTTTTTGTGATTAACGATCAGTAAAGAAGATTTCATTTTTCCATTCTCAGGTACGCAATTCAAAGAACAGGGAGACCACACTCCTAGGTGATTCACGTTCGTGATCGGATTGGAAGATCTTACGGATTACCATCGACACTAAGTCAATCGGTCACGCGATAAGAAGTATGATATCTTTTGAATATATGTATGTTTAATTAATTAAAGGGTTAAGGTTCAAATATTGGAAAATTTTAAACTATACTATATTCGTTTTTTAGTCTTGCTTCCGCTGCGTTTTTCGTATTTTTCCCTACATTTATTTCTTGTGTTGAGTGTTACCATCCTCAGGACAAGGTCCCCAATCTGACATCTACGTACCCGGACGTGAGAATTGTAGTACCTTACGGCTCTTTGCTACTATTTTGCATTCTGGATCCGGGACACGTCTCTTCTTTCCTCTAATTCATCTAGATTTTGGAGAAACATATTTGAATTATGCTCGGGATCATATAGTTGGATTCTTGGGGAAGTGAAAAATGTTTGCACTGGGATTACTGCCTCGATTGTGAAAGCCAGGGAGAAAGGAGTTTCTCCTGTTGTAGTTCTCGGGGTTGTTCCGTATGACCATAACACCTCGTGGAGTTTGTTTGCCCAATTTCCTTTCTTTGTGTCGAGCTTTACTTTTAGGGTATGCTTGATTATCTTGTTGACTACTTCAGTCTGCCCATTATTTTGAGGATGAACATATGAGGCATAGTAAATCGAGATCTTATATTCTTTGTATAGCTTCATGAACCTTGCATTGTCGAACTGAGTACCATTATCTGTGATAATAGTACTTGGGATGCCAAACATGTACAATATGTTTTTCTTTACAAAGCTTGTTTTGCTTGTTTTACTTGTTTCGGTGATGTGCATTAGGGCCTCTGCTTCTTTCCACTTGGTGAAGTAATCCACCGCAACTATTGCATGCTTCGCTCATCCTTTCACTTCGGTAGGCATTGGTCTTATAAGATCCAGACCTCACATGGCGAATGTCCAGGGAGATGTGAGGCTTTAGAGTAACTCGGGCAGCTGTCGGATATCATTACTTATCTTCTGACACGTTCCACAGCTTTCTGAGAATTCCTGAGCATCCGCGAACAATGTTGGCCAGTAGAATCCTTGCCTGAGCACTTTGTGTGCCAAGCTCTTACCCCCAGTGTGGTTCCCGCAAACATCGCTATGGATACTGTTCAAAATTCTTTCAGCTTCCTCGACTTCAACACATCTCTGTAACACCCTTGAAAATCCTTTTTTGTATAGCTCTCCATTAATGATGGTATATCTGGTTGACTTGTACTTGACCCGTTTTGCTTTGAGGGGGGTCCTCTGGCAAGACGTCCTCTTGAAGATATCTTTTGATGGGCGTTATCCAACTGTCCGACCCTACTTGGATCTTGGCCACTATCAGCGTTTCTTGCTTGGCAATGCTTGGTCGGGCCAAGTTAGCTACTGGTATTGTTTTTGGCCTTATGCAGGTTGTTGTAGAGGCCAGTTTGGACAACGCATCTACTTTCCATACTCCTCACGGGGGATCTGAGTAATCTTGTATCTTTTGAATTGCTTAAGCAATTCCTTCGCTTCTGCTAAGTAACCAATCATATGCTCATCCTTTGCTTGGTATTCATCCAAGACTTGGTTGACTACTACTTGAGAATCACTGAAGATCTCAACTTTATCTGCTCCTAGAGCCACACATACTTTAAGACCAGCAGTAGCGCTTCATACTCTACCTGATTGTTAGTTTCTTTGAAGTCAAACCTCATGGCACATTCTACCGAATCCCTTTCCATGGGTGTTTGACGAGCCGTCTACTTGAAGTTTCCATAGCATACGACTCTCCTGGACCATCAGAGCTACTTCCACATTTGGTTCGGTGAACTGAACTACGAAGTCGGCTACCGTTTTCCCTTTGAGTGAAGTCTTCAGTATGAACACAATGTCGAATTCGCTCAATTCTATTGTCCATTTTGACAATCTACCCAATACTTCTGGTTTATGTATAATCTGTTTCAGTGGGCAATAAGTATACACCTTCACTCTGTGTGCCTGAAAATATGGCCTCAGTTTTGTTGCTGCTACAACTAGGGCAAGTGACATCTTCTCAGCTTGTGAGTATCTTTTCTCGACAGGTACTAGGGCTTTGCTGGTGTAATATACAGGTGTATGAATTCCGTCCTCCTCTCTTACCATAACAGAATTGGTTGCTACCTCTGTAAGGGAGAGGTAGAGGTACATGGTTTCTCCGACCACCAGTTTTGAAAGAATCGGTGCTCTGGCTATGTACTCTTTCAGCCCCTGGAAAGCTCTTTCACAGTCTTCGTTCCATTCGAGTCCCTTTCCCTTTCTGATAGCCTTCAAAATTGAGGCACACTTGTCGGTTGACTTTGATATGAACCTGTTAAGAGAGGCGAGACATCCAGTCAGCCTTTGGACTTCTTTTGGCATAATTGGCGATGCCATATTGGCGAGGGCTTGTATTTTTTTTGGGTTGACTTCGATCCCCCGCTGATGGATTTGAAAACCGAGGAATCTTCCCGAGGGGACCTCGAATAGACACTTGCTATGGTGGAGCCTCATTCTGTATTTCTTTATCACATCGAAGGTTTCTCTTAAATCTGAGATGTGCTTTTCCGTCGTGATGCTCTTGGTCAGCATATTATCCACATACACTTCCATGTTACTCATAATTTGCTGAGGGAAAATCCTGTTCACCAGCCTCTGGTAGGTGGCATCTGCATTCTTTAGTCCATAGGGCATTACATTATAACAGTACAAACCTTGGTCAGTAATGAATGCTATTTTTTCCTCGTCTGGGCTATGCATCCGGATTTGGTTGTATCTTGAGTAAGCATCCATGAAACTGAGCAACTCATGCCCTCTTGTTGCGTCTACCAGCTGGTTGATCCTTGGGAGAGGGAAACTGTCTTTCGGACAAGCCTTATTCAAGTCGGTGAAGTTCACACACATTCTCCACTGTTTGTTCTTTTTCACCAAGACGACGTTTGCCACCCACTTTGGGTACTTGACTTCCCGAATTGACCTTACAGCAAGCAATTTCTTCACCACTTCTTTGATAGCCACGCTCTTTTCTTGGTTAAAAAGTCACCTTTTTTGGATTACTGGGTTTGCATCTTGGGCCACTGCTAAGTGGTGAGATATAACTCCAGTTTCTATCCCCGACATATCTTCATGACTCCAGACGAACACATCCTTATACTCCCATAGTAAGCTGGTCAAACCAATTTTAACCTTTTCAGGTAAATTAGCTCCTATCTGAACCACTTTATTCGACTTGCCATCATCGAGTACTATCAACATAGCCGGCTCAGTTTTCTTCTCATTGTGGTCTTCTCAGGGGTCGAGCTCGAGCTCTTCGAGCACTTCAGCCTGAGCTTCGGACTCGTCCGCTCCCTTGTTAACCCTTTGTACCATGTATACCTGTTGGTATTCTTTTTTTGCTCTATCTTTGTAAACTGAAAGGTTTGCTCTTCTGGCTATCTCATGGGATCCTTTGATTACCCCTACACCTGACTTTGTTAGAAATTTCATCATAAGAGCATAAGTCGCCGTAACGGCCTTAGTTTTATTCAGGAATGGCTAGCGCAAAAGGGCATTGTAAGGCCAGTTTTCAACTTCTACCACCACGAAGTCTAGTAGCACTGTTTTCTGGCAAGGTGCTTCTCCTATCTTTATAGGCAGCTTCACAGTTCCGAGTGACCTTACCTCTACTCTTCCAAACCCTCAGAGTGGGGTATGTAAAGGTTGTAGGTCCTGGCGATCCAATCTTAGCTAGTCATACACCCTTACATTCAGTATGTCACCCTTCTGCGTGGATGAGTCTCCCACTCTTTTCTTACTACCATCCACCTTAGTTTCCTTTGGGCGTCCCTCGTGCATAAAAATTCCGCCCAACAATTTCATCTTCCTCAGCCAACGCATATCCACCTACCATATCCATCATGTTAGCGTAGCTAGTCAGTCGGGCTCACTTGAGGTCGAAAGATAACCGTCCGTTCTGCAAGTTATTGATGAATGCCGCTATGATGGCTTTATCGTTGGCACTTCCAATCTCTGATACTTCCCGACTAAATCGTGTCATGTACTTCTTCAATGACTCGTCCTTCTCTTGCCTGAGCTGAGACAGGTGAGCCACTGATTTTTTCCCGTGTACATTCCAGAGGAATTACAGAGTGAACGCCTTACTCAACTCATTGAAACTACTGATGCTGCCCGGTGGAAGTATTCCAAACCATCTGAACCCTATGTCCCTAAGCGTTTGAGGGAAGTTTAAGCAAATGAGTGCATCACTCCTGGCGTATTGAGCCATGGCGCTTCTATACCTCCTTGTATGCTTTTTTGGGTCAGTATCCTTTTTAAACTGTTCCACGTGAGGCATCCTGAATCTCTCGAGGAGGAATTGTGTCCGGAGGATGTCGCTAGTGAAAGGGCTATCCGACTCATCATCTGATAGTTCGGTTCGCATGTACCATTGACCAAGGCTTCCATTTGCCTCCGGTTATTATGTACTTCTTGAGTCATTCTTTGTATGAGTATGTCTCCCTCGCCAATAGGCTCTCCCATTTGGCTATATTTCGATTTGATTGTCAATCCCTGGCCACTTAGATCACTGTCTTGCTGGCAAGCCTTTGTGTTACTCACATGCCCTAGTTGATCCCTGTGGCGTAATCGATGATGATGCTGATCACTATCATCAGAAAAAGATAACCGGTCCCTTCGACGTGTAGGCCTATCAGACTGGTTCGGTTCTTGTTCAGCCCGATACCGATCATATTTGTGAGGGTGTTCATCTTCATGCCCTCTTGCATCCCTTGCCTGCTTCTCTGACTTGGTTTCCGGACGATCCGTTGGGTTGCAGCCCATCTTCAGTGGTGCATCCGGGGTTGGACCACCTACTATGGAACGCAACCTTCCAGGCTAACCGTCTGGGGTGTGCAGATCACTTGGTGAGGTTAATCCTGCAGTGGTTGTAAGAGTGACTCCATGACTCGGAGCATCCGCTATCAGTTGTTGCAGCAACTAGCGAAATCGCTGAGCAATTTCCTTGGTGGTTGATGATGATCCCTGTACATTAGCAATATCAGCAGGTTGATTCCCGGCCATAACAGCATTTGACGGTCCTATGACATCAAGGGTAACTTGAACCGTCCCTGACTTATTTGGTATGGTATAATTATTTCTAGAATCACTGTCATCTCAATTGTCTGCCATGGTTTACAAGAGCTCTTTGGAATGTAAAAATCCGGAGCTTCACCCCCTTTTTCTAGCGCCAATTGTTAATGGTGATTTTTGGTAAGTCAACCAGTCAACGTGTTGTTGTGACAATCTTTAAGTAAGAAGAACAAGAATAACAAGAATAAGAGATTTACATGGTAAAACTTCGATAACAGAGAAACATCCACAGCTACCACGTAGCGAAGAGAATAATTCACTATGAGAATTAATGGTTACAATATGTTTTCTCTCTCCTTTACAATAATCGTTCGATCATATTTATGTCCCATGTTACCCTAAATTTAGTCGTACAAGTCTTGGATTGATTAGTTAGAATCCTACTCAAATACTAGTAGAATGAACCGATCAGGATTTGCTTCTTGTACATCAACTCGAAATTTGTATTCAAACCAAACTCCACTTCATAAGGTAGTGGGATCGTCTTTCTTGTTTAAGCCGAGTAGAGTTCTTTGACGAGTAAAACTCTTATCTTAGGTGACATGTCGCATCTTAGCATCCTTCAATCCCTGCATGACATGTCACGAGGAATTTTCCATACAACAATTATAATAATGGATGCCAATGAATAGAGCAACTAATTGATGAAGTTCGAAAATGCTCGGAAGTGGAACAATCAAAAATTTACTTTATAGTAACTTTCAGGTGTAACTTTATGAAATTCTTTTGGTTTAAAACTAAAAATGTAAAAGATTTGAAGGACCGGATTTAACTGTGATATTTTGACAAACTATTTTTGGGTATCATTGTATTAAAATTATAAGATGGTGTTTTTTTTTAACGATATACAATATTTGACTCATAACAAATTTGATAATTAAATAGAAGTGTAAAATTAAATAGTAAAGTTAGAAATATCATGATAACAATTATAAATAACATGATAAATTATTTATAATTATCATATCATCACATCATAACATGATTTGTATAATAATTACAAATGAATTATCACATTATTATGATAAAATTTTGTTATAGTTGTTAGGATGTGTTAATTTAATAAATTATTATTTAAAAAATAAATAAATTAATATGTTGTTGTATATCACATTAATAATATTTTAAATATATTTTAGTGGAAATTGTGGGAAATGACCTTTCTCAATGTTTAGTTTCTAGGAAATAGCCAATTGGTGAAAAAATTGCACTTTTAACCTTTTTACCAACCACATTTACCACATTTCCCTTTAAAACCCCTCACCTGGAATTTCCCTCAATACCCTCCTTAAATATTTTATTCAATATAACTTGTTCAAGTTTACTAAAATGCCCTCCAATTTGATTTCCCACAAAAGTCGTTGATCAACAACACAATTCAAAATACATAAAAAAGAACCCAGACAATGGGAACCCAAAAATAGAGTGAAGCAGAGAGAGGAAGGAGAAGCAAGGTCGTTGTCGCCGTCGCCGTTCAATTACAAATAAAAAAAAATCCTTCTTGTTCTTATTTTGTGTACCCAAATGACGAACAAAACTCAAACCCAAGCAAGAACCCAGAAATAGAGAGCAAGAAGAAACAAGGTCGCTGGTCGCCGTTTAAAGCACAAGGCCGACGGTCAGCATTGATCGAAGCACCCCAAATCCTAGAAGAAAAGCAAAGAGAGTGAGACAATTTGCAGGTACTAATTTGTTTAAACTACTTTAATATGTTCAAATTAGTGAACTACATTGGAAAAACATTTAGTGCGATGTAATTCAATGGAAAGAAAACGTTTGCTGACTAGAAAGACTTATTTTACATGTATTATATTATGCTTAGTAATCATTGTAATAGACCTAGGACTGATGGATGAAGCATGTTGAAAATACTCTAAGAGTGATTAAACTAACCTAGTGGGGAGGGGTGTGTGAATAGGTTTTAACCAAATTAATTGCATATTTTAATCTCAACAACCCCTAACAAACATATATTGTAACAAAGTGCGTAAAATAAAATAAAGACACAATAATTTCTTTTACGTGAGAAAACACCAAAAGGGTAAAAACTCACGAACCTAAAGCCAATCGAACCCTCAAATCCACTATTTGCACAAATGATTAAAACCTAGGTTTATCACATCACAACCAATCGGTTATTAATCCGTTCTTGCTACCCACAGGCCTTTAATAGTGATTTTAGGCTCCTGCTTAGTTACTACCCACAACACATACAAAACTTAACTCTTAAAAAAAGATATATGCAACCTAATGTGAATATGAGAATATTCTAAATGCACAAATGCTAGGTCAACACATTTAATGCTTATCTAATCATGTATGAATGATTCAAACAATCCTAGATATCATGTTGCTATATGTTATACATATAACTTAGCTATATGATATAAATGCAAACCTAGATGGAATAGCTATTGTTATTGGTATAATTTTGAGAGATAACAAATCAGTATAAACATCGTGTTACACGGGGACGACTAGTGACTGTGTCAACAAATGTCAATTAAATACTCGATCAAGGTAGTTAGAATGATCGGGTTATCAAAACAATGATCGGGGGAAACCTAAGTGATCGAGTTTAACTACTTGATCAGGTGAAGATCCCTGGTCGGGGGTAAAAGAGATCTGATTGGGTTTACAAGACGGTTGGCTAAGCGACACGTGGACAATGTTTAGATACATTCGGATGCTTAGTATGTTGACAACATTGTTACGACTCAAACACGTAAAGAAGAATCTTCCTCAAATAAGGTTGCAAGAAGCATACTCTGATAAGGAAACAGATTTCCTTCAGAGTTATCAGAACCCAAAATAGGGAAAGTCCTGATTTGATTAAAACGACTCCAACAAGTCAGAGTTTAATTTATTTGCTACTACATATTTACTTGTACTCTAAGAATTAGGGTTCTATACATGTATGAATAGACCTTAAAAAATACCCAACAGGGGGTTGAGGAATTATCTGATACAAAGGAGAGCGAGTGAGTTTGACTGTGTAACATTCGTTCTTGATAACTGATTTCATTCTCACCATCACTGGCAATCGTGGATGTTTCCCCACCTTAGGGTTTTACCACGTAAAATCTTGTTTGTATAACTTCTTTTATTTCTCTCGATTCATTGCATAACTGCAAACTTTACATGTTTTGTGTGATGCTTGATTGACTTTACGTAATCCAAAAATCACCGTCAACAATTGGCACTAGAAGGAGGGGGCGAACCTCCGAAAACTTGTGAAGCAGTAACATGGCAGATAATAGGGATAAAAGCCGGTCCCCGTATGAAACTGGTACTCCCCGTGATACCGACAATGTTGGTATGGTATACATTGGAGGGGACCCATCGTCCAGAACTCCACCTTCCATCAGACAAGACGTAACCACCTCTGTAAATACCTTTCCCAGCATCTCCTTAGATGCCTTCCAGGAAGTTCAGGAATCCCTGCGGAGAGTCATCGAAGACGCTGCTAAACAGGGAATCAATATAACCGCTACAGTAAATTTAACCTCACCATTCCAATTATCTACACCAATGGTGGCACGAGACCCCAGGATACGATCCGAGATAGTAGTCCTAACTCCTGATGCTCTATAGAAAACTGGTAAAGATAAGGTGAATCGCCATGAAAAGAGGGACCGATCTCAAAAGGGCGACGATCGTCAAGATTACCAGGATCACAGAAGTAATGGGGACCAAGCCAGCCAGAGAAAAAGGCAGCACAGTCCGCATGACGATATTACAAGAGACCATGAACAGGAAGCGAGTTATGACATGGGCAATAGGTATGACGAGCATAGAAGGGGATCTCGGTCACCTTTAACGGACAGAGAGGAGCCCCCAAAGAGGCATAGAGAATCAACTCCCGCTCCTAGATATAATGTTTGAGACACCTAAATTACAGGGCGAGCTTCAAAAGACCCTTATGCTCTCATCATCCGGTAAAAGTTTGATGAGTGAGGAGAACGAGAAGTTCTATTAGGAAGGATAGAAGCACTAGAACGAAGACAAGGATGAGGAAACCTGTTGATCGGTAATTCTGGCAGTGCATTCACTGCACCCATAAGACATGCCCATTTCTCAGAAAAATTCCGAATGCCGCATGTGGAACAATTTAAGGCCAACAACGACCCGTAGGAGCACGTCAAAAGGTATCAAAGTGAAATGGCACAGTATGATTACGATGATGCACTCCTATGCAGAATGTTCCCTCAGATACTACAGGATCATGGGTTAGATGGTTCGGTGGCCTTGCAAGCGGATTTGTCGGGAACTTCGAGGAATTGATACAGGCCTTCACCAAGCGGTTCATGGGAAATATCCAACGTAGGAAGTCGATATCTGTTCTCTTGACCCTGAAGTAAAGAAATGATGAGAAGTTAAAAGACTACCTTGCCCAGTTTTCACAAGAAGTCTCACAAGTGCAGGACCTTAACGACGATGTGGTTGTGGCTACATTTGTCAATAGCCTGCAGCACAACCAATTGTCACTCAGTCTAAGAAAGAAGGGACCAATCACCTATGCTAATCTGGTGGATGATGTGGGAGGACACACGATGGCAGAAGAAGAGCAAATAGCCCATGGAGGGAAGTTTATACATGGTGGTCGACCAAGTGAGAGTCAAAAACCCAAAGATAATGGCTCGAAGGGAAACCCCAAAGGTGACCAAAAGAATAACTCTAGAAAGGGAAATGAAGGCCGCAAGGAAGATAATCAAAAGGCTAACAAGACTTATAAGAGGCAGTACACAAATTATACTCCTCTGACACAGAAACAAGAAGAAATTTTGAATGTAATCAAGGATAAGAACTTTTATAAGAAGCTTCCAAAGCAATCCAGTTTTGCTTGGAGAGACACCTCGAAGTATTACCGTTTCCACTGAGAGAATGGTCATGAAACCTCTAAATGTTACCGGCTAAGGGATTACATTGAAAAGTTAATTAGAGAAGGGCACCTAAAATACGTGGTTCTCAAAGGAAATGATGATCGGCAGAACGATCCCATAAAACCCGACCAGAATAGAATGGATAGTCCAAGGGGAAGTTCAGATGTCGGAGCTATCAACACCATTTTTAGGAGGCCGTGTATGGGAAGAAATAACAGGGAGAGAATGTCAGAAGTTCATGAAGCGATAGATGCCCAGAGAAACTTTGAGGTGAACTCGGTAGGTCCCAATCAGAAAAAGCTCAAGCAAGGGTGGGATCCGATCATATTCTCATAAGCTGACACTTCCGTATTGGAGGTCAAGCCAAATGTCGCAATCGTTGTGATAGCTCGTATCGGACACTAGGAAGTAAGAAGAATACTGATCGATAATAAGAGCTCGGTGGATATCCTGAGCGCGTAGGTGTTCGATCAGTTAGGGCTTCATATGAAGGATTTGCAACCACTGGCAATCCCGCTCAAAGGATTTGGAGGAGGAGAAGTGAGATCTCTGGGGACGGTCAAACTTCCGGTCGAGGTAGGGAGTTTTCCATGCCAAAAAAACAGTATTGCTTGACTTTGTGGTTGTTGACACTGAGAATTAGCCATACAATTCCTTGCTAGGCAGACTATTATTGAACAAAACAAAGGCGGTTACGGCAACCTATGCCTGACCGTCAAGTTCCCGAACGAAGCTGGGGTTGGAGTGTTGAAGGGATCCCAAGAATGGGTGAGGAAAGCCAATCTGGCGGTTTACAAAGAAAATGTCGAGCCAGACGTAATGCAGATAGAGTGCACCGAGCAAAAGAAATACTCAGAAGAAGATAAGAGCGAGGAAAATGCAGAAATAATGACTCTGTTCGACCTAGACCTAAAGGAGTCATCTCCAGAAGATGAGAAAGATCAGGAAGGGGAGTCGACCATTGAGGTCATTATAGACGACAAGAATCTAGAGCAAACGGTAAAATTAGGGACACATCTGACCAAACTTATACAGGATCGATTAGTCAATCCATTGAAAGAATACAAGGACATATTTGCTTGGAAACATGAAGACGTGTCTGGAATCGATGCCAAATAATCTCCCACACCCTGACTGTTGACCCCGAACACAAACCGGTAATACAAGAAAAGGTGAAGGTTCAACCCTGAGAGAAGCCAAGCAATTAAAGAAGAGGACCACAAGTTTTTGGCAACAGGATCAATCAGGGAAGTTCAGTATCCCGAGTGGGTTGCTAATGTGGTACCCGGCAAGAAAAAGAATGAGCAGTGGAGAACGTGTGTGGATTTCACAGATTTGAACAAAGCATGCCCGAAAGATAGTTTCCTTCTGCCCCGAATAGATCAGTTAGTTGATGCAACTGCGGTGCATGAGCTTTTGAGTTTCATGGACGCATACTCAGGCTATAACCAGATCAAGATGTTTGGCCTAGATGAAGAAAATATCGCTTTCATAATGGATCAAGGGCTTTATTGCTACAAGGTAATGCCTTTTTGTCTAAAAAATATTGGGGCAACTTACTTAAGACTGGTAAATAAGATGTTCGTCCGACAGATCGGTAGAAACATGGAAGTATATATAAACGACATGTTGACCAAAAGTGTCACAACCGTCCAACATGAAACCGACCTCCAGGAAACATTTGGAATGTTAAGACGATATGGGATGAAGCTCAACCCGAACAAATATGTTTTTGGGGTGCCATCGGGAAAATTCCTTAGATTCCAAGTGCACCAGAGGGGTATCGAAGCGAACCCAAAAAAAAAAGCCCTAGAAAAGATGAGGTCCCCAGTCACCCTGAAAGATATCCAAAGTTTGACAGGTTGCCTAGCCTCGTTAAACCTATTCATCAGCAAGTCAACTGATAGATATTTACCTTTCTTCAAAGCAATAAGGAAAGGCAAGGGAGTAGATGGAACGAGGATTGCGAACAGGCGTTCCAGAAGATCAAAGGATACTTGGGCAAGGCTCCTATCTTATCGGAGCCTCTCAAAGGAGAGACATTGTATCTATACCTATTAGTTATGGCCATAGCTACAGGGTCAGTATTAGTCAGACTGGACGAAGGAGTACATAAACCAGTTTATTACACCAGCAAGGCCTTGCTGCCAGCAGAAACAAGATACTTGGCAGCCGAGCAAATGACACTAGCATTGGTGACAGCCGCAAGAAAGTTAAGACCCTATTTCCAAGCCCACAGGATTGAGGTCTATACAGATTGTCTGTTAAAGCAGATTTTATCCAAGCCGGAAATGTCAAGAAGATTGGAAAAGTGGACGGTTGAGCTAAGCTAGTTCGATATCACTTATCTGCTAAGGGCTGCAATAAAGGGTCAGACAGTAACAGATCTGATTGCCGAGTTCACTGAGCCAAATATTGAGGTGATCAGGATTCTAGAAGAAAAAGAAAAGAAGATCTTTAGTTGGAAGCTACACATTGATGGATCATCAAACACGCAAGGCAGCGGGGCTGGCATAGTAGTATCAACCCCAGAAGGCGATCAGGTAGAGTGTGCCTTGCGATTTGATTTCAAAGCCACCAATAACATGGTCGAATATGAGGCGTTGTTAGCTGGACTCAGAGTATGCACAGTACTGGGGGCAGACGAAGTGGAAATAATCAGTGATTCACAAGTTGTGATTAACTAGGTTCTGAAGGAATACCAGGCAAAAGATTTTAATATGGTAGCCTACCTAGAGATAGCCATGAGACTTCTCGGGAGATTCAAGGACTATAGAATCACTCAGATCCCGAGAGAGAAAAATGAGAAAGCTGACGCATTATCAAGACTGGCAACTGCAACCGCTGGTATCTGGTTTAAAATGATTCCAGTAGCTCATCTAAAGAAGCCAAACATGAAAGAAAGAAGAAACACTAGCAGTGGAACAGTTGAAGAAGGGCCAATCACTTGGATCACCCCAATCAGGCAATACCTAGAAGATGGCACGCTGTATGAAGACACAGCTGAAGCAAAACGCATCAGATACAGAGCAGCCTGGTATTGGAAAGTAGGCTGGGAGCTTTACAGAAGGGGGTTTTCTAAGGCCCTACAGATATGTGTCAGTCAATATGAGGGAGGCAAGATTCTGGATAATATACATAAAGGCATATGTGGAAACCATTCTGGGGGAAACAGTTTGGCCCATAAAATCCGCAGGCAAGGCTTCTATTGGCCAAATCTTTTTCAAGATGCCAAATCGGTGGCTGAGAAAAATCTTCCTCAAACAAGGTTGCAAGAAGCATACTCTAATAATGAAATAGATTTCCTTAAGAGTTATTAGAACCCAAAATAGGCAAAGTCCTGATGCGATTCAAACGACTCCAACAAGTCAGAGTTTTATTTATTTGCTACTACCTTTTTACTTGTACTCCAAGAATTATGGTTCTATACATGTATAAATAGACCTTAAAAAATACCCAACAGGGGTTCAGGAATTATCTGTACAAAGGAGAGCGAGTGAGTTTGAGTGTGTAACATTCGTTCTTGATAGTGGATTTCATTCTCGCAGTCCCTGGCAACCGTGGATGTTTCCCCTCCTTGGGGTTTTACCACGTAAAATCTTGTTTGCAAAACTTCTTTTATTTCTCTCGATTCATTGCATAACTGTAAACTTTACATGTTTTGTGTGACGTGTGATTGACTTTACGTAATCCAAAAATCACCATCAACAGCTATCACAATACAAAACTCAACAAACATACAAAGATTTCATCTTGAAGACAAAAAACTCAAACTTGATACAAACAAGTCATAAAAGAGCTATCTTGGTAAACTAGAACACAAGAATGAATGAATATGGTGTTCTACATACCAAGTCATGTGCTTTGATGCAGACCCATGCAAGAATACATCCTAGATGAAGCTAGATGATGTTTGATTCATGAATGAAAGATGGGTATTTTGGGATTTGGTCAAGAAAGATTGAATCTTATTGGCTTTCCTTGCTAGACACTCTTTTACTATTCAAAGCTCTTAAATTTTAAGCTATAAGAACGAGATGGGGAAGAAGAGATGTATATATAGCAACCCTAAAAGAAACTAAGTCGTTTTGGAAAGTTTGCAAAAAGATAAAGGAAAAACTAACGTAGTGCGAGGTCCACTACCAAGGTATGCACCCGCGCACAATTGTGATAACACACATCGCACCAACAGCGGTGCCACATCGGTGACTTACTGGAAACACACCACTGTGATAATTCACAGTGCACCAACATCAGTGCCACAGCTAAGCAAGCATAAACAGCACAGTGCGCGGGTCTCCTACTAGCCCAGTGAGGGGGTCTCCTATCCGCACACCTACCCATACACATACAAAATTTTCCAAGAGAGTGCAAGGAAAATTGGCATACCAAACAAGCAAGGGAAGCACACAAGAAAGCAAGAAGACATAATGCAAGATGAATATAGCATACATGAGAAAAGTGTGTGTGTGCAACTAAATCTCTTCAAAGAGTTAAGCAAAGTGATATACCTTTAAAGTGCCCTTGAGTTTGACGATGCCATTGAAGCTTGATCATGAACAATTAGGCCTAATCCACCCTTACAAGTAAATCCCCAATGTGGTTTGTCAACGAAACGAGCCAATCATATGCATACTATATTTTCTCCTCATCCAAATAGGATTCCTTCATAAGCCTTGACTTGGGTTTTGAAGAGACAAAAAACACAACACAACCTTTCACCCCCTTTTTGTCATGAGATAGACAAAGGGAGTCCCCCTAAATAGGTAAGCTTTTGGCAATGAGAGCTCATAGCATAAATACATATGCATAATCATATAAGCAACTTTATGCAACTCAATTAAGTAAGAAAGATTCAATGAGTTTGATTTGATGAAAACGTGTGACATGATGCTTTGCATGCAAGACATGTTGTATTCAAGCTCAAAATAATGGTATTTGGCAAAGCAAACAACAAGGGTTTCCAAAATGAATTCAAATCAATTTTCACCCATTGTCATGATTTCAAGCAATGATATAAATTTGATAAGAGTTTCAATTTTAAAGAGCAAATATGTCAAACTTTATAAGCGAAACAAGATATGAGCGACTTTTGCACAATTTTTTATTTTTCCGGGTAAGATACCCGTATGATAGTAGCTTTGTTCGACAAATAAAGAGAGAGAGAGAGAGAAGACTAAATTAGATGAGACATCCTTATTGATTGAATAGACAAAAGGTCCTTATTGAGTTTAGTCTTCTCATTTGCTTTTTTCACACATATTTGGCATTCAAATTTAAGCAATCAAAATGTCTTCATGCATATCAACTTAAGGCATGTCATTAATAAAATTGTCATGTCATGGAGATCAATTACATGTCATTCAAAATGTACTTCCAAAGTAAGTCTCCTAGTCCAAAAATGCATGTTTAAACATAAATATGACATGGATTGCAAGAAAACCAATTTGCACACTTACTAAGAAAATAACATAAGCATATGTGCAACCAATCATCTCAAGCAATTAATAAAGGAGCATAAAGAATATCAATGTAGCACAATGCAATTTTATGCCAATTTTCTCTCTTTGCTTGAGCTCCCCATATGGGGTCAAGACATATCATTTCAAGCCAAATGACAAATCTCAATAGACTTACTAAGGTTCTCAAATCTAAGTGTCTAAGGGCTTTGTAAACAAGTCCTCCAGTTGGTCGTTAGTCCCCACATGCTCTAATGCAATAGTTTTGCTCTCAACTAGCTCTCTAATGAAATGATGTCTAATGTCAAAGTGTTTTGTCCTTGAATGTTAGACATGATTCTTTGAAATGTAGTCACAAAACAAAGTGAGAGGGCCTTGCTCTAACCCATAATCGGCTAGCATTTGTTTCATCCACAACAATTGAGTACAAGCACTACCGGCGGCTATGTATTCCGCCTCGGTAGTGGATAGGGAAATTGAGTTTTGCTTCTTGCAAAACCATGATACCAAATTGTTTCCTAAGAAGAAGCAACCGCCCGATATACTCTTCCTATCATCATAATTCCCAGCCCAATCAGCATCACTAAATCCAACAAGACTTGGATTAGTGTCAAAGGAATTCCAAATCCCATGATTGGAGGTACAATTCACAAACTGAATGATCCTCTTCACCGCAACAAGGTGAGATTCTTTGGGATTAGTTTGGTACCTAGCACAAACACCCACACTAAAAGCAATATCGAGCCTACTTACGGTCAAGTAAAGCAAGCTACCTATCATTCCTCGATATAAGCTATGGTCAACACTTTTACCACTAGCATCTTTGCTTAGCTTTAAGGAGGTACTCATGAGTATGTCACAATGTTTGGCATTATCAAGGCCAAACTTCTTCACTAGGTTCTTTGCATACTTAGCTTGGGATATGAAAATCCCATCATGCATTTGCTTAATTTACAAGCCTAGGAAGTAATTTAGTTCACCAACCATGCTAATTTCAAATTCAAGAGACATGACATCTACAAATTGTTTCACTTTTAACTCATTGGTTGAACCAAATACAATGTCATCAACATAAATTTGGGCTATGAAAAGCTCATCTTTGTTGCACTTGATGAACAAGGTCTTGTCAACACTACCTCTTGAGTAGCCATTGTCAACAAGATAGAGAGTGAGGTGCTCATACCAAGCCCTCGGTGCTTGTTTCAACCAATAAAGTGCCTTTTTGAGGCGATAGACATGATTGGGGTGATGTGGATCCATAAATCCCTTGGGTAGTTCAAAAAATACTTCCTCATGCAATAAGCCATTGAGGAATGCACTCTTAACATCCATTTGGTGTAGTTTGAACTTGTACACACAAGGAATGGACAAGAGAAACCTGATAGAATCAAGACGGACAATTGGAGCAAAAATCTCCTCAAAGTCAATACCCTCAATTTGAGAGTATCCTTGTGCCACAAGCCTAGCCTTGTTGCGCACAATGTTGCCATCTTCATCCGACTTGTTCCTAAACACCCATTTGGTGACTATCACATTCGTATTCTTAGGCCTAGGAACTAGAGTCCAAACCTCATTTCTTTCAAATTGGTTTAGTTCTTCTTACATAGCAAGAACCAAAAATTCATCATTCAAGGCTTCATGAACCTTCTTGGGTTCTATTTGAGATGTGTAGCAATTATAGCTAATTTGATTAGCTATTTAACATTTAGTCCTAACACCGTCATTGATATCATTTTTATCATGGAGTTTCCTAACCTAAGGAGCGGGTTCATTAGAGTCCAAATGTGGATCTCTATCAAGTGGTTGATCACCTTCTCCACTATGATTTGACTTCACATCACTTGAAGTCTCACCACACTCCTTCAAAGGAAGGTCATCATTCTCACAAACATCCTCCTCGTGGATAACATTTTTGGGCCTACAATCATCAATGACAACATTTGATGATTCCATGACACTTAGAGTTTTAAGTTGTAAACTCTATAGGCCTTGCTATTGAGTGCATATCCGATGAAAATACCATTATCACTCTTAGCATCAAACTTGCGAAGTTGATATCAGTCATTAAGAATATAACACTTACTTCCAAAGATGTGGAAAGAGCTGACATTGAGTTTTCTTCCCTTCCATAACTCATAGGATGCTTGTTTGGTCCCAAGTCTAAGGAATATTCTATTCCCTATATAACAAGCCGTATTGACGGCTTTGGCCCATAGATTCCTAGGAACCTTGTTGCTAAGCAACATCACCCGAGCCATCTCTAGTAGGACCCTATTCTTCCTTTCCATAACTCCATTTTGTTGGGGAGTTGTAGGGGCCAAGAATTCATAGGAAATACCTCAACCATTACAAAAGCTCTCAAAGCTACTATTCTCAAACTCTTTCCCATAATCACTTCTAATTCTCTTAATGCTCCTAATGTGAGAATTTTTCTCGTTTTGAATTTTGACATATAGCATTTTGAATTTCTCAAAAGCTTGAACTTCTCTCTAAGAAAGTAGGTCCAAGTGAACCTAGAGAAGTCATCAACCACCACGAGAATATATATTTTACCACCTAAACTTTCGGTTTGCATGGGACCCATGAGGTACATATGAAGGAGTTCCAATGGCTCCTTGGTGGAAATATTTTTTCCCTTTTTATGCACACTTTTAGTTTGCTTCTCTTGTTGACAAGGTCCACAAACTCCCTCAATCCTCTTCCTAAGCTTGCGAAGGCCTCTCACCACATTCAGTCTCTCAAGGACTTTCAAGTGTCTATAATTCAAGTGGCCAAATCTTTGATGTAACAATTCAACTTGGCCACAATTCAACTTGCTCACAACTAGACAAGTTACAAAAGATATCATTGGATTCAAGACAATAACAATTGTCACTTGATTTCTTGCCTTTCAATAAAACTTGCCCATTTTCCTTTAGTATAGAGAAATCAACTTTGCCCAACATAACCGAAAGCCCTTCATCACTTAAATGTGATATAATAATAAGATTAGCTTGCCAGCCATCTACATATAGAGCATTGGGCAATGAGGGCAAACCAGGATTAGATATATTACCTTTCCCTCTGACCTTTTTCCGTGAACCATCACCAAAGGTGACAAATCCACCATCCTCCGTCACAAGAGTCTCAAAGAAACTCTTGTTTCCACTCATGTGCCTAGAACACTCACTATCAAGATACCAAGTGTTAGAGGCATTGGCTTTCAAATCAACTTGAACCATATAGCAAAAATACTCATCTTTTCTAGTCCACCTAGGTGCAACATTTTCATTCTTAGGAGCCTTAGGTTCATTGGCTCTAAGTTTCCTAGGTGCATGCTTTTTGGCTCTTCTAAGCATATTTTTCTCAATCATGCTTTCTATTCTACACAATTTGCTATACTTAAAGCAATTAGGCCTTATGTGGCCATCAATACCACAACAATGATAAGTAGGAGTTCATACCATAGCCTTGTGCAAGCATTTGAGGCTTCCTTCTCCTTTGAGTAGTCTTTTGATGTTGAACAAACTCTCTCCTTTATGGTTGAGCCAAAATAGCATGTCTTCATTGTTGAGCATAAGGAATCCTTGGTGGTGGTGAAGGGGTTCTTAGATGTGGAGGTCTAGATTGAGATGCTCTAGCTTGTTATGGTTGAGCTCTTGTTGAACCCTTGGCTTGAGCATGTTTTGAGGATTCTCCAACTTCAATCCTTTTGGTAGTTTGTTGTGAGATTTTAGCTTCTTCAACCTTTTGAATCTTGACAAAAATAGTTTTCTTCAAGGAAGTTGTATCTATGTCTTCCTCATAGCCCAAGCCCCTTTTAACACTCGGGCTCTTCGCATTTGATAGCTTATTGTCAAGTTTTTCGGTTCCGAAGGTCATCTTGGCAATCACTCATTTAGCCTCCCCAAGTTCCTTCCTCAAGCTTTCTTTACTTTTTTAACCATAGTAAGCTCCAATTTCAAGTGCTTCCCTTTCTCTTGCTCGTTTCACTTTCTCACTCAAGTGAGTCATCTTGGAGGTCAATTCTTCCTCTTCAACTCTTGAATCTGCTCTTTCCTCAATGCTCTAGAACTCTTAAAGTATTCCATGAAGTCTTTGTAGTCCATTTTCTCATCAAATTCATGCTTGGGATTGGATGAAGTACTCCCATCACTTGAGTCATCTTCTTCTTCTTCTTCTAGCTTGTTATTCTCCTCTTCTTTGTCACTCATAACTTCCTTGTCATTGTGAGATGATGAGAAGGCAATGAAGTTGGCAACTTGGTCTTCATCATCCAAAGACTTTTCTTCCTCCTCTAAGTCTTCACTATCACTCCAAATAGGCACCAAAGTCTTTCTTTTCTTCTTCTTTTTTCAATTAGCACACTCTGGAGCAATGTGATCATACCCACTACATTCATAGCATTGAATCCCCTTCTTGGAATCCTTCTTTTCACTCTTCTCCACCTTTTTTGAAAGAAGTCTTCTTCTTCATAAATTTTCCCTTGGAGCCCAAACATTTCTTTTCAAACTTCATAAATTGCTTGAACCTCTTCACCATTAGAGCAATTTCTTCATCTGAATCTTTTTCCTCCCTTTCTTCCTTGGAGGTCTTCAATGCAATGCTCTTTTACTTCTTTAGAGGTGTCAGAGGCTGTTCTTGACTCAAAAGCTAACAACTTGTCAATTATTTCACTTGGCTTCATCCTTTTATATTCACTATTCTCCTTAATAGCGGTCACATTTGTATCAAATCTCTCTGGGAGAGACCTCATAAATTTTTGATTTATTCTCCTATCCGAATATGGATCGCCCAATTGGTGACTTTGGTTGAAAATATCCATTAGCTTCACTTGGAAGTCATTAAAGCACTCGCGATCTTCCATCTCCAAAGTCTCAAATTGGGTTTGAAGAACTTGTAGCTTGGAGTCTTTTACCACATCGGTTCCTTCATGTGCCAATTCCAATATTATCCATGCTTCATGTGCATTCCTTGTTGTTTGGATTAACTTGTGTTGGTTCTCATCCACCACACACAAGATTGCATACATGGCCTTGTTGTTCCATTTGGAGGCTTCAAAGTCTTGAGTATCCCATTCTGATTTGGGCTTGGGCACGATGCTTTTATCTTCGAGAGTCTTGGTAGGTGATGTGTAACCATCCTCAATCACCATCCAAACTAGATCATCTATTTGGCATAAGTAGGACTCCATATTTCCTTTCCATGATGAGTAATTAACCCCGGTTAGAAGTGGAGGTCTTGTACTCAATGCTCCCTCTCGCGCATACCCGTTTCCACTCATGGTGTTTAAGGGTGAATGAGATGAATGCAATCAATCAAACAAGACAAGCAAGACACACTAACTAAAATGCAATCTAATGCAAGACACACTAAATAAATTGCAATATAATGCAAGACATTCTTAGAGAGCAAGGGATCTCCTAATATTATTAAGGAACCCGCTTTGATACCAATTGAAAATACTCTAAGAGTGATTAAACTAACCTAGAGAGGGGTGGGGGGGGGGGGGTGAAAATGTTTTAACCAAATTAATTGCCATCTTTTGGTTAGTCAAAATTAATCACAACAGCCCATAACAAACAATCATTCTAACAAAGTGAGGAAAATAAAATAAAGACACAATAATTTGTTCTACGTGAGAAAACCCCAAAAGGGTAAAAACTCACGGGCCTAAAGCCAATCGAACCCTCAAATCCACTATTTGAAAAAACGATTAAAACCTAGGTTGACCACATCACATCCAATAAGTTACTAATCCGTTCTTGTTACCTGTAGGCCTTTAAGAGTGATTTTAGGCTCTTGCTTGTATACTACCCACGGCACATACAAGACTTAACTCTTAAAAGAAGAGATATGCAACCTAATGTGAATATGTGAATATTCTAAATGCACAAATGCTAGGTCAACACATTTAATGTTTATCTAATCATGTATGAATGATTCAAGCAATCCTAGATATCATACCAAACAAGCAAGGGATTGCAAGGCAAAATGGCATACCAAGAGATTGCAAGGCAAAATGACATACCAAACAAGCAAGGGAAGCACACAAGAAAGCAAGAAGACACAATGCAAGATGAATAGAGCATGCATGAGAAAAGTGTGTGTGTGCAACTAAATCTCTTCAAAGAGTTAAGCAAAGTATTATACCTTTGAAGTGTCCTTGAGTTTGATGATGTCATTGAAGCTTGATCACGAACAATGAGGCCTAATCTACCCTTACTAGTAAATCCCCAATGTGGTTTGTCAACGAAAAGAGCCAATCCAAATATGAGGAACTTACACATGTAATTTGTTGAGCCTATATTTTATGCTGAATGTATATGTTGAGCCTATGAATGATTGTCATAAGCCAAGGGCCGATGGATGGATGATGCATGTATTATTTTGAGCCTAAGACTGATGTTGCATGTGTAATTTTAGCCTATGAGTGTATGAATGAGTTTCATAAGCCTAGTACTGATTATGAGCTTGGGACTGATAATACATGTATAATTTTGAGCCTAGGACTTATTTTCATTTATAATGCTGATACACTTATAATACTATAATGATGATACATGTATAATGCTGATTTTGATCTTGGACTTATTTTCATTTATAATGCTGATACATGTATGTCATTTTGAACCTAAGTTTTTATTTTTTTTATTTTCCAAATGCCAAAAAATTCAGATGAAATGTTATGGCCGTACCCAGACCATGAGAAATGGATTCCAATGAGAGTAAATAGTCGAATTAAAATGTTTATGTTTAGAGACTTGAAGGTGGTCCTACAAAACATTAGGTTGGTGGAAAAATTCAAGCAGGGCCCTTTCGACCAATATTTGGATTTGAAACAACCGTTGATAGTTTACAGGCAGCTAATTCATAATCTTTTGAAAAGAGAGATTATTCACCCCAATGGACAAAGACCAGATGAGATGTGGTTTGGGTTGGGGAAGTCGAAAGCTCGTTTCAGTCAAGAAGAGTTTTGTCTATGCAGCGGGTTGAATATGGGGCTGATGCTTGAAGTTTTTGCCAACAACAATGAAGTACAAGAGGATTAAATGCTTAGAAGAATTTTCAAAGGAAAAAAGGCCTACTGCTGAGGTATTGTATGCCATTTTGAAAAAAATATCGTTTGAAGAGAGTGAAAATGCGTACAAGTTGTTGAAAATCTATATGGTGAGACAATTCTTTGGCACGATGACGGATGGACTGACAGCCATCTCAGGGTGGTTGTTTTCATTAGTTGAAAATGAAGATGAATTCAAAAAATTTCATGGGGTTCTTACATCTTCAGTTTTACACTATATTTTTTGAAGGATGTACTTAATAAACGCCTCCCCAAACTTAGAGGTGAAGAAGAGAACGAAGATAAGTAGGGGAAGATGAAGAAGAATAAAAAGACAGTAGAAGAAGAAGCTGACTTAGAGGAAAAAGAAAAAGAAGAAGAAGAAGAAGATAAGAAGAAAAATAACAAGAAGAAGAACAAAAAGTCAGTAGTAGAAGAAGAAGAAGTGAAAGTGAAAGGGAAAAGGGAAAGGGAAAGGGAAAGGAAATCTGCAGGGTGAGGAAGAGAAGAAGAAAAAGAAATTCAAGTATTATACCTACAATTTGTCCGGGTTCCCTTAGCATTTCAGGTAAGTTTTATAAAAATTTAGCATGTTTTGAACATAGCAAAACTATTTGTGATTGTAAGATGATATATTATTATGTTTCCCGTTTGATACTTTGTTGGAGTGAACTGCCAATTCGATTCCTTCAGTCCATGATTGTTATGTTGAACATAAAAAATAAAGAAAATTATTGCTAGAAAGCTAGCTGTGTTGGTGAGCGGCTGGTACTGTCTAGTATTGTTGAACAGTGAAAATATAGCTCAAGCGTGTGTCTAAACAACCTATAGGGGGGATGAATGGGTTGTTAATCCAATTAATTACCAATGTTTCAGATTAGTCAATATTAATCACAATTAACCCAAACAATCAAACAACAAAAATCAAGTAAAATGAGGAAATTAAAGAACACTTGATTTTTACGTGGAAAACCTCCAAACGCGAAAAAACCACGAGACTATCCAAGCTAGCCACTTGACTATATGAATAAAATGTTACACCCTCAAGTGATACTCGGACTCTCACTCTCGACAACCTCAGGTTATGGACACTACCACTCACCACTCTTGGTTTAGTCCTTAGTGATATCCCTTGATCCACTACTCTTGGCGTGAGCACCTCCTACTCTACCCGTAAGCCTTTTACAGTGGCACTTGGCAACCAATGCTAGCCAACCAATCTTTGGTTGCAAGATTTCAATGCTTGTGCTATAGGGAAAATTTTGAAAACGCAGCGGAAGCGAGACTAAAAAAGAATTTAGTATAGTTTAAAATTTTTTCAATACTTGAACCTTAACCCTTTAATTAATTAAACATACATATATTCAAAATATATCATACCTCTTGTCGCGTGATCCAATTGACTTAGCGTCGATGGTAATCCGCAAGATCTTCCAATCCGATCATGAACGTGAATCACCTAGGAGCGTGGTCTCCCTATTCTTTGAATTGGGTACCTGAGAATGGAAAAACGAAATCTTCTTTCTTGATCGTTAATCACAAAAACTCCAAGAGCCTAGAAAGATCGTTCTGGTCACTTTTGAATTCACAATGGTTATGATTGAAACTCGCGTGAACCTAAATCGAAAGTATGCACAAAACCTTTTTATGTAAAGGCTTGCAAGTGCACTATCGAATTTAGAACTATCTTTCTCTTTTCCTCTTGGCCGAATTTTCACTATGTTCTAGAGTTGGAATATTTTTTTATTCAAAAGCAAGAGAATGAAAAATTATTTCTCTAAAAAAAAAAACTTTTTATTTTCTTCCTATCACTATTAATTCCGAAATTAATAATATATATAGGTATACAAATTCTTTCCTAAAGAGGATTTATTTAGTGGACAATAATCCTATCTCTGGGTGGATTTACTTGGTGACAAAGAATCTTTTTTCAAAAAAAGGATTTCTTTTCCACATCAAGACTCCTAATCCAACTCAAATAGTGTATTTGTGATTATATTAAAGACTTCCTTATTTGATTAGATAAATAAATTCTTTATTTATCTACTTACCAAATTAAGTCTTTTATATTTATTATACTACTATGATAGTATACTACTAAGAAACATAATTCCTAGTCAGAAAAAGATTTTGATTTTTAATTAAATAATTAATTGATCAATTAATTAATTTCCATTTAATCAAACAATAAAATAAAATAATATTTTAGGCTATTATTATAGCCTTGCCGCCCACACACAAAAATTATGGGCCAAATATTATTTTCTTATTTTATTTAATCCATTCAGGTTTTAAATAAAAGCCCACATGTGAACCAGACCCATTCTTACTAAAAGAAACAAGCCCACATGCCTCTCATTAATATATTAATATAATTTGAGCAGCCCATTAAATAGATAATGTGCAAATTATATTCTTAATATATTAAATACAATTCTAGATGGACCCATAAATTAGTCCGGTAGAATATATCAAGTGATCCATGCAAGTCCGTGTGGATTGGGGATCTTGGCGGGCTATCTAAATTTAAGCTTCAATAGACATAACCTAAACATAATCAACAAATGATTCACTTAGGTCCGATCTATTAATTTTAGCTCATTCCACTAAAGAGCTAAAATTGAACTCTTAAATAAAGATAGAATAAGAAGATGTTTCTCATTCATACCCTAGACAATCTTATTGGAGATAATGTACCCTCGTGTATAATATCAGTAATCGCCAAGAGCTCATAGACCGCCTATAGCTCTCCTAGTTACCATATTTACTCATATGACCACGTTTTGAACTTGGATATTTTGACTTGTCCAGAAGCCATGTTTTCAATAGACATTATCGAAAACTCAACGTTGAGATTTAATATCAAATACCTCAAAATATCCATATGATAATATTATACTCTCATTCAATAAATTGAGACACGATGTCCATATCTATAAATGAAGTCCTCTATCGATTAACAAATGAATACGACCAAACTATCGAGGATAGACTATGCTATATAATCGTACTCATTGATAGCTCAAATGATAACACTTGCAATCAAAAGTTCACCATTTATCTCAGGATTAAGATAGACTTTCTGATTGTCCTCATAATGAAAAGACTTGTATCTACTGACGGTTCTAGATAAAATATTTCATTGTGATCCTGTTCAATGCACCCAGTGCACTAGATTCTTTTACTCGAAGACCCTTTCGATGATTTTAGACTCATCATAACTCATTTGATCCCACTCAAATACCAGCAAAAGAATTCTACAACTTTATCAAGATAAAGGTGCCTAACCTTTAATTTAAGTTGTGAACGTTTATTCAAGACTAACTAAAGAATTGTGTCTACCTCATACATATCCAGATGTACGAACAATTCTTCCTTTCTCATAGTCTTTTGACCTTATAATTATTTACTTTGACAATTATCATTATAAATGCTATAAGATTTTGTAAAACTAGAAATCACTTTATTAATATGAAAAGATTGTCAATTACAATATTACACTCTTTCTATTGAGCATAATCCTAACATATGCAACTTCACCTAGAGGCCATTGAACGTGCATTTTTTTTTATGTCGTGACATGAAATATTCAAACAAATTTATAAAATCCCAAGATGCGCTCAAACAAGAATAAAACTAGTATATGGCAAGTATGGGTATCGTTCCTAAAAGATTGAGCAATAGTTATGATTAAACTAATGCTTTAATTAAAAATGCAAGAAAAGTAAATTGATATGGTTTTGGAGAAAAAGTAAAACTAAAATGTAAACTAAGCTAAAATGCACTAATCTAAAAAGTATGGATATGTGATATGTGGATTAAGGAATTTATGAATTCAACTAGCAAACAATGGGTAAAGAATGAACTCACATTAAATGTCATTAACTAATGTAACCACCCTAGGATGTATATGAGTGATTATTTACAACTTGTGAGTGCCCAAACCATCATGTATAGCATTGACGACCCACAATTGGTTATACAATGAAAAAACATCTATCACATAAGGGACAAATCTCTTTGTTAAAATCACCAACCAATCATGTATAGGTTGATGCTTAATCTACCACATGCAAACAATCATAGGATGTATAGTCTTGATTACCCATGAAAGATTAGAATTAGGTGAGATTAATAAGTTAAGATATTACTTGGGTCATGTACCCTTGTTCAATCCTCCTATTCAATTGAGCTTAGAGGGCCAAGCATCATGTATACTTGATTCTCTATACATATAATTTCTCAAACAACTCATGAAGAAAGTCATGTACAATTAAACACAAATTGCTTTTTAAATCAAGTAAAACATTGAATAGAAGGAATGAGATAGATTTTACTAAAAGATATTGAGTTCATTACAAATGCCCATATTTACAAATGAATCACATCAATCCCTTAATGGGATTTAGCTACTCATAACAAATAGAATACACGAATAAAAAGGAGGGAAATAGAAAAAACCCATGTAGAACCTTCTTTCTTCAAGCTTCAATCCATCTCCTATGTCCTTATGAGTAGCAATTGATGAAGATGATGATGGGTTTTTGGTGAGAAAGGTTTTTGAGATTTAGAGAGAGAAAGAATAAATGGAATGGTGTATGGTCGTGGGTCTCTCTTTCAAAAATTAGATTTGAAAAGTATTTATACTTCCTTCAGAAATTAGGCCAAAATGCTGATATGGAGAGCTGGGTATCCCGTATAGCACGGGTATAGCATGAGTGAAGTACTCGGGCAGTTTACCCGTGCTAACTCATTTTCTTCCTGACTTGTGCAATATGCAAGGGTCAGTGCACGATTGGTTGACTCATGCACCACTCGTGCAGTAGGTATTTGTCTGAGACTTTGCTCATTGGGTTGTGGATTGCACTAGTAAGTGCACGGGTTGTACCCGTGCAGTTACCCGTGCACTGAGATTCTTCAATATTTTCACCTTCCGGTGCACGAGCAAGTGCACAGGTATGCTACCCGTGCACTTTTGCTCTCTTCACTTCATTTGTGCACTAATTGGTCCATTTTACCCCCCTTTATACCTTTTTACCTAATGCCTGCAATAAAAACCAAAAGAGCCATAAATACACATAAAAACGCTCAAGAACAAAACAAAGAGAAAAGATATGAGGGCTAAAATGTATGACATTTTTGGCTCGATCAAATACCCCCAAACCAAAACTTTGCTCGTCCTCGAGCAAACTCCAAACAAAACCAAATATAACTCTAAACACGCAAACATGACTCGATCTAAAAAAACTTAGACTCAAACAAATAAGCTGCAAGCCAACTAACTAAGAGATAAGTCAGAGATAATAGGAGTGAGGAAGATGCTAATGTCAAATGTTCTAAATAACTCTAAGGCACCACATGAGGGAAACTCGCACGACACGAATCCCACACTTTAAATGTCCTTGCCTTGGAAACTACTCACTCTCATGCACTGAGCATAATTCGCTTCGATCTAAGTTCTCACATGGGTTCTCTCTTGTTTATCCTCTCAGAACCTAGGTTCACACTCATGCAACATGTATACAAAAGAATTTATGTACTAGAATCGAAGTTATTGCATATATTTCATACAAAATAAATGCTCTTTTTAGTGAAACAGTCTCATGAAAGAATCAAGTACCATGAACGTGGAAAGAGCATGCATCAACAAATATTCCCAAGTTAGATATACCCCTAAGATCAACTAGGTCTTTTCCGTTTGGTTGTAATGGGGCTAAGGTGATAGGTGATTAGAAAGAATGGGAATTTAGGCACAATGCACTGATCAACCAAGTTAAGGCAATACATTCTATTTCTAAACCTTTCATTTCTCATGCACACCTTTCCAAACACAAATATATAATAAAGCGTCCAGGCATTTATAAATTTCAAGTGCAATTTTGGACTACTCTTGTTACCTCTTTGAATAGGGTTTCAATTTAGACAAGGCAATCGAAACACATTTTTTTTTTTATTGTTTCTTTACTCTATTTTCTTGCCTTTGACTTTTGCACATCTTTTACAACTCAACACTTATTTGCATTGGTACACGCCATTTGACAATTAGAGCACATTTATATTTATTCCTAAGCCTTAACAGGATCAATCAAGTGAGGGTTGGCTTAGTGTTTGGGTTGCTTGGGTTATGTGTAATATAGGTGTAGAATGAACAAGTCAAAATGTGTTTGGCTTCAAAATTGGCTTGGGAGCACACATATTATTGGATGGGAAGTATTTGGCATTTTAAAGTGGGTAAACACACATTGCCTAATATCACCTTAAAGAATCCATCTACCAAGGGAATAAAAGTTTCAGTCAAGCAGTCCACTTTAATGATGCATGTTCTATGACTCATGATGATTTTGGTGCAATAAGACTATGCATTGTGTTTGAAAAGTGTTTAAAGATTTGAAAAACATTTTCCCTCGAATTGCGCACTTTTGGCTTGTGTTTATGAAACTCACACGGGTTGTCTCCACTATTAGAACAAGGCGCTTCAGCACCGAGTCCCCTCAACTTAGACACCAAAAGATAGGACTAACCCATGTAGTGCAAGTGAGACCCCTAAAGTGACTAAGAGCTATGAACAAGAACACAAAACATACACAAATTCGCCACAAACACTTTGCTCAAGATTATCTCACCAAGCTAATTAAAGCTCAAAAATTTTGGCTAGGAAGCGAATTTGAAAAAATTGACACAAAAATGACTCAAGACACAATAATACACGAAAAATGACTCAAGACACAAAAAGAACAACTCAACAAGGTGTCTACACCCCCAAACCAAAACTCAACATTGTCCTCAATGTTGAAGACAAGGGAGTCCGGCTTAGCGGCGCGCATCAACTAACACAACACAAAAACCTAGGCACTAATCAAACATAATCAATGCCCACAAAATAAAAGACACAACAATGGCTCATCACAAAATACTGCATTTTATGTAAATATGGCAATTAAACTTTAAAATTAACCCACATCAAGCATCTATTACCAAATTTTCAGAAAATGGGTATTATCCTCCAAACCGATTCCTATCATATGTTCATCCTGTACAGGTATATGCACGCAATCAAAACCCCCAAACTGTGTTGGGCTATATATAAAAGAAAACATGTATATCCACAAAAACCTTCGACTCATCCAATCAAGAAATAATAAATCAATAAACTCAGCATTCGTGCAATCCAAAATTGATATGTATAACATAATATTCACATTCATTCAAATATCCACATATACTCAAAAAGAAAGATAGAAAATTAAGTGCAAAGGTTAAAATTGAACAAAATAAACCAATTTGGAAGCTAGCTGTAGACTCAAAATGAGTAGGTTGTTGCCTGTTTTATGAGCACTCTTGGCTTGCTCGTCCCTCCAAGACTTGCAAGTAGCCGGTGTGTTGAATCCAAGAGATAAACAACCTAGCAATAAGCACCATTTCTAACCACAAAGGCTAACATTTCAAATTATCACAAACTAAATATCTCAAAAACAAAATATTATCCACCATCATCCAAACTAACACATCCTAAAATTAAACACAACAAGAAAATCATACTGAAATGAAATGAAATGAGAAAATTCAAGTTTAAAACTATGGCACGCTTAAAACACTCAATCATCATCAGAATTTAACTCCTCCTCCTCTATCATAGTTCTCTTCTGTTTTGGATCCAGTTGTGCTCTGAGCCTCTCCTCATGCTCTCTCCTCGATATCTTCATAGCAGCTTGAAAGTCAGGATCAATTGTAGGACCTCTTGAAGTGAACTCTAGTCGAATGGCATGCTTCTTTCTCATAGAGTACGGGATCAAGTTCAAGTCCTTCCTCATTTCTGTGACATTTTTCCACATGTCTTCCATACTATCTTTAACTGTCTTGATCTCTATGGTTAAAGTGGATTTAAGTGAATCCACTGAGGTCTGAAGACTAGACATCCCTCTGATCAACTGTTCCCAAGGTGCCTGTTCACTCCCAACTGCTAGTTCTGGTACTGGACCCTCCTGATTGTACTCATCCTGCTCTTCATCCATATGCATATTCCTATACTGTTGAACAATCTTCTTTCTCCCGGTCTTTCTCTTACCACTTGTCAAATCCCATTCTATTTGTAAGGTGTGCCATGTCTTGATATACAAATCTGCATGTGCCCACTCAAGCCTCTCATTGTTGAGGTCAACCTCTTGCTGCTTATAAAACTCAGTGATTAGACATGGGAAGATCAATGATTGCTTGTCTAATTTCTTGTTCCCTACAGCCAAGATCTCTGCCAGAATGATCCATGCCACACTGATCGGCTGGTTATGTTGTATATAGTGCAATATGGTGGCCGTTTCAAAAGACACATTCGTTCTGTAAGTCCTTGGCCTAAGAGAGTGGGAAATGAACACATGCCAGAAATCGAGTTCCATCTTCAAGTTGTTGTGTTTGACTGGGAATGTCAGATTCACCCAGAAGTCCATTGGATTTATGACCAGATCATTAGCGAGGTCCAGGTTCTTCTTTACAAAGCAGTTATCCCAAGTTACACCATTCCTCAATCGATTCCAAATTTGATCATCATCAGGAAGCTCTGTTGGAAAATACCTTTGGATGTTGTCAATATTCATCTGCACCTCTACACCTCTAACCATACAGCCACTCTTCTCATGAAGTCATCGGGAACCATTCCCACATAAAATTCTTTCACAATCCTTCTGCAAAACGGGGCGGTGTGTTAACAAAAGATTGCCATCCCTGCTCTTGCACTCTGGTAGGGATTGGAGTGCCTGCAAGCTCTGATAGGGCAATGCCTCACTCTTTTATAATATTACTTTAGCCAAAATACTCCATTCGCCTCTCGAAATCTTTGTTCAATGTGTATGGAGGTAGAGGAGGTAGCTTTTTCTTCTTGCTTAATCCATATTTTTTTTGAAACTCCCTTAGTTTTTCCTGACATCTGCAAAAGGAAATGCTCAATTAAATGACATTTTGGTATGAAGGAATCAAGGAGAAACAACTTGAGTCAACTGTAAAACAAGCCTAATTGCCTAGGTGCACGGGTATAGCACGGGTGAAGTACCCGTGCAGTTTCCTGAATCATAGTGCAACCCCTCAGTGCACGGGTATAGCACGGGTGAAATACTCGTGCACTACCCGTGCAGTCGCTGAGAACTGCACTTCCTCTTTCGAAAAAACGCTTGCTTTCCACCTTTCAACACATCACCATCAATCAATTGATTCATCTAACACATTCAAACATCAATAACACATACAATGGCATCCTTAACACACATTCATAACTTCAAAAACTCAAAAGCAAACAAACCCTAGAGACTATTTAGAGTGAATGGAGGAGAAGAAAGTAGTGCAAATTATGTTAAATCAATTAAAACAAGTTCAGGGAGAGACAAATTCATACTTTAGTGTTGGAAATCGAAAACGTGGTTTTTACGAAATACCTTAGGGTTTCAAGAATGTGGATGGTTGATTTTGTGAGCTCTACCACGATAGTGACACCTCATATATATATGCGCTCACGATAGCACGGGTATAGCATGAGTGAAGTACCCGTGCAGTTACCCATGCTAATCTCTCAAGGCATAACTTTTCCTCTTTGTAGCACGGGTATATGCAAAGGTGTATGACCCGTGCAGGTTACCCGTGCATTTTCCTTCAAGTGCATCCCTTCCCCCGGTACACGGGTGTCTACACGGGTATAGCACGAGTGTGCTACCCATGCAGTTTCGTTGTTTATCATCCTTCACTACCTTTCTTGCCTTCTTGAGTTCTTGTGCCCCGATCAGATTTCCTGCACATGAAAACTTTGTAAATGAACTATACTTGCCTTATTTACCATATAACAACTCTAAAACTTATATTCACACTATCAAAGTCTATTATCTACCTTACTCAAAGATTTCACAAAAACATTTCTCAAGACTCAAAACCACCTGCATATTAAATGTTCTCAAGGATATTACATAATCAAGGTGAATCATAATGCATGAGAAAATAATTTGTGACATCCAATCATACTTTAAGAATTTTATCAATGTAAAGTATGTTTGGTGAGATTTGAGTCAACCCAAGGTGGCTCTACCGAGTGAAAGGATCCATTTCTCTTGACCACCCATATGGGTGCCAAGTTCTTCCTAGAGAATCCTTCTCCCTCACCCTTAAGGCATCCACTAAATCCTTCCTAACCCATATCTTCCTAACTCCCCTTGGGTTCCTCCTAGACCTATTTTGAAAATTTGTAACCCTTTGAAACTTGTAACAATGGATCTTAATGTGCTCGAGCTTTAAACATAAATAACAAGTTGGAAGAGTATAAAGAAAACTCCCTCTTTGATTGAAACTTTGAGGTCCACTTGAGTGTTGCACTTTGAGTGAGTTGACTTTCTTCTCCATGTTCGCTAATTCCACTATATAGTCACACTCCTTTACTTTTGCAATCTTCAAAGTGTTGGGGTTTTTGCCCTAAAGCTTGTAATATGTAAATGTAATTTGAACATAAATAAAAGAAGTAGTATATTCATTCATTTTGTGTCATACTTGATATAACATGTGCACTTAACATCCAAAATTGTCGGATGTAATTTCAAACTGAGTATATGAGTGTCATATATAGATGGATTCAGTTTGAAACGAGCAATCTAAAGAGTCTGTAGATAGCAAATAAAGCTGGGTACTTTATTTGTGGTTAATTTACAGCTACGGTCCATTTCGTAGTGTACGGTGATCCTATCCTGGATCATTCATATGTAGATATGAGAATGGAGGTACCTTGTATGATGTGATCATATAGGACTGGGCCATGATCTATATGAATCTCTCACTAAGATCCGTTTAACGATGAGATTCATATATATCAACTAATGATGGCTATGTGTGGGTGATCTTAATCCTGAGGGTCTTATCGACTCCTTCAGGTTAGATCGTGGTCTTTGATATACCATGGGTGAGGTCGGAGTTGCATTCCTGATCAATATACTCTGTATGTTAGGATCGCGGTTTGACTTGTGGCTGGGAAGGTTTGTACACAATAGTGGAATCCACTCCTTCTTGTAAGAAGTAGATGGTAGTTCCCTTAAGGGTTGATTCGAGGCTTGAACAATATGAGCGCTCTCCTAATTCCGTAAAGAATGTAGGATTTATTGTTCATTAGAGAATCAATGGTACTTAATGGAAAGATATGATTAGAGGGGTATAACGGACATTATGACCCAGCTCTAATTATGAACTACTTGTGGAGGATTATACCATATGTAATAGCTATATCGATGGACACCGAGAGTTATTGGTTTGTGTAAAAACGTCTGCAGTTGAGAGAGTGCAGCTTCGGGTTTTTAGTGGAATAACACCGAAGTTAATAATCATGAAATATTAATTAAAGAGTTTAATTAATAATTTCTAAGGATTATTGGAGCTCAAAATACTGTGGGTCCATTAGGTCCCCTTGCTAGCCTGATCGATTTAGGTAACAAGGGTCACGGTTAATTAATTGGATTGTCCAATTAATTGTGTTACGAAAGTGACTCGTATTAATTCGGGAATTAATTGAATAATGAGATTATTTAATTAATGAATAATGGTGATTAAATAAATTAAATAATAAGATTATTTAATTATGTTGTTAATCACTAAATGGAGGGTGTTAGTTGATATTTGAATTTGAATAAAATAAGATAATATGATTATTTTATTTTATTAAATTAAATATTTGAAATTGAATTTGAAATGTTTGAATTCAAAAAATAAATATTTAATTATTTTTAAAAAAGATATGAGATATCTTTATAAAATTTTAAAAATCAAATATAAGATTTTTGGTTTGTTTTTAATATATATGAGATATATATATTTTTTAAAATTTAAACCGAATGTCGGTTTTGTTTTTAAGAGATATGAGATATATATTTTAATTAAAAAGAATGAAACCAAATGAGAAAAAAAAACTGACACAGCAAAAGAGATTAAAGTCATGAGATTACTTTGATAAAAGAAGAGAAATAGTGGTCGTGAACAGCAGAAAGAAAAAGCAAACAAAAGAGAGAAAAAGTTAGGGTATGGTGAGACCACAAGGGCAGCACCTCTAGAGTTTGTTTGTTTTTTTGTGTGTGTTCTTCTCTTCTTCCTCCATACAGGTCCTGAATATCGTGACGCGCCAACACGCTGTTACCAGTTCCGGGAGATAGCGAGGAAGATCACGTGGTTCAAATCAGGAGCAGTTCGTATCAAAGTGAAGGAGCCTCCTACGTAGGTATGAAAAGCTCCTTCATTTTATTATTGCATTTGATTATTACTATACAAATAGGTTAGTTTAATGATTGCATTAAAAAAAATTTTAAAACCTTCCGCTGCGCAATCTGTAACCCTAGGTTCCAACAATTGGTATCAGAGCCAATTTTTGTACAGTATAATCGAATTCGATTACTCCTGATATGTATGAATGTGTAGGAAAATATTTTTTTGATGAGTGTATGATGTTTTTTTATTAATTAAATTGTTTAATTTAAAAAAAACATGGTTGATCGTAATTTTTTATGGTGTTGTGGATTTAGAGTGTTTCTGGGTTGTATAATGTTGTTATATTTATTTTATTTTACTGTTGTATTATTAAAAAAAATGTGTAATCGTAAAAAGACCAGCAAGCATGCATGGCGTGTGACTGTGTGCAGGCAGACCAGCACATGCAGTGTACCAGCGCGCACCAGCACACATGCCATCATCGCCCTTCCACCTGCGCGCATCGCAGACAAGCGCATGCCATCAGCGCCCTTCCAGCTGTGCGCATCGCAGACAAGCACATACCACCAGCGCCTATCAGCGCGCGAGCATGCTACCAGCGATGCCTCAGCGCGCACACTACCAGCGCACATGACCTGAAGAGATTGGAAGTCTTGGAAATTACAAGAAGACCAAGGGATGCCTTGAGAATATTTTTTGTAATTAGATTCCAATTTTTAGGTTAAATAATCTACAACACTCGGTCAACTCATGTATGTTTTAATTATTTGATGATTAAGCATTGTCATGCATATACATGTCATTTAAATTAGTTGTGCCTACAGATATATATATATATATATATATATATATATGTTGATATATCATACATGCATTATAGCCATCTATATTATGTGTTTAATTTTTTTTAATTTGATTAAAATGGGTTATTCACATAATTGGCTATTTTTTAATGGGATTAGTTTTTAGGAGTAAAAACTTGGTAAATCTCATTAATTACTAATCTTTTTATTAAAGAGTTTAAATACTTAGATTAGTAGGGTCCTTAATATATATTAGGATTAATTTGATTAAGCTCCTAATAATAATTGGACCTAAATAATGTGTTTAGTTTTAATAGTTAAAACTTGGTAAATACACATTTAATAATAATTCTAGTCTTAGTAAACAGTTTACATAGATTTGAATTATCACTAATGAACTAAATTTTTAAAGTGTTAAAAATCAATTTAATTTATTAGTTATTGGAATAGGATTCTAATAATTTGTGATTAATGCACTTGACGCTTTGATTAAAATTAGCCGTTTAATCTAGTTTAATCTAGGTGCATTAATATTAATAGAAAACCCTTAATATAAAATAGTGAGTGGGAGAGGGATATATGACATTATATCCCGCGGTCTCCATCATTAGTTCAACACCGTGAGATTCGAGTGGGGCCTCGTGACGGCTTTGTTTTCGTCCTCCCTAAGGAGGGTTTCAAATAAGAATCAATACCAAGGTTGACTTCCTAATATATAGGATTTCGGAGGGGATTTCGGGATTGACCGACCCTAAGGCGGCAATTCTCGAGTTAAGCTCTTGAGATCTAAAATTATGGGTTACACTCATAAGGTTTTAATTAAATTGGTTAATTAAAAACCTGACCTAATAAACGATGGTTTAATGATATTGGCATAAGAGTTATTCTGGTATATCCTTTGACTGAGAAGGTCTCGATCCAACATGCAAGAATTTGACCGACCCTAAGGCGGCACTTGCTTGTGGTATGTTGGATTGTCATGGCATAGAAACATTGTTTTTAGGGTTGTTCTTGTTCATTAAACATTTTCATGCATCATGTTTAATTTTATGCCGAACATTAGCACATGTTTAAAATGTATGACTGAATGAATCTTTAATTTATGTTTTTTCAGCCATATCATCTGCACTATTACAAATACTTGCAAACGATAAATTAACTGGTGATAACTACACAAAATGGAAACTTAACATTAATGCAATACTGGTAACCAAAGACCTCAAGTTTGTGCTTACGGAGGAATGTCCTCCGGTGCCTACTGCCAATGCCACACGAACTGTTCGTGAGGCATACCAGCGATGGGTCTCATCTGATGAGAAGGCCCGAACATATCTGTTAGCTTCTATGACAGACGTGCTTGTCACAAAGCATGAAGCAATGACTACAGCATTCAAAATTATGGAGTCATTGCAAGCTATGTTCGGGCAGCCCTTCGAGCAAAAGCGACACGAAGCTGTTCGTTCCGCTATGCTCGCTGGTATGAAGGAAGGTACATCAGTTCGGGAACATGTCCTGAGCATGATGTCCTACTTCAACACGGCTGAAGTCAATGGCAGGGCCATTGACGAACCCAGTCAAGTGAGCATCATACTGATGACTCTTCCGAAGAGTTTCGATCAGTTTAAGAACAACTACGGGATGAACAAGTTAAGGTTTAGTCTCACACAGTTGCTCAATGAGCTCGCTACTTTTGAGTCCATGACCAAGGGCAACAAAAGTAAGACCGGTGAGGCAAATGTTGCCGAACTATCTTCCTACAATAATAACAAGAGGAAGAGGTCTGCTGGGAAGGCGAAGGGTAAGCCCAAACCCAAGAAAGCCCAAAGCAAAAAGAAAGGCGCCTCCATCGACAAGAGCAAAGGAAAATGTTTCAATTGCGACAAGGTCAGACACTGGAAGAGGAATTGTCCTCAGTATTTGGAGGAGGTAGCCAAGAAGAAGAAAGCGAAAGGTAAATATGATTTACTTGTTCTTGAGTCATGTTTAGTTGAAGATGATTCTTCACCCTGGATAGTTGATTCAGGGGCCACTAACCATGTTTGTTCTTCTTTGCAGTGGACTGATTCTTGGACACAGCTTGAGGATGGAGCCTTCTCGATGCGAGTGGGGTCAGGGGATGTCGTGTCGGCACGAGCAGTGGGCGTAATTAGATTGCGTTTTTGTAATAATAATTTTATTTTGTTGGACAATGTATTTTTTATTCCTGGATTTACACGGAATTTAATTTCCGTTTCTAAGTTGTTAGAACAATTATATTCTGTTTCTATTGATAATAAATCAGTTATGATTGCAAAAAATGGTCTGAATATTTGTTCAGGAATTAATGAAAACAATTTGTATGTGTTAAGACCGTTAATGCATACAACACTACTCAACACCGAAATGTTTAAAGTTGAAAAACCAAAAACTAAACGACATAAGATTTCTCCAGAAAACGAAACGTATCTCTGGCATCAAAGGCTTGGACATATTAACCTTGACCGGATAAACAGACTAGTAAAAAGCGGATCTTTAAATGAGTTAAAGGTTGGCACCTTACCTGTCTGTGAATCTTGTCAGGAAGGTAAGATGACTAAGAGACCTTTTACTGGTAAAGGGCTTAGAGCTAAACAACCAGTTAGGAAAGACTATCAAGTCTCTACGAGCAGATCGTGGAGGTGAGTACCTTGACAAAGAGTTTGAAGACTTTATGGTCGAGTATGGGATAGTGTCCCAACTCACAACTCCTGGTACACCTCAGCAGAATGGTGTCGCGGAGAGGAGAAATAGAACCCTAATGGAAATGGTGAGATCTATGATTAGTTTCTCATCATTACCAAATTCCTTTTGGGGATATGCGTTACAAACAGCGGCATACATTTTGAATGTAGTACTATCCAAATCTGTTCCTGAAACTCCCCTAGAGTTGTGGAATGGTCGTAAAGCTAGTTTACGACATTTTCGCATATGGGGGTGTCCAGCACACGTGCTGAAGAACAGAACTGGAAAGTTAGATCCCAAGTCTGTGGTCTGCTTGTTTGTAGGATACTCCAAGGAGACCAGAGGTGGATACTTCTTTAGTCCTGAAGATAACAAAGTATTTGTATCGACAAATGCAACATTTCTTGAGAATAACTATATAAGTGATCATAAACCTCATTCTAAAATTGTATTAAATGAGTTGGAGCCTGGTGAGACCAGTACTCAGTCAACTAGAGTTGTTAATCCATTAACATCTGAAAGTCAGATAATTCCTAGTCAGGATACAATACCACCTAGACGTAGTGAGAGGGTTGTAAGACAGCCTGAACGCTATTTGGATGTAAGTGAGGGACAAGATCTTGTCTCTGATGATAGTGTGGATGATCCATTGACATTTAAGAATGCAATGGAAGATCCTGATAAAGAGGAATGGCTTAAAGCCATGAATCTCGAGATGGAGTCTATGTACTCTAACTAAGTCTGGGAACTTGTAGACTTATCGAATGAGGTAAAACCTATAGGATGTAAGTGGATCTACAAGAGGAAGAGAGGAGTAGACGGGAAGGTAGAGACCTTCAAGGCAAGGCTAGTGGCCAAGGGTTATACCCAGAAAGAGGGGGTCGATTATGAAGAGACCTTCTCGCCAGTAGCCATGTTTAAGTCTATTTGGATTCTCTTATCCATTGCTGCCTATTTGGATTCTGAAATTTGGCAAATGGACGTCAAGACTGCATTCTTGAATGGCAATCTTGATGAAAGCATATACATGATGCAACCAGAGGGATTTGTGTCTCCAGATCAAGAGCAAAAGGTTTGCAAGTTGCAAAGGTCCATTTATGGATTTATGGACTTAAGCAAGCATCTAGATCATGGAACATAAGGTTTGATGATGTGATCAAAACCTATGGCTTCGAGCAAAACGTTGATGAGCCTTGTGTCTACAAGCGCATCATTGACAAGAAAGTAGTTTTCTTTGTCCTATACGTAGATGACATCCTACTCATTGGGAATGATGTAGGAGTGTTGTCTAATGTAAAGTGCTAGCTAGCTAGCCAATTCCAAATGAAAGATTTGGGAGAGGCGAGTTATGTTCTAGGGATCCAACTTATAAGGGATCGTAAGAACAAACTCATAGCATTGTCTCAGGCATCATATATCGATAAAATTCTTATGCGATTTTCGATGTAGAACTCCAAGAAAGGTAGTTTACCTTCTAGACATGGGGTTCACTTGTCTAAGGAACAGTGTCCTAAGACACCTCAAGAAGTTAAGGATATGAGACGTGTGCCATATTCATCAGCAGTAGGTAGTCTCATGTATGCGATGTTATACACGAGACCGAATATCTGCTATGTAGTGGGAGTAGTTAGCAGGTACCAGTCCAACCCAGGATTAGATCATTGGGTTGTTGTCAAAACTATTCTCAAGTATCTTCGGAGAACGAGAAACTATATGCTAGTGTATTCCGGACAGGATTTGATCCCGTTAGGATATACAAATTCTGATTTTCAGTCAGACAGGGATTCTAGAAAATCCACGTCTGGATCAGTATTCACCCTAGGTGGTGGAGCCATTGTGTGGAGAAGTATAAAGTAATCTTGCATTGCTGACTCCACTATGGAAGCCGAATATGTAGCCGCTTGTGAAGCTGCTAAAGAGGCTGTTTGGCTCCGTAAGTTCTTGAGTGATCTGAAAATTGTTCCAGATCTGGATAAGCCCATCGCACTTTATTGTGATAACAGTGGTGCTGTGGCTAATTACAAAGAACCAAGAAGCCACAAGAGAGGGAAGCATATAGAGAGAAAGTATCATCTCATTAGAGAGATAGTGCAGAGAGGAGATGTGATCGTCACCAAGATAGCCTCACAAGACAATCATGCTGATTCATTTACGAAGACCTTACCGGCTAAAGTGTTTGAAGGTCACCTAAAAGGTCTAGGGTTACGAGACATGACTCACATGCTTTAGTGCAAGTGGGAGATTGTTGGGGTTTTTGCCCTAAAGCTTGTAATATGTAAATGTAATTTGAACATAAATAAAAGAAGCAGTATATTCATTCATTTTGTGTCATACTTGATATAACATGTGCACTTAACATCCAAAATTGCCGGATGTAATTTCAAACTGAGTATATGAGTGTCATATATAGATGGATTCAGTTTGAAACGAGCAATCTAAAGAGTTCGTAGATAGCAAATAAAGCTGGGTACTTTATTTGTGGTTAATCTACAGCTGCGGTCCATTTCGTAGTGTACGGTGATCCTATCCTGGATCATTCATATGTAGATATGAGAATGGAGGTACCTTGTATGATGAGATCATATAGGACTGGGCCATGATCTATATGAATCTCTCACTAAGATCCGTTTAACGATGAGATTCATATATATCAACTAATGATGGCTATATGTGGGTGATCTTAATCTTGAGTGTCTTATCGACTCCTTTAGGTTAGATCGTGGTCTTTGATATACCATGGGTGCGGTCGGAGTTGCATTCCTGATCAATATACTCCGTATGTTGGGATCGCGGTTTGGCTTGTGGCTGGGAAGGTTTGTACACAATAGTGGAATCCACTCCTTCTTGTGAGAAGTAGATGGTAGTTCCCTTAAGGGTTGATTCAAGGCTTGAACAATATGAGCGCTCTCCTAGTTCCGTAAGGAATGTAGGATTTATTGTTTATTAGAGAATCAATGGTACTTAATGGAAAGATATGATTATAGGGGTATAACGGACATTATGACTCAGCTCTAATTATGAACTACTTGTGGAGGATTATACCATATGTAATAGCTATATCGATGGACACCGAGAGTTATTGGTTTGTGTAAAAATGTCTACAGTTGAGAGAGTGCAGCTTCGGGTTTTTAGTGGTATAACACTGAAGTTAATAATCATAAAATATTAATTAAAGAGTTTAATTAATAATTTCTAAGGATTATTGGAGCTCAAAATACTGTGGGTCCATTAGGTCCCCTTGCTAGCTCGATCGATTTAGGTAACAAGGGTCACGGTTAATTAATTGGATTGTCCAATTAATTGTGTTACGAAAGTGACACGTATTGATTCGGGAATTAATTGAATAATGGGATTATTTAATTAATGAATAATGGTGATTAAATAAATTAAATAATAAGATTATTTAATTATGTTGTTAATCACTAAATGGAGGGTGTTAGTTGATATTTGATTTTGAATAAAATAAGATAATATGATTATTTTATTTTATTAAATTAAATATTTGAAATTGAATTTGAAATGTTTGAATTCAAAAAATAAATATTTAATTATTTTTAAAAAAGATATGAGATATCTTTATAAAATTTTAAAAATCAAATATAAGATTTTTGGTTTGTTTTTAATATATATGAGATATATATTTTTTTAAAATTTAAACCGAATGTCGGTTTTGTTTTTAAGAGATATGAGATATATATTTTAATTAAAAAGAATGAAACCAAATGAGAAAAAAAACTGACACAGCAAAAGAGATTAAAGTAATGAGATTACTTTGATAAAAGAAGAGAAATAGTGGTCGTGAACAGCAGAAAGAAAAAGCAAACAAAAGAGAGAAAACGTTAGGGTGTGGTGAGACCACAAGGGCTGAACCTCTAGAGTTTTTTTTTTTGTGTGTGTGTTCTTCTCTTCTTCCTCCATACAGGTCCTGAATATCGTAACGCGCTCACACGCTGTTACCAGTTCCGGGAGATAGCGAGGAAGATCACGTGGTTCAAATCAGGAGCAGTTCATATCAAAGTGAAGGAGCGTCCTACGTAGGTTTGAAAAGTTCCTTCATTTTATTATTGCATTTGATTATTACTGTACAAATGGGTTAGATTAATGATTGCATTAAAAAAAATTTAAAACCTTCCGATGCGCAATCTGTAACCCTAGGTTCCAACACAAAGCCTCCTCTTTCTTCTTAAACGCTTCCTTCACCTCTCCCAATGCATTTGACTTCTTTTCAACCTCCATCAAAAGCCTCATAGTTTTTCTTCCATATTCTTCTTCAAACTCCTCTGTGAGCTTAGCTAAATCAATTAGATCCAGTGAAATAGCTTTCATTTCACCTTCCACCTTGACGATTTTCTTCTCAAACTTCTTGTTGATGTCGGAGAGTTCTTGCACTTTCTTCTTCAATGTCTCATTCTTTTCCTTAAGAAGTTCCAATTCTTGATGAAGCTTTTTGTTCTCATTTTCTAACTCCTTCTCTTTTTCTTGTTCAAAATCTCTAGATACCTCTTCAAGTATCTTCTCATCAAAGATCACTTCTTCCATTTTCATGGCTTCATTTTCTTCAATGCCGTCTTGATGTTCTTCTTCCATCTCTGTAGCTAACTCGAATGCCCTTACAAGGTCACAAATTCTGTTATTCTTCCTTCATCTCTTCTGCACTTACCAAAACAAAACATCCTTCAAAAAGTCTCTCTTTAGGTCGGTCAACATCGAATTCGACTCTGTTACCACCACAGCTGAAAGATAAATGCCTCAAAATCACATTTACTTCCATACCAGCTGTGGCCATAAACGACCTCCCTAGATGCAGTTTCCACTCCCTCTTATGAAATTCATCATCCTTCACTTCTAACACAATGAAGTCTACTGGGACCTTAAGTCCATGGATGTCCAATTGTACATCCTCAACTACTCAACAAGGAGTCTTTGGAAAGTTGTCAGCCATCTTGAGTTTAATTTGAGTGGTCTTCATGGATTGTAGCTTCAGTTGTCTATATACATCCAAAGGCATCATATTGACACTTGCCCCCATATCTAGCAATGCTCCCGTTTTTCTTGACTCTCCAATGGTGACTGGAATGATGAAATCACTAGCATCCTCCATCTTCACTAGACTAGTTTCCTTTGACTTGACTGTCTTTTCTTATACAACATCTTCAACAACAATGTTTGTGCCATGAGTTTCCTCACCTAGGGCCAACTCTTCATTCTTCCCTAGAAGTACCTCCATCACTTTAATATGCTCATTATGGCTCTGAGACTTCCCTTTGTTCTGCATGTGTAGAGCGTCTACAATTTAGGAAACATGAGTCCCCAATATCTTTATCGAGGCATCCATGTTATTTTCCCTTTGATCATTTGACTGTATGTAGCTCTTCAACATTTGCTCATTTGCACTCTGGGAGTTTCTGATAGCTATTGAAGCTTCATATGTTGCGTTGATAAAGTCTCTCAATTCTTCTCTAAGTGATCTGACTTTCGGTTGATAAGCATTTGCCTGCGTGTTGAAATTTCCCTGTGGGTTATTACTAGAGCTCCCCCACTGGTTGTTACTTGCTCCACCTTGATTGTTGTACCTGTTATGCCCTTGATTCTGATATCATTGGTTGTTTGCACTGTTGTTGTTGTTGCTCTATGAGAAGTTAGGGTGATTTCTCCACCCTGGGTTGTATTGGTTGGAGTAGGGATCATTCCTCTGCCTTTGGAATCCCCCTAACATTTGGGCTTCCTCATGCTCCAACTGTCCCTCCACTCCATTTAATGTGTTATCTGTGATTTGGTTCACTTGAGCTGTTGGCTTGAACATATTCTTCATCAAGTCCTTCACTGACTGCATTTCCTCAGCCATTCTTGACATTTCATTGGCAATTCCTGTATTCCTATCAATTTCAAACTTTCTACCCCTTCTTATGCTTAAGGACCTTTGTTGTGAATTTTGGGCTAGTTTCTCCATTATCTCATATGGTTCTTGAGCCCTCTTGTCAGCAATTGTCCCCCCACAAGCATTGTCCACCATAATCTAAGTAATAGTGGATAGCCCCCGGTAGAAGAAAGTGACCTTCAATTCTTCAGGATAGGTATGTGGTGGAACTTGAGCGAGTAGAAGATGAAATCTTTCCCATGCTTCATGAAATGGTTCCCTGTCCTCTTAGCTAAAGGTGATGACTTTGATCTTCAGTTCTCTTGCTTTTGCGGTTGGGAAAAACTTGTTGTAAAACACCTTACAAATTTTGGGCCAAGACGTGAGTGTTCCCAGCCTCAATGCCATGTACCACTGTTTGGCACGGTTATTGAGACAATATTGGAAACAACACATCTGCAACTGTGCCCTAGTTAATACTCTGTCTTGAACTACTATAGGAAATGTCTCTAACACAGCGCTATATTCCTTCATGAATTAAAGGCAATCCTCTGAAGGAAGCCCATGAAATGTCGGCAACAAGTTCACATGCATCCCCTTCAACTCATAAAACCTAGCGGTGTCGTCCAAAACAATAGCCGTTGGTTGCTTATCCCCAACTGATGGAAGAGTGTACTCCCCCAATTATGAAGTCCCAAGTCCTCCTCATTTGTTCCTTTTTCCTCAACTGGTGTATTCTGTGAAATTCCTTCAGCCATCTTTTCTTGAAGATTGTTGTTCTTAAACTGTCTGACCAATACTCCAATCCAATAAATATTGTTAATTCTCGGTACTAAGCTGCCTCTCAAGGAGCGTCTCCCATGCATGTACCTATGCACCTATAAATTCAAAATAACAAGTATAATCAAAGTAAAAGAAACTTAAATAAATAACTAACACGAAGGCTAAATCTAATCATAACTATGTACGCTGATCCCCGGCAGCGGCACCATTTTTTGAACGTGCATTTTTTTATATGTCTTGACATGCAATATTTAAACAAATTTATAAAATCCCAAGATGCGCTCAAACAAGTATAAAACTAGTATGTGGCAAGTATGGGTATCGTTCCTCAGAGATCGAGCGACAGTTGTGATTAAACTAATGCTTTAGTTAAAAATGCAAGAAAAGTAAATTGATATGGTTTTGGAGAAAAAGTAAAACTAAAATGTAAACTAAGCTAAAATGCACTAATCTAAAAAGTATGGATATGTGATATGTGAATTAAGGAATTGATGAATTCAACTAGCAAACAATGGGTAAAGAATGAACTCACATTAATTGTCATTAACTATTGTAACCACCCTAGGATGTATAGGAGTGATTATTTACAACTTGTGAGTGCCGAAACCATCATGTATAGCATTGACCACCCACAATTGGTTATACAATGAAAGAACATCTATCACATAAGGGACAAATCTCTTTGTTAAAATCATCAACCCATAATGTATAGGTTGATGCTTAATCTACCACATGCAAACAATCCTAAGATGTATAGTCTTGATTACCCATGAAAGATTAGAATTAGGTGAGATTAATAAGTCCGGATATTACTTGGGTCATGTACCCTTGTTCAATCCTCCTATTCAATTGAGCTTAGAGGGCCAAGCATCATGTATACTTGATTCTCTACACATATAATTTCTCAAACAACTCATGAAGAAAGTCATGTACAATCAAGCACAAATTGCTTTTGAAATCAAGTAAAACATTGAATAGAACAAATGAGATAGATTTTAATAAAAGATATTGGGTTCATTACAAATACCCATATTTACAAGTGAATCACATCAATCCCTTAATGGGATTTAGCTACTCATAACAAATATAATACAAGAATAAAAAGGAGGGAAGTAGAAAAAACCCATGTAGAACCTTCTTTCTTCAAGCTTCAATCTACCTCATGTCTTTATGAGTAGCAATTGATGAAGATGATGATGGGTTTTTAGTGAGAAAGGTTTTTGAGAGTTAGAGAGAGAAAGAATGAATGGAATGGTGTATGGTCGTGGGTCTCTCTTTCAAAAATTGGATTTGAAAAGTATTTATACTTCCTTCAAAAATTAGGCCAAAATGCTGATTTGGCGAGCTGGGTATCTCGTATAGCACGGGTGAAGTACTGTGCAGTTTACCCGTGCTAACTCATTTTCTTCCTGACTTGTGCAATGTGCACGGGTCAGTACACGGTTGGTTGACTCGTGCACCACTCGTGCAGTTGGTATTTGTCTGAGACTCTGCTCACTGGGTTATGGATTGCATGGGTAAGTGCACGGGTAGTACCAGTGCAGTTACCCATGCACTGAGATTCTTCAATATTTTCACCTTTCGGTGCACGGGCAAGTGCATGGGTAGTGCACGGGTATGCTACACGTGTACTTTTGCTTTCTTCACTTCATTTGTGCACTAATTGGTCCATTTTGCCCCCCTTCATGCCTTTTTACCTAATGCCTGCAATAAAAACCAAAAGAGCCATAAATAAACATAAAAACGCTCAAGAACAAAACAAAGAGAAAGGATATGACGGCTAAAATGTATGACATTTTTGGCTCGATCAGCCACAAGACTTTGACTCAATGAAGATGATTATATGTCTTTGTGATCATGTAAATGATGCTCAATGCAAATTATGCTAAACAATACAAATTGCACAACTAGGACAAGTTGTCAAATGTCTAAATACAGAGCATAAAGACTTAGCTAGATTTTATCAATAACAACAATCAAAGCTATCACAAACAATCACAATGAATCAACAAATATGCTCATAATGTATTCAACATATACTTAGCATATATTCATGTGATTGAGACAAAGCATTTAGTCATGCAATAAATGGAAGTCTTAGATCTATGTCTATCAAAAACAAAAACTCAATTAGTTGTGTAGAGAATTTCCAACAAACTAATTGTTACATAAAACAGGCATAAACATTCAATAAGCTTAACTAGTTGATTGAAAGACAATTCTATCAACCTAGTTATTAATAAATCCCAAATGAATGTTTATGACCTAGCGTTTAGGAAAAAATGACCTAATCAATTAAGCTATCACAAAACAAACCCAATCATGTTATCAATCAACAAAATAATGCATTCAAAAATGATTTATATAAATCCTATGCATTAAAAATGAAATCTTGGACTTAATGAACAATAAATGAAGATGAGATGTTTGTTTTTACTTACCAAGTCAAGATTGATGAAGACCCATATATGATTGATGCAATGGATGTCATGGATGCATGGGTTTTGGGTTTGGAGAGTCAAAGAACAAAGCTTGAAGCTTTCTCTCTCTAGGGGAGCTCTTTCTCTCACTAGATTATGATTTTATGAGCTCTAGGTCCAATTGGGGAAGAAGATGAAGTATATATATGATCCAAGTGAAACTACATCGTTTTGAGAAAGATTAAAACACAATTTTCTGGGCAAAAATTACACAGTGCGCGGGTATACTTCGTCTGCGCGGGTGACTACACGGGTAGGGACCCGTGCACAAGCAAATCAGCACAACAGCCTGATTTTCAAGTGGCTCAAAATAAGACCAAACGACATCTTGCTAATAGTAAACTAAGTTGAAGAACTCCTTCTCTCTTGCTTGGTTATGCTAGACTTCTTCTCTCTTTGACTTCTTTTGCTCCAAGATGTGATTTTGATGGTTGAATTAGGTAAGGAAATGAGGTGGTGAGTGTTTAGTGAAGTAGGATTTGGGTTTAGATGGTGATATATGATCGAGCCAAAAATGTCATTCATTTTGGCCCTCATATCATTTCTCTTTGTTTTGTTCTTAAGTGTTTTTCTGTGTATTTATAGCTATTTTGGTCAATATTGCAGGTATTAGGTGAAAAGGCATGACATGGGGCAAAGGGGACTAATCGGTGCACAAATGAGGTGAAGAAGGCAATAGTGCACGGGTAGCACACCCGTGCACTACCCGTGCAAACACCCATGCACCGGAAGATGGAATTTGGAAAGATCCCAATGCACAGGTAACTGCATGGGTAATGCTCGTGCACCCACTCATGCAATCCACCAGACCAGGGAGCGAAGCCTCGGCAAAGGTCACCTACTAGTGTAATAACCTGTGCACACTACACAACTTTGAAGGGAAATGAAGATTGCACGGGTAACGACATGGGTACCTTACCCGTGCTAGACGTGAATCTCAACTCGCCATATCAGCATTTTGGCCTAATTTTTGAAGGAAGTATAAATAGTTTCATATATGAATTTTCAAGGGAGACCCACGACCATACACCCATTCACTTCATATTTTCTCTCTCTAAATCTCAAAAACCATTCTCTCCCAAAACCCATCCGAACCTATCCATTTACTTCATCAAATTGCTACCCACAAGAACATTGGAGGTATGATCAAGCTTGAAGAAAGAAGGTCTCTTATGGGTTTCTTCTATTCCTTTTCTCCTATTCTTTGTGTTTCATTTGTCATGAGTAGCTAAACCCAAATCTGGGATTGATGTAATTAATTCATAGATTGTGGGATTTCCACCATTTTGACTTGATTAATATATTTCCATTCAATTTACTTAATTGTGTTTGATTGTCCCTCGAATTAAGTAGGCATTCCAACTCTTGATTTTTGTGGATTAATTGAATTTATTAGAGTAATTAATCTTTAAATGAAATCTTTGTAAAAATGAGTAGGCATTCCAACTCTCATTTAACTTAGTGGTTGAATTTGCTCTTAATTACATTTAATACTCACTTTGGGTTGGGTAGGCATTCCAACTTCTAACCCTTTGTAGAGGTTGAATTGTGGTTTCTTTGTGAGCCAAGTAGGCATTCCAACTCTAGGTTTATATTGGTTACCAAACTTTATTCTTAACCATCTACACTCTAGGTTTTTAATTAAGCTCAATTGAATTGGAAAAGGTATGTGGTGAGCATTCCAATCCTACATATCTTGGCTAGGAAAAAGTGGTGGATTGTGAGCATTCCAATCCAAGCCATCCCGGCTTTCCTATATCTATCCAAAGCAAAAGTGAAAGGGATGGATTATGAGCATTCCAATTCGAGCCATTCCGGAAACTCGAGCTAGGGAGACAAGCCATATGTTTTAATCGAGTCGGGCTTCAAAAGTGGAACTCCCATGATTTGTGTCTAGATTGCATCAATTCCCATATTAATAATCATATATTACACATACCTTTTCTATCTTAGTTTATTTTAGCATTCTTAGTTTAGTAGTAATTGAATTTTCAAACTAATTTTTATCAACATCAATTCAATTTTCCTTCATTGTATTTAGTGCTAGAGTAGAATTTGGGCACAACTATTTCACGATCTCTGTGGAACGATCCCCATATTTGCCATTTACTAGTTTTATACTTGTTTGAGTGCATCTTGGGATTTTATAAATTTATTTGAATATTGCATACCATGGCAAAATGCTTGTTCAAAATGGCGCCACTGCTGGGGATCGGCGTATATAGTTGTGATTATATTTAGTTTTATTTTTGGTTTAGTTATTTATTATTTGAGTTTCTTTTACTTTGCTTGCATTTGTTGTTTGGAATTTACAAGTGCATAGGTACATGCATGGGAGACGTTCCTTGAGAGGCGAAATAGTATTGAGATTTAACAATATTCATCGGATTGGAAGATTGATCAGACAGTGAGAACAACAACCGTGAAGAAGACATGGCTGAAGAAAATCCACAGAATACACCAGTTGAGGAACAAATGAGGAAGACTTAGGACTCACGATTAGGGAGTATACTCTTCCGTCAGTCGGGGATGAGCAACCAACATCTATTATTTTGGATGACACCGCTAGATTATATGAGTTGAAGGGGATGCGTGTGAACTTGTTGCCTATCTTTCATGGGCTTCCATCTGAGGATTGTCTTCAATTCATGAAGGAGTATAACGCAATGCTGGAGACATTTCCCACAGTAGACCGGGACAGAGTATTGACTAGGGCACAATTGCAGATGCGTTGTTTCCAGTATTGTCTGAAGGATCGTGCCGAACAGTGGGAGAGAGGAGTCGGCAGCATTGCTATTGAATGGAATAGAAGAACCACATTGCCGAATGCAGTTAGCTAGCAAAGCAGCTCATGACCCGAGGGAAGGCGCTATACTATAGAAGAAGTTCTTGTCGGACTCCTGCAGCCCACATCAAGACTATGTTCTGGTTTGGTAGCTTAGTCTTAGTCGGCCTTTCCTAAAGTAAGGAGGTAGTTCGACTAGCTTGAAGGCAGGCAATTGCCTTATTAAAGTATAAGGAAGAAGAAGAACGAACTCTTAACTCGGAATCGAATCCGCTCTTCCATTCTTTGAAGATTTGAAGGACGAAAGGCGGCTATTTCAGCCGTTGGGCTTGGAGGAGATTGATTTGGAAGTCTTGAGTGATGCTTTGAATAGCGTAGTTTTGAATTAGATCCAGTAGAGCACAGAGGGAATTAGCCACTTCCAAATCGATGTGTTAAGCATATGGTTGCATTTGAATTTAACCAGAAAAAGGTAGATCCTTTAGAGCCCAGCCCAGAGTCAAAGAGATTTGAAAGGTTATCGCAATGGAAGCAAGTGACTTCGAGGGCCATTGAAAGAGTAGAGCTCATTAGAGACCTTCCACTCCCAATTCAAAGTGTTAAGATGGCATTTAGTAGGAATCTCTTATCTTAGAGGAAGCTGTTCCCAAGTCTTTGCTGTTGATGCTACATATAAGTATTGGTGCTTGGGGCGTTAGGAGTAAAGGCATGGCTTACGGTTAAGCTAATGGTTCCGGCATACTGGACTTTATTATAACATCATATTCTGGAACGCAGTAGGAATTTCTATAGAACCCCTAGGCCAACGAGAGGCCAATTAGATTCGACGGAAGTAGAAAGAAGTAGTGGTATGGCTTTGAAGGCCAAGGAGATGGCAAAAAGGACTTAGCCCTTACGCTCTTTCCTCCTCTTTCGATAAGCTTTTCATAGCCGTAGTCGTAGTCAAGTACCCTTGCAGGGGAATCCACTTCCTTGGCTTGATAGGAAACCTCAGTTGAACATTAGACCTTTCCGGCTTAAAGAAATGAGGCTGTTTAAGCTAAAGACCCGCTACGGATTCTAGGAGGAAAGACCTGGACCAATCGCCTCTGGCTTGAGCAACCAATCTGAATACGTATATAATATCAAACAAGAATCCCGCGTCTAAAATCCCTCCAACCTAAACAAGGGGGGAGAAGATGGGGGCAGAGAGAATCAATCCTTCCCCCCGGGGGGCAGGATTTAGGGGGGTAGCGACCTTAAAAGGGGAGAGGGGTCCTCCTCTCCAACCGAGACCTCCAAGCCAAAAAAAAGAAACTTTTTTTTGATTCCTCACCTTTACCTTCACCTTTCCTTTCCGTTCAATTCAATCCAACTCACGAAAACACGAAACCACTAAAAAGATCCACTTCACCAAAAACCAAACTACCCTTACATACATTTCTAGGAGGTATGGCGTTATCGATAGAGTATAGGTGTTACTGATTAGCTTTTGAAAGGTCACCACTGCTCCTCCGCTTACAGTCAACAAACGAATGAGTTTCCAGTCATGAAACGGGTAGCCCGCTCTCTCTGCGGCTTACCTTGGGTCTTGCCTAGTGCAATTTCCTAGATTTCACAGTGCTGACTCCTCGATGTTTGTAATCGGTACACTTGTTCTTCTGCTTTATGTCGATGACAGAATGTTTACTGGTGATCATTCTTGCCCTTCTTCAGCATTTTCTTACTCAGCTTGGTCGCCAGTTTGATATGAAGGGAAACTTACATTTCATTTCTTGACCCATGCAAGGATTTGAATCCCGGCTACCGCCTATCCTACTGAAAGTTCGATTCACACACATTTCAGGAAAGACCGAGAATCATGCGTCTAACCGGTATTGAACTCCCCCGGGGTCACTTTTTTCTTTCTTTGGGCCGTAGCTAGAACTAGAAAGGTCACGAACAGTGGTAGATGGCATTGAGGCCATGAAAGCTAATATCTTGGCCCCAAGTTTGTAAAGTGTTTTACAACAAGTTTTCCCAACTGCAAAGGCAAGAGAATTAAAGATCAAGATCGCCACCTTTAGTGAAGAGGACGGGGAACCATTTCATGAAGCATGGGAGAGATTTCATCTTTTAATTGCTCAAGTTCCACCACATACCTATCCTGAAGAATTGAAGGTCCCTTCATTCTACTAGGGTCTCTCCACTATTACTCAGACGATGGTGGACCATGCTTGTGGGGGGTACAATTACTAACAAGAGAGCTTAAAAGGCATATGAGATCATGAAGAAGCTAGCTCAAAATTTACAACAAAGGACCTCAAACATAAGAAGGGGTGGAAAGATAGAGATTGATGGGAATACCGGAGTACCCATAGAGATGTCAAGAATGGCTAAGGAAATGCAGCCAGTAAAGAAGTTGAAGACAAATATGTTCAAGCCAACAACTCGGGTGAACCAAATCACAAAGGACACATTGAATGAAGTAGAGGGACAGTTGGAGCATGAAGAAGCCCAGATGTTAGGAGGGTTCCGAAGGCAGAGGTTTGATCCCTACTCTAACCAATACAACCCAGGGTGAAGGAACCATCTAAATTTCTCGTGGACCAACAACAACAGTGCAAACAACCAAGGGTATCAGAATCAAGGGTACAATAGGTATAACAACCAAGGAGGACCAAGCAACAATCAGTGGATGAACTCAAGTAATAACCCACGGGGCAACTTCAACAAGCAGGCAAATGCTTATCAGCCGAAGGTCAGATTACTTGGAGAAGAATTGAGGGACTTTATCAAAGCAACTGATGAAGCTTCGATAGCCATCAGAAACTCCCAAAGCACTAATGAGCAAATGTTGAGGAACTACATACAATCAAATGACCAACGGGCGAATAGCATGGGTGCCTCAATCAGGAGATTGGAAACTCAAGTTACTCAAATTGCAGAGGCTCTGCACAAGCAGGACAAATGGAAATCTCAAAGTAATAATGAGCATATTAAGTTAATAGAGGTACTTCTAGAGAAGAGTACGAAGTTGGCCTTAGGTGAGGAAACACAAGACACAAAAATTGTTGTTGAGGATTTTGTAATAGAGAAGACATATGAGTTAGAAGAAACTAGTTTGGTGAAGCCGGAGGATCTTGGTGATTTCATCATTCCAGTCACCATTGGAGAGTCAGAAAAAATGGGAGCGGTGCTAGATATGGGAGCAAGTGTCAACATGATGCCTTTGAAGGTGTATATGCAGTTGAACCTACGGTCCATAAAGGCCACTCCAATTGAACTCAAGATGGCCGATAACTCTCCAAAGGGTCCTTGTGGAGTAGTTGAAGACGTACAGTTAGACATCCATGGACTGAAGGTTCCAGTGGATTTCATTGTGTTGGAAGTGAAGGAGGATGAATCCGATGAGAGGGAATGGAAGCTGCTTCTAGGAAGGTCGTTTATGGCCACAACTGGTATGGAAGTAAATGTGGTTTCGAGGCATTTATCTTTCAGTTGTGGTGGGAGCAAAGTTAAATTTTATGTAGACCGACCTGACGAAAGACATTTTGAAGGATTTTTTGTTTTGGAAGTGCCAAAAGGACGAAAGAAGAAAAGCAGAGTTGGTGATATTGTAAAGGCATTCGAGTTAGCCACAAACATGGAAAAAGGGCATCAAGACGGCTTTGAGGAAAAAGAAGCTGTAAAAATGGAAGAGGCATTCTTTGATGAGAAAATACTTGAAGAGATATCTAGAAATTTTGAGCAAGAAAGAGAGAAGGAGTTAGAAGATAAAAACAAAGAGCTTCATCAAAATTGAACTTATTAAGGAAAAGAATGAGACTTTGAAGAAGAAAGTGCAAGAACTCTCTGACTTCAACAAAACAATTGTGAAGAAAATTGCAAAGGTGGATAGTGAAAAGAAAGCTATTTCGTAAGACTTAGTGGAGTTAGCTAAGCTCTCGGAGGAGTTTGAAGAAGAATATGCAAGAAAAATGAGGAAGCTTTTGATGGAGGTTGAAAAGAAGTCAAATGCTTTGGGAGAGGTGAAAGAAGAGCTCAAGAAGAAGCAGGAGGCCTTGAAGATTGCAAAAGTAAATGAGTGTGACTATATAGTGGAGTTAGACAAAGTGGAGAAGGAAGTCAAGTCACTCAGGCTGCTACACTCAAAGGGACCTCAAAGCTTCAATCAAAGAGGGAGTTTTCCTTATATTCTTCCAATATGTTATTTTTGTTCAAAACTGGGGCACATTAAGGCCCATTGTTACAAGTTTCAAAGGGTTAAGAACAGTCAAAATAGGTCCAGGAGGAACCCAAGTGAAGGTAGGAAGATATGGGTTAGGAAGAACCTAAGTGGATGAAATGAGGGCTAAGGAGAAGGGATTTCTAGGAAGAACTTTGGCACCTATCTGGGTGGTCAAGAAAAATGGATCACTTCATTCAGTCAAACCCCCCGTGGTGACCCAAATTCCACCAAAAATACTTTACATTGATAAAATTTTTAAAGTATTGTCGGATGTCACAAATTATTTTCTCATGCATTATGAGTCACCTTGATTGCGAAATATCCTCATGAGCATTTAAAAGTGTAGGTGGTTTTTAGTCTAGAGAAAATTTATTGTGAAATCCTTGAGTGATTTAAATAATGGAATTTGATAGATGTGAATATGAGTATTTAGATTTGTTATATGATAAATAAGGCAAGTATAGTTCATAAACAAGGTTTTCATGTGCAGGAAATCTGATCAGGCACGGATATTTAAGAAGGCAAGAAAAAATGCAGAAGGGTGACAAACAGAGTCATTGAACGGGTAGGACACTCCTGTACTACCCATGCATAAACCCGTGTATCGGGAAAGGAGTTGAACTTGAAGGAATTTGTACTGGTAACACACCCGTTTTGTACTCGTGCTACAAAGAGGATACATGCAGATTTAAGGCATTTGCAGGGGTACCATACCCGTGTTAGGATTATGCTCAATAGCAAGAGTGTAATATTGTAATTGACAATCTTTTCATATAAATAAAGTGATTTCTGATTCTGCAAAATCTTATAGCATTTATAATTATAATTGTCAAGGTAAATAATCATAAGGTCAAAAGACTATGAGATATGAAGAATTGTTTGTACATCCGGATATGTATAAGGTAGACACAATTCTTTAATTAGTCTTGAATAACGTTCACAACTTAAGTTAAAGGTTGGGCACCTCTATCTTGATAAAGTTGTAGAATTCTTTTACTAGCATTTGAGTGGGATCAAATGAGTTATGATGAGTCTAAAATCATCAAAAGGTTTTCGAGTAAAAGAATCTAGTGCACTGTGTGCATTAAACTGGATCACAATGAAATACTTTATCTAGAACCGTCACTAGATATAAGTCTTTTCATTATCAGGACAATCGGAGAGTCTATCTAAATCCTGAGATAAATGATGGACTTATGGTTGCAAGTGTTATCATTTGAGCTATCAATGAGTACAATTATATATCATAGTCTATCCTCGATAGTTTGGTAGTATTCATTTGTTAATCGATAGAGGACTTCATTTATAGATATGGACATCGTGGCTCCATTTATTAAATGAGAGTATAATATCATCATATGGATGTTTTGAGGTATTGGATATTAAATCTCAACGTTGAGTTTTCAATAATGATTATTGAAGACATGGCTTCTGGACAAGTCAAAATATCCAAGTTCAAAATGTGGTCATATGAGGAAATATGGTAACTTGGAGAGCTATAGGCGGTCTATGAGCTCTTGGCGATTACTGATATTATTCATGAGGATACACCATCTCCTATAAGATTGTCTAGGGTATGAATGAGAAACATCTCCTTATTCTATCTTTATTTAAGAGTTCAATTTTAGCTCTTTAGTGGAATAAGTTAAAATTAATAGATCGGACCTAAGTGAATCATTTGTTGATTGTGATTATGTTATGTCTATTGAAGCTTAAATTTAGATAGCCCATCAAGATCCGCAATCCACACGTACTTGCATGGATAACTTGATATATTCTATCGGACCAATTTATGGGTCCATCTAGAATTGCATTTAATATATTAAGAATATAATATGTCTATTATTTATTTAATGGGCTGCACTATTATATAATATATTAAAAGGAGACATGTAGGCTTGTTTCTTTTAGTAAGAATAAGTCTGGTTCACATGTGGGCTTTTATTTAAAGTCTAATGGATTAAATAAAATAAGAAAAATAATATTGGACCCATATATACATGGTGTGGGCGGCAAGGCTAAATAAAATAGCCTAAGATATTATTTTATTTTATTGTTTTGATTAAATGGGAATTAATTAATTATTTAATTAATTAATAGTTTAAATCAAAATCTTTTCCTAATCAGTAAATTAAATACTATGTGTTGGATTAGGGTTGGAATTCTTTTAAGTGATAGGAGTCCTAATGTGGTATGGATTAAGTCCACATACACTCCTTATTATACAAAGAATTCGGCCACCACTAGTTCTACAAGGGTTAGGATTCTTGAATTGATAGGAATTAGGGAAAAGGATAATTCCTTTTCAAGTAAGGAAATTTACCAACCCTAGATTTCCTATTCAATGAATTCGGCCAACCCTACTTGGTGAAGGAGAAAATTTGGCCAACCTATAAATATAAGGTTATGAATTTTCGGCCACTAAGAAGCAAAATAGAGAGAGATTTTTGTTTGTTTTGAAAATAAAAAATCCTACTCTATACACATATATTTTCGGCAAAAAGAGAAAAAGAAAATAAGTTCTCATTCGATAGTGCACTTACAAGCCTTTAACATCAAAAGATTTTGTGCACACTTTCGATTTAGGGTTACGCGAGTTTCAATCATATTGATTGTGAATTCAAAAGTTACCGGAACTATTTTTTTAGGCTCTTGGTGTTTTACTATTGAAGATCAAGTTCAGAAATTCCAAACATCCATTCTAAGGTAAGCAATTCAAAGAAAAAGGGAGACCACGCTCCTAGGTGATTCACGTACGTGCTAGGATTGAAGATCTTGCAGATTACCATCGACGTAAGTCAATCGGATCACGCGACAAGAGGTATTTAACTCTAACGGTATATTTGAGTTTAATTAATTAAAGGGTTAAGGTTCAAATCTTTAGAAAAATTTTAAACTATACGAAAATTATTTTTTCGCCTTCCGCTGCGGTTTTAAGCAATTTTTCCCTACAATTGGTATCAGAGCCTTGGTTGTACCCTTAATTAATTATCGTATATATACGTGAATCTATTTCTTTTTATTGTGATTATGCATGTTTTAGAAAGAGATGGCACTCTAGGTATTCGCATATATAATTACATGTGGAATGTATGGATTTATATATGTTGTTATAAAGTGAATTGTTATTGCTCGATTTTGGTCCTAGAATTTCAATGTATTTTTTGTTTCGGAATTGTAACAAGAAGGGTGGTCTATTATCACCATAATTCCTTCTTGGTAGTTGCTAAGTTCTTATTAATTTTATTGTAAAAATACTGCAGTTTTTTATTGTATTAAAATTTAGTGCCGTTTTTTATTGTATTAAAATACTGCAGTAGTTTAAATATATATATATATATATATATTTCTGCAGTATTTTATTGTATAAAATAAGTTGTAATATATTCAAGATTCGAAGACTCGAAGATTTGAAGAAATTGGAGCATCCGGAACCGAGCTTGGCACCCGCGCGCACCGAGACAACAAGCGCGCACTCAACCAAGCGTGCAGCTGCGCTTGTTGCGGTGTAGCAGCGCGCGCAACCCATGCATGGGCTGGCCATGCGGCAGCTCATGCCCTTGCATGGGCTAGGCGTGCGCATGGGCTGCTTGGTGATCTTTGGGCGTGCGAGTTACGTGCGCGAGATGGTCGCTTGGAGTCTTGTTCACCAAGAAAGGAGTTTTTTGTATTCCGTACAATTGTAATTTACTGCTTTTCTAGGACGGACCAAAATTGTGGCTATTTACTTTTATGTATAAATATTACAATATTTGTTATTGTATGATAACATGTCATATAGAATAGGAGTGCCACTCATATATCTCTTTTGGTATGAACATGCATTGAATGATTTAGGTATCTAATTGGCATCTAGATAACTTGGTAAAATCATTCTTTGGAATTTAATCACACGCTTTAAATAATTGAGTGGGAGAAGGTGTGTTAGAACACCTATGGCCTCCAAGGTTAGTTGAGCTTTATTATTTATTGGTAATCCCCTCGAGGGGCGTCCATAAATGGAATTTAGCAAAATACTTCCTTACAAGGATAGACTAGACAATTGACTGAAACGAGGTCTACTCCCAGAGGAGGGATTTTCGTGAGAGAAAATTGAGGGGTCGATATCTTGGTAACACACTCAATGTAATTTTATTAATATCCTCCCGAGAGTTCTTGTTAATAAAATTGCAAGGCTAAAATTGAAAACGCTGGTTGTTATGTTAACAATTAGGTGGGACCTAGTCCAACTAGTAAATGGTGCGAACTCCCGAAGGAGGCGTAACATTTATGGGTGTTAGATCACCGTTGAATTTTTCACGATTGAGTTATTTAATTAATTCAAGATAAATATTCGAAAGTGCTTTATCATGATTATTTACTTATATATGCTTTTTGTTTTATTCAGAAATCATGACCCCATCACTTATGAACATCCTAAAAGATAACACTTTAACTGGAGATAATTATGTCACATGGAAAAGGAAAATTAGGTTGTTGCTGCAAAGTGAAAAACATAAGTTTGTTCTAACTACTCCTAAACCACCTGCTCCTAATAATGAATCAAGTATTTTGCAAAGAGATGAGTATGAGCAGTGGAAGACCTCAGATGATATAGCCAAATGTTACATTATGGCTACTATCTCCGACGTGTTGCAACAGCAGCATGAAGGAATGGGGTCTGCTGCTGATATTATGATGTCTCTGGAAGAAATGTTTGCTATGAGGTCTAGGACGACTAAGAGAGAGGCAGTGACTGCTTTTATGAATCTTAGGATGAAACCTGGGCAGGCTGTGAAAGATCACATGATGAAAGTCATAGCACATCATAATATTGCAGAATTAAATGGCGCTGAGATAGATGGTGAGACCAAAATTGACATGGTTGTCAACTCACTATCAGATTCCTTTGATCAGTTCAAGTTGGACTACACCTTGAACAAAAAAGAATACACCTTGCAGGGCCTGATGCAAGATGTTGAAAGCGTTGAAAAGATCCTTGTGAAAAGCAAAGGTCAAGAGATTCATATGGTTGGTAAAGTTGCTACTGTTAAGACCCGTCAGAAGGTCAAGAAACAATAGAAGAAAAAGCAACTTGGGCCTACCAAGAAGGAGACCAAGAAAGTAACCAAGATCAAAGGGAAATGCTTCCTTTGTGGTGAAAAGGGACATTGGAAAAGAAATTGCCCAAAGTCCAAGAACAAGAAGGAAGAAGGTAATATTAATTATCTTGAAACATGTTTTCTGGCAGATTCTACTATTTCTTGGATCATAGACTTTGGAGCCACTAATCATGTTTGTTATTCCTTACAGGGGTTCCAAGAAAGGAGGAGGCTAAATAAGAACGAAATCAATTTGCACTTGGGCAACTGATCGTCAGTGTCTACAAGTGCAGTGGGAGATATTAGAGTTATTATAGATTCTAGTAGGCATTTAGATTTAATAGACGTTTATTATGTACCTCAATTCAAGAGGAATTTAATTTCAGTTTCTTGTTTAAATAAATTTGGATATTCGGTTACTTTTAATAAAGCTTTTATTATTAGTAAGAATGACAAAATTGTTTGCAAAGGTACAATGGAAAACGGTCTATTCTTTTTGCATAGAAATATCTCTCACTCGTTAGACACAGAAATAACGGAACATAATCATAAAAGAGTAAAATTATCAAGAGATGAAACCTACCTTTGGCATTTACGTCTAGGTCACATCAACCTTAATAGGATTAAAAGATTGGTATGTGACGGACCTTTAAGTGACTTAAAGGTTGATGATCTACCAACTTGTGAATCTTGTTTGGAAGGTAAAATGACCAAAAGGCCATTCAATACCAAAGGTGCAAGAGCCACTGAATGTTTAGGACTAATACACACTGATGTATGTGGTCCTATGAGCATTCAAGCTAAAGGTGGATATGAGTACTTCATCACCTTCACAGATGATTACTCAAGATTTGGTTATGTGTATCTCATGAGACATAAGTCGGATGCTTTTGACATGTTCAAAGCATTCAAAGCTGAAGTAGAAAATCAGCTTGAGAAACGCATAAAAATCTTGAGATCTGATCGTGGTGGAGAATATCTATCTGGTGAGTTTCAGCAATATCTTATTGATAATGGGATAGTTTCTCAGTTTTCTACACCAGGTACACCTCAACAAAATGGGGTAGCAGAAAGGAGAAATAGAACTCTTTTGAACATGGTTAGGTCTATGTTGAGTTATTCAACACTTCCTATTTCTTTTTGGGGATATGCTCTACAAACTGCAATATATATTCTAAACGTGGTACCATCGAAGTCGGTTCCTGGAACACCATATGAGTTGTTGACTGGGAGAAAGCCTAGTTTACAACACATAAGGATATTTGGTTGTCCTGCACATGTGTTAAAAGGAAAGACAGAAAAGATGGAGTCCCGTTCGGAAACATGCATATTTGTGGGGTATCCAAAAGGAACTAAAGGATATTATTTCTATAGTCCTTCAGATCTAAAAGTGGTTGTTTCAACAAATGCTACATTTCTGGAAAAGGACTATATGAATGATTTTGTTCCCAAAAGTATAATTGTCCTGAATGATATGTCAGGAGATACAATTCCACAAGAGGTTTCACAACCTAACCCAATTGATATTTCCACTCCAACACAAAATCAACAACCTACCATTCCTCGTCGTAATGGGAGGGTTAGAACCCAACCTGAAAGATACATCGGTCTAGGAGAATCTGTTGAGAATCTCCCTGACGACGATGATCCCTACACGTACAAGGAAGCAATGGAGGATGTTGATTGTCACCATTGGCAAAAGGCAATGCAATCTGAGATTGAATCCATGTTCGATAACAAAGTCTGGTCCCTTGTAGACTTGCCTAAAAGGATAAAACCCATTGGGTGCAAGTGGGTATACAAGAGGAAAAGAGGTATGGATGGAAAGGTGGAAACTTTTAAAGCTAGATTGGTAGCTAAAGGTTACACACAGAAAGAAGGTATCGATTACGAGGAAACCTTCTCTCCTGTGGCCATGCTTGAATCCATTAGGATACTCTTATTCATTGCAGCATCTTTAGATTTAGAGATTTGGCAAATGGACGTCAAGACAGCTTTCCTTAATGGAAGTCTTGACGAAAGCATCTATATGATGCAACCAGAAGGATTCATTGAAAAGGGCCAAATGGAAAAGGTATGCAAGTTGCAGAAATCAATTTATAGATTAAAGCAAGCATCCAGATCCTGGAACATAAGGTTCGACCAAGCTGTAAAAGGTTTTAGATTTTTACAGAACCTTGAAGAACCTTGTGTATACAAAAGGATCAAAGGTGACAAGTTGGTTTTCCTTATTCTTTACGCAGATGATATATTACTCATTGGAAACGATGTGGGAGTATTGACATCAGTAAAAGAATGGTTAGCAAAACAATTTGATATGAAGGACTTAGGAGAAGCAAGTTTTATTCTAGGTATCCAAGTAATAAGGGATAGAAAGAATAAAACGATTGCACTATCCCAAGCTCCATACATAGACAAAATCTAGTCTAGGTTTTCCATGCAAGATTCCAAGAAAGGTATGTTACCTTTTAGGCATGGAATCAAACTTTCTAAGGAACAAGTTCCTAAGAATGAGCATGAAGAGCAATTCATGAGTAGAATTCCATATGCCTCGGCAATTGGAAGTCTCATGTATGCAATGTTTTGTACTAGACCAGATATTTGTTTTGCTGTTGGCATAGTTAGCAGGTTTCAATCGAAACCTTGTCCTGATCACTGGACGGCAGTCAAGCATATTTTCAAGTATCTTAGGAGAACGAAAGATAATATGCTTGTATACTCTTGAGGGGATTTAATCCTCGTTGGGCATACAGATTCTGATTTCCAATCGGATTCTGACTCTAGAAAATCCACATCAGGATCTGTGTTTACTCTTGGAGGAGGAGCAGTCATTTGGAGGAGTATCAAGCAATCTTGTATTGCTGACTCCACCATGGAAGCAGAGTATGTAGCTGCATGTGAAGCTGCCAAGGAGGCTGTTTGGCTTCGCCAATTCTTGATTGACTTAGAAGTAGTTCCTAGTGCGAATAAGCAGATCACTATCCACTGTGACAACAGTAAAGCAGTGGCTAATTCGAAAGAACCAAGAAGTCATAAGAGAGGAAAACACATTGAAAGAAAGTATCATCTTTTAAGGGAGATTATTCATAGGGGAGACATGACGATTACCAAAATCGCGTCGGCAGAAAATCTAGCAGATCCCTTCAAAAAGGCTCTACCTCAAAAGAGTTTTGATGGGCACCTAGAGAACAAGGGAATGAGAGATATGACACATTTGCTATAGCGTAAGTGGGAGATTGTTAGGATTATGCTCAATAGCAAGAGTGTAATATTTTAATTGATAATCTTTTCATATAAATAAAGTGATTTCTGATTCTGCAAAATCTTATAGCATTTATAATTATAATTGTCAAGGTAAATAATCATAAGGTCAAAAGACTATGAGATATGAAGAATTATTTGTACATCCCGATATGTATGAGGTAGAAATAATTCTTTAATTAGTCTTGAATAACGTTCACAACTTAAGTTAAAGGTTGGGCACCTCTATCTTCATAAAGTTGTAGAATTCTTTTACTAGCATTTAAGTGGGATCAAATGAGTTATGATGAGTCTAAAATCATCGAAAGGTTTTCGAGTAAAAGAATCTAGTGCACTAGGTGCATTGAACTGGATCACAATGAAATACTTTATCTAGAACCGTCACTAGATATAAGTCTTTTCATTATCAGGACAATCGGAGAGTCTATCTAAATCCTGAGATAAATGATGGACTTATGATTGCAAGTGTTATCATTTGAGCTATCAATGAGTACGATTATATAGCATAGTCTATCCTCGATGATTTGGTAGTATTCATTTGTTAATCGATAGAGGACTTCATTTATAGATATGGACATCGTGGCTCCATTTATTAAATGAGAGTATAATATCATCATATGGATGTTTTAAGGTATTGGATATTAAATCTCAACGTTGAGTTTTCAATAATGATTATTGAAGACATGGCTTCTGGACAAGTCAAAATATCCAAGTTCAAAATGTGGTCATATGAGGAAATATGGTAACTTGGAGAGCTATAGGCGGTCTATGAGCTCTTGGCGATTACTGATATTATTCATGAGGATACACCATCTCCTATAAGATTGTCTAGGGTATGAATGAGAAACATCTCCTTATTCTATCTTTATTTAAGAGTTCAATTTTAGCTATTTAGTGGAATGAGTTAAAATTAATAGATCGGACCTAAGTGAATCATTTGTTGATTGTGATTAGGTTATGTCTATTGAAGCTGAAATTTAGATAGCCCGCCAAGATCCACAATCCACACGTACTTGCATGGATCACTTGATATATTCTACCGGACCAATTTATGGGTCCATCTAGAATTGCATTTAATATATTAAGAATATAATATGTCTATTATTTATTTAATGGGCTGCACTATTATATTAATATATTAAAAGAAGACATGTAGGCTTGTTTCTTTTAGTAAGAATAAGTCTGGTTCACATGTGGGCTTTTATTTAAAGTCTAATGGATTAAATAAAATAAGAAAAATAATATTGGACCCATATATACACGGTGTGGGCGGCAAGGCTAAATAAAATATCCCAAGATATTATTTTATTTTATTGTTTTGATTAAATGGGAATTAATTAATTATTTAATTAATTAATAGTTTAAATCAAAATCTTTTCCTGATCAGTAAATTAAATACTATGTGTTGGATTAGGGTTGAAATTCTTTTAAGTGATAGGAGTCCTAATGTGGTAAGGATTAAGTCCACATACACTCCTTATTATACAAAGAATTCGGCCACCACTAGTTCTATAAGGGTTAGGATTCTTGAATTGATAGGAATTAGGGAAAAGGATAATTCATTTTCAAGTAAGGAAATTTACCAACCCTAGATTTCCTATTCAATGAATTCGGCCAACCCTACTTGGTGAAGGAGAAAATTCGGCCAACCTATAAATATAAGGTTATGAATTTTCGGCCACTAAGAAGCAAAATAGAGAGAGATTTTTGTTTGTCTTGAAAATAAAAAATCCTACTCTATACACATAGATTTTCGGCCAAGAGAGGAAAAGAAAATAAGTTCTCATTCGATAGTGCACTTACAAGCCTTTAACATCAAAAGGTTTTGTGCACATTTTCGATTTAGGGTTACGCGAGTTTCAATCATATTGATTGTGAATTCTAAAGTGACCAGAACTATTTTTTTAGGATCTTGGTGTTTTACTATTGAAGATCAAGATCAGAAATTCCATACATCCATTCTAAGGTAAGCAATTCAAAGAAAAAGGGAGACCACGCTCCTAGGTGATTCACGTACGTGCTAGGATTGAAAATCTTGCGGATTACCATCGACGTAAGTCAATCGGATCACGCGACAAGAGGTATTTAACTCTAACCGTATATTTGAGTTTAATTAATTAAAGGGTTAAGGTTCAAATCTTTAGAAAAATTCTAAACTATACGAAAATTATTTTTTCGCCTTCCGCTGCGGTTTTAAGCAATTTTTCCCTACAACCCGTGCTATACATGTGCTATCGTAAATATATATAAGACGTCTTTTTCATGTAGAGCTCACAACTCAAAATAAAAACTATATCTCTTCTTCCTTTCTTGAGAACCCTAAGGTAATCCGTGAGTCTCATGTTTCAATTTTTACAAGAAAGGTACAGATGCTTGCTCTTGATTTACTTTTCATTGATTGAGTATAGATTGTATGATTCTCTCCTCTCCTCTTAAAACTTTAAATAGGCATGAATTACAAAGTTATGAACAACCCACAACAATTTTCAAGTGTTGATGCATATTATTTAATGACTTACAATGGGTTGTGTGAATATCGCATATAGGAGTGTTATGAATGAGTTTGTAATGTAGTATGACCACTCTTTGCATAAAAATTGGACACGCTAGGGTTTGTCTTAGTTGAGTCTATTGAATACCATGAATGTAGGTTAAGAGTGCCATAATATGTGCTAATAGTGTTTGAAATTTTTTTGGTGAATCACTTGGATAATTGGAATGTGTTGAATCCATGAAAATAGTTTGTTGAAGCAAAATTGCAAATTCCAGTAACTGCACGGGTACCTACCCGTGTTATACCCGTGCACTGAAAGGTCGATTCTCAGTTTGACAGATTGCACGGGGTAACTGCAAGGGTACCTTACCCCGTGTGATACCCGTGCACTTAGGCAATCATGCCAAAATTTTGCACATTAAATTGTTGACTATCTTTGTGTTTCCTGAAACAATATATTTCTAAATGAGTGTTTTCTTTTGTACATGTCAGGAAGAGCAAAGACCACTGCAAAGAAACAAGGAACAAGAGAAAGCAGGACGAAAAAGCTACCTCATCTACCCTCATGCACCTTGAACAGAGATTTTGAGAGACGGTTGGAGTATTTTAGTCAGGGGGATATTGTGGAAGAACGTGGCATAGCTCTATCGGAGCTTGAAGACACTCTAATCCCTACCAGAGTGGATAAAAGGGGATGGGGGGTTTTTGTTAGCTCACCTCCAAGTTTTTGCAGAAGGATAGTGCAAGAGTTTTACGCCGGAATGGTTCCTGACAACCTCATGAGAAGAGTGGTTATGATGGTAAGAGGAGTAGAGGTACAGGTGAATATAGAAAACATTCAGAGATAACTGAGAACAGATTTTTCGGAGGACCCACAAGTTCTGAGTGGAATGAAAGATGGGGTAACTCGGAACGACTGCTTTGTTAAGAAGAACCCGGACCTGGCTAATGATCTGGTGATCTACCCGATGGACTTTTAGGTGAACCCAACCTTCCTAATCAAGCACAACAACCTGAAGATGGAACTGGGATTCTGGCATGTGTTCATTTCACCCTCACTCAGGTCACGAACATACAGGACAAACGTATCATTTGAGACGGCCACCATACTACATTGCATCCAACATAACCAGCCAGTCCATATGGCGTGGATCATCAAGGCAGAAATCTTGGCAGTAGGGAACAACAAATTAGACAAGCAATCATTGATCTTCCAGTTTTTAATCATTGAATTTTATAGGCAGCAAGGTGTGGATCTTAGCAACGGAAGGTTCGAATTGACACAAGCTGATTTGGATATCAAGACATGGCACACTCTAGAGATAGAGCAGGATATGACAAGCAACAGAAGGAAAACAGAGAGAAAGAAGAGCAAGACTAGAGCAAGTTCAAGTACTCAACAACATGAGTATATGGATATGGATGAAGAACAGCTAAGGGATTACCGTGAGGGTACAGTGCCACGGCCAGCAGTAGGAGATGACCAGGCACCTTGGCAACATTTAATCAAAGGAATGTCTAGTCTTCAGAACTCAGTGGATTCACTTAGATCCACTTTCACCACAGAAATCAAGACGGTTAAGGACAGTATGGAAGACCTGTGGACAAATGTCACAGAAATGAGGAAAGACTTGAACCTGATCCTATACTTGAGGGGAAAGAAGCATGCAACTCAACAAGAGTTCACTTCACGAGGCCCGACAATTGATCCTGACCTATAGGCTGCTATGAAGATGTCGAAGAGAGAGCTTGAGGAGAGGCTCAAAGCACAACAGGATCCGAAACAGAAGGGACCTATAATAAATGAGGAAGAGTCAGACTCTGATGAGGATTGATCTATATTGTGCTTGCCTTTACTTATGTATTTATCTTCTTTTTTTTTAACTTTTAGTTGGATTCCTTTAGGTATGTAGTAGTGAACTTTAGAACTTTGATTGCATATTTTAATTTCTAGTTGTTTAATTTTAGGAAAATTTAGTTTGGATGATTGTGGATATTATTTCTATTTGAGAGATATTCTTGTTTGTGACATTTTATGTGGTTGATTAACCTTTGTGGTCAGAAATGGTGCTTCAATGTTAGGTTCTTTATCTCTTGGATTTAACACACCGGCCACTTGCAAGTTTTTGAGGGATGAGCAAGCCAGGAATGCTCATAAAACGAGCAAGAACCTATTCATTTTGAGTCTACAACAAGCTCCGGCATTGGTTTACTCTTTTCAACTTGAACCCTTGCACTTAATATTTCTATCTTTCTTTATAGGCATGTGTGGATATTTGATGAATGTGAATATTTTCTATCAATTTTGGGTTGCATGTGTGAATAGACAATTTTTAATTCCATATGATGAATCTAGTGATGTATTCATTCTTGATTGGATGGGCCGAAGTCTCTTATGGATATACATGTTTTCATTTTATTTAGCCCAACTTGGTCTGGGGGTTTTGAATTTGTGCATATACCTGTCAGGAATGAGCATATGAAAGGAATCGGTTTGGGGGTTAATAACCACATTATGATAATTTGGTAAATAGATGTTTGATGTGGGGCGAATTTTAATAGTTAATTGCCATGTTTCATAGGATGCCGTATTTTGTTATGAGCCATTGTTGTGTCTTTTATTTTGTGGGCATTGATTGTGCATGATTAGTACCAAGGGTTGTGTGTTTTGAGTCAAGTTTGGTGCACGCCACTATGCCGGGCTCTCTTGTCTTCAACATTGAGGACAATGTTGGGTTTTGGTTTGGGGTGTAGACGCCGTGTCGTCTTTTTGTTTTTGAGTCATTTTTTGTGTCAATTTTTCAAATTTGTTGCCTAGCCAAAAAAATTGAGCTTTATTAGCTTGGTGAGATAATCTTGAGGTCGACTCTCCCATTTCCATATCTAAAGGTACTTAAGGCTAGGTTGAACCCAATATAGGAGTGTCTTTGCATGTTAGTTCTTGTAGGTGGCGCGAATGTTTTGGTGGACGTGAGTACCATATGTATCCATTTTCTTGCATCTCTCTTATCCGCCATTTTATATTTATCAATTTAATCACCATTCTCACCCCCTCCATGTTCTCTTATGTTTTCTTATTTATTTCTTTCACTGTTCTTGTTCACACACACACACACACACACACTCAAATGCTACACTTCACACACATCACTCTCACCCTTGCCATGTTCTTATTTACCTTGCTTTTAATAATCACTAAAATGATAGACAATTAACGGAGGACACCTCCCTGTGAACGATACCCTCACTTACCGCTTTACTTCATTTTCAAAACTTTACAGCACATTGCGTGGGAACAATTTTATAAATATCTTTTGATATCCGCAATTTGGGAACGACACAAAAAGCGATCATCAAAATGGCGCTGTTGCTGAGGAGGTGGCCTATTTGTTAATTGTTTCTTGTTTTAGCAAATAATGTAGGAATGTAAATATTGTATGGTTTTATTTTTGATTCAAGCATATGCATGTAATGTTGTTTGAGTTGTGTTTGTGCAAGAAAGGAAAAAGTTTTAGGTTGGCGAGCTATCAAATCAAGGTTGGAATGGTGACCAACAATCGAGGAAGCCAAAATCTCACAACTCAAAGGAACAATGAGTGCACTAATTGCACTCCAACAACTTAACCAAGCAACACAACAGTGCACCGACGACCTAAGTGGTTAATGCAACCAAGGACGCGAGTAGTGCCGCGAGAGCATCAAGTGGAAAAAAGGCCAGAGCGCGACTAGAGGTAGTGTCTCTGCAATCTTCGTCCTAAAAATTGGATTTTTGGTACTAACTAATCTCACTGTTTCTATCTTTTTATATTACCCTACTTATGAGGGCATAGCTTAAACCTTTATGGGTAATGTGCATATTGTCGAAGCATGTGTGAGTGAGTTGATGAGTGTACACCGATGAATGTGCTCAAATTCTTTGGGAAGGGTTTGATGTTATTAATTATGCTGGTGGAATTATTGTTGATTGTTCTTATTGATTCAAAATCTATGCTTGTTTTCATTTTTATTTACTTTTGAATGTTAGGATTGCACAATTTATTTTTCTCTTGTAAACTAAGTTCTTATCCCTCAATTTATTATTATGAGCTTGAATATATGGGAGGAGCTAGGTTTGGGGGGGGAAAATCTATTGTGGAATTGTTTAATTGGTTTGAGTTTGTTTTTCTTTAATAAATGGTATTTCGAGCTCTTGTAGGCAACTGCATGCATTTGGTGAATCATATATTGCCTGAACTTTCTAATAGGTTTAATGAGTGTGCAGATTATCTATAGCTTCTTGAGGAAGCATATTTTTGTAGCTTATGCTTAAAGAGAGGTTTCTTTATCTCTTGGAAAGAAACACTGACAACTTGTGAGTCTTGGAAGGACAAGCAAGCCAATAGTGCTCACAAAAAGGGCGAGAGCCTCATCTTCATGAAGGAAAGCAACAAAGTAGAGTTCGAAGAGCCGAAGTGCCACAACAATGTCTTGCCAAGACGATAAATAGAGCGCTTGAGGGAGGCAACCCACCTGAGTTAGCATTTCTAAATTTGTTTTTCTTGTTTTTGTTTTATTTGCATTATGGAATAATTGGTGGAGAATTTTTGGTGGAGATTGTTTGGTATGACATTTTTGTTAGATTACTTGTAAATGATGATATTTGATTTTTAGATATAATTGATTTATCCTTTTGTTGATGAATGGGCCGAAGGTCTACTGGAGAGGCTAGCCACAAATGGGACCGAACGATTGAAAAGCAAAAGGCTGAGTCTCTCCAGTGCGATGAAGAACCAGAGGATAAGATGGAAGGCTTATTGCAGATCTATCAGGAAGGAGCCTCATAACATGCATCTGGAGCTTCCCTCCAAATCTTCTCTGGTGACCTTTCATAAGGTCAAGGAAGGTGGTGCAATATCCAAGGGCATCGATACTGGACCTTTACTTGAGACCGATTACTCTCCTTTCATGGTTGAAGATCCTGAAGATAACATCTGCTGGCCAGACTTTGGAGATCTGGCCAAGGGCTATAAAGAAGAAAGTAATCCTCCTGGAACCTCTGGTCCCGGCGGCCCTTCACGCAATCCTGGAACCTGATCTCTCCTTCATCTTTATACCACATACCTTGTAATTTTTTGTAACACTAAATAAATGATTCATTCATCTTTCAATGATACAAGTTTTTGATTTACTCGTGTGGTCTTCTTTACTTTATTCAACCATTTTTATTGATTGATTGTGACTGGTCTGATTGATTGTTTTTCAATTGATCGAATTTAATTGATCATTGACCCGACCAGCTATTTTAACTGATCGAACTTGGTTCAATTTATTATCAATCATGTTCAATTCACTCAATAACCTTTTAAACTGCTCGTTTATCGACTCGGTCAATCCTCTTTTTGATTGGTTGAATTCTGCTCGGCCAATTTGGCTATTAGCCTTTGACGAACCCGATCGGTTATCTAATCAACTGATCGACTCTGATTTGGTTTGTAGTTGCTTTGTATATTGGTTCAAGTAGTGTTCTTTTAGTGGGCCATTTACATGGTATCTAATTTATAGACTATTTTCTTTTATCTGGCAACTAAGTTACTGGGACGTCTCCCAACGGGTCTGTTGCTCAAGATTCGCTGTGATGACGGTTTTTCTTATCTCACTAACTTAGCTTATATCATCCAGCTTTTTGGTTGATTGATATTAGAGCGTGGGATTTTTGATCACCCTATCTAACTTTTGGCGCATCCCATTAGGTATCTGATCACCTGAAGGCGCTCTAACAGTGCTTTTAATGCACCCAGTTAGTTTCGGTGAAAGTGCGTTGTCTTTGCAACATACACTTTTGGCCCCATCACTCGGCCCGTCGAGAACCCATTCGGGGTTTTTGAGACTTGTTTTGTAAAGAAAAGCAATGTTAGAACACTTTTTCCTGAACTATGCATCCCTCGAGGGGGTTTTATTGATATCTTTAATCAAAACTATAAAAAGCAACCAAATAATTAGACAACAAAAATAAATCTGTAACTACTCTAATTTTAACGGAAAGGAGAAATCCCTTAAGGGTAAAATATTTTCAAATACCGAGCGTTGCATGGTCTGGGCAACTCTCCTCCTTCTGGTCGGACAATGCGATATGCTCCGTGCCCAACTAGCCCGACCACCTGATAAGGTCCTTCCCACTTGTCCACTAGTGACCCAGCCTCTTTATCTTTTGTATTTCGGGATACCCTTCTAAGAACTAGATCTTTAAGTTAGAACTTCCTTTCTCGGACATGCTAGTTATAGTATCTTACGACTCTTTGTTGGTAGGTCACATTCCTTACCCTTGCCATATCCCTTTTTTCTTCCAACTCATCTAGATTCTGTTTTAGGGTTTCTACATTGGTGTCTCGCTGAAATAGCTGGACTCTTGGGGAATTATATACGACCTCGACCGGGATAACAACATCTATTCCAAATTCTAAGGAATAAGGTGTTTCTCCTGTCAAAGTTCTTTGAGTTGTTCGGTATGCCCAAAGTACTTCATATAACTTATCCGCCTAGTTCCTTTTTTACCATCGAGCTTGGCTTTCAAAGCGTGCTTGATGATCTTGTTGACTCATTCAGTTTGACCATTGGTCTGAGGATGAGCTGGAGTAGCATAACAATTTTTGATGTGGTACTATTGGCACATCTCCCAAAAATTATCACTATCGAATTGAGTCTCATTGTCAGTGATGATCGTGTTTGGGATCCCGAATTGATAGATGATATTTTTCTCTAAGAAGCTGGTGGTGTTAGCTTCGATGATATGTACCAATGCTTCCGCTTCCACCCATTTTACAAAATAGTCAACTGCCACAATAGCGTGCTTTGCACCACCTTTAGTTGTTATAGACATAGGGTCGATCAGGTTCAGTCCCCACATTGCAAACAGCCAGGGTGAAGTTAGATTCTTCAAGTTCTCAGGTAGCTGTTCGATGTCATTTGCGATTCTTTGATACGTACCACACTTTTCTGCCACCGGCTTGGCGTCTTTAAACAAAGTCGGCCAATGAAAGCCCTGCCTGAGGGTTTATGGGCCAAACATTTTCCTCCAGTATGGTTCCCACATACACCTTCGTGTATACTAGCCAGAATCTTATCTCCCTCATCCTGACTGACACATCTCTGTAGGGTTTTGGAAAACCCCCTTCTGTAGAGTTCTTCTCCTAATAGCAAATAACAGGTTGCCCTGTATTAAATGCGCTTTGCTTCGGTTGCATCTTTTATGAGTGTGCCGTCTTGTAGGTATCGCCTGATCGGGGTAATCGAAGTGATCTGCTCTGTTTCTATTGTCTCTACTGCCAGCTTCTCTCCTTCTCCAATGTTGGGTTTTTCGAGATGAGCCAATGGGATCGTCTTAGACCAGATTCCAGTGGTTGTTGATGCCATCCTTGATAATGCGTCATCTTTTTCATTCCTTTCTCTCGGGATCTTAGTGATTCTATAATCCTTGAATCTCCCAAGGAGTACCTTATCCATCTCTAAATATGCCACCTTATTAGAGTCTTTTGCCTGGTATTCATCCAAGACCCTGTTGACCACGACCTAGGAATCACTGAATATTTCTACTTTGTCTTCCCCCAGTGTCATGCAGACTCTGAGTCCTGCCAACAGTGCCTCATATTCAGCTATGTTGTTGCTAGCCTTGAAGTCAAATTTCAAGGCACATTCTACCTGATCACCTACGGGGGTTGACACCACTATGCCTGCCTCGCTGCCATGTGCATTTTATGACCCGTAGACATGTAATTTCTAGTTGAAAATCTTCCTTTAATTTTCTTCCAGCATCCTGATCACTTCCCTGTCAGGTTCGGCAAACTAGGCGATCAGATCCGCCACTGCCTGACCCTTTATTGTTGTCCTTGGTAAGTAAGTAATGTCGAACTCGCTCAATTCAACCGCCAATTTTGTCAGCCTTCCTGACACTTCTGGCTTGGATAGAATTTGCTTTAACGGATAATCTGTGTATACCTCAATTTTATGGGCTTGGAGGTAGGGTCTTAGTTTTCTGCCAGCTGTCACTAATGCTAATGCCATCTGTTCGGCGTGGAGTATCTTGTTTCTACTGGCAACAGAGCCTTGCTAGTGTAGTACACTGGTTTCTGTACTCCTTCTTCCATTCTTACTAATACCGAGCCAGTAGCTACAGCTGTGACTGACAGGTATAGGTATAGTTTTTCTCCCATTCGGGGCTTTGATAAGATAGGAGCCTTACCAAAGTATTCTTTGATCTTCTTGAATGCTTGTTCACACTTTTCATTCCATTCTACCCTATTGCCTTTTCTTATTGCTCTAAAGAAAGGTAGACATTTGTCGGTCGACTTGCTGATGAATCAGTTTAATGAAGCTAGGCAGCCCGTCAACCTTTGAATGTCTTTCAGGGTAACCGGTGATCTCATTTTTTCCAGGACTTTTATTTTTTTGGGATTCGCCTCGATTCCTCTCTGGTGCACTTGGAACCCGAGAAACTTTCCCGATGGTACCCCAAAGACACACTTGTTCGGGTTCAGCTTCATCCCATATCTTCTTAGCACTTTGAATGTTTCCTCAAGGTTGGTTGCATGCCTAGTTGCAGTGATGCTTTTTGTTAACATGTCGTCTATATAGACTTTCATGTTTCTGCTGATCTGTAGGGCGAACATCTTGTTTACCAGTCTTTGATAGGTTACCCTGACATTTTGGAGACCAAAAGGCATCACTTTATAGCAATAGAGCCCTTGATCCATTACAAAAGCAGTTTTTTCCTCATCTGGGTCGAACATCCTGATCTGGTTGTAGCCTGAGTATTCATCCACGAAGCTCAGCAATTCGTGCCCCGTAGTCGCATCAACCAACTGATCTATTCGGGGCAAAGGAAAGCTATCATAAACACATTCTCCATTGTCTGTTTTTCTTTTTCACAAGTACTACATTTGCCACCCAGTCGGGGTATTGGACTTCCCTGACTGATCCTGCTGCTAGTAACTTACTGACTTCTTCTTTAATTGCTCGACTTCGTTCCAGGTTAAACCGAGGCCTCTTTTGAAATACCAGTTTGTGTTCTGGGTCTACAGTCAGAGCGTGGGAAATTATTTTGGCGTCGATTCCTGGCATATCTTCATGCCTCCAAGTGAACACATCTTTATATTCCTTCAGTAAGTTGATTAATTGATGTTGTACTTGTTCAGTTAGTTGTGCTCCTGGTTTAACTGTCTGGTCGGGTTTTCCATCGTCTACTACTACTTCGATGGTTGGTTCCTCCTCTCGGCCCTTTCCTTTTTCTGGAGATGACTCCCTCGGGTCCAACTCAAACTGAGTTGGTGTTTCCGGTTTTCCTTCAACAGGGTCTATCTGCATAACATTTGGCTTTGCCTTGTCTCTATAAACCACCAAATTAGCCTTTCTTGCCCATTCTTAAGAACCAGCCTCGGTCGGGAATTTGACGGTCAGGGCGTAAGTTGCTGTAACTGCCTTGGTTTTGTTCAAAAATGGTCTGCCTAGCAAGGCGTTGTAGGGCCAGTTCTCAGTGTCTACCACTACAAAATAGAGCAATACTGTCTTCTAACATGAAAAATTTCCTACCTCGACCGGGAGTTTGACCGTTCCCAGAGATCTTACTTCTGCTCCTCCAAATCCTCTAAGCGAGACTGCCAGTGGCTGTAAATCCTTCCTATGAAGTCCTAACTGATCGAACACTCATGCACTCAGGATATCTGCCGAACTACCATTATCGATCAGTATTCTTCTTACCTCACGGTGTCCGATACAAACTGTCACAACGATTGCATCATTTGGCTTGACTTCCAGTCCGCAAGCATCAACTTCGGAGAAAGTTATCGGATCCCACCCTTGTTTGAGTTTTTTCTGATCGGGACCTACCAAATTTACTTTCATGCTTCTCTGGCCATCTATCGCTTCATGAACTTCAGACATTCTGTCCCTGCTACTTCTTCCCGTTTATGGACCACCGAAAATGGTGTTGATAGCTCTGGCATCTGAACTTCCCCTTAGACTACCCTTTCTATCTTGGTCGGGTTTTGTGGGATTGTTTTGCTGATCATCATCTCTTTTGAGAACTACATCTTTTAGGTGCCCTTCTCTAATTAACTTTTCAATATAGTTTCTCAACTGGTAGCACTTAGAAGTTTCATGACCATTTTCCTGATGGAAACGGCAGTACTTCGTGGTTTCTCTTCGAGCAAAACTAGATTGCTTTGGAGGCTTCTTATATAAATTCTTATCCTCGATTACGTTCAAGACTTCCTCTTGTTTCTGAGTCAGGGAGGTGTAATTCGTGTACTGCCTCTTGTAGGTCTTGTTATTCTTTTGATCTTCTTCCTTTCGGCCTTCTTTGCCTTTCCTAGAATTATTCTTTTGGTCTCCTGTGGGGTTCGCCTTCGAACCATTATCTTTGGGCTTATGACCCTCATTTGGTCGGCCGCCATGTATATACTCTCCTCTATGGGCTATTTGCTCATCTTCAGCCATCGCATATCCTCCCACATCGTCCACCAGATTAGCGTAGGTGATTGGTCCTCTTTGTCTTTGTCTTACGCTGAGCGATAATTGGCTGTGCTGCAAGCTGTTAACGAATGCAGCCACAACCGCATCATCATTAGGATCATGTACCTCTGAGACTTCTTGCGAAAAATGGGCGAGGTAGTCTTTCAATTTCTCATCCTTTCTTTGTTTTAGGGTTGACAGGACGGATATCGACTTCCTCCACTGGATATTTCCTACGAACTGCCTGGTGAATGCCTGTATCAACTCCTCGAAATTCGTGATTGACCGACTTTCAAGGCAACCAGACCATCTGGACCCCTGATCCTCTAATGTCTGGGGGAACATCCTGCATAAGAGCGCATCATCATAATCATATTGTGCCATCGCACTATAATATCTCATGACATGCTCCTGGGGGTCAGTGTTGGCCTTGAATTGTTCCACATGCGGCATCCTGAAACTTTCCGAGAAACGGGCATGTCTTATGGATGTGGTAAATGGACTTCCGGAATTGCCTATCAGCAAATTTCCTCGTCTTTGCCTTCCTTCCAAAGCTTTTATCCTTATTAGTAGAACTTCACGCTCTCCTTCTGGCTCACCACGCTCATCAAACTTTTGACGGATGATAATACCATAGGGGTCTCTAAATGTTCGCCCTGTGATTTGAGTATCCGAACATTGTATCTAGAAGTGGGGGTTGTCTCTCTACGCCTCCTGGAGGGTTCCTCCTTGTCAGTTGAAGGCGACCGAGACCTCTGTTGGAACCTGGGTTACAGATTGCGCAGCGGAAGGTATTAAAATTTTTATATGCAATCATTTAAACTATCCCATTTGTACAGTAATAATCAAATGCAATAATTAAGTGAAGAAACTTTTTCATACCTACGTAGGAGGCTCATTCACTTTGATACGAACTGCTCCTGATTTGAACCACGTGATCTTCCTCGCTATCTCCCGGAACTGGTAACAGCGTGTGGGCGTGTCACGATATTCAGGACCTGTATGGAGGAAGAAGAGAAGAACACACATGCAAAAACAAAAAAAATAGAAGTGTAGCACTTGTGGTCTCACCACACACTAATTTTTTCTCTCTTTTTTTGTTTTGCTTTTCTTTGCAGTGTGTCATGAACACACACTTTTTCTCTTTTCTTTTCAAAGTTTCTTTTGCTGTGTTAGTTTTTCTCTCTTCAATTTTTCAGTTTTGTTTTGCTTTCTATGTTTGCTGTTAACGACTTGTTTTTCTTCTCTCAAGCAATCACATTGCTTTTCTCTTCATTTTTCTTTTGCTGTCAGTTTCTCATTCGATTCTCTCTTGCTTTAAAAAAAAATATATCTCATATATCTCTTAAAAAACAAAACCGACATTTGGTTTAAATTTTAAAAAATATATATATCTCATATATATTAAAAACAAACCAAAAATCTTATATTTGATTTTTAAAATTTTATAAAGATATCTCATATCTTTTTTAAAAATAATTAAATATTTATTTTTGAATTCAAACATTTTAAATTCAATTTCAAATATTTAATTTAATAAAATAAAATAATCATATTCTCTTATTTTATTCAAAATCAAATATCAACTAACACCCTCCATTTAGTGATTAACAATATAATTAAATAATCTTATTATTAATTTATTTAATCACCATTATTCATTAATTAAATAATCTCATTATTCAGTTAATTCCCGAATTAATGTGTCACTTTCGTAACACAATTAATTGGACAATCCAATTAATTAACCGTGACCCTTGTTACCTAAATCGATCGGGCTAGCAAGGGGACCTAATGGACCCACAGTATTTTGAGCTCCAATAATCCTTAGAAATTATTAATTAAACTCTGTAATTAATATTTCATGATTATTAACTTCGGTGTTATTCCATTAAAAACCCAAAGTTGCACTCTCTCAACTGTAGACGTTTTTACACAAACCAATAACTCTCGGTGTCCATCGATATAGCTATTACATATGGTATAATCCTCCACAAGTAGTTCATAATTAGAGCTGGGTCATAATGTCCGTTATACCCCTCTAATCATATCTTTCCATTAAGTACCATTGATTCTCTAATGAACAATAAATCCTACATTCCTTACGGAATTAGGAGAGCGCTCATATTGTTCAAGCCCCGAATCAACCCTTAAGGGAACTACCATCTACTTCTCACAAGAAGGAGTGGATTCCACTATTGTGTACAAACCTTCCCAGCCACAAGCCAAACCGCGATCCCAACATACGGAGTACATTGATCGGGAATGCAACTCCGACCTCACCCATGGTATATCAAAGACCACGATCTAACCTGAAGGAGTCGATAAGATACTCAGGATTAAGATCACCCACATATAGCCATCATTAGTTGATATATATGAATCTCATCGTTAAACAGATCTTAGTGAGAGATTCATATAGATCATGGCCCAGTCCTATATGATCACATCATACAAGGTGCCTCAATTCTCATATCTATATATAAATGATCCAGGATAGGGTCACCGTACACTACGAAATGGACCGCAGCTGTAGATTAACCACAAATAAAGTACCCAGCTTTATTTGCTATCTACGGACTCTTTAAATTGCTCGTTTCAAACTGAATCCATCTATATATGACACTCATATACTCAGTTCGAAATTACATCCGGCAATTTTGTATGTTAAGTGCACATGTTATATAAAGTATGACACAAAATGAATGAATATACTACTTCTTTTATTTATGTTCAAATTATATTTACATATTACAAGCTTTAGGGCAAAAACCCCAACAATCTCCCACTTGCACTAAAGCATGTGAGTCATGTCTCGTAACCCTAGACCTTCTAGGTGACCTTCAAACACTTTAGCCGTTAAGGTCTTTGTAAATGGATCAGCATGATTGTCTTGTGAGGCTATCTTGGTGAGGATCACATCTTCTCTCTGCACTATCTCTCTAATGAGATGATACTTTCTCTCTATATGCTTCCCTCTCTTGTGGCTTCTTGGTTCTTTGGAATTAGCCACAACACCACTGTTATCACAATAAAGTGTGATGGGCTTATCCAGATCTAGAACAACTTCCAGATCACTCAAGAACTTACGGAGCCAAACAGCCTCTTTAGCAGCTTCACAAGCGGCTACATATTCGGCTTCCATGGTGGAGTCAGCAATGCAAGATTGCTTTATACTTCTCCAACACAATGGCTCCACCACCTAGGGTGAATACTGATCTAGACGTGGATTTTCTAGAATCCCTATCTGACTGAAAATCAAAATCTGTGTATCCTAACGGGATCAAATCCTGTCCGGAATACACTAGCATATAGTTTCTCGTTCTCCGAAGATACTTGAGAATAGTCTTGACAGCAACCCAATGATCTAATCCTGGGTTGGACTGGTACCTGCTGACTACTCCCACTGCATAGCAGATGTAGGGTCTCGTGCATAACATAGCATACATGAGACTACCTACTGCTGATGCATATGGCACACGTCTCATATCCTCAACTTCTTGAGGTGTCTTAGGACACTGTTCCTTAGACAAGTGAACCCCATGTCTAGAAGGTAAATTACCTTTCTTGGAGTTTTGCATCGAAAATCACATAAGAATCTTGTCAATAAATGATGCCTGAGACAATGCTATGAGTTTGTTCTTACGATCCCTTATAAGTTGGATCGCTAGAACATAACTCGCCTCTCCCAAATCTTTCATTTGGAATTGGCTAGCCAGCCAGCCCTTTACATCAGACAACACTCCTACATCATTCCTAATGAGTAGGATGTCATCTACGTATAGGACCAAGAAAACTACTTTCTTGTCAATGATGCGCTTGTAGACACAAGGCTCATCAACGTTTTGCTCGAAGCCATAGGTTTTGATTACATCATCAAACCTTATGTTCCATGATCTAGATGCTTGCTTAAGTCCATAAATGGACCTTTGAAACTTGCAAACCTTTTGCTCTTGATCTGGAGACACAAATCCCTCTGGTTGCATCATGTATATGCTTTCATCAAGATTGCCATTCAAGAATGCTGTCTTGACGTCCATTTGCCAAATTTCATAATCTCAATAGGCAGCAATGGATAAGAGAATCCGAATAGACTTAAACATGGCTACTGGCGAGAAGGTCTCTTCATAATCGACCCCCTCTTTCTGGGTATAACCCTTGGCCACTAGCCTTGCCTTGAAGGTCTCTACCTTCCCGTCTACTCCTCTCTTCCTCTTGTAGATCCACTTACATCCTATGGGTTTTACCCCATTCGGTAAGTCTACAAGTTCCCAGACTGAGTTAGAGTACATAGACTCCATCCCGAGATTCATGGCTTTAAGCCATTCCTCTTTATCAGGATCTTCCATTGCATTCTTAAATGTCAATGGATCATCCACACTATCAGCAGAGACAAGATCTTGTACCTCACTTACACCCAAATAGCGTTCAGGCTGTCTCACAACCCTCTCACTACGTCTAGGTGGTAGTGTATCCTGACTAGGAATTATCTGACTTTCAGATGTTAATAGATTAACAACTCTAGTTGACTGAGTACTGGTCTCACCAGGCTCCAACTCATTTAATACAATTTTAGAACGAGGTTTATGATCACTTATATAGTTATCCTCAAGAAACGTTGCATTTGTCGATACAAATACTTTGTTATCTTCAGGACTATAGAAGTATCCACCTCTGGTCTCCTTGGAGTATCCTACAAACAAGCAGACCACAGACTTGGGATCTAGCTTTCTAGTTCTGTTCTTCAGCACGTGTGCTGGACACCCCCATACGCGAAAATGTCGTAAACTAGCTTTACGACCATTCCACAACTCTAGGGGAGTTTTAGGAACAGATTTGGATGGCACTACATTCAAAATGTATGCTGCTGTTTGTAACGCATATCCCCAGAAGGAATTTGGTAATGATGAGAAACTAATCATAGATCTCACCATTTCCATCAGGGTTCTATTTCTCCTCTCCGCTACACCATTTTGCTGAGGTGTACCAGGAGCTGTAAGTTGGGAAACTATCCCATGCTCGACCATGAAGTCTTCAAACTCTTGGTCAAGGTAGTCACCTCCACGATCTGATCGTAGTGACTTGATAGTCCTACCTAATTGATTCTCAACTTCAGCTCAGAATTCTTTGAACTTTTCAAATGTTTCCGACTTTCGTTGCATTAGGTAGACATATCCGTATCTTGAGTAGTCATCTATAAAGGTGACATAATACTCATAGCCGCCCCTATCTCTAACATTCATCGGTCCGCAGTCGTCTGTATGTATGAGTTCTAGTGGCTCTATAGCTCTAAGCCCTTTTCCAGTAAAAGGTCTTTTAGTCATCTTACCTTCTAAACAGGATTCGCAGACAGGTAAGGTGCCAACCTTTAACTCACTTAAAAGTCCACTTTTTACTAGTCTGTCTATCCAGTCAAGGTTGATATGACCAATCCTTAGATGCCAAAGATACTTGTCATTAGCTGGAGAAATCTTATGTCGTTTAGTTTTAGGTTTTTAAACCTTAAACATTTCGATGTTAAGCAGTGTAGTATGTATTAACGGTCTTAACACATACAAATTGTTTTCATTAATTCCTGAACAAATATTCAGACCATTCTTTCCAATAATAACAAACTTATTATTAAAAGAAACATAATACAATTATTCTAACAACTTAAACACGGAAATCAAATTCCGTGTAAATCCAGGAATATAAAAAACATTGTTCAATAATAAAAAACTATTATTATTACAAAATTGCAATCTTATTGCTCCCACTGCTTTGGCCGACACGACATCCCCTGACCCCACACGCATGGAAAAGGCTTCCCTCCTCTAGCTGTGTCCAAGAATCAGTCCACTGCAAAGAAGAACAAACATGGTTAGTGGCCCCCGAATCAACAATCCAAGGTGAAGAATCATCTTCCACTAAACAAGATTCAAGAACAAGTAAATCATATTTACCTTTCTTCTTCTTCTTGGCTACCTCCTCCAGGTACTGAAGACAGTTCCTCTTCCAGTGCCCGACCTTGTTACAATGGAAACATTTTCCTTTGCTCTTGTCGATGGAGGCGCCTTTCTTTTTGCTTTGGGCTTTCTTGGGTTTGGGCTTACCCTTCGCCTTCCCAATAGACCTCTTCCTCTTGTTGTTATTGGAGGAAGATGGTTCGGCAACATTTGCCTCACCGGTCTTACTTTTGCTGTCCTTGGTCATGGACTCAAAAGTAGCGAGCTCATTGAGCAACTGTGTGAGACTAAACCTTAACTTGTTCATCCCGTAGTTGTTCTTAAACTGATCGAAACTCTTCAGAAGAGTCGTCAGTATGATGCTCACTTGACTGGGTTCGTCAATGGCCCCGCCATTGACTTCAGCCGTGTTGAAGTAGGACATCATGCTCAGGACATGTTCCCGAACTGATGTACCTTCCTTCATACCAGCGAGCATAGCAGAACGAACAGCTTCGTATCGCTTTTGCTCGAAGGGCTGCCCGAACATAGCTTGCAATGACTCCATAATTTTGAATGCTCTAGTCATTGCTTCATGCTTTGTGACAAGCACGTCTGTCATAGAAGCTAACAGATATGTTCGGGCCTTCTCATCAGATGAGACCCATCGCTGGTATGCCTCACGAACAGTTCGTGTGGCATTGGCAGTAGGCACCGGAGGACATTCCTCCGTAAGCACAAACTTGAGGTCTTTGGTGACCAGTATTGCATTAATGTTAAGTTTCCATTTTTTGTTTTTATCACCAGTTAATTTATCGTTTGCAAGTATTTTTAATAGTGCAGATGACATGGCTGAAAAAACATAAATTAAGGATTCATTCAGTCATACATTCTAAACATTTGCGAATGTTCGGCATAAAATTAAACATGATGCTTGAAAATGTTTAATGAACAAGAACAACCCTAAAAACAATGTTTCTATACCACGACAATCCAACATACCACAAGCAAATGCCGCCTTAGGGTCGGTCAAATTCTTGCATGTTGGATCGACACCTTCTCAGTCAAAGGATATACCAGAATAACTCTTATGCCAATATCATTCAACCATCGTTTATTAGGGCAGGTTTTTAATTAACCAATTTAATTAAAACCTTGTGAGTGTAACCCATCATTTCAGATCTCAAGAGCTTAACTTGAGAATTGCAGCCTTAGGGTCGGTCAATCCCGAAATCCCCTCCGAAATCCTATCTGTTAGGAAGTCAACCTTGGTATTGATTCTTATGGAAACCCTCCTTAGGGAGGACGAAAACAAAGCCGTCATGAGGCCCCACTCGAATCTCATGGTGTTGAACTAATGATGGAGACCGCGGGATATAATGTCATATATCCCTCTCCCACTCACTATTTTATATTAAGGGTTTTCTATTAATAATAATGCACCTAGATTAAACTAGATTAAACGGCTAATATTAATCTAAGCGTCAAGTGCATTAATCAAAAATTATTAGAATCCTACTCCAATAACTAATAAACTAAATTGATTTTTAACACTTAAAAAATTTAGTTCATTAGTGATAATTCAAATCTATGTAAACCGTTTACTAAGACTAGAATCATTATTAAATGTGTATTTACCAAGTTTTAACTATTAAAACTAAACACATTATTAGGTCCAATTATTATTAGGAGCTTTAATCAAATTAATCCTAATAAATATTTTAAGGACCCTACTAATCTAAGTATTTAAACCCTTTAATAAAAAGATTAGTAATTAATGAGATTTACCAAGTTTTTACTCCTAAAAACTAATCCCATTAAAAATAGCCAATTATGTGAATAACCCATTTTAATCAAATTAAAAAAAAAATTAAACACATAATATAGATGGCTATAATGCATGTATGATATATCAACATATATATATATATATATATATATATATATGTGTAGGCACAACTAATTTAAATGATATGTATATGCATGGCAATGCTTAATCATCAAATAATTAAAACATACATGAGTTGACCGAGTGTTGTGGATTATTTAACCTAAAAATTGGAATCTAATTACAAAAAATATTCCCAAGGCATCCCTTGGTCTTCTTGTAATTTCCAAGACTTCCAATGTCTTCAGGTCATGTGCGCTGGTAGCAAGCGTGGGTAGGCAACACTGATCTGGATGCGCGCATGTAGGTTGCGCGCTGGAGTCACGCTGGACAGGTTGCGCGCGCTGGTCTGCATGTGCGCAGGTGGAGGAGCGCTCGTCTGCATGCACGCTGGTATGCTGCGCTGGAAGGCATGCGCGCTGTTGCGCGCTGGAAGGCATGCGCGCTGTTGCGCGTTGGTAGGCGCTGTGTGGAAAGGTGGGCAGCGCTGGAAGGCACCACTGCTCTACGATGCGCGCTGGTGTACGCTAGTCTACCAGGTCTCCTTGCAAGCGCGCAGGTGGGCATGCGCTGGTCTACCATGCGCTCACCAGGTCTTGCTTACATATTTTTTTTTAAATACTTTAATAATACAACAGTAAAATAAAAAAAAATATAACAACATGATACAACCCAGAAACACTCTAAATCCACAACACCATAAAAAATTACGGTCAACCATGTTTTTTAAATTAAACAATTTAATTAAAAAACATCATACACTCATCAAAAAAATATATGCCTACACATTCATACATATCAGGAGTAATCGAATTCGATTATACTGTACAAAAATTGGCTCTGATACCAATTGTTGGAACCTAGGGTTACAGATTGCGCAGCGGAAGGTTTTAAAAATTTTATATGCAATCATTTAAACTAACCCATTTGTACAGTAATAATCAAATGCAATAATTAAGTGAAGAAACTTTTTCATACCTACGTAGGAGGCTCCTTCACTTAAATACGAACTGCTCCTGATTTGAACCACGTGATCTTCCTCGCTATCTCCCGGAACTGGTAACAGCGTGTGGGCGTGTCACGATATTCAGGACCTGTATGGAGGAAGAAGAGAAGAACACACATGCAGAAACAAAAAAAAATAGAAGTGTAGCACTTGTGGTCTCACCACACACTAATTTTTTCTCTCTTTTTTTGTTCTGCTTTTCTTTGCAGTGTGTCACGAACACACACTTTTTCTCTTTTCTTTTCAAAGTTTCTTTTGCTGTGTTAGTTTTTCTCTCTTCAATTTTTCAGTTTTTTTTTGCTTTCTATGTTTGCTGTTAACGACTTGTTTTTCTTCTCTCAAGCAATCACATTGCTTTTCTCTTCATTTTTCTTTTGCTGTCAGTTTCTCATTCGATTCTCTCTTGCTTTTTAAAAAAAATATATCTCATATATCTCTTAAAAAACAAAACCGACATTTGGTTTAAATTTTTGAAAAAATATATATCTCATATATATTAAAAACAAACCAAAAATCTTATATTTGATTTTAAAATTTTATAAAGATATCTCATATCTTTTTTAAAAATAATTAAATATTTATTTTTGAATTCAAACATTTTAAATTCAATTTCAAATATTTAATTTAATAAAATAAAATAATCATATTATCTTATTTTATTCAAAATCAAATATCAACTAACACCCTCCATTTAGTGATTAACAACATAATTAAATAATCTTATTATTTAATTTATTTAATCACCATTATTCATTAATTAAATAATCTCATTATTCAATTAATTCCCGAATTAATATGTGTCACTTTCGTAACACAATTAATTGGATAATCCAATTAATTAACTGTGACCCTTGTTACCTAAATCGATCGGGCCAGCAAGGGGACCTAATGGACCCACAGTATTTTGAGCTCCAATAATCCTTAGAAATTATTAATTAAACTCTTTAATTAATATTTCATGATTATTAACTTCAGTGTTATTCCACTAAAAACCCGAAGTTGCACTCTCTCAACTGTAGACGTTTTTACACAAACCAATAACTCTCGGTGTCCATCGATATAGCTATTACATATGGTATAATCCTCCACAAGTAGTTCATAATTAGAGCTGGGTCATAATGTCTGTTATACCCCTCTAATCATATCTTTCCATTAAGTACCATTGATTCTCTAATGAACAATAAATCCTACATTCCTTACGGAATTAGGAGAGCGCTCATATTGTTCAAGCCCTGAATCAACCCTTAAGGGAACTACCATCTACTTCTCACAAGAAGGAGTGGATTCCACTATTGTGTACAAACCTTCCCAGCCACAAGCCAAACCGTGATCCCAACATACGGAGTATATTGATCGGGAATGCAACTCCGACCTCACCCAATGTATATCAAAGACCACGATCTAACCTGAAGGAGTCGATAAGACACTCAGGATTAAGATCACCCACATATAGCCATCATTAGTTGATATATATGAATCTCATCGTTAAACGGATCTTAGTAAGAGATTCATATAGATCATGGCCCAGTCCTATATGATCACATCATACAAGGTGCCTCCATTCTCATATCTACATATGAATGATCCTGGATAGGATCACCGTACACTACGAAATGGACCACAGCTGTAGATTAACCACAAATAAATTACCCAGCTTTATTTGCTATCTACGGACTCTTTAAATTGCTCGTTTCAAACTGAATCCATCTATATATGACACTCATATACTCAGTTCGAAATTACATCCTGCAATTTTGGATGTTAAGTGCACATGTTATATAAAGTATGACACAAAATGAATGAATATACTACTTCTTTTATTTATGTTCAAATTATATTTACATATTACAAGCTTTAGGGCAAAAACCCCAACAACCTCCTCATGTGTCTGTCATATCTATCACCTTGGTCATAACTCATTTCCCGTTCTTGGCTTTTTGTGGCATCATCATGCGGACTGCGCTCCCTCCTTCTCTGGCTGGTCTAGGTCTCCACTCCCCCTGTGATCCTGATAACCATGCCGGCCATCATTCTTTTGGGATCGATCCCTCTTTTCGTAGGGATTCACCTTATTTTTACCAGTTTTCTATGGGGCGTCGGGAGTCGTAATTACTATCTCAGACTTTACTCTGGGATCCCGTGCCACTACGGGTGTGTGTAACTAGAATGGCGAGGTTAAATTTGTGGTGGCAGTTATGTTGATTCCCTGTCTAGCGGTGTCCTCGATGACTCGCCACAGGGACTCTTGAACCTGTTGGAATGCATCTGGGGAGATTCCTGGGAGAGTGTTTGTGGAGGTCATCGCGACTTGACCAATCGAAGTTAGAGTCACTGAAGGTAAGTTTCCTCTGGCGATACTGGTGTTCATTGGATCGGAACTGTTGATATCATGCGGGGTACTGGTATCATGTGGGGATTGACTTCCATATCTGTTGTCTGCCATATTGCTGCTTCACAAGTTCTTCGAGGTTAACTTAAAAAAAGTTCGTTCAAAAACAACCTTCTAGCCCCAATTGTTGACGGCGATTTTTGGGATTGTACAAATTCAATCACACGTCACACAAAATTCATAGAGTTTGCAATCGTATAATCTAATCAAGAAAAAAAATAAAAGATATCATGCAAGCAAGATTTGACATGGAAAACCCAAAAGGGAAAAAACCACGGTTGTCGGTAATGGCGAGAAGGAAAAATCACTATATAATTATGATTACACACACAATCTTACTTGCTCTCTTAATCCTTAATGATTCGCTAACCCCTGTTGGGTATTTTTTAGGTCTATTTATACATGCATAGAACCCTAGTTCTTGGAGTACAAGTAAGAGAAAGGTAGTAGCAATTTAATAAAACTCTAACTTGTTGGAGTCGTTTTAATCGCATTAGGACTCTGCCTATATAGTGTTCTGATAACTATGATGGAAATCCGTTTCCTTGTCAGAGTATGCTTCTTGCAACCTTATTTGAGGAGGATTCTTCTTTATGTATTTGAGTCGTAATAATGTTATCAACATGCTAAGCATCTGAACGTATCTAGACATTGTCCATGTGTCGCTTATCTGATCGTCCTCCAAACCCGACCAGATCTCTTTTACCCCCGACTAGGGATCTTCACCCGATCAATAAACTAAACCTGATCAGTTAATTTTCCCCTGATCGTTATCATGATAACCCGATTAATCTAATTACCTGGTCAGGTATCCAAAACCTGACCATCTAAGTAACTCTGATCAAAATTATAGGGTTATTTTCTGATCACTTTAGGTTGATTCGATTTTGGTTGACATGTCAATAGTTGTTTATGCTGACGTGTTATTTCTCCAAATTATACCAATAACAGAAGCTTTTCACCCAACCAAAGAAGAAAAAAAAAGAATTGCTTTGAAGACCTCTACGGTTGAAAATGAGGATAGTGACTTAGATTAGGAGATGGCTCTCATTGTCAAGCGATTCAAGAGGTTCATGAAGTTTACAAAAAAGGAATGAACTCCAAAAAGGAGGATGTAAGTTCCTCATATTTTGATTGGCTTATTTCGTTGACAAACCACATTGGGGATTAATTTTTGTAAGGGTATATTAGGCTTCATTGGGTGTGATCAAGCTTCAAGGACATCATCTCTCTCAAGAGCACTTCATGACTTAGATTAGGCGACATGCCAGGCCACTTGTGCATGTCGCCTCCAATGTTGCCTTAGTCATGTTCCTTTTTCTCCAGTGTGTAAGGCGACTTCATAGGCGACTTGAGGATGTCGCCTTACATGTCGCCTCTGACATCTTATTTTTTCCACAGTGTGTAAGGCAACTTCATAGGCGACTTGGGGATGTCGCCTTACATGTCGCCTCAGGCAACTGTGTTTTTTTCACAATGTGTTAGGTGAATTCCAAGGCGACTTGCTCATGTCGCCTTGCATGTCGCCTTTTTCACCCGAACTGGGCATTTTGGGTATTTCACTCCAGCTCATTTTTTGGTCTCTATAAATACATCTTCTTCTCCACCATTTTAACCTAGAGCTATGAAAATATATCCCTAAGTGAGAGAAAGTAAATCCAAGAGAGAGAGAGCTCCAAGAAATCCTTTTTACTCAACCAAACTCATACCCATGTGCATCTAAGCTTCATTCTTGCATCTATTCTTCATGGGTCTTCATGCTCTTCTTGACTAGGTAATCAACAAGTCTTAGAACTTCCTTTTCATCTCTATGTTCTTGTTTACCTAGGGTTAGCAATTATTTGTTAATTAATTGCATGTTTATTTGTTTAGCATGATTTGAGTATGTTTGTGATTATGTTTGTTGGTTGAGGTTGTATGTTCATTGATAGCTAGCATTTAGGACGTTTTTACCCTTCTAGCTAAATCTTCATGCATTTGCATTTAGATATTGATATCTAGGATTTGCACTCATTAACATCTTTAAATCCTTAGATAAGCATTTAGTGTTGCCTAGCATTAATTGCATGTTAGAATATTTCTACATATTCACATAGGTTGTTTAACCTCTTCATTTATTGTTAAGCTTTGTGACTTAGTGGATTAGTGCACTTGCTTATGGTCTAGAATCACTATTAATGGCCCGTTGGGTAGAGTGAAAGGGTTATTGGCCAAGTAGGTGTGACTTGAGGTCAACCTAGGTTGTAAACCTAGGTTGTAAACTTTCATTCAAATAGTGGATTTGAGGACCGAATGTGGCTACAAGGATAGCCCGTGAGTTTTGCCCAGTTGGAGGGTTTCTCACGTAAATCAATCATTGTGTTTTTATTGTTTTCCGCATGTTTATATTATGATTGGTTGATTGCTAATATGGGGTAGGACTATTAATATTGATTAAGTTGAAAAGTTTGTAATAAATCAACTAAAACCTATTCACCCCCCCCCCCCTCTAGGTTAATAGACACCGCTATATAGTATTTTCAATTGGTATCAGAGCGGGTTCCTAGATACACTTAGGTGATCCTTGCTTTTTGTGTGTCTTGCATTTTGTTTGTGGTTGTTGCATCATTAACATACATCTCATTCACACCCAAACACTATGAGTGGAAACAGAAGTGGTAATGAGGGAGCCTCTAGCACAAGACCCCCTTTGCTCACCGGAGTAAACTATGCCTCTTGGAAAGGCAAGATGGAGTCTTACATTTGCCAAATAAATGACCGAGCATGGATGGCAATTGAAGATGGCTACACTCCTCCGAAAAAGACTCTTACAGACGAAAGTGTAGTTCCCAAGCCAAAGTCGGAATGGTCAACTCAAGAGTTTGAAGCATCCAAGTGGAACAACAAGGCTATGCATGCCATTCTTTGTGCAATGGATGACAATCAGTACAAATTGATCCAAACAACAAGAATTGCAAAAGAGGCATGGGAGATTCTAGAGATGGCCCATGAGGGAACCGAGGTGTTCAAGGACTCCAAGCTTCAAGTCCTCCAAACAAAATTTGAGAAAATTAGAATGGAGGAGGATGAGTGCTTCAATGACTTTCAAGTGAAGTTGATGGACATAGTCAATCAAAGCCATCAACTTAGTGATCCTTACTCGGATAAGAGAATCAAGCAAAAAATTATGAGGTCTCTTCCGACAAGATTTGAGTCAAAAGTGACGGCTCTTGAGAAGCATAGAGACTACAAGAACATGAAGCCAAGTGAAGTTATTGGAAGGCTTCTAGCATATGAGTCTAGATGGACTCCCACACCTACACCTCCAAAGAAGCAAAAAAGTATTGCTTTGAAGACTTCTAAGGTTGAGAAGGAGGAAGAACACTCGGATGAAGAAATGGCCCTCATGGTCAAAAGGTTTAAGAAGTTCATCAAATTTGAGAAGAAGGGATTTGGATCCAAAGGAAAAGAAATGAAGAAGAAGACTCCTTTCAAGAAGTTTGAGTCAAGTGAAGACAAGCCAACAAGAAAAGGGATTCAATGCTTCGAATGTGGAGGTTTCGGACACATCTCCACGGATTGTGGCAATTTAAAGAACAAGAAGAAAGGAAAGGCTATGGCCGCCGCGTGGAGTGATGGTGATGACTTGGAAGAAGAAGGAGAATCTTCGGATGATGAGGATCATGTGGCAAACTTTATTGCCTTCGCATCTTCTCTCAAGAGTAAGGAAGCATTAGATAATGAAGATGAAGAGAAACAAAGTGAAAATGACTCTAGGGATGGTGACTCTTCATCCCATTCAACAAATATGGATGTAGGAGGAATGGATCTCGAAGAGTTCATTTAGCATTTTCAAAGCTCAAGATTGAAGATGAAGAAAGAGATTCAAAGGCTAAAGGGTGAGAATCTCAAGATATCTACCGAAGTCACTCACCTAAATAGAGAAGTAAAGATAGCAAAAAGAAATGAGGAATTGGTGGAAAAGGAGCTTGAAGAAGCAAGAGAGATCATTGCTAAAATGACTTCAAGTACGAAGAAACTCGATCACATGTTGGGAGTTGGCAAGAGGCCAAGTGATAAGAAAGGTCTTGGCTATGAAGATGACAAAGAGACCTCATCCTCAAGCAAGACTGTGTTTGTAAAGTGCTTGGACATCAAAGAGCCTCCACCCCCACAACATCCTAGGAAGAAGATCGAACTAGGAGAGTGCTCTAAAGATTCTCAAGTCAAGGTAGCACATGGGAAACAAGCTCAAGCTTAATCAACAAGGGTGCATCAAGCAAGTTTCCCTCAACCCAAATACCATCAAGCCAAGAAGCAATTCATGCAAGGTCAACCAAGGAAGCAATTCATTCCAACTCAACAACAAAGGAGGAGAGAATGAATCCAACACCAAAGACAAGCTTAAATGCGTGGGAAAGCCCCTTTGTACTCACAAGGGCATGGTATGTCTTCTTATTTTATTCCCACTTGTCACTTTTGTGGTTGTTATGGTCACATTAGACCTAATTGCTTCAAATACATTGAAATCGAGCTAGAGCCAAAATACATGTTCCTAGGAAATCTAGAGCCAATTTGCATGATCCTAGGAAATCTAGAGCCAATGTGACTAATACCACTAGGAATGAGAACATTTCACCTAGGTGGATTAGAAGGGATGACTATTTTTGCTATGTGGCTCAAACTGCCTTAAGGCAAATGCCTCTAACATTTGGTATTTGGATAGTGGGTGTTCTAGGCATATGACGGGGAACAAGAGTTTCTTTAAATCCCTTGTTTTGGAGGATGGAGGATTTGTCACCTTTGGTGATGGATCTAGAAAGAAATTCGTAGGGAAATGAACCATTTACATTCCCGATTAACCCTCATTGTCCAATGCTTTACTTATTGATGGCTTGCAAGCCAATCTTATAAGCATTTCTCATCTTAATGATGATGGACTCTCCGTCTTGTTTAACAAAAATGATTGCTCTATTTTAATGCCAAATGGACAAACCTTGCTAAAAGGAAAGAGATCTAGTGACAATTGTTATTGTCTTGAAGCTAGTGCTATCTCTTGCAATATGTCCAAGTGTGAGGAAGTTGAGTTGTGGCATCAAAGACTTGGCCACATGAACTATCGAGATTTGAGGATCTTAGATAAGTTCAAGGTTGTGAGTGGCCGCCTCCCTAAGCTTGGGAAGAAAGTCGATGGCATTTGTAGGACCTTGTCAACAAGGGAAACAAACCAAAAGTATGCATAAGAAAGGCAAGTATCTCGCCACCAAGGAGCCATTAGAGCTTCTACATATGGACCTTATGGGTCCCATGCAAACCGAGAGTCTCGGTGGAAAGAGATACATTTTTGTTTGTATTGATGATTTCTCTAGATTTACATGGACATATTTTCTTAGAGAAAAATCTGAAACTTTTGAAAAATTTAAAATGCTTTGCACTAGAATTCAAAATGAAAAGAACTCACACATTAAAAGCATTAAAAGGATTAGGAGTGACCATGGGAGGGAATTTGAAAATTCTTGTTTTGAAAGCTATTGCAATAGCTTAGGCATTTCCCATGAGTTTTCGGCTCCTAGAACTCCTCAACAAAATGGGGTTGTTGAGAGGAAGAATAGGGTCCTTCAAGAGATGGCTCGTGTGATGTTGCTTAGCAACAATGTCCCTAGGAACCTTTGGGCCGAGGCCGTCAATACGGCTTGCTACATAGGAAATAGAGTCTTCCTAAGGCCCGGTACTAGGCAAACCTCCTATGAATTATGGAAGGGTAGGAAGCCAAATGTTAGATACTTCTACTCATTTGGGAGCAAATGCTACATTCTAAATGACCGAGATCAACTTGGCAAGTTTGATGCCAAGAGTGATGAGGGGATTTTCATTGGCTATGCCCTTAATAGTAAGGCCTATAGAGTTTTCAATTTAAAAACTCGGAGTGTCATGGAATCATCTAATGTTGTCATAGATGATTGTAGGCCTAAGACTAGAGATCATGATGAGGAGGTCGTTGTGGTTGATGATTCTTCCTTGGAAAGGAATGGTGAGACTTCAATTGATGTGAAGTCAAGTCTTGATGAAGAGGTCATTCAATCTCTTGATAGAGATCCATCATTGGACTCTAAAGAACCCGCTCCATGGGTTAGATATCTCCACAACAAGAATGACATTCTTGGAGATATGAATGAGGGTGTTAGGACTAGGCGTCAAATAGCTAATCAAATTAGCTATACTTGTTACACCTCTCAAATTGAACCCAAAAAGGTTGATGAAGCCTTGAATGATGAGTTTTGGGTTCTTGCCATGCAAGAAGAGCTAAACCAATTTGAAAGAAATGAGGTTTGGACTCTTGTTCTTAGACCCAAGGATACTAATGTCATAGGCACCAAATGGGTATATAGGAACAAGTCGGATGAGAATGGCAACATTGTGCGCAACAAGGCTAGACTTGTAGCACAAGGATACTCTCAAATTGAGGGTATTGACTTTGAGGAGACTCTTGCTCCGGTTGCCCGTATTGAGTCCATAAGGCTTCTTTTATCCATATCATGTGTGCACAAGTTCAAATTGCATCAAATGGATTTTAAGAGTGCCTTCCTCAATGGTTTCTTGCATGAGGAAGTGTTTGTTGAGCAACCCAAGGGGTTTGTGGATCCACACCACACCAATCATGTCTATCGTCTCAAGAAGGCTTTACATGGGTTGAAACAAGCACCTAGGGCTTGGTATGAGTGCCTCACTCAATTTCTTATTGACAATGACTACACTAGGGGTAGTGTTGACAAAACTTTATTCATCAAGAGGAACAAAGATGAGCTTTTCATAGCTCAAATTTATATTGATGATATTGTTTTTGGCTCCACCAACAAATCCAAAGTCCAACAATTTGTTGATGTCATGCCTCATGAGTTTGAGATGAGTCTTGTTGGGGAGCTCAATTACTTCCTAGGTTTGCAAATCAAGCAATTGCATGATGGGATTTTCATATCCCAAGCTAAGTATGATAAGAACCTAGTGAAGAAGTTTGGCCTTGAGAATGCCAAACATTGTGACACACCCATGAGTACCACCTTGAAACTAAGCAAGGATGCTAGTGGCAAGAGTGTGGAACAAAGTCTTTATCGTGGCATGATTGGTAGCTTGCTTTACTTGACCGCAAGTAGGCCCCATATAGCCTTCAGTGTGGGTGTGTGTGCTAGGTACCAAGTGGATCCCAAGGAATCCCATCTCTCCTCCGTGAAGAGAATCATTCGATATGTGAATGGGACATCCAATTATAGGATATGGTACTCTTTTGACACTAATGCTAGCTTAGTTGGCTTTAGTGATGCAGATTGGGCAGAAATTGTGATGATAGGAAGAGTACATCGGGCAGTTGCTTCTTCCTAGGTAACAACTTGGTCTCATGGTTTTGCAAGAAGCAAAATTCCATCTCTCTATCCATAGCTGAAGCGGAATACATAGCCGCCGGGAGTGCTTGCACACAACTCTTTTGGATGAAACAAATGCTTGTGGATTATGGCTTTGATCAAGGTATTCTTACTCTTTATTGTGATAACATGAGTGCAATTAACATTTCAAAGAATCCGGTTCAGCACTCTGGGACAAAGCATATAGACATTAGGCATCATTTCATAAGAGAACTAGTTGAAAACAAATGCATTACACTTGAGCATGTGGGCACTAATGATCAACTAGCGGATTTATTTACAAAGCCTTTAGACTCAACTAGGTTCAAGTCACTTAGTAGGTCTATTGGAATTTGTCATATGCCTTGATGAGTTTTGGTGATTGACCCCTTATGGGGAACTCAAGCAAAGAGAGGAACCTTGCATGTCGGAATAAGCAAAAACTTGATCAACTTTATGCTTCTTTATTAATTGCTTGAGTATTCTTGGTTGTGCTTATATATATTCTTATATGGCTTTTTATTCAATAAGTGTGCCTTGCTTGGTTTGTAATCCATGTCACCTCTATGTTCAAACATGCATTTTTGGATTAGGAGAATTGATTGGGAAGTACATTTGAATGACCTAAAATTTATCTCCGTGACATGTGACTTGATTTTGACATGCTAAAATATTATGCATGAATTGTGTGTGCAAATGTGTGTGGAAGCACCTTGACAAAGCTAAACTCAATAAGGACCATGTGTCCATACAATAAATAAGGATGTCTCATCCAATTTAGCTTTGGGTCTTTTCTTAATGGTTGAACAAGACAACAACCAATAAGTATTCTATATCCATTCAATCAATAAGGATTTTATATTCATGTCTTGATTGACCATTAAGGATTGACTTGGTTGCTTGTGTGTGCTCAAATTTTTAAAGCTATATCTTGTTCAATTATGGCAAAAGGGAGCAAATTGGTTTGAATTCCTTTGGAACCTTTTTGATGTTCTCTTTGCCAAATACCATTTGCTTGAACTATGATGTTACATGTCTTACATCCAAAGCAACTAAGTCACACATTTTCTTCTTAAGAATAAACCCTCAATGATTCTCTCTCAATTAATTAAGTTGCATAAAGTTGTTGTATATGATTATGCACTTATCTTGCAAATAGCTCTCTTTGCTAAAGTGACCCGGTTGGGGAATACTCCTTTGCCTATCTCATGACAAAAAGGGGGAGTAATGTAGTTTATTTAAGGGGGTTGCATTTTTGGAGAGATTGTCCCGTTGAGGGGGAGTAACCTATTTAGGGGGAGCATTTGCATGTTGCATGTTGTAGTTTTCTTTTATTATGCAAATTACTTTTATTTATTATCTCTCTTGATCACCTCACATACACTTGTCTTGGAAAGTGTAGTCTCATTGTTTTGTAGGCATGGCTATTCTACAAGAGCTTGAAGATTTGAAGACCTAGCATCTAGGTATCTATTTGTAATGTAGAATTTCCTTTGTTGACCTCCAGTTTTTATTCTTTTTTGAGGATGATTTGTGAGTGGTGGTTTTGTCACGAAATAGCCAAAGGGGGAGATTGTAAGTTCCTCATATTTTGATTGGCTTATTTCGTTGACAAACCACATTGGGGATTAATTTTTGTAAGGGTATATTAGGCTTCATTGGGTGTGATCAAGCTTCAAGGACATCATCTCTCTCAAGAGCACTTCAAAGGTATATCACTTGCTTAATTCTCTTTGAAGAGGTTTTAGTTGCACACACTCACATTCTATGCATTTGTATTGACATGCATGTATGGTTGCACACACACACTTCTTGCATTTTGGAGTTGATGGGCTGCACAGTAGGTTAGGCGACATACAAGGCCACTTGTGCATGTCGCCTGACAAGTCGCCTTAGACTTAGGTTTTTCCCACAGTGTGTTAGGCGACATGTAAGGCCACTTGTGCATGTCGCCTCCAATGTCGCCTTAGTCATGTTCCTTTTTCTCCAGTGTGTAAGGCGACTTCATAGGCGACTTGAGGATGTCGCCTTACATGTCGCCTCTGACATCTTATTTTTTCCACAGTGTGTAAGGCGACTTCATAGGCAACTTGGGGATGTCGCCTTACATGTCGCCTCAGGCAACATGTTTTTTTCACAGTGTGTTAGGCGACTTCCAAGGCGACTTGCTCATGTTGCCTTGCATGTCGCCTTTTTCACCTGAACTGGGCATTTCGGGTATTTCACTCCAGCTTGTTTTTTGGTCTCTATAAATACATCTTCTTCTCCACCATTTTGACCTAGAGCTCTGAAAATATATCCCTAAGTGAGAGAAAGTAAATCCAAGAGAGAGAGAGCTCCAAGAAATCCTTTTTACTCAACCAAACTCATACCCATGTGCATCTAAGCTTCATTCTTGCATCTATTCTTCATAGGTCTTCATGCTCTTCTTGACTAGGTAATCAACAAGTCTTAGAACTTCCTTTTCATCTCTATGTTCTTGTTTACCTAGGGTTAGCAATTATTTGTTAATTAATTGCATGTTTATTTGGTTTAGCATGATTTGAGTATGTTTGTGATTATGTTTGTTGGTTGAGGTTGTATGTTCATTGATAGCTAGCATTTAGGACGTTTTTACCCTTCTAGCTAAATCTTCATGCATTTGCATTTAGATATTGATATCTAGGATTTGCAATCATTGACATCTTTAAATCCTTAGATAAGCATTTAGTGTTGCCTAGCATTAATTGCATGTTAGAATATTTCTACATATTCACATAGGTTGTTTAACCTTTTCATTGATTGTTAAGCTTTGTGACTAAGTCGATTAGTGCACTTGCTTATGGTCTAGAATCACTATTAAAGGCCCGTTGGGTAGAGTGAAAGGGTTAGTGGCCAAGTAGGTGTGACTTGAGGTCAATCTAGGTTGTAAACTTTCATTCAAATAGTGGATTTGATGACCGAATGTGGCTACAAGGATAGCCCGTGAGTTTTGCCCAGTTGGAGGGTTTCTCACGTAAATCAGTCCTTGTGTTTTTATTGTTTTCCGCATGTTTATATTATGATTGGTTGATTGCTAATATGGGGTAGGACTATTAATATTGATTAAGTCGAAAAGTTGGTAATAAATCAACTAAAACCTATTCACCCCTCATCTAGGTTAATAGACACCGCTATATAGTATTTTCAGAGGAGGTAAAGAAGAAGACACCCTTTAAGAAAGGTGAAGCTGATCAAGACAAGTCTTCTAGGAAAGGCGTTCAATGTTTTAAACGTAGAGGATTTGGGCACATTTCCATACATTGTGGCAACTTGAAAGACAAGCGGAAAGGGAAAGCTATGGCCACTACTTAGAGTGATAGTGATGATGAAGAAGATAAGGAAGACACATTTGATGATGATTATCATGTGGCTAACTTCATTGCATTTACCACCTTCACACCAATGATGAGGCAGAAGAGGACAATGCCTTGAACCTTGACATTAAAGGAGAAAAAGAGAAGATATAGCTAGAAGTAATGATGAGAGAGCTTCTGAAGGAGAGGTGTACTCTAATGTTGATAAGTCAAGTGATAAGAGCTCCTCAACCTCTAGTGATGAAAGTGATGATGAAGACTATAACTTGGAGATCTTCAACAGTGATGAGAGTAGTTAAGATTACTCAGACTTTGACATTTCTGAGAATGAGGCTAGATTGGAGCCTACTTTGTTGATTAGGAAATACAAAATATTCGTATGAAAATACAAACTAAGCGTGCATCTAATAACCTAGAGGGGGGGGGGGGGGGGGGGGGTGAATATGGTTTAATCAAGTTAATTACCAAATTTTCTTGATTAGTTAATATTAAAAATTCACCTCATAAACAAAGATACAAAATCAAGTGTAAAGTGCGGAAATATAAATAACACTTGATTTTACGTGGAAACCCTTCAACAAGGGAAAAACCACTGGCTATCCTACTAGCCCACATACGATCCTCAAATCCACTATTTTAATGATGTTTACAACCTAGGTTGACCTCTAGTCACACCATTCTCGGTCACTAACCCACCACTACTACCCAACGGGCCTTTATAGTGAATCCTTGATCACTTTGCTTGCCAACCACACCTTGGTTGCAAGACTTCACTTGCTTGTGCACTACACCTTGTAGTCACAAGACTTAACTCTCAAAGAAGAGATTAATAACCTAAGTGAATATATGAATATTCAAAATGCAAATAATGCTAAGGCAACACTAAATGCTTATCTAGGAATTAAAGATGACACTAAGTACAAATCCTAGATATCAATGTCTATATGAATGCTCATAAAGACCTAACTAGATATAGATATGCAAGTCTAAAATCTAGTAATCAAACAAAGCCATATCAACACATGTTGTCACATAAAATAGCAAGGACAATAAATGCAATTAACAAATGCAATCAATGAGTCCTAATTAGCTAGAGGGTAAATATGTCCTAAATATTAGCTATCACAATACAACAACCTAAACATCAACAAATATCTCAACTTGTAATTAATATCTAAATCTAGATGCAAACAAGTTATAAAAGAGATTTCTTGTTAAGTAAGAACATTAGAATGAGTGAAGATTGTGTTCTACTTACCAAGTCATGTATGTTGATGAAGACCCATGCAAGAACACATCCTAGATGAGGCTAGATGATGCTTGATTCATGAATGAATGATGAGTTTGGGTTTTGGAGAGGTAAAGAACAAGTCTTGGAGTTTCTCTCTCTAAAGGATACTTCCTCTCACTAAAACTAAAAGTGATGTTGGTCTCTTTCTTGGGTATGCTAATAATAGTCGTGCTTATAGGGTTTTTAATTTGAAAACCAAGACTATTATGGAGTCTATTAATGTGAAGATAGATGATCTTATCATGTTTGATTTGTGAAATGATAAAAGTGTTAATGAACCTAAAGAAAATCTTTTGAATGACACTAAGACACCTATTGATGTGACTAGTTGTGAGGCTACTGAAGATTCACCTAATGAGTCTAGTCATAATGATGAAAATGATAGTGGTGTTGAAGTAGAAAGTCAGGGGTTAGAAAATGCTTTAAAAGATAGTCAACAAAATGAACAAGTTGTTGAACTTTCAAACTCTAGACTTAGAAACATGTACTATCAAGAAGACATCATATGTAATTTGAATGAAGGGATTAGAACTAGAAACCAACTAGCTAATCAAATTTCATATGCTTGCTACACTTCTCAAATTGAACTCAAAAATATTAATGAGGCAATAGTTGATGAATATTGGGTTGGGGCTATGCAAGATGAACTAAATCAATTTGAAAGGAATGAAGTGCGGTCCTTAGTTCCTAGACCTAAAGATATTCATGTGATTGACACAAAATGGGTGTTTAGGAATAAGACCGATGAGAGTGGCAAGATTGTGAGAAATAATTCTAGACTAGTGGCTTAAGGTTACACTCAAGTTGAGGGTGTAGATTTTGATGAGACATTTGCACCCGTTGCACATCTTGAGTCTATTAGACTTTTGTTGTCCATTGGATGTCTTAAAAAGTTCAAATTGTTTCAAATGGATGTCAAAAGTGCTTTTCTCAATGGATACCTTCAAGAAGAAGTGTATGTTGTGTAGGGAAAAATTAACTAAAACCGCAGCGGAAGGCGAAAAGTAGATTTTCGTATAGTTTAAAATTTTTCTAAAGATTTGAACCTTAACCCTTTAATTAATTAAACACAAATATACGGTTAGAGTTAAATACTTCTTGTCGCGTGATCCGATTGACTTACGTCGATGGTAAGCCGCAAGATCTTCAATCCTAGCACGTACGTGAATCACCTAGGAGCGTGGTCTCCCTTTTTTCTTTGAATTGCTTACCTGAGAATGGATGTATGGAACTTCTGATCCTGATCTTGAATCCCAAAACACCAAGAGCCTAGAAAAATAGTTCCGGTCACTTTTGAATTCACAATCGATATGATTGGAACTCGCGTAACCCTAAATCGAAAGTGTGCACAAAACCTTTTGATGTTAAGGGCTTGCAAGTGCACTATCGAATGAGAACTTATTTTTCTTTTTCTCTTTTGGCCGAAATTCTATGTGTATTGAGTAAGATTTTTATTTTTCAAAGCAAACAAAAATCTCTCTCACTCAAGCTTCTTGGTGGCCGAAATTTATCACCTTATATTTATAAGGTGACCGAAATTTCTCCTTCTCAAAATAGGGTTGGCCGAATTCTTTGTGTAGGAAATCTAGGGTTGGCCAATTTCCTTATTTGAAAAGGAATTGTGCTTTTCCCTAATTCCTATCAATTTAAGAATCCTAACCCTTATAGAACTAGGGTGGCCGAATTCTTTGTGTGGTATGGAGTGTATGTGGACTTAATCCTTACCACATTAGGACTCCTATCACTTAAAAGAATTCTAACCCTAATCCAACACATAGTATTTTATTTACTGATCAGGAAAAGATTTTGATTTAAACTATTAATTAATTATTATTTAATTAATTTCCATTTAATCAAAACAATAAAATAAAATAATATCTTGGGCTATTTTATTAGCCTTGCCGCCCACACCATATATATATGGGTCTAATATTATTTTTGTTATTTTATTTAATCCATAAGACTTTAAATAAAAGCCCACATGTGAACCAGACTTATTCTTACTAAAAGAAACAAGCCCACATGTCTCCTTTTAATATATTAATATAACAGAGCATCCCATTAAATAAATAATAGACATATTATATTCTTAATATATTAAATACAATTCTAGATGGACCCATAAATTGGTCCGGTAGAATATATCAACTGATCCATGCAGGTACGTGTGGATTGTGGATCTTGGCGGGCTATCTAAATTTAAGCTTCAATAGACATAACCTAATCACAATCAACAAATGATTCACTTAGGTCCGATCTATAATGTAAGAACCTCACTTTTGTGATTGGCTTGTTTCATGACAAATCACATTGGGGATGTTTATGTAACGGGTAGCATAGGTTCTCGAAGACATGCTTCCGATCATCCTAAGTTCACTTGTCCTTAACTCTTGAAGAGATTTAGTTGCACACACTCACATTCTATGCATTTGTACTGACATGCATGTATGGTTGAACACACACACACACTTCTTGCATTTTGGAGTTGATGGGCTGCACAGTGGGTTAGGCGACATGCAAGGCACTTGTGCATGTTGTCTGACAAGTCGCCTTAGACTTGAGTTTTTCCCATAGTGTGTTAGGCGACATGCAAGGCCACTTGTGCATGTCGCCTCCAATGTCGCATTTGTCTTGTACTTTTCCTCCAGTGTGTTAGGCGACTTTATAGGCGACTTGGGCATGTCGCCTTACATGTCGCCTCAGGCTATGTGTGTTTCTTTCCAGTGTGTTAGGCGACTTGGTCATGTCGCCTTGCATGTCGCCTTTGTCACCCGAACTGGGCATTTTCGTCTTTGTTGGAACCCCGTTCACTGGTAACGCGGCGGAAATAGGTTTTAAAAATTTTATACAGATCATAAACGATCTGGAACCAGTGAACTTAGGATCGCAATTCTTTTTCCGGAACTAACACATATAATTTGTAAATACAGGAAATTGTAATCAATATATTAAAAAAATATATTTAGAACCTTACCAACGTTTGGAGGCTCCTTCACTTCACGATATGCTCCTGATCTGTGCCACTGATCTTCCTAGCTATTCCCGGAACTGGTAACTGCGTGTGGGCGCGTCACGTACTCAGGAACTTAGGAGGATGTAGAGAAACGAAGAAGAAACTTTTTCTTCCAAGAGAATACATAAACTAGAACAATTCTAGTTGTTTAAAAGAAAAAAAAATTAAATTTATTTTTCTTTGTTTCAATAGTACCCGTACTATTTGCTTCTTCTTTTTTTTCTTTGATTGATTCACGCACGCCAATCACTTGTTTCTCTTTTGTTTTTCTTTATGCATAATGAGTTTGTATCATATACAAACACTTGTGTATATACTTTGTGTGCTATGTTTTTGTTATCAATATATATCATATATATATATATATATATATATATATATATATTATAACTAAAACTCTTTCATTGATATCTCTTTAGATTTTAAAAGATAATTAAATATTTATTTTGAATTTAAACATTTTAAATTCAATTTCAAATATTTAATTTAATAAAATAAAATAATCATATTATCTTATTCTATTTAAAATCAAATATCAACTAACATCCTCCATTTAGTGATTAATAACAAAATTAAATAATCTTATTATTTAATTTATTTAATCATCATTATTCATTAATTAAATAATCTCATTATTCAATTATTTCCCGAATAAATACGTGTCACTTTCGTAACACAATTAATTGGACAATCCAATTAATTAACCGTGACCCTTGTTACCTAAATCAATCGGGCTAGTAAGGGGACCTAATGGACCCACAGTATTTTGAGCTCCAATAATCATTGGAATCATTAATTAAACTCTTTAATTAATATTCTTTGATTATTAACTCCGGTGTTATTCCACTAAAAACCCGAAGCTGCACTCTCTCAACTACAGACGCTTTTACACAGACCGATACAACTCGGTGTCCATCGATATAGCTATTACACATGGTGTGATCCTCCACAGTAGTTCGTAATTAGAGCTGGGTCATAATGTCCGTTATACCCCTCTAATTACATATATCCTTTAAGTACCATTGATTCTCTAATGAACAATAAATCCTATTTCCTCACGGAATTAGGAGAGCGCTCATATTGTCCAAGCCCCGAATCAACCCTTAAGGGAACTACCATCTACTTCTCACAAGAAGGAGTGGATTCCACTATTGTGTACATACCTTCCCAGCCACAAGCCAAACTGCAATCCCAACATACAAAGTATATTGATCAGGAATTGCATCTGACCTCACCCATGGTATATCAAAGACCACGATCTAACCTGAAGGAGTCGATAAGACACTCAAGATTAAGATCACCCACATATAGCCATCATTAGTTGATATATATTAATCTCATCTGTAAACGGATCTTGGTGAGAGATTCATATAGATCATGGCCCAGTCCTATATGATCACATCATACAAGGTGCCTTCATTCTCATATCTCATATGAATGATTCATGATAGAATCACCGTACATTACGGAATAGACCGCAGCTATAGATTAACCACAAATAAAGTACCCAGCTTTATTTGTTATCTATGGACTCTTTAGATTGCACGTCTTACTATATCCATCCATATATGACACTCATATACACAGTTCGAGATTACATCCGGCAATCTAGGATGTTAATATATGCACAAGTTATAAAATAAACAACACAACAAGAATGAATTGAACTTTTCTTTTTATTTATTTCATAAATCCATTTACAAAATACATCTTTAGGGCATAAACCCCAACAGTCTTTTCACCACAACTCGTTTTCTCTCCTTTATATATTTCATCTTCTCCACCATTTAACCCTAGAGCTTAGATATTTACATCCTTAGTGAGAGAAAGTGACTCCAAGAGAGAGTTTTATGAGAGAGAAAGCTTCAAGCTTTGTACTCTCCAAACCCCAAAACCCATCATCATCTTGCATATAAAGCATCATTCAAGCTTGGGTCTTCATTAATGTCTTTACTTGGTAAGTATAACTCACATCCTTGCTCATTTATTGTTCTAGCTTATCAAGACATGTAATTTATTGCTTAGGATAGCAAATCTTCATATTTATTGTATATCAATTAAAGTTATGATATGCTTGGGGTTTGTATTGTGATAGCTAATGTTTAGGACATGTTTGCCCTCTAGCTAATTAGGACTCATTGATTGCATTTGTTAATTGCATTTATTGTCCTTGCCATGATTAATGACAACATATGTTGATATGGCTTTGTTTGATGACTAGAGTTTAGACTTGCACATCTATATCTAGTTAGGTCTTTATGAGCATTCATATAGACATTGATATCTAGGATTTGTACTTAGTGTCATCTTAAATCCCTAGATAAGCATTTAGTGTTGCCTAGCATTATTTGTATTTTGAGTATTCATATATTCACTTAGGTTGTTAATCTCTTCTTAAGTCTTGTGACTACAAGGTGTAGTGGACAAGCAAGTGAAGTCTTGCAACCAAGGTGTGGTTGGCAAGCAAAGTGATTAAGGATTCACTATAAAGGCTCGTTGGGTAGTAGTGGTGGGTTAGTGACCGAGAATGGTGTTACTAGAGGTCAACCTAGGTTGTAAATATCATTACAATAGTGGATTTGAGGATCGTGTGTGGCTAGAAGGATAGCCCGTGATTTTTCCCTTTTTTTAAGGGTTTCCACGTAAAAATCAAGTGTTATTTATTATTCAGCACTTTACACTTGATTTTGTATGTTTGTTTTAATTGGGTTATGTTTAATATTGACTAATCGAAAAATTTGGTATTAATCGATTAACAACCCATTCACCCCTCCTCTAGGTTGTAGACACACGCTTTATAGTGTATTTTCATATAAATTTTAACTCATTCCACTAAAGAGCTAAAATTGAACTCTTAAATAAAGATAGAATAAGGAGATATTTCTCATTCATACCCTAGAAAATCTTATAGCAGATGGTGTATCCTCGTGAGTAATATCAGTAATCGCCAAGAGCTCATAGACCGCCTATAGCTCTCCAAGTTACCATATTTCCTCATATGACAACATTTTGAACTTTGATATTTTGACTTGTCCAGAAGCCATGTCTTCAATAATCATTATTGAAAACTCAACATTGAGATTTAATATCCAATACCTCAAAACATCCATATGATGATATAATACTCTCATTTAATAAATGGAGCCACGATGTCCATATCTATAAATGAAATCCTCTATCGATTAACAAATGAATACCACCAAACTATCGAGGATAGACTATGCTATATAATCGTACTCATTGATAGCTCAAATGATAACACTTGCAACCATAAGTCCATCATTTATCTCAGGATTAAGATCGACTCTCCGATTGTCCTAATAATGAAAAGACTTATATCTAGTGACGGTTCTAGATAAAGTATTTCATTGTGATCCTGTTCAATGCACCCAGTGCACTAGATTCTTTTACTCGAAAACCTTTCGATGATTTTAGACTCATCATAACTCATTTGATCCCACTCAAATGCTAGTAAAAGAATTCTACAACTTTATCAAGATAGAGTGCCCAACCTTTAACTTAAGTTGTGAACGTTATTCAAGACTAACTAAAGAATTGTGTCTACCTCACACATATCCGGATGTATGAACAATTCTTCATATCTCATAGTCTTTTGACCTTATGATTATTTACCTTGACAATTATAATAATAAATGCTATAAGTATTTGTAAAAATCAGAAAACAGTTTATTAATATGAAAAGATTGTCAATCACAATATTACACTCTTGCTATTGAGCATAATCCTAACAATCTCCCACTTGCGCTATAGCAAGTGTGTCATATCTCTTATTCCCATATTCTCTAGGTGCCCATCAAAACTCTTCTGAGGTAGAGCCTTTGTGAAAGGATCCGCTAGATTTTCTGCTGACGCGATTTTGGTGAACGTCACGTCTCCCTTATGAACAATTTCCTTTAAAAGGTGATATTTCCTTTCTATGTGTTTACATCTCTTATGACTTCTTGGTTCTCTCGAATTAGCCATTGCTCCACTGTTGTCACAGTGTATAATGATTTGCTTGTTCGCATTAGGAACCACTTCCAAGTCAATCAAGAATTGGCGGAGCCAAACAGCCTCTTTTCCAGCTTCGCATGCAGCAACATACTCAGCTTCCATGGTGGAATCAGCAATACAAGATTGCTTGATACTCCTCCATATGACTGCTCCTCCTCCAATGGTAAACACAGATCCTGATGTTGATTATCTAGAGTCAGAATCTGACTGGAAATCAGAATATGTATACCTAACCGGAATTAAATCCCCTTCAGAGTATACAAGCATATAATCTCTAGTTCTTTTAAGATACTTGAAATATGCTTGACTGCCGTCCAATGATCAGGACCAGGTTTCGATTGAAACCTGGTAACTATGCCAACAGCAAAACAAATATCTGGTCTAGTACAGAGCGTTGTATACATGAGACTTCCAACTGCTGAGGCATATGGAACTCTACTCATGAATTTCTCTTCATGCTCATTCTTAGGAACCTGTTCCTTAGAAAGTTTGATTCCATGTCTAAAAGGTAACATACCTTTCTTGGAATCTTGCATGGAAAATCTAGACAAGATTTTATCAATGTATGAAGCTTGGGATAATGCAATCGTTCTATTCTTTCTATCCCTTATTACTTGGATACCAAGAATATAACTTGCTTCTCCTGAGTCCTTCATATCAAATTGTTTTGCTAACCATTCTTTTACTGATGTCAATACACCTACATCGTTTCCAATGAGTAGTATATCATCAACATAAAGAATGAGGAAAACCAACTTGTCGCCTTTAATCCTTTTATATACACAAGGTTCGTCAGGGTTTCGAATAAATCCAAAACCTTTCACAGCTTGATCGAACCTTATGTTACAGGATCTGGATGCATGCTTCAGTACATATATGGACTTTTACAATTTGCATACTCTTTCCTCTTGGCCTTTTTTAATTAATCCTTCTGGTTGCATCATGTAGATGCTCTCGTCAAGACTTCCATTAAGGAAAGCTGTCTTGACGTCCATTTGCCAAATCTCTAGGTCTAGAGATGCTGCAATTGATAAGAGTATCCTAATGGATTTAAGCATGGCCACAGGAGAGAAGGTTTCCTCGTAATCGATACCTTCTTTCTGAGTATAACCTTTAGCTACCAGTCTAGCTTTAAAGGTTTCCACCTTACCATCCATACCTCTTTTCCTCTTGTATACCCACTTAACCCAATGGGTTTTATCCCTTTAGGCAAGTCTACAAGGGACCAGACTTTGTTATTGAACATCGATTCAATCTCTGAATGCATTGCCTTTTGCCAATGACGACAATCAACATTCTCCATTGCTTCCTTGTACGTGTAGGGATCATCGTCGTCCAGGAGATTCTCCACAGATTCTTCTAGACCGATGTATCTTTCGGGTTGTGTTATAACCCTCCCACTACGACGAGGAATGGTAGATTGTTGATTTAATGTTGGAGTGGAACTTACAATTGGGCTAGGTTGTGAAACCTCTTGTGGAATTGTATCTCCAGACATTTCATTCAGGACAATTCTACTTTTGGGCACAAAATTATTCATATAGTCCTTTTCTAGAAATGAAGCATTTGTTGAAACAAATACTTTTAGATCATTAGGACTATAGAAATAATATCCTTTAGTTCCTTTTGGATACCCCACAAATATACATGTTTCTGAACGGGACCCCATCTTTTCTGTCTTTCCTTTCAACACATGTGCAAGACAACCAAATATCCTCATGTGTTTTAAACTAGGTTTTCGCCCAGTCCACAATTCATGTGGGGTTTTAGGGACAGATTTAGATGGTACATCGTTTAGAATGTATATTGCTGTTTGTAGAGCATATCCCCAAAAAGAAATATGAAGTGTTGAATAACTCAACATTGACCTAACCATCTCTAAAAGAGTTCTATTTCTCCTTTCTGCTACCCAATTTTGTTGAGGTGTACCTGGTGCAGAAAACTGAGAAACTATCCCATTATCAATAAGAAATTGCTGAAACTCTCCAGATAGATATTCTCCACCACGATCAGATCTCAAGATTTTTATATGTTTCTCAAGCTGATTTTCTACTTCAGCTTTGAATGCTTTGAACATGTCAAAAGCATCCGACTTATGTCTCATGAGATACACATAACCAAATCTTGAGTAATCATCTGTGAAGGTGATGAAGTACTCATATCCACCTCTAGCTTGAATGCTCATAGGACCACATACATCAGTGTGTATTAGTCCTAAACATTCAGTGGCTCTTGCACCTTTGGTATTGAACGGCCTTTTGGTCATTTTACCTTCCAAACAAGATTCACAAGTTGGTAGATCATTAACCTTTAAGTCACTTAAAGGCCCGTCACATACTAATCTTTTAATCCTATTAAGGTTAATGTGACCTAGGCGTAAATGCCAAAGGTAGGTTTCATCTTTTGATAATTTTACTCTTTTATGATTAGGTTCCGTTATTTCTGTGTCTAACGAGTGAGAGATATTTCTATGCAAAAAGAATAGACCATTTTCCAATGTACCTTTGCAAACAATTTTGTCATTCTTACTAATAATAAAAGCTTTATTAAAAGTAACCGAATATCCAAATTTATTTAAACAAGAAACTGAAACTAAATTCCTCTTGAATTGAGGTACATAATAAACGTCTATTTAATCTAAATGCCTACTAGAATCTAAAATAACTTTAATATCTCCCACTGCACTTGCAGACACTAATGTTCCGTTGCCCAAACGCAAATTGACTTCATCTTCATTCGGCCTTCTCCTTTCTTGGAACCCCTGCAAGGAATAACAAACATGATTAGTGGCTCCAGAGTCTATGATCCAAGAATCAGTAGAATCTGCCAGAAAACATGTTTCAAGATAATTAATATTACCTTCTTCCTTCTTATTCTGGGACTTTGGGAAATCTCTTTTCCAATGTCCCTTTTCAACACAAAGGAAGCATTTACCTTTGATCTTGGTTACTTTCTTGGTTTCCTTCTTGGTAGGCCCAAGTTGCTTTTTTCTTCTGTTGTTTCTTGACCTTCTTACGGGTCTTAACAGTAGCAACTTTACCAACCAAATGAATCTCTTGACCTTTGTTTTTCACAAGGATCTTTTCAGCGCTTTGAACATCTTGCATCAGGCCCTACAAGGTGTATTCCTTTTTGTTCAAGGTGTAGTCCAACTTGAACTTATCAAAGGAATCTGACAGTGAGTTAACTACCATATCAATTTTGGTCTCACCATCAATCTCAGCACCATTTAGTTCAGCAATATTGAGATGTGCTATGACTTTCATCATGTGATCTTTCATAGATTGTCCAGGTTTCATCCTAAGATTCATAAAAGCAGTCACTGCCTCTCTCTTAGTCGTCCTAGGCCTCATAGCAAACATTTCCTCTAGAGACATCATTATAACAGCAGCGGACTCCATTCCTTCATGTTGCTATTGCAACACGTCGGAGATAGTGGCCATAATATAACATTTTGCCATATCATCAGAAGTCTTCCACTGCTCATACTCATCTCTTTGCATCACACTAGATTCATTATTAGGAAGGGGTGGTTTAGGAGTAGTCAGAACAAATTTATGTTTTTCACTTTGCAGCAACAACCCAATTTTCCTTTTCCATGTGACATAATTATCTCCAGTTAAGGTGTTATCTTTCAGGATGTTCATAAGTGATGGGGTCATGATTTCTGATTAAAACAAAAACATATATAAGTAAATAATCATGATAAAGCACTTTTAAATATTTATCTTGAATTAAATAAATAATTCAATCGTAAAAATTCAATGGTGATCCAACACCCATAAATCTTACGCCTCCTTTGGGTGTTCGTACTATTTACTAGTCGGACTAGGTCCCACCTAATTGTTAACATAACAACCAGCGTTTTCAATTTTAACCTTGCAATTTTATTAACAAGAACTCTTGGGAGGATATTAATAAAATTACATTGAGTGTGTCACCAAGATATCGACCCTCTATTTTCTCTCACGAGAATCCCTCCTTGGGGAGTAGATTTCGTTTAAGTCAATTGTCTAGTCTATCCTTGTAATGAAGTATTTTGTTAAATTCCATTTATGGACACCCCTTAGGGGGATTACCAAAAATAATAAAACTCAACTAACCTTGGAGGCCATAGGCGTTCTAAGACACCTTCTCCCACTCAATTATTTAAGGCGTGTGATTAAATTCCAAAGAATGATTTTACCAAGTTATCTAGATGCCAATTAGATACCTAAATCATTCAATGCATGTTCATACCAAAAGAGATATATGAGTGGCACTCCTATTCTATATGACATGTTATCATACAATAACAAATATTGTAATATTTATACATAAAAAATAAATAGCCACAATTTTGGTCCATCCTAGAAAAGCATGTAAATTACAATTGTGAATACAAAAACTCTTTTCTTGGCGGACAAGACTTCAAGCGACCATCCCGCGCGCCTAAAGATCACCACAGCAGCCCATGCACACGCCTAGCCCATGCAAGGGCATGAGCTGCCGCACGGCCAGCCTATGCATGGGTCGCGAGCTTCTGCACCGCAACAAGCGCAGCTGCACGCTTGGTTGCGTGCACGCTTGTTGTCTCGGTGTGCGCGGGTGCCAAGACGGGTTCTGGATGCTCCAATTTCTTCAAATCTTCGAGTCTTCGAATCTTGAATATATTACAGCTTATTTTATACAATAAAATACTGCAGTAATTTTTTTTTTATTAATAAAAAACTGCACACAAAAAAAACTGCAGTATTTTTAATACATTAAAAAAAACTGCACTATCTTATACAACATAAAAAAAAAATTAGGCAACTATCAAGAAGAAACTTGTGACCATAATAGGCCACCCTTCTTGTTACAATTCCGAAACAAAAATTACATGGAAAATCTAGGACCAAAATTGAGCAATAACAATTCACTTTATAACAACATATATAAATCCATACATTCGACATGTAATTATATATGCGAATACCTAGAGTGCTATCTCTTTCTAAAACATGCATAATCACAATAAAAAGAAATAGATTCACGTATATATACGTTAATTAATTAAAGGGTATAACCAGGGCTCTGATACCAATTGTAGGGAAAAATTAACTAAAACCGCAGCGGAAGGCGAAAAGTAGATTTTCGTATAGTTTAAAATTTTTCCAAAGATTTGAACCTTAACCCTTTAATTAATTAAACACAAATATACTGTTAGAGTTAAATACCTCTTGTCGCGTGATCCGATTGACTTACGTCGATGGTAATCCGCAAGATCTTCAATCCTAGCACGTACGTGAATCACCTAGGAGCGTGGTCTCCCTTTTTTTCTTTGAATTGCTTACCTGAGAATGGATGTATGGAACTTCTGATCCTGATCTTGAATCCCAAAACACCAAGAGCCTAGAAAAATAGTTCCGGTCACTTTTGAATTCACAATCGATATGATTGGAACTCGCATAACCCTAAATCGAAAGTGTGCACAAAACCTTTTGATGTTAAAGGCTTGCAAGTGCACTATCGAATGAGAACTTATTTTTCTTTTTCTCTCTTGGCCGAAATTCTATGTGTATTGAGTAAGATTTTTATTTTTCAAAGCAAACAAAAATCTCTCTCACTCAAGCTTCTTGGTGGCTGAAATTTATCACCTTATATTTATAAGGTGACCGAAATTTCTCCTTCTCAAAATAGGGTTGGCCGAATTCTTTGTGTAGGAAATCTAGGGTTGGCCAATTTCCTTACTTGAAAAGGAATTGTGCTTTTCCCTAATTCCTATCAATTTATGAATCCTAACCCTTATAGAACTAGGGTGACCGAATTCTTTGTGTGGTATGGAGTGTATGTGGACTTAATCCTTACCACATTAGGACTCCTATCACTTAAAAGAATTCTAACCCTAATCCAACACATAGTATTTTATTTACTGATCAGGAAAAGATTTTAATTTAAACTATTAATTAATTAATTTCCATTTAATCAAAACAATAAAATAAAATAATATCTTGGCCTATTTTATTAGCCTTGCCGCCCACACCATATATATATATGGGTCTAATATTATTTTTCTTATTTTATTTAATCCATTAGACTTTAAATAAAAGTCCACATGTGAACCAGACTTATTCTTACTAAAAGAAACAAGCCCATATGTCTCCTTTTAATATATTACTATAATAGAGCAGCCCATTAAATAAATAATAGACATTATATTCTTAATATATTAAATGCAATTCTAGATGGACCCATAAATTGGTCCGGTAGAATATATCAAGTGATCCATGCAAGTACGTGTGGATTGTGGATCTTGGCGGGCTATCTAAATTTAAGCTTCAATAGACATAACCTAGTCACAATCAACAAATGATTCACTTAGGTCCGTTCTATAAATTTTAACTCATTCCACTAAAGAGCTATAATTGAACTCTTAAATAAAGATAGAATAAGGAGATGTTTCTCATTCATACCCTAGACAATCTTATAGGAGATGATGTATCCTCGTGAATAATATCAGTAATCGCCAAGAGCTCATAGACCGCCTATAGCTCTCCAAGTTACCATATTTCCTCATATGACCACATTTTGAACTTGGATATTTTGACTTGTCCATAAGCCATGCCTTCAATAATCATTATTGAAAACTCAACGTTGAGATTTAATATCCAATACCTCAAAACATCCATATGATGATATTATACTCTCATTTAATAAATGGAGCCACGATGTCCATATCTATAAATGAAGTCCTCTATCCATTAACAAATGAATACCACCAAACTATCGAGGATAGACTATGCTATATAATCGTACTCATTGATAGCTCAAATGATAACACTTGCAACCATAAGTCCATCATTTATCTTAGGATTAAGATCGACTCTCTGATTGTCCTAATAATGAAAAGACTTATATCTAGTGACGGTTCTAGATAAAGTATTTCATTGTGATCCTGTTCAATGCACCCAGTGCACTAGATTCTTTTACTCGAAAACCTTTCGATGATTTTAGACTCATCATAACTCATTTGATCCCACTCAAATGCTTGTAAAAGAATTCTACAACTTTATCAAGATAGAGGTGCCCAACCTTTAACTTAAGTTGTGAACGTTATTCAAGACTAACTAAAGAATTGTGTCTACCTCACACATATCCGGATGTATGAACAATTCTTCATATCTCATAGTCTTTTGACCTTATGATTTTTTACCTTGACAATTATAACAATAAATGCTATAAGTATTTGTAAAAATCAGAAAACACTTTATTAATATGAAAAGATTGTCAATCACAATATTACACTCTTGCTATTGAGCATAATCCTAACATGTTGAACAACCTAAGGGTTTTGTAGACCCACACTCTCTTAATTATGTTTTTAAATTGAAAAAGGCTCTCTATGGCCTTAAGCAAGCTCTTAGAGCTTGGTATGATAGGTTGAATCAATTTCTTATTGAAAACAACTATAGGAGAGGTGGCATTGATAGGACTTTGTTTGTCAAGCATCATGATAATGATATTTTTGTTGCACAAATATATGTTGATGACATTTTCTTTGGGTCTACATGTAATACCAAGGTTAATGAGTTTGTGAGTGTCATGTCAAGTGAATTTGAAAAGAGTATGGTGGGTGAGCTCAATTATTGTCTTGGTATGCAAGTGAAACAATCTAGTGATTTCATTATGTTGTCACAATCTAAATATGCTAGAAATCTTGTTAAGAGGTTTGGGCTTGAAAGTGGAAAATATTTGAAACACCCATGAGTACTACTCTAAAACTTGACAAAGATGAAAAAGGGAAGAGTGTTGACCAAAGTCTCCATAGGAGCGTGATAGGTAGTCTTCTCTACCTAATGGCTAATAGGTCGGACATTTGCTTTATTGTTGGATTGTGCGCTAGGTTTCAAGCTAATCCTAAGGAGTCTCACTTGAAGGCCGTTAAAAGAATCATTAGGTATATAAAAGGAACACATAATCTTGGTTTATTCTATTCTTTTGATAATGATGATATTCTTGTTGGCTATTGTGATGCGGATTGGGCAGGAAACATTGATAACTGGTAAAAGAACATCGGGCAGTTGCTTTTACCTAGGGAATAATTTGGTTTCTTGGCAAAGTAAGAAACAAAATTCCGTCTCTCTCTCTCTTCTTCCAAAGTGAGTACATTGTGGCCGAAAGAGCATGCACACAACTTCTTTGGATGAAGCAAATACTTAAGGATTATGAGATAAATCAAGGTAAAACTCTCTATTATGAGAATATGAGTGCCATTAACATCTCTAAGAATCCGGTTCAACACTCACACACAAAGCACATAGATATTAATCATCATTTCATTAGAGAACTTGTTGAACATTTTATTGTTTCTCTTGAGCATATGCCTACTAAAAATCAACTTGCAGATTTGTTCATAAAGCCTTTGGACAAAGAGAGATTTAATCTCTTCGAAGATCCATTGGCATGATTTGTGTTGTGATGTCTATGTGTGATTGTGAGTGGCTTGATAAGCAAAACTTATTTTGAATATCAATTTCTTTGAGGGCTACTCACTTTAGAAGTTATGAACTTGCCAAATAACTTTTACTGTTTCTAGATCATGCACTTGAGCTTTAAAAACCTTGTTTTTAAAAGTGCACAAATGCTTCTCTTATATGTTTAAGTTTGAGTAGTTGAGTTTGAAAATGTGTAGATTATGGATGCACCTAAAAGTTTATTGCCTAGTACATGATATATGACATATGGTTAGTATTCATTTTGCTTCGGCATCTACATTGAACTTAACGAGCACCTTCCTAAAAAGGGCTGATCGAGCCAAAATTGTTATATATTTTGGCCCTCATTCCTTATCCATTGTCTAGTTTTCGGAGGGTGTTTTCATGTCTTATGGGGCTCTTCTATCATAATTGCAGGCATTAGGTAAAATTCAGGAAGCGGATTCAAAGAAGGACAAATTGGTACAGAAAGTGGATTCTTGAAGGACATAATTCACTAGTTCCCTACCTAAGCACTACCCGTGCACCGAAGGATGGAAATCAGGAAGATCTCAGTGCACAGGTACTACACGCGTAACTTACCCGTGCACAACCCGTGCACTTTGACAAACCAGGGAGCAGACCAGGCAGAGAGACCAGACTGTATAGGGACCTTACCCGTGCTATACCCGTGCACTACGGGCTTCAAGTGCAGCCACATCAGTAAAATCAGACCTCTATCGAGGAACATATATATATATATAGGATCATTTGTTAGGTCTAGAAAATGACCACACACATTTCATATCATATTTTCTCTCTCTAGATCTAGGAATCACTCTCTCCCATTACATCCAAACCCACACAACATTTCTTGGATTGCTACTCAACAAAATGAAGCAAGGAGATCATTTGAAGCTTCAAGAAGGAGAATTCTTCCATGGGTTTTATTCGATCCTTTCCTTCTTGCTTATTTCTTGTAATAGACATGAGTAGCTAAATTCCCACTAAGGGGTTGATGTGATTCATATGTGAATTGTGGGTATTGTAATGAACTCTAATCTTTTATATTAATCTACCAAATATGTTTCATTCAATGTTTTAATTGATTTCAAGAATAATTTGTTTGGATTGTACCCTCCTCTCTTAGCAAATTGTTTGAGAAATTATTTGAGTAGAGAATTAGGTATACACTCTGTTTGATTCTCTAATGCTCAATTGAATGGAAGGATTGAACGAGAATACCCTCCTCAAGTGAAATCCGGATTTTTTAATCTCAATCTTTATCTAATTTTAAAGGGGTAATCAATACTATACACTCTAGGATTGGTTTCTTGTGAGAGGTTAAGCATTAATTCTATACCTTCTAGAATTAGTGAGTTTATAAAGTGATTAATCCCTTATTTTGGTAGATGCACATTCATGAACAATCATTCATGGGTGGCCAATAATATACACTCTATATTGGAAACTCATAAGTGATATACAACCAAGCTATACACTCTAGTTTGGTTACATTTGGCTAATGTTCATTCATAAGAGTTCGTCTTGCCCATAGTTTACTTAATGGATCCATCAATTCCTTGGTCCATTGATCATGTATTATCACCCATTATCTTAGTTGCATTTTTGTTAGTTGGCATTTAGTTTGCATAGTAGTTAATTCTAAATCAACAACCGTATCAATTTACTTTTATTGCATTTAGTACTAGAGTTTAGATTTAGTCATAACTGTAGCTCGATCTCTGAGGAACGATAGCCCTGCTTGCCACATACTCGTTTTATATAGTTAGAGTGCATCTTGGGATTTATAAATTTGTTTTGATATTTCATAGACGACTGATGCGTGTCAAAAATGGTGCCACTGCCAGGGATCGGCGTATATAGTTGTGATTGGGTTTAGCTTTAGTTTAGTTATTTATTGTTTTATTTTCTTTTACTTTGTTTGCATTTGTTGTTTTGAAATTTTCAGGTGCATAGGTACATGCACGGAAGACGTTCTTTCAGAGGTGAATTAGTACCAGCATTTGACAATATTCATCGGATAAGGAGGTTGATTAGACAATTTGAAGACAATCATTTTGAAGGAGAAATGGCTGAAGAAGTTCCACCAACAGTACCACTTAAAGAACATGAGACCACTCTTGAAGAAGAATTGGGGCTTACTATCTTAGAATACACTCTCCCATCCATAGGAAACCAGCAGCCTACGACAATTGTTCTGGATGATGTGGCGAGGAAATACGAGCTGAAAGGTATGCACATCAATTTACTTCCTTCATTCTTTAGGTTGCCAATCGAGGATTGTCTACAGTTTGTGAGGAGTATAATGCTGTATTCGAGACATTTCTGAAAGTGGCTAGGAATTCGGTACTTTTAAGAGAGCAGTTGCATCTTCGTTGTTTCCAGTATTGTTTGAAGGACATGGTGAAACAATGGTATATGGCACCGAGGCTAGGGTCACTAACAACATGGGCCTAAGTGTGCACAATATTCTACAACAAGTTTTTTTCGGCTGCAAATGTGAGAGACTTGAAGATAAAGATCGCTACTTTCAGTGAGGAAGAGGAAGAGTCCTTCCATGATGCTTGGGAGAGGTTCCACATTTTGCTAGCACTAGTTCCACAACACACTTACTCAGATATGTTGAAGGTCATGTCATTCTATGGACAATGCTTATGAGGGCGACGATAGTGGATAAGAGAGCTTCAGAAGCTTATGAGATTTTGGAGAAGTTGTCCCAGAACTCGCAGCAAAGGACATCGAACACACGGAGGGGTGGAAGGCTAGAGATTGATGGAAGCATAGGCATAACAATGGAAATGTCTAGAATGGCCAACGAAATGCAGTTAGTTAAGGACTTAGTGAAGAACATGTTCAAACCAACAGCCCAAGTTAATCAAATCACAGATGATACAATGATTGGAGCTGAGGGATATAAGGAGCAAGAAGAAGTTCAAGTGCTAGGAGGATTCCAGAGGCAAAGGAATGACCCCTATTCCAACAGAGAAACCATTCTAATTTCTCCTTGAGCAATAACAACAATTCAAGCAATAACCAAGGTTACCAGAACTAAGGACATAACAGGTAAAATAGTCATGGGGGATCAAGTAACAACAACCAGTGGGGAAGCTCAAATAATAACCCATAGAACACTTTCAACACTCAGACAAACTCTTACCAAATAAAGGTTAGGTCTTTTGGGGAAGAATTGAGAGATTTCATTAAGGCAACTGATGAAGCTTCTGTACCCATCTGAAATTTCAGCTGGCAAATGAGCAGATGTTAAAGAACTACATGTAATCAAATGACCAAAGTGCAAATAATATGGATGCATCTCTTAAAAGATTGGAGACCCAAATCACCTAGATTGCAGACACTTTGCACCAGCAGAACAAGGGGAAATCTCAAAGTAATAATGAGCATGTGCAAATGATAGAGGTTACTTAAGGAGGTGCGAGAATTTGGTAGGAAATGAGACATCACAAGACATCAAATAAGTTGTTGAAGGCCTTGTGAAAAAGAAGCCTGGTGAGTCAAGAGAAATCAGTCTTGTGAAACTAGAGGATCCAGGTGATTTTATAATCCTAGTCACTATCGGAAAGTCTAGAAAGATGGGAGCAGTGCTTGATATGTGGTCTAGCATCAATATGATGCTGTTAAAAGTGTATAAGCAATTGAAGATACAGACCATCAAGGCCACTTCCATGAAACTCAAAATGACGGACAATTCTTCAAAGACTCCCTATGGAGTGGTTGAGGATGTACAGCTGAATATCCATGGACTTAAGGTTCCAGTGGATTTTGTTGTATTGGAGGTTAAAGATGATGAACTCCATGATAGGGATTAGAAGTTGCTTTTGGGGAGGTCGTTTATGGCAACAACTGGAATGGTGGTAGATGTTATGTAAGAAGGCTATCGTTTAATTGTGGTGGAAATAGTGTTGAATTCTATGTTGACCGGCCCAAGGAAAGAAAATTTGAAGGATGTTTTGTCTTGGAGGTACCAAAGAGCCCAAAGAAGAAAAGCAAGGTTTGTGACCTAGTGAGGGTATTTGAACTAGCCTCGGAGATAGAAGAAGGACACCAAGATAGGAGTCCAAGAGAAAGAAGAAGAAATGAAGATGGAGGAGATAGTTTTTGATGACAATAACAGGAACTACTCACTCCTTCACTTTGAGCGTAATTCACTTTGACTCTAATCCTCACGTGGAGTTGCTCTCTTCTTTTTCGCTCAAAGTCCTAAGTTCACACTCAACCAGGTATGCAAAGGATTCTAATGCATTGGATACATGTAAATTGAAAGATCGCTAATGTCTGTGAACTAGCCTATGAAGGATTCACTATGCCATGAATGTGGAAGATCAGGCTTCAGCAAACATTCCCAATCAAGACTCATCAGGGATCAAAAAGGTATTTTCCCTTCGGTTGTAATGGGGCTATGGGGTTAGATGCGGTGAGCAAAGAAATATGGAAACTTTGGGTTCAAAAATCACTAATCATGCTCAATTGTATACACACGCACTCCATACTAAGCTCTACTAGACAACAATTTACATACTAGCATCTAGGCATTTAATTACATACACATTTGTGCTACACAATTGTACTCAATTTTGTGAGTACTTAACAATTACATTTCAAGGCTCTTGCTTTGCCTTTTTCATTAATTTTTGGTTTTTCTTTTTCTTTTTCTTTCTTTTTTCTTTTCCTTTTGCACAATAACATTTGACAATCTGACAATTCGATCTAAGTGCAATTTTTTGGCAGTTTTACAAGTTGAGCCCATGCTTGCACAATAAAATTATTGCCTAAGTACAAGCTATTTTATATGAGAGCTAATACCTTCCAACCACCTTACACACACACACACACAACCCACATGACTGGCAATTTGGCTTTAGAGCACACATAAGGGATTCCGGAATGTGTTTAGGCTTTATAGGTAGTTAATACATACACATTGCCTAAGATCATTTCCACGATTAGTCTATCAAGGAAATGAATGCATCCTTCAAGCAATCCACTATATGTATGAGATGTATGTCCTATGGCATGTGACACAAATGACGAGAGAAGTGTTTTAGAATAGAGAAATTGTAACACTTAATGCACTTTTTAATAGGCTTGTGCTTGTGAACTCTCTAGTAGTCTCCACTATTAGAACAAGGTGCAAGAGCACCGTGTCCCCTCAAAAATTAAAAGTTCAACATTGAGATTGGATAGGTTCTCGCCCGTTTTATGAGCACTCTTGGCTTGCTCGTCCATCCATGACTTGCAAATTTTTGGTGTGTCTATTCCAAGAGATTAAGAACCTAGCTTTAAACACAAACATCTAACAAAAAAGATATCAACCACACAAATATATTTCAAAATAATATCCTCAAAATAAATCATCAACCATCCAAATAATCCGCCAAAATTATTTTAGTTAACAAAATACTAAAACCAAATAAAAGTGCAGAAAAGTAAATGAGTTCAATCCTAGAGATAACTAAGTAAAGCTAAAAACATAAATAACGACAAGATAAGAGATGTGAAATGCCAGGTGAATCAATCCTCCTCTAATGATTAGACCTGCTCATCGACAAATCACCTCTTGACTTTCGGGTTTGAATCAGCTCTGGCCTTCTCATCTGCCTCTTGCCGAGATATCTCCATAACTCTATGAAACTCGGCTGCCTCGGGGTCAATGGTAGGATCTTCATTGAATGATGTGGGTGTTGGCCTCTTCTTCTGCCTCTAGTACGAGACTTATATGAGCTCATTTCTCATCTCTATGATGTTGTCCTATACATAAGTGAAACTACAAATTGTCTCATCCCTGACTTCCTTAATCTTCCTTCAATTTTCTCTGATTTCAGTCTTGTGATCTCACATCCCTACAATCAGACCTGCCATGGTACTCTATCATCAGTCACCTCCTCTGGGATTGGGGCCCTCTGATCAAACTCCATCCGAACCTGCTCAAAATCCATGTCATCAAGGTCTTCTTGTGGCTGTCTGCTCGAACTTGCCCCTGCCCTATCCTTTTTCTTCCCACTATTCCTTCTCTTACTAGTAAGATCTCTCTCTACTAGCATGGTGCTCAAGGTGGCCAGTCCAATGTCTACCATGGGATCCTCAAATGGATCATTTCCAAAATCTACCCCAGCCAGCCTACAGAATTCCATGATCAGGCACGGGAACAATAATATACAAACACGATTAATTTGCCTAAAGCTAACCTAGATGGAGGAATAGGTTTTTATAGCCTTTTCAACCCCTTGAAAAGAAACAAAAGTTTGTCCCTCAAGATAGCTTGTTTCACAATCTAGTAAGCACATACAAGCACATATAGATCATTGATGAACATATTCAAAGCATTAAAGCTCACAATGTCTATATCATTTGATAATAGAAATACTATTAAAACATAAGCTAATAGTCACTTGTTCTTACAAGAGCAAACAACACATATACTTAAAATCAAAGAGATAAGGATAGAGAAATATGACACATGATTTTTATGTGGCAAAACCTCCTAAGAGGAAACATCCACGGGTTGATACCACAACCATCGGCAAAACACCTTTCATTAGTAAGATAAAAGTACACCCTCATAAGTGACCAATCCACATGATACACTCCCTATTGTATATCCCTTATATCCTACCCACATGAAAGAGTTGCCTACTCTCTAACCATAGCACATCACATGCCACTAGAGAGCAACTTCCTAACCATAGTAATCCATATGCCACTAGGAATATTTTCTCCTTCTCTCTAACCATAGCACTTCACATGCCAGTAGAGAGCAACTCCCTAACCATAGAAATCCACATGCCATTAGGAAGATTTTCTCATACTCTCTAACCATAACACTTCACATGCCACTAGAGAGCAACTCCCTAACCATAGCAATCCACATGCCACAAGGATGATTTCCTTGCTCAATATAAAGCTTCAAACTCCAAATGAGACTTCATTGCTCATGTTAAAGCATCACACCTTAACAAGAGACTTCCTACCTTTTACAAGGCAATTGATCTAAGTGCTATGTCAATGTTGTAAACACATGCAACATAGAATATGTGATCACTATATCCTATGGAAACTAGAAATGAACAATGAGCATACAATGTATGATTTTTCTAGTTTACAATCTTAAAACCATGTCATCACCCAAATGATACATGTACATATGAAATGCATGGATCAATTACACTTCATAAGAAACAAGACATAGGCATCAAGGTACACAAATCAAAGTTGTCTAGTTACTATACATGAATAATATTCTAGAACATGTAAAACATCAAAAACACATTTAATTTCTAGATATATTCATGTAACTAAAACTTGAATCAAAGTATATACATTAAGCACATATTCAAAGTTTTTGTAACAAACAAAAACATGCTAGATTCACAAGATATGATCAATCAAAGTTCTAGCAAATATTTCGACCATGTATTCACAAAATAATCAATTAAATCCTAACTAGCTCTAAATACAAAATCAAATATGCTAATCTTATAAATATTCAACTAAAAAGACCTAGCACATGTAGAGACTATTTATCATCAAAAATCAATCAATTGAAGCACAAATAATCCTAGATTGATAGATAGCACAATGCAAAACAAAGCATGTGAAAACATAGGTTTTAAGAAAACCTAACTCAACACACACGTCTGTTTAATCTCAAACTAGTTTCATTAGAGTCTTAAACTCTAATAAATGTTTACACATCAAACATTCATATATAGAGGAAGAAAACCCAAGGTAATTGAAGACTTGAAGATCAAAAACTCAAGAGTTGAATAATTACCTTAAGAAAAACGTGATGTCTCGGAGTTTTGTGTAAAGCCACCAGAAATCTCGACCAAATGACATCAAACTCTTTTGTATATGATAGAGGACTGGTAGAAAAATATTCTCCAACTGGAATCACTCAAATCGGACACCAAATGAGTGAGATATGGTGTTTGGAAGTTGAGAAAATTGGAGAGAAAATTTCTGCCACAAATTTTCAATTTTTCTTCTTCAAATGAAAAGTGGGAGGGAAAGTGTTATTTAAAAGAAAGAGAAAGGAGGGAAATAAGTCCACAAATGAGGGGATGCCACCTCTGCATCCCAAGTAGATGCATGGCCTCCACGGGGGCAGAGGACATCCCTTCCCGTAGAGGCCACGCGCCTCCAAGGGGAAGGGGTGCAAGGCACTCCTCTGTCCCTCGAGTAAACATTCTTCGACTGTTCTCTGGCCTCTTAACTCTGATTTCAAATCTATTTTTGGATTAAGAATTGGGACTCCCTTATATACATATACATCAACAAAACTTTCACAAAAGATATGGAAATCAACTCGATACACAAAGACAAAATCCATACATGATAAAGACACGAAAAGTTTTGTAACTTCCAACACGGAACTTGAAAACTAATGAATGAGTAACCGAAACAACTATAACTCAATGAGGAACAATATAAGAACATATTCAAGGCCAAAATCACACAAACACAAACAAACAAAAACAAGAACACACAAGTATGATATTTCCTAGAGATAGTCCTAGAACATGCAATTTTACAAAAGTTGTCAAAGTAAATCTAATGCATGTGCATACAATAATATGTGTGTATGTGTTATATCATTTGAGCACAACAATGCAGGGATGCAAATTGATGCAATATATATGTGTGCACCTAGGCCTTGCAAGAGGAAAGAGGTATTGATATACCTTTTATATGCAATAAAGTTTGTTCCTCTTGTAGCCATCACTTTGCTTGAAATGCTGTCCATCTTCCTTGAAGCTTGATAAACCATGAATCCTAGACAACTAATCAATACAAAGGAAAATGTCATTTTAATATAGAATTATGCCAACACAAGACTAAAAAACCTAACAAATAGGTGTGGTTGTTTTTGGTTCCTCGTCTTGCCCACTATAAGTATTTTTTTTTTCACCAGATATCCTACATTTATTGGCTGCTCATGTTGAATACTGTATAGGATCATGGCCACCTCAAATGCAACTGATGACAGGTAGGTGCGGGGACCCAAAGAGTGAGAAACAAATAATTTCCAAAGACCCAACTCCATCTTCAGGTTTGTGTGATTAAGACGGTACTTAGGTGCCACCCAAAATGTCATCGGCTCAATCACCAGCTCATTGGCTAAGTTTACATTATGCCTAAAGAACAGTCGTTTCTGTGTTACCCCATCTCAGATGTTCCTCACTTGATCCTCTATAAGCTAGATCCTGAAATATATGTTGATGTCTATGACTTTCAAACAGACCTTCCTTCCGCGGACCATGACTAGGGCCATAAACCTAAAATCACCGAGGTTCATCCGAACGTAAAATTCTTCCACTGTTCTACAGTAAGATTTGGGAGGGGTACTTGTATAGGCCTCCCATCCCATCCCTTCTATCATTAGAGGGATCCCGATTTTCTTCAAGCTCTTAGGTGTCAATTCCCTTCTCTATAATTATTCTGCGTCGTCTGAGATGCTCCGATTGGTCCACGAAGTTCTCGTTTAAGGTGCACGGTGGTATTTATGGCTCATCGTGTGACTTCTTCTTTCGTGAACCATGACCCATCTTTTTCCCCATGTGTTTGGCTCTTTAAGACATCTGCAAAAGAAAATCAATGTTTAGGCATAAATCACAACAAGATGTAAGCATTTAAAATACAAGGAGTAGAAAAGCACTTAAACAATTCAGTTTCTGTTTTGCAGTATCACAATCATTACCATTTACAATTCATGCATATTCCTTACACAATTAACATTCCACTGCTAGTATGTAAATTCTTATAGAAACATGTATAAGCACACTGGGCAGAGAATTACTCAATTAAATCAGGTTCAGCCTAAGCGACACTGTGCACGAGTCTTGCACAGGTCTTGCGCAGGTGAGGTTACTCGCGCAGTCCCACCTGCGCATCTACCTAGAAAGCGCTGGTTCACTACATGCAGAGCATATGGTCATCAAATCTTTGGCAATTCACACATGGCATAAGGGACAATACAAATATTCAATAAGCACATTCAAAGGAACTGAAATCATGAACCAAACACTTTTATTTAGGCACTCATTCAAGGAAACCCTAGAATTTTAATAACGCATATATAGGTTCAATTATCCACCCAATTAGAGTCAAATCATCACAACAATCATTCATCCACACAACCCATAATGACTTAAAGGAAATAAACTTAACAATTAACCACAAATTCGTGGGTTCATTCACAACCACACCCAAACTCCATTCTTATCAAGATATTGAGGGGAAGTTATAAACAATTCATCAATCATGAATTTGATGAAGAAAGAAGGGGAGAAAAGTACATTGTTGATGAATTAGTGCCCTTACTTGGAGAGAAAAGCAGAAAATACCTTTAGAGGGTAAAAAGGGAAATTTCGGTTTGAATATGAGAGTGGTGTACCCTTTATGAAAGTGACAGCGTGTATTTATATAAGATACCCAGTGCACAGGTGTGCCCGTTATACGTGGGTAGGCACCCGTGCAGTTGGACCCGCTCACAGACATTTGTGCTGCTGTTTTCTTTAGTTCGCTGGTGTCGTCACACGTGTAACTTCACACATTTTTGTTTTGTCCAAGGATTCTCTGGAACTGCGATGGTAGTGCATGGGTATTTACCCGCGCAGTTGGAGCCATGCAGTTGAACCCGCGCAGTGAAGCACTTTGGTTTAGTTTCTCTTTCAGTGCGCTGGTCTTTGCATGGGTCTGCACCAGCGCATGACCAGCGCACTGAGGCCCATTGCCACAATGTTGTGTTGGTCTATCAACCACAAATTGCTGACTTCTTGTGTTTTCCACTTCCTTATCCTGCACACACTCAAAAATACCAACTTAACTTGCCTTATTATTTTATTAGCAACAAAAACAACATCAGAACAAAACACAAACATATAAGGAATTCCACAATGCATTTTCTCCACAACTTGTATCTACCCAAACATTGACAAGCATAATTAAATCAAAATAAATAGGTAGCACAAAGCCAAAAGGAGAAAATGAATTTTACAATCCACCAATGCATCAAGGATGTTCAATGTGAAACACTAAGTGACGGGCTAGGTTCCTCTAAGGGTGGTTTGACCAAGTTTGAAAATTCTTTCTTTTTTGCAATCCAAATAAATTTGGGTGACTTCACTATCTTTTCCTTTCCCATGTTTCTCACTAAATGGACTTGGCCTTTCCTAACCCAAATTTTCTTGACTCTAGGTGGAATTTCCTATTCCTAGCACCTATCATCTTCCTATTTCTGTGATTTGTATAATATTCATCCTTAAAATGCTCTCGTTTTGAACGAAAATAATACATTAGGGAAGAGTTAGGAATTCTCCCTTTCTTTTGATGACTTTGTGTCTCTGAGTGAGTATCCTTTGATAGTGGCTTCACTTCTAGTTCAACTTTGTCCAATTTCATTATGTAGTCATTCTCCCTCACCTTTGTTGTTTTAAGAACTTCTTCTTTCTTGTTAAGTGCTTATTTGACTTTGTCCAAGGTATTTACCTTTAGCTCGATCTCCATTTGCATCTTTTTCGATTTGCAAGCTATCTCGATTTCCAACTTCACTGATGACCTTGCCAAGTTTTGCAACTCCTTCAATGATGTACTCTTTTTTGCTTCAAGCCTTTTGATTTGCTCTTCCAACTCCATCTTCATGTCAGAGACTTTGCCATTCTTCTTTTTTAGAGTAAGTATTCAACCATGAGCATTTTTACTTCTAGTAAGAGCTTCTTGTTTAGCACTTGAAGCTCATTCTTCTTTGTTGTTTCTAAGGTGTCCTTGCCTTCTAACTTCTTCTTCAATAGTGGCAAATCCTTTTCATACTCTTCCCTCATTTGCTCTTTTTCTCGGGAAGTATCTTTCATTTTTTATTGAACTGTTGCATTTTCTTTCTTCGACAACTCCATCACTGATATTAACTGATCGTGGCTAAATTGTTGTATATTTCGGCCCTCATTCCTATTCTTTTGTCTCGTTCTCGTGTGTATTTTCTATATATATTATGTCTTTTATGTCTAATAGGCTCATTAATGCTAATTGCAGGCAGTAGATGTAATTCTGGTGTTAGAAGCTAATTGCAGTGGTTCCGGCAGAAAAGGGGCAAAAGGAAAGACAAAGGATCATAAGCAGCACTACAGTGCGGGTCAAGACCGCACTCCAACCGCACTCCTTCCCACAGTCGAGACCTGAAGCATGAAGGAAATATAAAGTGCGGGTAAAGTGCGGGTCATCCAACCGCACTCCACCCGCACTATTGCTCAAGACAGGAGCTGATTCGTACCTGACAGATAAAGTGCGGGTAAAGTGCGGGTAATCCAACCGCACTCCACCTGCACTATTGCTCAAGACAGAGGAGCTGATTCGTACCTGACAGATAAAGTGCGGGTAAAGTGCGGGTATCCAACCGCAGTCCACCCGTACTGTTGCTCAAAACAGAGGAGTGGATTTACACCTGACACCAGAGTGCGAGTATAGTGTGGGTGAAGTGTGGGTAATCCAACCGCACTCCACCCGCACTATTGCCAAGATCAGATAACTGAAGATGAAGAAAACCTTTGCAGTGCGGGTAATTCACCCGCACTCCACCCGCACTCTGCGCGCGACAGCTTCTGGTTTCCAGCTTAAGTGACCTATTTTTCCATCCTCTATAAATAGAAAAGGATGGGAACGAACCAAAAAGATCACCATACCTCCCAACACTTGTATTTTTAGCTAGAAACACATCTCCCTATCATCCAAACCATCTCTACTCAATCAAAGGCAACTAGGAGACTTGGATTCAAGCTTCAAGGAAAGAGATCAATCTTCAAGGGTTATCTCTACTCTCTCTCTTAGTTTATTGGTTTGTAATAGAACATGAGTAGCTAAAATACCCTACTATGGAGTTGATGTTATTTGTATGATGGATATTTGGGCTTTGTAAATAAACTCTATGTGTTATATTTATTCTATCTCTATGTTTTATTCCATTGCTTTAATTGATTTCTATTATTGATTTGCTTGGATACACCCTCTTTGCATGATTGATTTGGATTACATGAGTAGGCAATTAGGTTGTCTAATGCTCAATTGAATGGAAGGATTTCTGGAAATCCGGCTCTAAAACCATGCCCTTAATCTAATCTTGAATTAGTGGCTTTCACTATACATCCTAGGTTAGCCACTTGTGAGAGAATTAGAAGCCTCCACTATACACCCTAGGTTAGCTACTTTAGTAATTCTACGAGAACTAACCTTCGAGTAGAATTCGGTTGATAACCTAAAGCCTCATCCAATCTCAAACGGGTGGCCTTCACTATACATCCTAGGTCGGCCACTTGTGAGGGAATTGGAAGCCATCACTATACTTCCTAGGATGGCTACATTAGTAATAGGTTGAGCCATAGCTAGATAGATGAGCATTCATGGAACAAGTCCCAATTGAGTAACTAGCCACTGTTGGTTGCTTAGGAGGGATTAATCTCTAGTAGGAGGTCTTTGCTATACACCCTAGGTTGACCTCTTGCTATAGATATATACCAACACTATACACCCTAGGTTGGTTACATTTGTCAAAACGTGCTTAATTGAGAGTTTGTTGCAATTGCCCCAATATTCACCTACGAGTCCATCAACTCCATAGTTCCATCATCATTCATTCATCCCTCCATTGTCATCCCATTTATTTGCTTTCATAGTTTAGTTTATATTGTATCTTCATTCACTATCACTTTACTTTTATGCATATTAGTTATATTAATCCTAATCTTATCACCGCTACCCCGATCTCAGTGGACGACTCCCGTGCTTGCCGCTTGCTTGTATTTATACTTGTGAACGCATCACATAGGTTTTATAAATTGTTTTGACGGACGGTTTTCTGACGGCAAAAACCTTCTAATCATTAACTCCTTGTTGGCACTCATCATTTCCTTGCACATCTCTTCCAACATTTTGCTTTGTTCTTCCACTTTAAAATTTCTTTGTGGTTCTTCCTTTGATAGGTATGAGATGCTTTTATAACCTTGATTTGATGCTTTGATGGAGGTGTTGAAACATTCTTCAAAAACAGACTCTTTTCCTTGGTCTGGCCAGCTAAGTACCATATAGCTTTTAAGTCCTGTTCGGTTGCCTTATGAGAAGCTATAGTTTTCTCATTGGTACGACAACAATTTTGCATGAGCTCTCTCATCTGGTCTTCGAATGACATGCTCATTGGCTGGTAGCTTGGCCTCGTATTTTGCATGAAGAAGTCCATAAAGTCCTAAAACCTGAAAACTTTAAAAAACAAATACCACGTGTAGTAAAAAGAAACAAAAGAAAACAAAATACCTAACCAATAAACTAAATTGAGAGCTAATTCTAGTCACTACTAAATAAGTCGATCCCCGCCACCGATCCTTGGCAGCGGCGCCATTTTTGACACGCATTTGCCTTATATGCAATATCAAAACAAAATTTATAAATCCCAAAATGCACTCAAAATGTATTAAACAATTATGTGGCAAGTCGGGTATCGTTTCACAGGAATCGATCAAACTATCAATGATCAAATCAAACTCTAGAGCTCAAATTGCAATGAAAGTAAAATTTGGGGATTGGTTTGTAACTAACAACTAAGATACTAACTAAAACTACATTAAACTAGCATGCAACCTAGACTAACAAGAATGTGATATGAAAAGATAAGATATGATAGGGTAATGGAAGGTAATGCAATCACAGCACAAATGATGGACAATCCATTTAACATTTACAAACCTATTCGATTACTAAGGGCTAATCTACCTTTAGGGGTAATTTAGAGTCAACAACGCTCAGTCCTACTAGGTCGGATTCGGAGAGTGGAGACTCTTATCACATCAACTCTCTACTACACAACTATTTGGTCGGTTTATGAGAGAATCCATCTTTAAGCTTTGGTAAATTCTAATGGTTAGGGATTGCTTGGAAGGTCATATTCACAACCCACCCTTTAAGCTTAAATGAATAAGAATGGTATATTCACTACACATCCATTCCATTCAATTTAGCTTGTTTTTACACCAAAAAAGTGGGTATCTAACTTGACTTAAGAGAGGTCATATCTACTCAATCCAAGAAGATATATAATCCAAATTTAAAAACTCAAAAGAGATTGATACAATCAAGAACCAAGAGAGGGCATATCTACTTAATTCAAGAAGTAATCAATAACATTAAAGACATTGAATGGAACTCAATATTCAAATAATAAGAATATAGTGGATTACCCATAATTCATGTGTTCTTACATCACTCCCATTGGGGGTTTAGCTACTCATGACAATTACAAACAAATAATAAGGAGAAAAAAGATAGAGAGATCCCATGTAGAGACCTCATTTCTTCAAGCTCAAATCAAATCTCCAAGTGTCCTTATTAAGTAGAAAATCCAAGAAATGGTGTATGGGTTTTGATGATTTTTGGAGAAAATGATACCCAGATCTAGAGAGAAAATATGATGGAAATGGGTGTGTGGGCATATGGGTGAGGTTAGACACGGATTCATTTATAGGATTCCTGAAATAGGTTTGATTTGCTGATGTGGCAGATTCCAAATGTGCGTAGTGCGCGGGTAGTGTGCGGGTAAGGACCCGCACATCTACCAGCGCACTGACAATCTTCAGCATGAACATGCCTAGATATGGTAGGGAATGACCCCATATGGGGAGCTCAAGCAAAGAGAGCAAGCTTGCATGATTCTTATATATGCAAAAAATTGACTTATTTTATGCACTTTTGTGATTGCATGGTGAATAACATTGAATAATGATTAGATAATGTTTCTTATAATCCCATGGCATAGTTGCTTAGTTTGTAAATGCACGATTTCTATGTTTTCTTGAGTATTCTTATGTTTTTGAGGAATAGGTCTTCTTGATAGTACACCTGATTGACCTCAAATTGTTCTCTATGTTCATGAATTGTATGATATGCGATCTTAAGCTTTTTCTTGAAAAGGGTTACTGACAATATGAAGTGCAACTGCCTAATGTAGGAAAAGGATACCCATTTGAAACTGAATGTAAGGCATCAAAATAGTTACTTATAAATGGAGAACATAAACACTAGCATTTTATGTTTAAAGGAGAAAAATAGAATTGGTTGTGTTAACAGAAATTTTGCACGGGGCAATAAATCTCAGTTAGCACCCTAAAGATCATTACCACGTAGGCGATGACCAAGGTAGAATGTATATGTATATGACAATGCCTAATGAAATGATAAGGAGACAATGATATTGGTAGCTACTCGAAAGAAATAAAAGTCTTCCTTTATTGATAACATAAGGTAAACATCTCTCTTTCTCTTTCAAATTGCTCTCACTTTTCTCTTGGATTATTGGGTACTTGTTGTGTGTCCTGTCGAATAGTAGTCCCCTCTTTTCAGAAAGAGGAAGTCACTCCTTTATACAATGTCTTCATAGGTTAAACTAATTGATTCTCCCCTTGAGTTTCTCCATCTCTCCCCTCCTTATCGGACGGGATTTTTATTTTTAATTGTCATTGACTTTGAGTTAATTGCTCAGTTGAGGATATCTTGGTGGAAATCAATTTGTTTCCTACTTAGACTCTATTACATGTTCTATACGTATGTAACGTCTTTAGATGTGATCCTGTGTATCTTCGGGTCTATCATGATTCCATGGGGGTCGTTGAATGTAACACGGTGTGGTACATCAGTTTAGTGAGGTCGAACAGTGTTCTGGCCTCGATATTGAGAAGTTTCGTCCAGCTAGGAGCTAGGTCTGGCCTTCCCTTGACCTTTCGAAGCTAGGCACGGCCCTCTATGGACACCCCTCTGTATCAGTGAGGTATAGGCGAGCTTCTAGAGAAATTACGAGGTAACCTTGACTTTGGGGGGTTTTCCTGTTTTCAGGTTCGGTGACGCGGGCTTGATCTGACCATTCTGGGATCTATTCCGGATGTTTGTGGAGCATGCATTTATTCCTACGGGGCGGTGTCGTAGCTCGACTTTGGGTAACATGGTCTCCCGGTGGAAAATCTCGGGCATGGAGCCAGGTCTGGAGGGTGGAAAATTTCCCTTTGGTCCTTAGCCAATTTTGGCTCTTAACAGAAGTCCCCTCTGACTTGAACACCAGACGTCGAGCTTGGGGTTGGGGTCAGATTTTTATTTTATTTGGGAAATCTTTCCTTTTTTACCATTACCAGAATATTGGGGAAATCTTCTCATTAACTGCGTAAGTGACGTGGCATGAATGACTAATTTATTTCCGAATTAATCCGGTTGCGTTACGGAAATCCCCGAGATTCTTTACCGTTACCAGAATCTTGGGGAGATCTCCTTATTAACTGCGTAAGTGACGTGGCATGAGCTGACTAGCTTGTTTCTGAGTTAATCCGGTTACGTTACGGCAGTCCCCGAGATTCTTTGCGATCCCAACCGAAGATCTCGACAGCTCGTGCTGCTGCCCTCTTGCCTATATATATATATATATATATATATCTATTTATCTCAACGACTTCCTCACATCTTTCAAACTCAAATTTTTCCTAAGATATACTTTCTCTCATAACCTTTCTCTCAAGCTTATCCTTTTCCTCATTCTTCATCCTTACTGACTTCACCATGTCGAAAACCAGTCATGATTCAGTTGACTCCATAGTTGATGGAGAGGAGGTCTTTAGCCTTGCCCCGGGGAAACTGGCAAGGCAGGAGCTTAGACAGCGACGGTTCCCCGCCCAACCCATAACGTCGGTGGTCAAACATAAATGTGTCCATTGGGACCGGGTTTTCGAACCACCCTGACTATCCTTTGGATATTACCGATAAAGACTCTAACAAAGAAGTGGGTGGCGACGCCGCTGGAGAACATCGAGTCCCGGCTTCTGGCCCCCTTTTGGAGAGGCTCCCTCCTTATGACTTCAGGGTTGTCCCTGATTCCATAGTCGATCCAGTCGCGATTGACCGTTTGAGGTCGAAGTATGGCATCCCCGACAATGTTTCCATCTCGGTGCCCCCCAAGGGTTACGAGTTCTTCAACCCCCCTAAGGGCGTGCTTCCAATTCATATGGCGGCTCTCGAGAATGGGGTTAGGCTTCCCCTTCACCCGACTCTTCGGTGGGCTCTTAACGCCATCCAGCTTGCTCCCCTCCAGTTGACGCCTGGCTTCTGGAAGTATCTGATTGGCTTCCTCGTGTTATGGAGGGAACAATGTCAGTTGAGCAAGGTGACGAGAGAGCCGGGGGCAGAGGAGCTGGCCTATCTTTTCCAGATTGGGAGCCTGTCTGGCGCTCCTCGAGGCCAGTTTTATGCTAAGGCCAAGAACAAACTCAACTTTGTTATTCCTTGCGTTTCGAAGAAGGACCCCGCCTGGAAGGAAGAATGGATCCTTACGGGAGATGACTGGAGGAGCTCGATTTTCATTGGAGGGCATGAGTTCAAGGTTCCCATAGCTTTCAGTGACAAACCCTCGTGGGACCGGGACTCCCTGCCCTCTGAATCTGAAGCCATTTTGAAGGCTATTTTAGCCATGAATTACTTGAACCTGAAGTTCCCTACTGCTGAAGCCTTCGATCCTCGTAAGGTGAACCAACACCTACGGATCTCAGACGCTACTCCTCGTAAGTGTCATTGAATTGCCTTGCCTTGCCTTATTGATCAGCTTGGTTCTGACATTTTCCTTTTTAATTTGTTTATTCACAGTTTTTTTCATTGAACCAGCTTCCCGCAACGTCTTACGCTCTCCTCAAGCTAGAATTTCTCTTCCCTTTGCTGGGGTCGAACCAGCTCTTGCTCCATCTGCCTCCCTAGCTAGGTCCAATATGGCCAACCTTGCGTCGCGGGCTTTCCAGGCTTTGGGTAAAGCTCCCCAGGTTGTCGGTCCGACTGCTTCTGCCCCTTTTTCTGTAGTCGCTAAAGCTGCTACCCCCTCGATTTGCCCGCCTGATTCCCCTACGCTTCCAACCCCCAAGCTTCGGAGGATTCTGGAAGGGGTGTCGCAAGGATTCCTTCCAGCCGTTCCCGGCCTCAGTCGAGCTCGATGGGGCAGGACGATGTCCTGGAACAATCCATCACATCTTGTCTAGGCGGTGGGATCTCCAGGATGGCTTCCATGCCCGTGGATGTCCTGATTACAAAGGAGTCTGCTATTTTAGCTGAAGTAATTGCATTTCCTTCGTACTGCTTTTGCTAATTTGTTCAGTTTCTAACTCTAGCTTTGTATTTTATAGGCCTTCAAATTTAATGTAGCAATGGGCCAGCAAGTAGCCCTCCTCTGCGATCGGGCTGCAAAAGCCGAAGCCGAAGCCGAGAGAGCCATGGGATTGCTCAAGCAGGCTCAGTCCTTAGTGGAAGAGATGACCTCCAACCAGGGAAAGGTCGAGATTGAGATGGGTGAGCTTCGTTGTGACCATGAGAGGACGAAGCAATCTTATGATCAAGAGCGTCTTCAATCTACCCGGTGGGCCAGACATAGGGATTCTTGGAAAACTGAGGCTATAAAGTTGGACCTCGAGAATCAGTCTTTGATTGCTTATGTGACCAAGCTGCAAGCTGACGCGGAGACCTCTTTTAGCGATGGATACTTCTATGCTTCCTTTCAGGCCGCTGAAGCTCTCCCCCTTCCATTTGATCTGTCATCTATTGCCAGCTGGGATAGACAGGAAATAATGATTAAGGTTACAGAGTTATCTCGCCCTGATGGCGACGAGGCGGTTCCTTCGAACCAACCAGGAGCCCGAAAACAGCCCGCCCAGACAGATCCTCCATTTCCACCTCCTCCTTTTACTACTTCAGGTCTCGGGGAGTCATCTAGTAAGGTTCTGTCTTCTCGATCCGAGGGGGACCAATTAGGATCTGGGGAAGGAGCTAGGAGCCCATCTAAGGAGCCTTCTATAATGGAGATAGAGGTCGACAGGAGCCAGACGGGGTCCATGGCTGCCCTTCTCGATGATGCTATCCCGCCTAAGGTTATGGAAGGTATTAATGAAGTCCTGGAGGAAGATCCTGCTGATCAACAGATGGAGCCACTAAATGGAGGGGTGGTTGGCGAGGATAACCAAGATGGACAACTACCCGAAGAGAGGGGGGGGGGGGGGGGGGGGGGTCAATGGCGAGGATCAGCATGAAGGAGGAGGACCGGCAGAGGAAAACCCAAAGAGTCCCAAAGCTTGAAGCAGTTCATTCATGGCTTGTCTTGATTGCCCGAAAAAAGGGGTGGGCACCTCGTTTTGCCCTTATTTAGCTTAGCTTTCCTTTTTTTTATAGCCCGAGCTCGGGGGTCCGACTCCCCGTTGGAAGGATGTAGCCTTACCGGGGGATAGGCTACTCTCATAATGAGAAATCAAATTGCTTTGAGAACTCTTGTTTCATTCCTGGTCTTGAATAGGAACCAGAATTGTATCCGCAACAACAATTTGTTCGTACTTCATTAAAACTTTAGTAAGGAATTCTTATTATGATGATCTTGATTCTGCACACAAAAACAAACATTTTTTTTAAATTCGTCTTGGGGGTGGTAGCCCGACCAAGGCATCAGGAGGGCTATTTAGCTATTTCCTGGTCTCGAGGTCTGGATGGCAACTATGCTCTTACACTCAGACCCTTCTTGGGGGTGGTAGCCCGACCAAGGCATCAGGAGGGATATTTAGTAATTTCCTAGTCTCGAGGTCTGGATGGCAACTATGCTCTTACGCTCAGACCCTTCTTGGGGGTGGTAGCCCGACCAAGGCATCATGAGGGCTATTTATCTATTTCCTAGTCTCGAGATCTGGATGGCAATTATGCTCTTACACTCAAACCCTTTTTGGGGGTGGTAGCCTGACCAAGGCATCAGGAGGGCTATTTAGCTATTGCTTGGTCTCGAGGTCTGGATGGTAACTATGCTCTTACGCTCAAACCCTTCTTGGGAGTGGTAGCTCGACCAAGGCATCATGAGGGTAATTTAGCTATTTCCTGGTCTCGAGATCTGGATGGCAACTATACTCTTACACTCAGACCCTTCTTGGAGGTGGCAGCCCGACCAAGGCATCAGGAAGGCTATTTAGCTATTTCCTGGTCTCGAGATCTGGATGGCAACTACGCTCTTACACTCAGACCCTTCTTGGGGGTGGTAGCCCGACCAAGGCATCAAGATGGCTATTTAGCTATTTTCTGGTCTCGAAGTGTTTATGTTGAATTTCCCACTCAAGGGTGTAGACACTACTGTTGAACATAGTTGGAGATAAAGATGAAAGAGAAAAATTACTTTATTGATGATCGAGATGTAGTACATCTTTATTAGGGATTCTAATAAAACATAAATGGGGGTAGTCTGCTTGAGAACTCCCTATTCAAGGGTAGAATTTCCTCAAATGATCTGCATTCCAAGTGTGGTCGATGGGTCGTTCGTCCATGTCTTCGAGTTTGTAGGCTCCATTGCGAGCAACTAGCTTTATCAAATATGGCCCTTCCCAATTGGGACTTAAGACTCCATCCAACCTTTTTCAAGTATTCAGAGTCACTTTCCTAAGCTCCAAATCCCCTTCCTTGAAATTTCGGGCTCTGACCTTTTGGTTGAAATATCTAGCAATCTTGCTTTGGTAGATTGCCACTTTCTCCGCTACCCGGTCCTGTTTCTCTTTTAGGAGGTCCAGATTAGCCCGGAGCTTGACCTAGTTACTTCCGGGCTCAAAGTGATGTACCCTGAACAAGGTTAATTTATTCTCGATGGGGAGGACCGCTTCAACTCTGAAAGCCAGGGAGTAAGGTGTCTCCCCGGTAGCTATTCTCTTTGTAATCCGGTATGCCCAGAGAACTTCTGGCAGTTCTTCAGCCCATTTGCCTTTTTTCTGTTGTAGTTTCTTCTTTAGAAGTTTCTTGATAGTCTTGTTGGTGGATTCCACCAGCCCGTTAGTCAAGGGATGGGCTACTGAAGTGAGCCTGAGGTCGATCCCCAATCCTTTGCAGAAATCTTTGAATCGGGCGTTGTCGAACTGCTTCCCTAGATCAACTATAATGATGAGAGGGGTCTTGAATCTACATACCACGTTGGTTTTGATGAACTTGGTCGTATTCTTTTCTGATATCGAGAAAGAGGCCCTGCCTCGACCCATCTTGTGAAGTAGTCGATAGCCACGATGGCATGTTTCATTTGTCCGGGAGCAGTAGGGAGTGGTCCAATTAGGTCAATTCCCCATATGGCAAAAGGGTAAGATGAACTGAGGGACGACAGTCGCTCAGGTGGCTGGTGGTTCAAGTTTGATGTTCTTTGACATGACTCGCAAGATTGAACAAAACTCCTTGCATCTTGGTGGATGGTCGGCCAATAGTACCCCATACGAAGCACCTGATATGCTAGAGCTTCCCCACCTATGTGGTTCCCACAGTCCCTAAAGTGGACCTCTCTTAGTGCCTATATAGCATCATCAGGATGCAAGCACCTAAGTAAGGGGAGGGATCTGCCCCTTCTGTAGAGGTACCCCTCTACCAAACAAAATCGGACCGAGAGTCTTTTAATTCTTCAGGCTTGGTCGAGCTCTTCAGGAAGCTCCCCCTCAAGAAGGTAGGCAACAATCGGGTCCATCCAGCAAGGCTAGCGATCCAGGGAGCAGATTTCTTTATTTGTGGCTATGCTTAGTTAGGAGATCACTTGGAGGGGAATTCCCCGTGGTAAGGATTGGCCTCCGTTTGCCGCTATTTTAGCCAAAACATTTGCGCGATGGTTTTTCTGTCGAGGGACCTGATCGATCTTGAACCCCTTAAACTTATTTTTTAGCAACTGAGCTAGCTTTAGATAGGCAGCCATATTATCTCCCTTTTCCTGGTACACCCCAGTCACCTGATTGATAACAAGCAATGAGTCGCTCTTGACTTGTAGGTAATCGGCCTCTAGTTTGATAGCTACCTTCATCCCAGCTAGGAGGGCTTTATACTCTGCTTCATTATTGGTGGCTTTAAACTTGAATCTAAAAAAGTGACAGAAATCAGTCCCCTCCGGGTCTATTAAAATTATGCCAGCTCCTCCCCCAGCTTGCCCGGATGCTCCATCTGTAAAGAGGGTCAATGGCTTGTAGCCTTCCGGCCAATTGTCGATCTCAGATGTCTTTTCAGGGATCTTATTTGGTGCTGAGGGATCCTCTTGATCTGAGAGCGCCGAAAATTCTGCCACTAAGTCAGCCAAAGCCTGTGCATTAATCGTGGTTCGGGGCTTATACTTTAAATCGAACTGAGTGAGCTCTAGGGCCCATAAGACTAGCCTTCCAGACACGTCTGGTCTTTGCAAGAATTGGCGGAGAGGTTGGTCCCTCACCACTGCTATTGTGTGAGCTTGAAAATAGGGACAGAGCTTCCTCGCTGAGATCACCAGAGCATAAGCGAGCTTTTCCAGGAGAATGTAATTCCTCTCTGACTTGGTCAAAGCATGACTCACATAGTATATGGGTCTTTGAAAACCATCGCCACACTCATTGGCCAAAGCTCCGCTTACTGCAGTTTCTGATACGGCCAGGTAGATCTGTAGCTCATCTCCGAGAACTGGCTTGACTAACAACGGTGGGCTTGTTAGGTATTCTTTCAAAGCTTGGAAAGCTTGTTCGCTCTCCTGGCTCTACTTCATGTTTTTCTCTTGTTTGATGGCTTTGAAGAAAGGGAGACATTTATCGATGGAGCGAGAGATAAACCTGTTGAGCGCCGCTACACGTCCAGTCTGAATTTGTACCTGTTTGAGTGATGTTGGGGATTCCAGGTCCAATATAGCTTTAATTTTTTCTGGGTTGGCCTCTATGCCTCTCTCATGAACCATGTAGCCTAGAAACTTCCCTGCTATTACCCCGAAGGCACACCTGGAGAGGTTCAACCTCATCTGGTTTTCTCTCAGTATAAGAAAGGTTTTACGAAGGTCTTCCCGATGTCCTTCTGCGGTTGGTGATTTTGTGATCATGTCGTCGATATAAACCTCCATCGTCCTTCATATCTCGGGCTTGAACAGCTTGTTAACCAGTCGCTGGTATGTAGCCCCTGTATTCTTCAAACCAAACGGCATCACCTTGCAGCAGTACAAACCCTGCCCAGTAATGAAACTGGTTTTATCCTAATCAGCCGGGTGCATTTTAATTTGGTTGTATCCTGAGAATGCATCCATAAAACTCAAAAGTTTATTTTCGGATGTGGAGTTAACCAGCTGATCGATCTTTGGTAAAAGAAAACTGTCTTTTGGACAAGCCCGGTTGAGGTCGGTGTAATCGACACACATACGCCACTTCCCATTCGCCTTCGTAACTGTTAATAGCCAAAGTTGGGTAAGGACCAAAGGGAAATTTTCCACCTCCCAGACCTGGTTCCATACCCGAGAGTTTCACCAGGAGACCTCTCAATCCAGAGCCGAACTGCGATACCACCCCAGAAACAGGGGCGGGGTTCGGAAACATCCGGGATAGAGCTCGGACCTGAGAGCTTCCACCAGGAGACCTCTTTATCCAGAGCCGAACTGCGATACCACCCCTGGAACAAGGACGGGCTCCGGAAACATCCGGAATAGAGCCCAGAACAATCAGATCTAGCTCGTATCACCAAAACTAGAAGCTCCCCGAAGTCGAGGTCACCTCGTAAATGCTCCAGAGACTCGTCTGTACCTCGATTGACATAGAAGAATGTCCCTAAAAGGCTGTGAGATCAGTCGAAGCCACACCTAGCTTCAAAAGGTCAGTCGAGGCCATACCTATCTTCGAAAGGTTAGTCGAAGCCATACCTAGCTTCGAAAAGGTCAAGGGAAGTCGGATCTGGCTCCAAGCTAGATGAAACTTCTCAGATATCAAGGTCAGAACACTAATCAACCTCCCTGGTTGATGCACCACACCATATCATCTCCAACGACCTCTATAAAAGATCATGCTGAAAGGATACGAGGGATACACTGAATTATATCTGGAAACGTTACCTATATGCAGAACAAGTAATAAAATCCAAAAAGGAAACAAATTGATCTCTACCACGATACTCTCAATTTGGACGTTAACTCAAAGTCAATGACATTAAAGCGAGAAATCCCGCCCGATAAGGAGGAGACTGAGAAAATCAAGGGAGAATCAGTCTGTTGACCTACAAACTATGTATAAATAGAAAAGAAAGGAAATGAAAAGAGGATGCTACTATTCGACAGGCATACGACAAACAATCAACCATTCCCTAGAGAGAATTGAGAGCAAAGATAAAAGAATTTCTGTATTTGTATACCATGCATGTTTAATAAAAACATTCTTGCTTTTTTGTCATTTTATAAATCATTACCATACATACAATAAATCTTGGCCACCACCTACGTGGTAGTGGTCTCGAGAGCGTTAACTGAGATTTCTCATCCCGAGTAAAATTTCCATTAACACTTTCTAGCGCCGTCTGTGGGAACAATCCTACACCCAATTAATCAATCGTTTGCATTTACATTTTTGTTGTTTTACAGGAACTATGAGGCTCCACTCCTCCCAAGGCCAACATAGAATCCCGAAGCAACCTCCGGCGAGGCTAACACGAAAAGCCCCAAGAAACGGGAGAAAGTCTGGATATAGTAGCCCAGCTCCGATCCATACAACCAATACTAGGGCTACTGGCCACCCTATAGTGAGCCAGGCAGCGCTCGACCAACAAGCGGCGGCCTTCATAGAATCCATCCGCGTCCGCCTCTTCTCTGAAGGCATCACGATCCAGCCAACCAACCTGAATTATTAGGGAGAGTCGAGCAGGCTCGGAGCTAGGCCACCTGCTTTCGATCGCCTAGGACCTCCTCTTCCAGAACCGGCTTGAGACAAATCAGGGCCCCAACGTTCGATCCGGGATAGGAGAACTACACGGGCCCTAGAGGAGGAAAGTAGACAAACTCTCCGAGTGGATCATGTCTAGGAGGAGGACCGGATAGAAATTGCCAGTTCATCAGAAAGATTCGACAATGAGGAATCTGAGGTTAACTCGAAGAGACCTAGGAACAAGCGACTGAGGGATCAGCTGGCAAAGCTACAAAAAGAGGTCCAGCAGATAAGGAAGGGAAAGAGTAAGGAGGACAAAAAGAATCCCCTGAGCAAGATGAACGCTCCCTTCACTAGGAGGATCCGGGAAGCAGAGCTCCCCCCAAAATTCAAAATGCCAGCAGATAAGTTCTCTGGAACTGAAGATCCTCTAAGCCACCTAGAGAGCTTCGTTCAACAGATGGAGGTCCAGAACACTACCAGAGCAGCTATATGCAGAATGTTTCCAACGACCTTGACCGACTACGCGAAAACCTGGTTCAAGAAACTGCTCGTTGGTAGCGTGGATTCTTTCACAAAATTATCAACCGATTTTTGCTCACAATTTCAAGGAGTTAAACCTCGCCCGAAAGATCCCATACACCTCCAATATGTGATCCAGGAGCAGAGTGAAACTCTTCGATCGTACGTGGAGCGATTTCACAAGGAGGTCATACAAATGGGAGTTTTCACTGAAAAAGAAACCCTCGCCAACTTTAGGCGAAACCTCTAGGCAGGAAAGCTTTTCCGCTCCTTCACCAAGAGACCTCCCGAGACTTACTAGGAGGCCTATGACCGGGCTCTTGAGCAGGTCGAGATCGACGAACAACTCAAGGTCAAGATGGAACACGACTGTAAGGACCTCGATTTTATGATTGGCTTATTTCATGACAAACTACACCACATTGGGGATGATTGTGTAATGGGTAGCTTAGGTCCGTGTTGGCAAGCTTCCAAGCATCTCCATGACTTCAAGAGCAAAAGGCATACTCACTTGACTTTGTCTCTTGAAGAGTTTAGGCGCACACACACACACTTCATGCATGTTTTGTTTATCTTGCATTTGTGTTCTTTATTGTTTATATAAGTGTGCATCCTTTTCAAAAACACTCACTAGCTTGCATTGTATCTCATTTGATAAACATGTTTGACATGTTAATTGTACTTCATTGTGTGCATCTCACTCACTTCACACTTGCACAACATTCTTGTAAGATAGACATTTTTCTTGAGTGTTAAAAAGGGATTTTTCCCATTAGCGTGGCCTAGACCGCTCGGCAGGCTCTGCTTGAACCGCGGCGCACGGAGCGGTATTCTCCAGTGCGTCATGCGCGACGTGGACCGCGACCTGTGCACTTGCACGCACAGCGGTCCCAACCGCGGTGTTGTCCAAACGGTGCACTGCTGTATGTACCGCGGTCTGGACACTTACCTGAGCTGCGGTCTAGCAAGCGGTTTTGACGGGATTCTGTTTCCCAAGTTCAAAACGATGTAGTTTTAACTAGGGCTTCATATATATTCTCCCTCTTCTCTTCTTGGCTGAAAAAGAGCTCAGAAAATCATTTTTAGAGAGAGGTTAGAGCTCCTAGAGAGAGAAAGCTTCAAGAAAGCATCTTTGACTCTCCAAACCCAAAACCCATCTCCATCTTGCATCATTCAACATCATTTGAGCATGGGTCTTCATTGTTTCATGACTAGGTAAGCAAGAACTTCTTTGAATATCATTTATTGTTCTTCTTACTCTAGATTAGGTATTTATTGCATGATTAAATACCTAGACTCTACTTTATTGCATATTTATGAGTCTTGATAACATGATTGGGTTTGTATTTTGATAGCTTAATTGATTAGGTCATTTTTGCCTAAAAGCTAGGTCATAAATATTCATGTGTGATTAATTGATAACTAGGTTGAGAAATTGTGTTTTAATCAACTAGTTAATGTTCATGAATATTTGATTGTGTTTGTTTGTGATAGCTTGCATTATTAGGTCATATATGCCTAAATAGCTAATCCATAAATATTCATGTATGCTTAATTGATGATTAGGTTGACTTTGAGCATCTAGTCAAGTTTATGAATGTTTATGTGAATTTAATTGACAATTAGGTTGTTAGAATTTCTCTACAACTAATTGAGACCTCATATGTGTACATGTAGGCATTATTTGATAACTAGGATGTTGTATTGCATTATCTACATCTAGTTAAGCATTGTATGTTTGGTCTAACATATATTGTGTTGAGCATTCATTGATTGTTCACTTAGACCCCATACTCTTCTTGAGTCAAAGTCTTGTGGCTTTGGGGTGAAGTTGCACAAGCATTGAAGTCTTGCAACCAAGTTGTGGTTGGCAAGCATCGGTCAAGTGCCACTATAAAAGGCCTGCTGGTAGAGTAGGAGGTGCTCACGCCAAGAGTAGTGTATCAGAGGATATCACTAGGGATTGAACCAAGAGTGGCAAGTGGTAGTGTCCATAGCCTGAGGTTGTCGAAAGTGAGATTCCGAGTATCACTTGAGGGTGTAACCTTTTACTCATATAGTGGATTTCTGTGATCGTCTGTGGCTAGAAGGATAGCCCGTGGTTTTTCCCTTGTCGAAGGGTTTCCACGTCAAAATCAAGTGTTCTTTATATTTCCGCACTTTTAATTGATTTTGTATGTTTGTTTTAATTGGGTTATGTTTAATATTAACTAATCGAAAAAGTTGGTCATAATCGATTAACAACCCATTCACCCCTCCTCTAGGTTGTAGACACACGCTTAGAGTGTATTTTCAATTGGTATCAGAGCGGGTTCCTAGACATACTTAGGTGATCCTTGCTCTTGATTGTGTGTGTCTTGCATTTGTGTGCATTTTGTTGGTTGCATTCACTTGCATTCATATTACCCAAACACTATGAGTGACTTTGGGATGAGTAAAGAGGGAGCGTCGAGTATGAGACCACCATTACTCAAGAGGGACAATTATGCCTCAGGGAAAGGCAAGATGGAGTCCTATACTTGCCAAATAGATGACCGTGCATGGATGGCAATTGAGGATGGCTACACGCGTCCAACTATGACCACCGAAGATGGAAGTGAAGTCTCCAAGCCCAAGGCTCAATGGAATTCCGAAGAATTTGAAGCTTCGAAGTGGAACAACAAAGCAATGCATGCTTTGCTTTGTGCAATGGATGAGAGCCAATATAAACTCATCTAAATCACCAAAAATGCACATGAAGCTTGGAAGATCCTAGAGACAGCACATGAGGGAACCGAAGTGGTTAAGGATTCCAAGCTCCAAGTCCTCCAAGCACAATTTGAGACGATCAAGATGGAGGAGCATGAGAGTTTTAATGACTTCCAAGTGAAGTTGATGGACATTATGAATCAAAGCCATCAACTAGGTGACCCATATTCGGATAAGAGGCTCAAGCAAAAGATCATGAGGTCACTTCCCGCTAGATTCGAATCCAAAGTGACGGCTCTTGAAGAAAACAACGACTTCAAGACTATGAAGCCAAGTGAAGTGATTGGAAGGCTACTTGCCTATGAATCTAGACGGGGTCCTACCTCCATACCTCCCAAGAAGCAAAAGGGGTTAGCCTTGAGGACCTCCAAGATTGGGAAGGGGGATGATGACTCGGATGAAGACATGGATCTAATGGTGAAGAGATTCAAGAAATTCTTGAAGCTACAAAAGAGTGGCCATGGCTCTAAGGAAAATGACTTCAAGAAGAAAACCCACTTCAAAAAGATTGAGCCAAGTCAAGAGAAGCCTTCAAGAATAGGGTTTCAATGCTTTGAATGTGAAGGATTCGGGCATATCTCTAAGGATTGTACTAACTTGAAGGACAAGAGAAGAGAAAAGGCGATGGCTATCTTATCAAGTGATAGTGAGAGTGTAGAAGATTCCTCGGATGATGAAGAACTTGCCATTAACTACACGGCCTTTGGAGTCTCTTATGTGGAAGTAGAAGAAGGCAAGAGTGCCTTGTCATGTGACCAATGCGAAAGTCTTGATGAGGAAGTTGACTCATTTGATGAGAGGCAAAGTGAAAGGAGTGTCTCACTCTCTAGTGTAGGAAGTGACTCTAGTGATGAGAAGTCTTCTCCTCACTTTAGAGGAATTTGTGAATGCATGGACCTTGAAGGCTTTATCAAACACTTTGAAGACTCTAGGTTGAAAAAGAAAAAGGAGATTCAAAAATTAAAGGAAGAGAATCTCAAGCTTTCAACCAAGGTAACTCACTTGAATGAAGAAGTGGGGAGAGTCAACGAAAGTGAAGACAAGATGAAGAAGAAGCTTGAGGAAGCTAAGGAGTTGCTTGCCAAAATGACCTCCGGCACCGAAAAGCTTGATCATATGTTGGGCATTGGAATGAAGTCCAATGATAAGAGAGGCCTTGGATATGTTCATGACAAGGAAACTCCCTCCATAGGCAAGACGGTGTTTGTCAAGGGAAATAGCGTGAAGGAAGCCTCACCTCCACAACATCCAAAGAGGAAGATTGAGCTTGGAGAGTCATCCAAGAGTGGCCAAGTGAAGATGCCAACAAAGAATGGAGCTCAATCTCAACATTCGCATCAAGCTCATGGCAAAAGCAAGGCCATATCCAAGCAACCTTCAACTCAAGGGAAGTCCTCAGAAGCCTTGGCAACCCAACTAAAGCCTAGGAAATTCAAGAAGAAAGCACAAGTCCTTGAGAAGTCTATCACCTCCTCCAACAAGCCAATTACAGAGAAAGGAGGTAATCTCAAGAGGCATGATCAACCGACTCAACCACCTCTACAAGCAAAACCACAAAGGTGCCACCAATCGGCTCAAGCTCCTAGGAGAAGCAAACCGATGCACCATCAAAGACAACCTCATCAACATGGCGATGCCTCGATGAGATCACGATGCTATGGTATAAATCCTTACCCTGTACCTACTTGTCGTTATTGTGGTATGATTGGTCACTTAAGACCAAATTGCTTGAATTACATAAAGAGGTGTAGATTAGAGAGCATGAAAGAAAAACGGTTGAAAAATAGGGCAAGTTTGCATAAACCTAGGGAACCTAGAAACATGTCCATGACCACTAAAAATGTTAAAGTGGAACCTAGGTGGGTTAGAAAGAATGAACCCGCTTGCCTTAGTGCCCATGTGACTCCCGTAGATGCAATTAGGTCCATAGGACTTGGTAGGTCTATAGGAGCTCATGTCTCCCATTGACTTGGTTGGAATTGACCCCATTATGGGGAGCTCAAGCAAAGAGAGCGAACTTGCATGATTTGCTATATGCAAAAAGTTGATTAATTTTATGCTCTTTTATAATTGCTTGAGATGATTGGTTGCACATATAAGCTTATATGTTATTTTCTTAATAAGTGTGCAACATTGCTTTATTTGCAATCCATGTCATATTTTAGTTCAACTATGCATTTTTGGACTAGGAGATTTTGATTGGGAAAGTACATTTGAATGACCCATAATTTAACTCCATGACATGAGAACTTTTAATGACATGCTTAAAATGATATGCATGAAATGTTTTTTATTGCTTTAGTGCAAAATATGTGTGAAAGCAAATGAGAAGACTAAACCCAATAAGGATCTAGTATCCATGCAATAAATAAGGATGTCTCATCCAAATTTATTCTTCTCTCTCTCTTTATTAGTTGAACAAGGCTACTATCATACGGGTATCTTACCCGGAAAAATCAAAAAGGGTGCAAAAGTCGCTTATGTCTTGTTTCGCTTATAAAGTTTGATATAGTTGCTCTTTAAATTGAAATTCATTTTTGAAACACTATATCTTGTTTGCTTATGACAAAAGGGTACAAATTGGTTTGAATTCTTTTGGAAACCCTTTTGATGTTTGCTTTGCCAAATACCATTGCGCAAACAGCTGATCATCCGATGGAGCCTCTAAATGGAAGAGCGGTCGACGAGGGTGACCAAGATGTACAGCTACCTGTAGAGGGGGTTGATGGTGAGGATCAGTAAGAAGAAAGAGGGCCAGTGGAGGGGAGCCATGAGAGTCCCAAAGCTTGAAGCGGTTCATCATAACTTGTTTTTGATAGCCTGGAAAAGGGGGTGGGCACCATGTTTTACCCTTATAAGTTTTTCCCTTTTCTTCTTCTTTTTGTAGCCCGAGTTCGGGGGTTGGGCTCCTTATTTGGATGTAGCCTTATCGGGGGATAGGCTCCCCTTGTCCTTAATGATAAATCGAAGCGCTCTTTTGAGAACTTTTTATTTTATTTCTGGTCTTGAATGGGATCCAATGTAGCATCTGTAGCAACAATTAAGATTCGTGTAGGGAATTATGATGATTTTGATCCTGCACACGAAAGCAAACATTATATATATATACATATATATATATATAAATATATATTTTATGGGGTGATAACCCAACCAAGAAATCAGGAGGGCTACTTAGCTATTTCCTAGTCTTTGAGATCTGGTGGGCAACTATGCTCTTACACTCAAATCCTTCTTGGGGGTGGTAGCCCGACCAAGGCATCATGAGGGCTATCGAGCTATTTCCTGGTCTCGAGATCTGGAGGGAAACTATGCTCTTACACTCAGATCCTTATTGGGGGTGGTAGCCCAACCAAGGCATCATGAGGGCTATCGAGCTATTTCCTGGTCTCGAGATCTGGAGGGCAACTATGCTCTTACACTCAGATCCTTCTTGGGGGTGGTAGCCCGACCAAGGCATCAGGAGGGCTATCGAGTTATTTCCTGGTCTTGAAATCTGGAGGGCAACGATGCTCTTACACTCAGATCCTTCTTGGGGGTGGTAGCCCGACCAAGGCATCGGGAGGGCTATCGAGCTATTTCCTGGTCTCGAGATCTGGAGGGCAACTATGCTCTTACACTCAGATCCTTCTTGGGGGTGGTAGCCCTACCAAGGCATCAAGAGGGCTATCGAGCTATTTTCTGGTCTTGAGAGGTTTATGTCGAATTCCCATACAAGGGTATAGTCACTAATGTTGAACATAGTTGGATACAAAGATGGAAGAGAAAAGGAAAATGACTTTATTGATGATCGAGATGTAGTACATCTTTATTAGGGTTTGTAATGAAAACTAAGTGAGGGTAGTCTGCTTGAGAACTTCTTTCAAGGGTAGAATTTCTTCAAATGATCTGCATTCCAAGTGTGGTTGATGGATCGTCCGTCCATGTCTTCGAGTTTATAAGCTCCATTGCGAATAACTAGCTTTATCAAATATGGCCCTTCCCAATTTAGACTTAAGACTCCATCCGACCTTTTCCGAGTGTTCAGGGTCACTTTTCTAAGTACCAGATCCCCTTCCTTGAATTTCTGGGCTCTAACCTTTTGGTTGAAGTATCTAGCGATCTTGCTCTGGTAGATCACTACTTTCTCTGCTACCCGGTCTTGCTTTTCTTCTAAGAGGTCTAGACTAGCTCGGAGCTTGACTTCAGTTACTTTCGTGCTCAAAGTGCTGTACCCTGAACGAGGTTAATTTATGCTCGATGGGGAGGACTGCTTCAACCCCGAAAGCCAGGGAGTAAGGTGTCTCTCCGGTAGCTGTTCTTTTTGTAGTCCGGTATGCCCAAAGGACTTCTGGTAGCTTTTTTGCCCATTTACCTTTCTTCTGCTGAAGCTTCTTTTTCAGAAGTTTCTTGATAGTCTTGTTGGTGGATTCTACCAGCCCGTTAGTCTGGGGATGAGCCACTGAAGCGAGCCTGAGGTCGATCCCCAATCCCTTGCAGAAGTCTTTGAATCGGGCGTTATCGAATTGCTTTCCTAGGTCGGCTATAATGATGAGAGGGGTCCCGTACCTGCATACCACGTTAGTCTTGATGAACTTGGTTGTATTCTTTTCTGATATTAGAGAAAGAGGTCCTGCCTCGACCCATCTTGTGAAGTAGTCGACAGCCACGATAGCATGTTTCATCTGTCCAGGAGCGGTAGAAAGTGGCCCAATTAGGTCGATTCCCCACATGGCAAAGGGGTAAGGTGAACTGAGGGACGACAGTCGCTCGGGTGGCTAGTGGTTCAAGTTTGAAGTTCTTTGGCAAGGTTCGCAGGATTGCACAAAACTCTTTGCGTCTTGGTGGATGGTCGGCCAATAGTACCCCTATACGAAGCACCTGATAGGCTAGAGCTTCCCTACCTATGTGGTTCCCACAGTCCCCAGAGTAGACCTCTCTCAATGCCAACTTAGCATCGTCGGGATGCAAGCACCTGAGTAAGGAGAGAGATATGCCCCTCCTGTAGAGGTATCCGTCCACCATACAGTATCGAACTGAGAGTCTCTTAATTCTTCGGGCTTGGTCGGGCTCTTCAGGAAGCTCTCCTTCAAGGAGGTAGGCGACAATTGGGTCCATCCAGCAAGGCAGGCTATCCAGTGAACAAATTTCTCCATTTGCAGCTATGCTTGGCTGGGTGATTACTTGGAGGGGAATTCCCCTTGGTAGGGACTGGCCTCCGTTCGCCGTTATTTTAGCCAGAACATCTGCGCGATGGTTTTGGTGTCGAGACACCTGATCGATCTTGAGTCCTTTAAATTTTCTTTTTAGCAGCCGAGCTAGATTTAGGTAGGCAACCATATTATCTCCATTTTCCCGATAGACCCCACTCACCTGGTTTACAACAAGCAACAAATCGCTCTTGATCTGCAGGTAGTCGGCCTTTAGTTCAATGGCTACCTTCATCCCGGCTAGCAGGGCTTCATATTCCGCTTCGTTATTGGTAGCTTTAAACTCGAATCTGAAATAGTGACAGAATTCAGTCCCTTTCGGATCTATGAAAACTATGCCAGCTCCTCCCCTAGCTCGTCCGGATGCTCGGTCTGAAAAGAGGATCCATGGCTTGCAGCCTTTCGGCCAATTTTTGACCTCGGATATCTTCTCAGGGACCTCGTTTGATACTGAGGGACTACCTGGATCTGGGATTGCTGAAAATTCTACCACGAAGTCGGCCAAAGCCTGTGCCTTAATCGTAGTCCGGGGCTTATACTTTAGATCGAACTGAGTGAGCTCCAGTGCCCATAGGACTAGCCTTCCTGACACGTCTAGTCTTTGCAAGAATTGGCGGAGGGGTTGGTCTATCACCACTGCTATTGTGTGAGCTTGAAAATAGGGACAGAGTTTCCTCGCTGAGATCACCAGAGCATAAGCGAGCTTCTCCAGGAGAATGTAATTCCTTTCTGATTTGGTCAAAGCATGACTCAAATAGTATATGGGTCTTTGAAAACCGTCGCTACAATCCTTGGCAAAAGCCCCGCTTACTGCAGTTTCTGATACGGCCAAGTAAATCCGTAACTCATCTCCGAGAACCGGCTTGACTAACAATGGGGGGCTTGTTAGGTACTCTTTCAAAGCTTGAAACGCCTGCTCGCTCTCCTGGCTCCATTTCATGTTCTTTCCTTGTTTGATGGCCTTGAAGAAAGGAAGACATTTATCGGTGGAGCGAGAGATAAACCTGTTGAGTGGCGCCACCCGTCCAGTCAGAATCTGTACTTGCTTGAGCGAGGTCGGGGATTCCAGGTCCAAGATAGCTTTGATTTTTTCTGGGTTGGCTTCTATACCTCTCTCATGAACCATGAAGCCGAGAAACTTCCCTGTCGTTACCCCAAAGGCACATTTGCAGGGGTTCAAACGCATCTGGTTTTCCCTCAGTATGAGGAAGGTTTTGCGAAGGTCTTCCTGATGTCCCTTTGTGGTTGGGGATTTCGTGATCATGTCGTCGATATACACTTCCATCGTCCTTCCTATCTCGGGCTTGAACAGTTTGTTAACCAGCCGCTGGTATGTGGCCCCTGCATTCTTCAAACCAAACTGCATCACCGTGTAGCAGTATAAGCCCTGCCCAGTAATGAAACTGGTCTTATCTTGGTCAGCCAGGTGCATTTTAATTTGGTTGTATCCTGAGAATGCGCCCATAAAACTTAAAAGTTTATTTCCGGATGTGGAGTCAACCAGCTAGTCGATCTTTGGTAAAGGAAAACTATCTTTCGGACAAGCCCGATTGAGGTCGGTGTAATCGACATACATACGCCATTTCCCATTTGCCTTCGTAACCATGACCACGTTGGCGATTCATTAAAGAGGACAATCGGAGAGTCTATCTTAATCCTGAGATAAATGATGGACTTATGGTTGCAAGTGTTATCATTAGAGCTATCAATGAGTACGATTGTATAGCATAGTCTATCCTCGATAGTTTGGTGGTATACATTTGTTAATCGATAAAGGACTTCATTTATAGATATGGACATCGTGGCTCCATTTATTAAATGAGAGTATAATATCATCATATGGATGTTTTGAGGTATTGGATATTAAATCTCAACGTTGAGTTTTCAATAATGATTATTGAAAACATGGCTTCTGGACAAGTCAAAGTATCCAAGTTCGAAATGTGGTCATATGAGGAAATATGGTAACTTGGAGAGTTATAGGCGGTCTATGAGCTCTTGGCGATTACTGATATTGTTCACGCGGGTACTGTTCACGGGCATCGGAAAAGATTTTACGGATTACCAATCGACGTAAGTCAATCGGATCACGTGTCAAGAGGTATTTAACTCTAACCGTATATATTTAAGTTTAATTAATTAAAAGGTTAAGGTTCAACTTTGAGAAATATTTTAAAACCATACGAAATCTATTTTTCGTTTCTTCCGCTGCATTTTATATAGATTTTTCCCTACAGGTGCCGCTGCCGGGGAGGTGACCTATTCATTAATTGTTTCTAGTCTTAGCAAATAATGTAAGAATGTAAATATTTATGATTTTCTATTTGTTTGTTACTGCTCTTTTGTTTTAAGCATATGCGTTTAATCTTATTTGAGTTGTGTTTGTGCGAGGAAAGATAAATTTTCAGGTTAGCAAACTATCAATCAAAGTTGGAATGGAGACCACCACTCAAAGATACCAAGACCACACAACTCAAGAGAACACCAAGTGCATTATATGCAATCCAACAACCCACCAAGAATATGGCAGCGCAATGACGAACTATGTGGTTGATACAACCAAGGATGCGAGGAGTACCGCAAAAGAGCTTAAGTGGAAAAGAGGTCAGAGCGCAGCTAGAGGTGGAGTCTCTACAAATTTCTTCCCAAATAAAACTTTGGTAATCGACTCCTCTACCTTGTTTCAATCTTTTCATATTACCCAACTTAGATTTGGAGTAGCTTAACGTTTATGGGTAAAGTGCATGTTGTTGAAGCATGTTTGGAGTGAGTTTATTGTTGATAGTTTATTTTTATGATAAAATTGGAGTATGTGCTTAAATGCTTTGGGAAGAGTTTTATGCTATTACTTGTGCATGCATGTATCGTTGTTTTTATTAAGGTGGAAACCGCATATGTGCTTCATGATAAAAATGCTATGCTTGTTTTGTTTGTGATTTTTATTCTTTTTTAGATCTAAGAGTGAGTTTGTATTGTGCTTAGATCTTAGGTTTATTTTATTTGTTAGCTTTTGTGTTTTTTCCTTATCTCTCAAATCTTGCTTACATTGTCCATGCACTTCATGTCGTGTAAGTATTGAAGACAATGTTTAGATTAGGTTTGGGGGTATGGATTCTTTGTCTGTGTCATTTTTCATTTTGCTTTTTAAGGTTTTTCTTCGACCTTTGCAGAAGTTCCCTGTTTTACGATGTGTTCTTTGATTTTTCGATACGGTTTCAACGGTATAAAGAACGCAAATTTCTTGGCGGGGGTTCAAAAGTTATGAATATTTCTTCAACCAATGGTCATGGACGATTCCCTGTTTTGAAAAAATAACTCCACTTCTACCATCTTCGACATCCGTTTCCATACTTTTACAATTTGAATTTTGAGATTGTTTCTAAATGAAAAGTGTATATTTGCATGTCTATTTTCCTGTACCAAAATCTGAGCAAGTTTTATAGAGTATCTTTAAAAATATGGACAGAAGGGCCGACATAGGTCGAACTAGAAAGTCACCAGTTTTTGAAATTTTGTCCTCCATCTTGAGTTGTTCTTTCGCATTGTGTTTTTGTGTGTTTTAAGATTGCACAATTTACTCTTGTAGACTAGGTTATCATCCCTCAATTTGTTATTATGATCATGAATGTATGGGAAGAGCTAGGTTTGGGGGGGGGGAATCTATTGTGGAATTGTTTAGTTTGTTTGAGTTTGTTTTTCTTTAATAATTGGTATAAGCTTTGGTTTGGCAATTGGATGAATTGAAAATCTTGTTTTCCTGAACTCTCTAATATGTTTTATGAGTGTATAGATTGTCTATAGCTTCTCTAGGAAGCTATTTGTACTGCTTGGGCATTAATGCTAGGTTCTCATCTCTTGGGAAGAAACTGACAACTTGCGAGTCTTGGAGGAACAGGCAAGCCAAGAGTGCTTATAAAAAGAGCAAGAACCTCATCTTCATGAAGGAAAGTAGCAAATTAAAGTTCAGAGAGCCAAAGTGCCATGCCAACGTCTTGCCCGGACGATAATTAGAGCGCTTGTGGGAGGCAACCCACCTAAGTTTGCATTTCTAAACTTTCTTTTTCTGGTTTTTGTTCTTATTTGCTTTGGTTGCATAATTGGTGAAGATTTTGGTGGATGGTGTGTGGATGGAAAATTTTGATATTGATAACATAGATCAATTTTTAATGATGATATTTGATTTTTGGATATTATTGATTTATTCTTTTATTGATGATGAGTCGAAGGCTCCAGTGAATGTTGCATGCGAGTGCACAGTTTTAATTGCCATAGATAGCCCAATTCTGTTTGGAGGTTGATGCATGCATTTTTGTTTAGGTTCTGTGCTTATTATTTAGTTCATTTTGGGGGTGGCCATGCCCTCACTCCGTCATTTTTTAAATGTTTGTGGTCAATTGATGTTGAAGGGTCTGTGTGCTTTGTGCTTCATTGAATATATTGCATTGTTTTGCCTATTTATATTGTGAGCCTTTATTTGAGTCTTTGTTTGTGGGCATTGATTGTGTTTGAATAGTGCCTAGGTTTGTTTGTGTTGTGTCAAGTTAGGTGCGTGCCGTTAGGCCGGGCTCTCTTGTCCAATATTTAGGACAATGTTGAGTTTAGGTTTGTGGGTGTGGACACCTTTGTAAGTCATCTTTTTGAGTCTTGAGTCTTTTTGAGTCCAAAATTTTCAAATTGTCACACAGACAAAATTTTTGAGCTTTAATTAGCTTGGGTGTGATGCCTTGAGCTTATGGTTGTGGTGAGTTTATTTATGCGTAATGTGCTTAATTGAGTAACTAGTTGTCACTCTAGGGTCTCACTTGCATGTCATGGGCTAGTCCCATCCTTTTTGTGCTTAAGTTGAGGGGACTTGGTGCTCAAACACATTGTTCTAATAGTGGAGACTACATGTGAGTTCACAAACACAAGACTTAAAAAACGCATTTGAGTGTTTTCATTTCTATTCGTATAAACTTATCTCCTCATGTGCATCATACGCCTTAGGACATTATATCTCAGTTATATTGAGGACTACTTGATGGATGCATTCATTCCCTTGATAGATGAATTGTTGAAATGATCTTAGGCAATGTGTATGCATTTAACCACTTAAATTAGCCTAAACATATTCCAAGTCCCTATTGTGTGCTCCGAAGCCAAACTTGTGGCCAAACACTTACCTTTCATTTTGAACCACATATAACCATATAGCCATAGCCAAACACATGCCTACCCTTGTTACCAATCATGTTAGTGTTGGGGTTTTTGCCCTAAAGCTTGTAATATGTAAATGTAATTTGAACATAAATAAAAGAAGTAGTATATTCATTCATTTTGTGTCATACTTTATATAACATGTGCACTTAACATCCAAAATTGCCAGATGTAATTTCGAACTGAGTATATGAGTGTCATATATAGATGGATTCAGTTTGAAACGAGCAATTTAAAGAGTCCGTAGATAGCAAATAAAGCTGGGTACTTTATTTGTGGTTAATCTACAGCTGCGGTCCATTTCGTAGTGTACGGTGATCCTATCCTGGATCATTCATATGTAGATATGAGAATGGAGGCACCTTGTATGATGTGATCATATAGGACTGGGCCATGATCTATATGAATCTCTCACTAAGATCCGTTTAACGATGAGATTCATATATATCAACTTATGATGGCTATATGTGGGTGATCTTAATCCTAAGTGTCTTATCGACTCCTTCAGGTTAGATCGTGGTCTTTGATATACCATGGGTGAGGTCGGAGTTGCATTCCCGATCAATATACTCCGTATGTTGGGATCATCGCGGTTTGGCTTGTGGCTGGGAAGGTTTGTACACAATAGTGGAATCCACTCCTTCTTGTGAGAAGTAGATGGTAGTTCCCTTAAGGGTTGATTCGGGGCTTGAACAATATGAGCACTCTCCTAATTCCGTAAGGAATGTAGGATTTATTGTTCATTAGAGAATCAATGATACTTAATGGAAAGATATGATTAGAGGGGTATAACGGACATTATGACCCAGCTCTAATTATGAACTACTTGTGGAGGATTATACTATATGTAATAGCTATATCGATGTACACCGAGAGTTATTGGTTTGTGTAAAAACGTCTACAGTTGAGAGAGTGCAGCTTCCGGTTTTTAGTGGAATAACATCGAAGTTAATAATCATGAAATATTAATTAAAGAGTTTAGTTAATAATTTCTAAGGATTATTGGAGCTCAAAATACTGTGGGTCCATTAGGTCCCCTTGCTAGCCCGATCGATTTAGGTAACAAGGGTCACGGTTAATTAATTGGATTGTCCAATTAATTGTGTTACGAAAGTGACACGTGTTTATTCGGGAATTAATTGAATAATGGGATTATTTAATTAATGAATAAAGGTGATTAAATAAATTAAATAATAAGATTATTTTATTATGTTGTTAATCACTAAATGGAGGGTGTTAGTTGATATTTGATTTTGAATAAAATAAGATAATATGATTATTTTATTTTATTAAATTAAATATTTGAAATTGAATTTGAAATGTTTGAATTCAAATATAAATATTTAATTTAAAAGGATATGAGATATTTTTTTTGAAAATCAAAATAAGATTTTCGGTTTTGTTTTTTAAAGATATATGAGATATATTTTTTACCAAAAAGCAAGAGAGAACCGAATGAGAAAGATATACACAGCACTTGAAAAGAGAAGAAAAATAGTGTGATCGTGACACACCAAAAACACACGGCAAAACACAAACAGCAAAAAACAAAAAGAAAAAAAATTATAGGGTGTGGCGAGCTCAAGTGCTGCACCTCTAGTTTTTGTTTCTTGTGTGTGTGTTCTTCTCTTCTTCCTCCATACAGGTCCTGAATATCGTGACGCGCCCACACGCTGTTACCAGTTCCGGGAGATAGCGAGGAAGATCACGTGGTTCAAATCAGGAGCAGTTCGTATCAAAGTGAAGGAGCCTCCTACGTAGGTATGAAAAATAAATTCCTTCATTTTATTATTGTATTTGATTATTACTGTACAAATGGGTTAGTTTAATGATTGCATTAAAAAATTTTAAAACCTTCCGCTGCGCAATCTGTAACCCTAGGTTCCAACAGTTAGGATGTGTAGTAGTTAAGTGGTTGAAAGGTGAAAATGCTCTTACATGTAAAGTTAGCGTGTACTTAGGCAATATGTTGTGTAATATGCTAAGCAAAGGCTCAAAATGTAAAAGTGCCAAAAGAGCACTTATGAGCTTAAAAATGTCAAAAGTAAAATGTGCAAAAAGAAAAAAAAAACAAAAAGAAGAAAGAAAAGAAAAGAAAAAAAAAAGCAAAAGATGAAAAGCAAAGCACAAAAGAGACTTGAAGTGTTAAATGTAAATGTACTCAAAGAAATTAGAGTACTCAAATGTGAAAGCACAAGTGTGTTAAAGTAAACCTAGACGCTAGTGTTCCTAAATGGGAAGCAAGTAGAGCGTAAGTAGGGGTGTGTAATGTATCGAGTCTAGCATGGTTGGTGATCTTTGAACGTATCTTTTCCTATTTCTTTGTTTCACAACATCTAACCTTATGGCCCCATTACAACCAAAGGGAAGTCCTTTTTGATCCATGATGAGTCTTGATTGGGAATGTTTATTGAAGCATGATCTTCCACGTCCATGGAATTTGATTCTTTTCCTAGGCTAGTTCACCAAGACATTAGCGGTATTTCAATGATGAATGTATGCAATGCATTAGACTCCTATGCATAAATTCCATCTTTGCATACCTTTCATGAGTGTGAACTTAGGACTCCGAGCGGAAAGAAAAGAGTGACTCCACGTGAGGCTTAGAGTCAGAGCAAATTATGGTCGAGGTGTGAGAGTGAGTACTTCCCGATATAAGAGAGTTATTAGGTGTGGGATTCGTGATTGTGTGATTTTCCCGTGAGTGACTATGAGTTGCCTTAGAACATTTTGCATGTGTCTACTCTTCTTTATCACACATCCTTTGCATCCCACTACTGGTTGGAAATGCGACTTTTGAAATGTTTGCTTGTGTCTAGGAAATTTTTTAGATCAAGTTGTGTTTATATTGTCTTGAGTCAATGTTTGTTTGTCTTGAGTTTGCCCAAGGACGAGCAAAGGTTTGGTTTGGGGGTATTTGATCGTGCCAAAGTTGTGCTATATTTTGGCCCTTAATTCCATATCCTTTAGCTTGTTTTCGAGTGTGTTTTGGTGTCTAATGGCTCTATTTTAGTCAGTGCATGCATTTTAATGCAAAAAGGAGTTTGGGAGGCAAGAATAAGCAAAAAATGGGATTTAATAGAAAAATGGGCTGAAATTGTGAAAAGCTTGTGTAGCACATCCAACTCCAGAGGGTCATATCTCCTTACTAAAACTGAACCATGTTTAAGACTACACATATTTGGAAAGCCTCAGAAGTCTAGTTTCCAGTGGTTTTTACGGATTGCGATTCCGAGTCTTCTAGAGGAAGTTATGGTCATTTTAGTGACTGTTGCGCGGCTATGCGCGGTTACTGCACGGGTACCACCCGTGTACTACCCGTGCAACTGCACTTTCCAGCAGCGAATGACTGGTTTTTGGGCCATTTTAGAGGAGTATTGTTGTCCTTTCATGCCTAAATCATGCCCTAACCTCCCAAGCCTATAAATATACCATTTTCTTCACATGACCCATCAACTCTCAACCCACAAAAACAAAAATACCAAATCATCTCTACACTTCATCTTCTTCACCAAATCAAGAGAGAGAGAGAAGCGTCCAAATGCATCCATGGAGGTTTTCCTCCATGGATTGCCTCTCCACCACCACCTTCTACCATCACCATCCATCTTTGAGGGAGATTCGAGAGGAAAGAGCACCCTACCTTATCTATGAGGAGGAGGAGCATCCATGGAGCTTGGAGATCCGAGATAACAATTGGGCCACTCTCCGAGCTTAGAGATCCGGGATTGACACCCTTGGGTTTCTTCTTTTACTCTTCTCTTGTATTTACTTTATTTGATGTATATACCCATTTGGGATATATGTAAACCCTAACACTAGTTCCATTTATTTGATTGACTTGTATTTGATTTTTTCTTGTATTGTCCCATTCACTTGCAATTACGTCATTCTTGACTTGTATTAAGTAGGATTGACAACCCAACTCTTGATGCATGTTCAGGGATAACACTTTTCTTTACATTCATGGCATGTGGAGTAGAAATCTATGTGTGTTTATGATTGGGATTAGGAGTAGATTAATGTAATTTAGGAATATGTTAATTAAGCATCCCATGATTGCTCGTATGTTGATGGATAATTCGAAATGCATGCTTTGGATTGGTTTGAGTATTTTTGTTTGTTTGGGTGGAATTCATGAAGAGTATACATGATGCCTTTGTGGGTTTCGGTTCTATAAGGGTGCGTTTGGTACGGGG